>JAJKLI010000009.1:0-1200000 GCA_023159215.1 Xylariaceae sp. AK1471 | reverse complement strand
TCATTTCCTGCGTCGTGTGTTCCCGCGTGACGAAGTAACGAAGTAATGGACGAACGATGAATGAACGAGAACTACATATTGACCTTCTCTGCATCAAGCAGGTTGGACGTTGCATTTTTCCAGGGGGAAATGATGATTCTTATTCTGATCCTCCTGAGTTGTGCGGCTCTCTCACTGCTTTCACCCCATCCCTGCTCAGTCTACCTCGTCGTCGCACTATGAACGAGCGTACCATGGCACTCAGCTCTAACCCGCCGTCACAAACCGATCTTAGCACAGCGGAAAGTTCATTCCATTCCATTACCCGTACGACAGAGGGCATGCCTGATACCCATACCTACCACTGCCTCTCTTCCCACCCTTCTGGGCGAAGAGGCCGTGATAGATAGGATCAAAGTCTTTAGCGCCATGAAGGAATACGTGAAGGCAGAACTCCTGGAGATTTCTCACAACTGCATAGTCTGCGACAACGACGTTACATACGACAACTATGGAATTCACGCTGACGATGGCATTACGGAAAACCTGATCGAAAATACGAAACTCAAAGCCGAGAGGCTCCAGGGCGTACTAGGCGCATGAAAGACCTCACCGACGACACCCAGAAGTTCAAGGCCCAGGCTGTCATGCTCTTACTATTCAGGACTCGCTAAGCGTCATCGTCCGCGGCAATGATGCGAAGTTCTCGTTTGGCGCCACTGTTAGTGTCCCTATGGCGAAATCAGATGTCGAGACTACATCTGCTTTTGTCCTTGAGCCTTTCGGGGCCTCAAAGTCTCAAAGCCAGTCCACCTTGCCAAGGTTTCTCTCACGTTCACCGCATCAGACGTATCAGACTTAGACATAGAGCTCAAGGAGATGTCACCGACCTGGGGTAACTCGACTCCATGCGCGGAGCCGCAGACTCGTTCGGAATTGTGGTCAACTTCTATCTTCGCACATAACACGCCCCCAATACCGACATGAAGTGGTCCGTCGACGTCCCCGAAGCCATGTGAAGCGTCGAAGACCCCTTACGCTGTGAAATTCCCGAATCACCTACCGATGGATTTCTCATTGAGCGAAAGAATGATGATGCATTTGTCGAGCTATGGAATCCTGAAAGCCTGCACTCACCCAGAAGTACTCGAACTCTTCGTCAGCAGTTCATCAAGGACGTAGATGAAGACAACAATGGGATACTCAGATAGTATAATAGACCGACGTTCGTGAATAGTGATGAGTTCTTTCATAGTTATATGCTTGACTCGTCATGAAGGTAGCCCCTTTTCTACGATCTTTTCACAGACTCTGTTCAAGCTAACACGTGAAAGACAGAACCAACCTTTTACTATTCGTCTACGGTGGGTATAGTGCCCTGACCGACAGTTTCATCTGCATTCTCGATCAGTAAAAACGCTATACGCAGCAAGAAACCGCGGAAGTATAAGTCTGAACAAGTGTTGTCAAGCTCAAAGTCGAGCTATACCCCATTGCCGAGAGAAAGAGAAGTTTCTTTGAGTCAGGGGACATTCTAATGGATTTCCGGCCAAATTGTTCAGAACCGCTTGAAGGCGCGCAAGATCGCTTTTCTTCAGCTGCAGTATCAACTATAAGATTTGAATATCGACAATGCGGCTTTGTTATGAGCATCTGACTTTGCTGTTAGTGGTGAGGATAAGGGTGGTGAGAATGGCCTAAACGGCGATGTGATTGATGGCTCTATGGCAAAAGCGTTCCGAAGCGGTAACATGTGCCATGAGAGCAGTGTCGTTGCTATTACTTGTGAGTCTCTCTTGTGCTTTCTCCGTGACGACATGTACTAACATGAATCAGCCATCACATACCTAAAAGGCGGGGCTTTCAAGGAGATCCTGTCTACTTTCGACCCCTCGGCGAGATCGACACTCCAAATGCTCCAATTCTGCAGGGTGACGAATTGATCACTTTTTCCCTTGCGGCGCGGAGAATTATTCAGTAGAGCAGTTTCGAAATCGGAACAGTGTATGCCGTACGAGAGGACCGCAGCTTCGTGGGAGGCTTGCTGTCTGTACGGGTTCAGTAGTTGTGGTTCCGAGACTAGTACCGTTGCCGGTTCTGCTACTAGCACTGCTGCCTCTGAGACCGCCATCATCACCTCAACCCATCCCCACGCTAGCTCAGCTACCTCCTCCCGCGCGACTTCAACAGCAGCGGAGAAGGCTCATGGGCTCTGTTAAGTTATATGACTTGCGGTCCTTGATTATCACCCATTTGTTGCGTTGTTCTGTGACTCCATCACGCACTAGGCAGTTTCGGCCTATTTCCAGACCCTTATGGCCATCTCTATGGCTCCGGAGCGAAGAACCAAGCGCACAAGTCGGACTTGCACACAACCAACTCAGAATACGAACTGAACCAAGACAGGAACATGTGCGAACGCCTCACCGATGGGTTCGACTCCCACATACACTGCCACCTTAAAGATACAAAGACAACTCGATTCCTCGACACTACCCGGCATAACCTGACTCCCAACCAGCACAACTGGTACAATTTCAGAATCGAACTTGAATAACGCTGTCGACCAAGACAAACCCCTCAAGAGGCATGACGACAGCGAGGCGGTTGTCAACGTGCTCGTGGCGAACATGAACATCCAGGAGGCCATTTGTGACAGGGACTGCAGGTCATGGCACTCTGTTCGATATCGGCTCGGGACGAACCCGCGACGTGTGCTTCAGAACCGGTAAGAGCAGCCACAAGAGCGCGCCCAGTGCTAGCGGTGACACGGACGTCGTTAGAAGCACTCATGGTATGCTCCACGACTTGAATGCTCCTTTTGCTTCGCTGGATTCTAGTATCGGGGCTGTTGAGTTTCCCTGGAGTTAATAGGATGGCATGGGAACTTCCTCAAACTTCAAGGAGTTTATGCGTGAACTAGGTTGGCAATGCTATGACCACAACGGTCGTGGGAGCTTCTTGAAAACATCAAAGAGATCAAGAAGCACAACATAGCGGCAAGAATTCCCAGACAGAGAAGTATGATCCCAGGCAGAGCTATGAGATATCCGCCAGTCAATTACGAGGGGGTTCTCAACCTCATGAATTACATCTTCGACCTCAGCCTCTTCAGTAGAGACCTCGTCTAGTATGCACAAATCGTTGCGCCTCAGCATATGCCAATGAACACCAAGTAACCACTAGCGTTGGTAAGGGTGATGGGTGTTTCCAGAATCCAAAGACTAGCTTTCACCAGCTATCAAGCAATGCGAGAGCATTTTCGTCACTTTTCTTGCTTGTCAAACCTGAGGACAGGGTGGTTCCTGAAGAGCGACACAGGATCTCGGAGCGTTATATTGAAGCGGCGTAACCTCTTTAAGTGCATACGGCAAGCAGCACAATGGACGAGATTGATCCAAACATTTCCAATGGCTCTAGGGTTCTTGGCCCACACTCTCTTTTAGCTTTAGCTTCTTTCTTGATCATCATCCAGATAGGTCTCATGAATTCAGCCACCATTGCAGAACGAAGTTCTATTGCAGTATCCTGGCTTGTGAGGCGTCCTGAGCTACTACAGTCTCATGCTAAACATTGCCTTGGAGGAGGAATAGATCCCTTGTGGAAGCGTAGCCGACGGCAACAGCTACGCTTGCGGCCACTACGGTGACAGAGGGGTATTATCCAATTCATCATCAGGTGAGAATTCATTCGTACAGGGTCTTATTCTTAACCATAGGATGAGTCTGGCATTTTGACCACACCATATATCGGAAAACTCCGACAGAACTGTCCACGGATGGGCTGTGGAAAACCAGAACGTGCTCGTGATGGCGAATTCGGGATTACTGTGCACGGAAATCTCCACGGAAGGCGACGAGATCTGTCGTACATGGATCGAGTATCCTAGGCGGATGCTGCGAAGCACGGCTTTGTCCGAGGTAGAGCTACGTGGCTGTTTACCAGAGGATAAGCGGCGTTCCAAGATTGAAGTTATCGTTCGATCTATGGGGAGATGAGAATTGGTGGTGGAGGATTTCCACCACCTATGTACCGAGTCGACTATCAAGCTGACCTATGGGCCTCTAGGCAAGTTAGCGTAAGGCTCCTGATACAGCTCGAAAAGAAAATATAAGAAGTCTGGTGATAAAGTATCTCACGAGCGTATTGGTGAAGGTTCGGACAAATGTGCTCCATCAAGGGGTATAACTTCACACTCCTTAACGACGCACGAGATCTCGACGAGATGGCCAAAGCGGCAAATAATGACCGCCATGTCGCAGCCACAGCGAAGAACGACCGGCCATGTGCTCTTGTTAAATTTTCGTACTCGCATAAGTCAGACCTTCACAAACCGGGCTCGGAGAACCAGCAGAACCGAGATAAGAACAAGCGGTTCCAGTGCCGCGACTGCGAACGCGTCACCCGTGGTTTCAACGCCTACCTGCAGCACTGCTACGTCCAGAACGATTACCGTGGCCACCAGGATGTCCGCAAAAACGATGAAATCCAGTAAGCCGAGCAACTGCCGGAGTTATAGGATAGTAGGACTGAGATCTCAGGGTAATTGTAACTCCGGTACAGCCCATCAGTGAACCCTTTCACCTAGAAGTGTCGACTTGGAAAGGCAGCAAGAGCATTCACATCAAGTCTCAGATGATCAACAAATCGACAGATATCTTCCGAAGCCTTGTATCAAAGCTCTGAGCGTTTCTTAAGATGCAAGATATTCTTAACAAACTCGTCCAAGAGCGCAGGCTATCAGCGTAGAGTGGAAATAGGGATGGAAATCTGCTTTGCCGAAAAGCTTGTTATTCGCAAATAGCAGAATGCTACTATGTACAAGGCGGTCTCAAATATGCTGAAGCTGGGGCGCTTACGCTTGCAGGCACTCACCAAGTACTGGACTGGCTCCACCGCCCCTTTCCATGTCTTCGAGTTCAATGTTACCAGTTGAGTCTGTCATGTCACCCAGTGTGGAGTTCCCTCCTTTAGGCCTGACATTGATGCCCCAAAAAACTGGAGGAATACGGCATATGAGCGCGATATTACTATATAATTTGGCTGGAAAGAGGAAGAGATAGGACCTAACTATAAATGCTGGTCTCGACATTCTTGTCAAACGAGATCAGCCCCCACAACGAACTTGTTCCCATCGTACAGTTGAATACAGTTTTTCTCTGTGCATACAAGTCTTAGACACAGTTCGTTAACATTATTGCAGTTTCTGTCTTTTGCACACAAAGTCTGTTAGATGTACGGGCGTGACTTCACGAGGGCACTCAGACCAGTTCAGTCAGCCTACTAACGTTAGAGGCGTGCGGGTTGTGCCAATTATCCAGTGTGTCAGCCGAAGAAACACCCGGCGCGGACCTCGCTAGGGGTTCAGGGGTGGCATAATCATGAAGAATTTTCGGACGCTCCTGCTAATGCCATCGCAACATTGCCATACACCCTGGCTAGGAAGAGAAAGAGAAGGTGATAGACCCCGACTATGAATACTAGTCTCGCTAGAAGATATGGCCGAGAACATCAAGGGGATAGACTGGCGAGTCAGCGACCATAACGAAAGTATTAGACAGCTTAGTGCTTGCTACTATGCGTAACTCCTTGAAAATAATCGCCCCTGGCACTGACTCGAAGTGCTTGTTTGGCCTTCATCTACGTACTGGAAGATGTATCATCTTGATTGGAGGGGCCGGGAAATAACGACGATAGCGCCCATATCAACATAATTAACAATAACAACGGGACTCAACATCAGCGTGCTGTCAACCTCATGGATTTGCCAGTTCTCACCCCCGATTGAGAAATCTCTCGTAGAAGGTTAGAAAAGGGGAAGGTCACTCTCCGAGGCCGCCCCGAGAAGTCAGTGCGCCCACCTTTGGGACAAGATGTGCGGATACTGCTAGACTGCTTGCAACATGACACCTCAGGACCACCGTAGGTATCGCAGGCAGTAGGTAGATCATGGACTGCCGATATAGCACAGTGCTGCTGCATATATTGCCTAAGAAGGCAGTACTAGACAAAAAGAAAGAGACTTGCGCTGCCCTGAAACGACGATCCTTGGCCTTCGGCCTGGCTATGTCTTCGTACACCGCTACATCGCCAAGATCATCTCACCCACCGACCGACGTCAGGCTCCTTGTGACAGAATCTTCGTCGATAGACGTCGAGAAATTGGCCTAAATCCGACCTGGGCAAGTCGTTAAAACTGTAACCCATGGTTCAACCAGTTTCCACGGGACAATAGAATGGTAATAGATTTTTTATGCCCAACACTGGTAGATTTCATGAACCAACCGAACGCATCAGCGTATAGGATTAGTTACTAGGGTGGCTTACCCACTTAGTCCAGCCATAATTATAAGCCACATTGATTATGTAAGTAGATATGTGATCCCCCTTAATAGCCCCCTGAATCCGATATTTTTGAGACGCTACTTGAGTAGCCTGTGCAGCCCCTAAAAGAGAAGGCTTCCTCGCCCCTTGGTAGAAAGACCTCTGTTTAATTAATGCTTTCAAATCCTGTACAGTGTAGACCAAAGAGACAGCGAGTGGTATTGGGGGTGCTTAGGGTTCGCCGGCCCAACCCGATGCCAAGCACCCAAGCACCCAAGTAAGCCTATAGGCGCTTACTACTGTATTTTTCAACTTGGGTTAGGTTTTGCCCAAGAAACTAAGACCCAAGTTGCTATGTACTAATCGTTATATAAATTATAACCCTATTTTTTAAACATTTATAAATAAATTAAATAACATTTAAACTAAAACTTATAATATTTAACTTAAGTTTTAAAAATAAACTAATATTACATAACTAATATTAATTTGTTATATATAAAAATTTAGTTGGGCCCCCAAGTTGGGTTCAACCCAACCCAGCCCATGGGCTCTATTTGGGGGCCTGCCAAGCACCTATAAGTGCTTAGCAGGCCCCCGTGGGTTTAGCTTTACCGAAGCCAAGGGGTGCTTTGGAGCATTAGCTATTAATTCGAAAGTAGCGCAGAGATCTACTATTGTAATCCGACCCCAATACCTCTGTATCATTCTGGCTAGCATCAAGGAGTCAAGGAGGCGGTCGCTGGCCGGCTGCTTTCCCTTCAACTTTTCGTCTCTACGTTCAACCAGTAATACGCTGGTTTCTGACCTGCTTGTAGTTACTTTGTGACGCGCGTTTAAACCCACGGCCATATACACTTTGCAGGACTTCTTGGCCTAATACCCTGGTCATATTCCCATCGTATCATATCCGCATAACGGTGTTGCAGTCGCTTTTGTGACTTGCCGCCATGGGCGTCCTTCACACAAGACTCGTCATCAGCCACCCGCAAGCCGAATCTATGATAAACTTTCCTAAAGGTTTTGCCAATCCGAAAGTCTTCTCTAAGATATCAACGCGCTTTTACTGTTAATGACAAACTGCTCTTCGTTATCCCAAATTTAGAGCCTTATTAAATGATCTTCAACATCACAAGAATTCCGGCAATATCAGTTTAACTACACAACAGCAAGCTCCCTTCATGTCTGTCAGATATAAAAACTATGGGGAAATATGGTCTAGTACATGGCTGTGGGAGATATCATCGATCCTCCTAGGCGGTGTCTGCTTTGCCTTGACCCTCGTCTTACTCAAGATCTACGACCAACGGGCGCCACCACAATTTATCTACGGTATCACCTTGAACGCTCTCATTTCGATCCTAACGACTTTCTCGAAATCGACAATTCTTGTTGTTGTAGCGGGAGCCATAAGCCAGCTCAAGTGGCGATGGTTCCAGAACGAAAATGGGAAGAGTGTCCTAGATACGCAGCTCTTTGACGACGCCAGCCGTGGCCCTTGGGGCTCCGCCGTACTTTTGGCTACCCCTCATACTTGGTCTTTGGTCTCTATGGGGGCCCTGGTCTCCATTTTCGCTCTGGCCTTGGATCCATTTGCGCAGCAACTGCTAAGTTACCCAACGCAGCAGGTAATCGCCACGGACGCTACCACTCAGGCTTCAAACATACTTCAAGCCGCATCTTTTGTTGTAGGCGATACGTCCCGCTCTAGATCAGATATGACGAATCGCGTTATAGCCTCACTATGGGATCCCGAAACCGAGGCAGAAGGCTTCGCGGCAGTCAAGTGTCCAACAGGGAACTGTGCTTGGGACGATTTCGAAAGCTTGGCAATGTGTACCCCTTGCCAGAATAGGACAAGTGACATTGGATTACCTGATGTTTCTCTATCTTGGAATGCTGCCCTTGGAAGGCAGGCACTTGAATCGATCGCTGAAGGTACTCAACCCAATCAGTATGTAAATTGGAGGACGTTTTCGCTGCATTTTCCTTCTGCTTTCCCGTGTGATATCGACGCTTCTCGCTTGCAACTGACGGGAACCGTTTCCCTCAGCCTTTCAAAGTCTTATAGCTACTCTTCACGTCTAGAGTACCCAAGTCACCTATTCGGAGCATCCATTCCTTACCAAGTCTATGTGGACAACACCGGTCTCAACGTGTCTACGGATATTGTCCCCCTACTAAGGTTTTGCTACATCCAAATCCAAAGGATGGGCAACAATATCACAGAGAAACTCTCGATAAAAGATGTGACTACCTGTCAACTGATTCCCTGTGTCAAAAGATATTCATATTCGATTTCCAACGGCGTCCCTGCATTGAAGGTAACCGGCGAACGCTATGGGTCGTGGTCCTTCAACGCATCAACTCTAACTTTGTTTGGCGGCCAAATCTCTTATTTGCCGATTTTTCCTTCCTGGACCGCCCTACATGAAGGAAATAGACAAACGTCGAACCTCAGCAATGAAACGCTTTCTCTCAAAACATTTCGGATTGACAACTTTAATGTAGATCAGTTTCGGGAGATTGGCAGCCTATTTCAGGGTGGTATTACAGCAGTTGATAACTTCGCGGACGATAAAAGAAATATCGTATCGAATAATACCGGTATTCAATTCAAACAGGAATTCTTTCGCGGCTCAGATTCAAGTCTAACCGCTGGAAATACCCAATTGCAACAAATCGCAGACAATGGAGGTCTATCATGGTTCATAGCTAGTGCAGCAGCTCGGCTTAGTAGATACATGCGTGAAAAAGACGCAATTCCCGTCTCCGGGCGATCATACGCAACAATTACTATCGTCGAGGTCCGATGGCCGTGGGTCTCGTTGTTAGCAGTGGTCTGGCTATGCGCTGCGGCGTTCCTGATATTGACTATGTGGATCTGCCGCGGTAGCCATTGGGTGCTATGGAAGACATCGAGCTTGCCTTGGATCTATCACGGTCTTGAGTCCCATTGCATCGACGCTATCAAAGCAACAGCCACCGGGATTGATAACGTCAGTGGCATGGAGAAGTTCGCGAAGACTCTCCGTGCAACACTACGAAAAGACCCGACTAATGGGCAATTCAAGCTGACCATGACACGTTGAAGCTCGAATGAAAACGCATTTCGTACCCTGAATGGCACTAGATCTGACGGAGCAATCAATGCCGTTCATCCCTGAGTAGGATTGACTATCTATATAGGTCATTCTATCATATGAAGGAGCGTTTCTCAAAACACCTGACCGGGCGAACATTTTTCACATAACCCAAATGGAAGGCGGGCAGTACTAGGTATATTAGATAGATAATCGACACTTTATAGCAGAAGAATTGACGTTAGGACTAATTAAAGGTCAATTCCAGCACAATGATTGATAAAAAATAACGATAAGACTATCTTACAATCTCCTAAAGGAAATCAATGCAGCCAAATCTATCTTAACAGCCCATGAGATAACCTAACCTCCTACACAATAAGAATCCTAACTGCAAGCTAATGCTATCCTTAGACGCGCCTAGTTGTCCAACAGGTTGAACTCGCACGTGATGCCATGATCGCGGTCGCCACACTTCCCAGCAGAGTAATCAAGCACCGCGATCTGTACGCCGTAGGCAATCGAAGCAACCTGGACGCTGGACGAGCCGCTGCTGCACCCATTACCGTTGGTCACAATAAGATCTTCTTAGAGTCCCGTGGCTTCTTTGGGGATTATTGTAGAGGGATACGCAATGCAGGGTGTCTGCAGGGGGTCAACCTCGCTCCAGTCGCCGTCAGTCTGGGACTTGTAGAAGCGGATCTAGAGACGCGGGTTAGCGAACAACTCGGAGATTCACGGCAAGAGATGAAAGGCATGGAAAGGATGCTTGGATACATAACTACGGCTAGTCATTGTAGTTGGAGTCGCGCTTCGAAGTGTAGTAGACGACGAATTTACCTTTGTTGGGTCGAAAGCATGTTGATCCGTCTGGCAGTTAAGGAGGGCGGTGGCCGTGCCAGCGGAGAGAGCGATAGCGGCAAAGGCGATGGAAGAAATAGTCCTGGGAAATATTTTGGAAGTAAATCAGTAGTTTATTGTTGACGATGTTCAAAGATGATAAGTGGTAGAGATAGTTGTTTATAACTGAGGATGTGGATAGGTCTAGTTGTTGCGAGTTCTATTGCTGAAGATAAATTAACAAAATAACTTAAAGTAAGGAACTGTTAAGTTTTTATATGATAATAAACTCTTAGATAATTTTTTCTTAAATATAACTAATTTTCTACCTAGATTTTAAAATTATAAATATTATTAAAAAGTTAAATAAGGGTTTTTTTATGTTAATTATAATAAGCGTATATTTTAAGTAAATATTAATAATTTCTTAAATTATATTTTAGTTTATATAAAAACTATTATATAATTAAAACTTGTAGTTTAAACTTTTTTAACATTAAAATATTAATAGTGTATAATAAATCTAAAACATAACTAAAAATAAACTAAGTTTTAATTGTATTATATATATTTTAAGTAATTATAAGCTTGTTAAAGTTAATTTTCTTATATATAAACTTATAAAATAATGGTTTAGTCCGTATAATAAAATAGTAAAAGCATTAGTTTAATACGTTTATTAAAAGTCGTAGAATACGAAAGTAGCAAAAATATGTTATATTAAATTAAAAAAGACTTTAAAATAAAGCCGGCGCTTAGAATTAATTATAAAGTAATTTTTTCACCTTTATTTAATTTTATTTATTTTATTTATAACCAACCTTTATTAAGGGTTATATTAAGTTAAAAAATTTAAGTATAGTTATAAATATAAAAATATTTTTTATAATATACACTATAAAAATATTAGCTTAAATTAAATAATTATTAAAAAAGATATTTTTAATAAATAAAAATATTAATTTAAACATTATTTAGTTAAATTAAAGTAAATAAAAAAATAATTAAAATAACTAAAAGAAATATATATATCGTTTTAATTTTACTTATAATATTAAATAATAATTAGCTTATTATATTTATTAGAGTATGCAGTAGTTGGGATATTGTTCTTGGCTGGCGTGTTTGGAAACAGAGCTTTCGATCCAAATAGTCGATACATGCTGCTCTTCGATGAGACACCTATTATTTAAGAACTGAGGAAGAATCACGTACTAGGTCTATCCCCACAGCCCCGGAAATAAGTCGATGGAATATGGGATAGTGAAAAGTGCGAAATTTGTACCACTGATGGTTGTGAAGGAATGCGTCAATCGGCCCCGGATATTACACTACTTTCTCGCAGCCAAGCTCGATTACGATTTGTCAACGTGAGCGTCGCAATTGTTGGTGGTTAAATGTTGCGCATGTGCCTTTGATGCCACATAATGATGTTGTTGTAACCGTTTGATCCAAGTGGGCTGGCGCTCACTGAGCAGGCAAGACGGGTTCTTGTTGGAGATTGCTGGACAGCCTGCAGCTCATCACGGGTGGGCGAGCTTGACCCCGGTACCAGAAATATGTGATGGCGTGGAAGTTCACGGGCATACCGGTGAATATGAACATAATGATTTAGGCAGGCTGGGTGTCACCTTGTGAGATTATCCACGATTTAACCCAGCTTTTAAGAATTTAAAGCGCATTATTGTTGTCATACGTCCGATACAGAAAAAGGTGTTTACTTTCGTCCTACCTACGCTTACGAAGATGATGGCTAGATAGCTAAGACGATGGATGCCTTGCGAAGATAAGGTCCTGGTGTAGCGGATCGAACAGCAGAGTAAGGGCGTGTTCGGCAGCAACATACACTTGACATATGCTAAGCATATGCTTAGCATATGTTATATAGTTTACTTTTCAACTTTAATAAATTAATATGTTTTTCAACATACCTTAAGCATATGCTCAGCAGGGTTTCCCCATATCTTACGTAACCCCGGTCAAGTCTGTGGCTCAGACCCCCGGCCAAGACATTCTGACCCCCTTCAGCTGTAGCCTGCTCCTGGATAGGACTTCATCCAAGGCTCCAGCAACTGCAATATGTTCTACTAGACTTTTTCTCTCTTTGTCAAGTATCGTTAAGTCAAAAGGTGTACATTAGAATATCTTAGTTCTTCAATTGTGCCCGCCGTGACATCTATCGCAAGCAACATCCCAAGCCGCGCGCGATCGCAATCTTTTCGACGCCTTCTCCCGTATCCACACCGTTCACATTGTTCACATCGTTGCATCGAACGCAACTGTATTGCAACACGCCTACAGCTTTATTGCGATGGCATCGGACAGCCAACCAGCGCTTCGACTACCGTCCTTGATCGTGAAGTTGCCGTACGGCTACTGTACGAAGTGCGCCGATGCCCTGCAAAGGTGGTGCGAACCAGGGAAGCCGTTTGAATATAGGTCAGGCAGGATGGACACGTATGACTCTAGCTTTAACTACGTGTTAGGCCTAGATTATTTTCTTCGCGAGAAAGGGAACAGCAAGTTAGCGCAGTGGCTGTGGCATATCAGCGATCTCAAAGTTAGCGCTAGGCACTGTCGGTGTTGCAACTTCATCCTAAAGACGTTGAATGCTAGCCCTTGGATGGTCTACGAAGACGAAGATTTCGTCATTCTAAAATCACAACTCGTTGGTTCTACGCTCAGCGGAATACTCGCGACGCCTCAGGAACGCGACAGTATCGATAGAAACAACCTCGAATCCAAAAAACGCAACAATCATCCCACGGAGCGGTATTCTAAGTACGATCGGTTTCATCGGCCGATGCTGGAGCTGTGCAGGAGGAGGATATATAAAGGGAGCCAATCTGTTTCCCATCTTGCCGGTGACTTTACATTCATTCTTCCGCTGGCACAGCCAGAGAATACATCCTCGAACAACATACTGGACTCCCAGATATTCCATGGTAGAATAGTTGCGGCTGAAGTCCATATACCACTGATTCAGCAATGGCTCCGAACCTGCAATGCAAAGCACATCAAATCAGACAAATCCTCTAATTTAGATATATGGAGAGAAGATAGAAATGAGGACTGCGTGCCGAAACCACGGCGAAAATTTTCTCACTTTCGGTTGGTCGATGTCAAAAAACGGTGCGTTGTCTTGGCTCAGGACGAAGACGAATACGCCGCTTTGAGTTACGTCTGGGGTCGTGCAAAGCGTCTCCTCCTCACGATTAAGAATCTGGAGCTGCTTTCGACACCCGGGGCATTGTCGCCTAACAGGGAAGAAGTACCGCGGACTTTCAAGGATGCTCTTGACGTGGCCGAGCGGCTGAATATCGCTTTTCTCTGGATCGATGCTTTATGTGTGTTGCAGGATAACGAAGACCAGTTGGTGGAGCACATGAACGTCATGGACTCAATCTATAGTTCCGCAATATTGACCATTGTCAGCGACACTAATAGTGCTGACAGTGGTATCCCGGGTATAAGCATACCTCGAGACCCTCCGCAAGTGACTCTCAAACACGGCACCAAGACGTATATCAGCACGAAACTCCCATTTGGCAGAGCATTGAGCGATTCATGCTGGGAGAGTAGAGCATGGTGTCTGCAAGAAAAAGTCTTTTCAAGACGTCTTTTAGTCTTTACCGGTACTCAGGCTTTTTACCATTGCATTTCAACAACCTGGTTTGAGGACACAATTATGGAGTTAAGAGAGCACAATCATGCTTCGGTCTCTATCGCGGAACAGGCAAGGCCTTCATCCAAACGACCGTGGCAGCCAGGACATACAGCCTACGAAGCACATCAAAAAAATTCCAGTCGCAGCTTCTGGTCTCTCATCGAAGTTTATACTCAGCGGCAACTATCGTTCGAGAGCGACTCCATCCGCGCCTTTAGCGGCATCCTTAACTCCCTGGAATCGGAGTATGGGCCTGCTCATTGGGGGGTCCCGGAATACTATTTTGCGCGTGGTATTACATGGTCACAATCTCAGCATAAGTTGGGGTATCGCCGGCCACAGTTTCCAAGCTGGAGTTGGGCTGGCTGGAGAGGAAATACAGGTTCGAAGATTCACTTTAATAACGTGCGGATGTATGCATCAGACATCTGGCATATTGACTGGCACATCCATAAACTCAACAAGCAGACCGGAGCATATGATCTTACGCCCACGGAACGCTCGTATACACGAACCTGGACTGTTGCAAAGTCCGTCATCAGGCGACCAAAGCACGAGCCTAGGTCAGAGAAAACTCGTAAACTTGAACCGCCCGAGGCCAATGAATGTAGAAAAGACCCTCTACCGGAACCCCTCTCTTGCTTCCCTGACGAGGAGCCGGCTGGAGATTGGCGAGAACTGTACAGATCCTTCAGAGAACGAGCAGGATTGGGCTATATCTGGGCTCTCCCAGGTCATCCTAGTGAAGAAGACTACCTTGATCGTGAAATGCCAGCATTCGAGCATGATCCTGTTACGATGCCGCCTCTCAGTCACATCGTTCGCTTCTTTACCAGTTGCGCGAAACTTTTTATCGACACCGAGCCTGATTCGGAATACCACAACCAGCATCATTATCTAGACAAAGATAATTATTTCAACTACTATGCATTCCGTTCGCCCTCGATAAGAAAGCCACTTGGCCATGTACAGCTGGATCCGGCGTGGGAGGGCAAGGGGAAAGAGCAGGAGTTCGTCTTTGTCAGTCCTGGTTTCTGGCCACCAAGTGATTCTGACAGCATGGGGGAGCCGCCAATAATTATCTGGATCATGCTTGTTGAGGACTTGGAAGGTGCATCAGAGGTGAAAAGAAGGGTGCAATTGTATGGACCGATGGATATCTCAACTTGGAGACTGGCGGAGCCTGTATGGAAGTGTGTCACTCTGGCTTAAGTCATCGATATTTCGTCTCCATATGCTGACTCTTGTCGCATGTTGATTAAGTTGAATTGCGAAAGTGCCAGAAAAAATGCTGAGGGGTGGCGTTTGTGTGCCTGGGACTTCAAAGCCGGCTATCACGATAAACTTTCGAGCCTCTCTGGGAGTTGCTGAATAGATATATGCAATTGGGAAATCTCATTTAGAAAATATCTCTTAGATCTTGTTCCCGGCAATGAATTCAAGAAATATCTCGTCAACCGGGGAAGAAAGCTCCTCAAGGTGGCTGCCGTACATCTGACGACTGTCCAGCCCATGTACTATACTGTCCCGCTTTGCAGACCCACGACGAGATCGAGAGCCAGGTCGTGGTGGAATTTGAGGCGGCCTTTGTGATGGAGGAGCATACCAACAAGGGATGGGGGCCCGAGCTTGAGACGTTGATTGGATCAAAGGACAGCGACCAGGAAAAAGCTGACCAGAAGAGTTGCGAAGCGGATTGCAGTACCGGCGAATATGTGTACAATGATTCGTACGTTGAGGATAAAATGAACGAGGAGTTTATGGGATATCTGCTTCCCAAAGTTCGTGAGGAGATGCCCTCGGTGGTCATCATCCCTCGACCGCTCGACACAAAGGCACCGAAAGCTGGGCTTACCGAAAATGATTTGGTCATCATGTCTTACCGCGTCTTTGGTTTCGTGCTCAGAAATCGGAAATGGGGTGAGTCTCTTTGGTAATTATACACCCTTTGCGTATTCAACATTGACTTTCGCATTTGTAGCCCAGTTAGATCTCACCCATCTTAGCGAGGTTCAACCATCTGGGACAAAAGACGAAAATAATAAGAGGCCAGACGAAGACCTCAAAGCGCCCGCACCTGCATTTAATCAACTTGTCTTGCCACCTGGACACAAGGATATGATATTGTCATTGATAACTCAGCATTTCCGTGACAAGGAATTGAATCATAACAATCAAGCGGATATAGTTCGTGGTAAAGGTGGGTCCCTCCTCACAACAACAAAATGCGTGCATGATCTGAACTACTGACACCATGCTCAGGAAAGGGGCTGATTTTGTTACTCCATGGGGCACCTGGTGTTGGGAAAACAACGACTGCCGGTGAGTTAAGTGGCTACATGGCTTCCTAAAATTCATTCTAACAAGCAGCCCAGAGGGAGTGGCGGAAAAGTTCAAGAAGCCCCTTTTCCAGCTCACCTGTGGTAAGACCCATACCAATTGCTATTCCAGAGCGCAGTTAACATGTGTTGCCGCCCATAGGGGATCTTGAGACAACAGCCAAGGACGTCGAATCTGCATTGGAAACGAACTTCGCACTCGCCAATCGTTGGGGGTGCCTTCTGCTTCTAGACGAAGCAGATGTTTTCCTCGCTCAGCGGACGAAGGAGGACTTCAAGAGAAACGGACTGGTGGCTGGTCTGTTCAATCCAATCTCATTCGTCATATCGTATTCGACTAATAATTGTCCCTCTGCAGTCTTCCTGAAAGTTCTCGAATACTACGCTGGTATCCTCTTCCTCACCACCAACCGCGTCGGCGATTTCGACGAAGCATTTGCGTCCCGCATTCACATCAGCTTGTACTACCCCGAGCTAGGTCGGAAGGAAACTTTGGCCGTCTTTAAGCTCAATCTGCAGCTCATCCGGGACCGCTTCAAAGGCAGACCTCGCAAGCTCATCCCTGATGAGATGGAAATCGGAGCCTTTGCCCAAGAGTATTGGGACAAGAACCCATTTGACCACTGGAATGGGCGGCAGATTCGTAACGCATGCCAGACAGCACTAGCACTGGCGGAATACGAGGCTCAGGGCCAAAACGACATGGTTTCCTTGAGCACAAGCGAGGAGGTCCACCTTAATGTATCGCATTTCAAGACGGTTGCCGATGCGTACTTGGCGTTTTCCAAGCACCTTAGGGACATTTACGGAACTCATGCCGCGCGACGGGGAAAGGAGGCCGGCCTCCGGGCCATGTGGGTCAACGAGAAGGGCGAAGTCATGGGCAACATCGGGCCGACGGAGGCGGGCGTCCTGAAATTGGACAGAAAATCGCGGTTCAGATACAAATCGCAAAGTCGGTATACCACCGCCACTTATGAACAACAACAGCAAGTGGTGCTTCTCACTGGCCAAGCTCCATCATATCGGGGGGGCCAAGGAGGTGTGCAGGGCGGCGGCGGGCAGGGATACAATGGTCCTCCTCCACCCGCACAACCTCGCCCAACGAGACCTCCTAAGTATTACGATGATGCTGCCGTGTCTCAGCAGTACAACAACCTAAACCCGCAGCAGCAGCGACGAAGGATGGTACCGCAACATCCTCAGGGTCAGGATTGGGACCGTTACGGCTCTGGGTACGAGTATGACCAACAGCAACCCGAGGCAGGAGGACGCGGAGCCTACCCACAGCAGCGCAGTCGCCTCGATGCTCATCATCTGAAGCCAGCAAAGGGAGGTTCATCCCAAACCCGTCGGCTGCCTCCAGGCGACCGCGCACCAGAGTATGATGAGCCCGGACCTGAAGACAACGTGGACGGGGCCCAGTACTCAACTTACTGAAATGTAATTATCGTGATAGAGTAAGTCGCGTTCTATTTTGTCGGAGTGAGATTGACGCTGATATTTACCTCAGACAAGAAGAGCTTTAGGTTAGAAAGCGTGGATGATTAAGCTGTCAAATTGGACAGGTTTAGAATGGCTGGCGAAATGTTTCGGGCAAACAGAACGATGAAATTTTTAGTTACTTATCAATGGTTGATTTTATACGTTCTAATTTCGTTCAACTCTATCTCTCAGCATGTCTATGCTACGTATTCCTTGTAGTAATAGTGCCTTGAGTAAAAAACCCCGCGATTACCTCCACTCTAGTACTAGAACGTTTAATCCCAAGACCCAATGATTCCATCGCTCCATGGCTGCTTTAATTTAGAGGACCGGAGACTAGTGAAATGATACGCATATCGAAGAGCGTGTGCTTGGTGACTGCTTCACTGAGTATAGTCGTGGGAACAGTAACGTTGGGCTTAGCGGACGGGGTTGATTAAGAAGGGACGGGAAGCTCCTGGCAATGAATGGAATAGGTGAGAACTCTTTGAATAAGTGATGATTTCTCTCGTTATGAAAGAAAGGAAGAACCATCAGAATGAAATAAAGGATTAACAATAATAAAAATTACCCCAAAAACAGTAGCAATTCTCTATGGACAGATTAGGTGAAAAGTAACTGTTCAATACTTAATTCCGCAAGCTTTTACTGACGATCTGTTATATTTCGAATGTGAGCGATAGCCCATAAGCTCAATGCCGCTAGGGCACAGAAGTATTATTTGACTCCCTCCCGTGCCAGCGAATATTAGATCATAGCGTAACAGAGATATCTGAAGCAGGGGAACGTTAGTAAGGGCTGGCAGATACTGGGTTATATCCAAGACTTGATTACTCTGTTAGTGATACCCGCGGAGCCGAGGACGTGGCGAGCAAATGTTAGGGTTTATACGATTTAGACATACACCACATAATTATTCCTGATACGTCTCTTTATTGGGCATGATGTTCCTTTTCCTTTGGCGATGGCTATGGGTCCGGATGCAGCTCGCGATTTACGCAACTCGTGGAAGCGAAGGGGACCTCCGAGAACACCTTTTAAACACTTATAAAACGGTATAATTTTAAACAAAATTAACAATGATGCAAATATTATGTAATAATAATTCTTAGAACATCTACCTTAGACCCAGTTGGTTTTTTTAGCCACATATCCTGTTACTGGTAGTGGCTTGGTAGTGGCTTGGCCAAGTTGGTGCCTCAACACGATGGGCTCAACTTGGGGGCCTGCCTGCCCGCCAAGAACCCATGGGTGCTTGGTAGGCCCCCATGGGTTGGGTTTTGCCGAACCTTAACTCCGTCTGTGGGGTAGTCTAGGTGCGACGGGACAGTGTGTATATATAAGCACAGCACGGTATGGATCAGATCCATTTTCCCTATTCCCTCAACAACATTAATACCACCTCCATTCGCTTCATATGAGGTGAAAGCCCTTCGCCACTAGCCAACCATCACCACACTCGTTTACCTCTAACTTAGTCGCTCGTTTATACTCGCATATTCCTGAACTCGCCCGATAAGATGAAGTACACAATTGTCACCGCTCTCCTGCCCCTGGCCTCGGCAGCCAACATCAACACCCGCCAAGCCACCGACCTGAAGTACGAGATCAGCGGTTTCTCGGCAGCCTGCCAGCCCGAAAGCACCTACTGTTTGTTCGTCTCCCGCCTCTCACACTCACATAAAGTCATGAGTACTTAGACACTGACAGTTGGTACGATATAGTTACGAATTGAGCATAGTTACCAGCAACAACCCCGAATTTCAAGTGGGCTGTGACGCGATGGGGACGAGCGACAATGGCAAGCTGCCCGCCATCAGCGAGACCCAGTGTGGAACATACACCATCTCGGTCGCCAAGTCGGACGATGGCGGATTGGTTTTGACAGTTAATTCAGACATGAAACCACTGACGGGAAGCTTCACCATCTCTAGCGACGACCTGACGACCATGACGTCGGGCGGGAGCACTGTGCAGTCGTACACGGGCGACTCCGCCTTCACTATCGACATCAAGAACGGGTCTTCTGCTTCGACTTCTGCCTCGGGCATTACTGCTTCTACCCCCACTGCATCATCAGCCTCCTCTGCCTCTTCATCTACCTCATCTATTTCTCCCACTGCTACCTCGGAGCCATCTACCACAGGCACTACAACTTCAAGCACCGCTAGCGCCAGTGAGACTAATGGTGCGACCAGGGAGAGTGCATTCGCTGGTGTCCCTTTTGCTGTTGGCCTAATGGCCTTTATTTTTTAGATATAACCAGGTCAATAATGAATATAGACTCACTGGGTATTAAACTCTGGACTGTATACTAAAAGTATAAAAATGAATAAATATACAATATATAAGACAGCAAAGAAGATGTAACAACATAAAACAATAGTTCTAATAATATAATCGACAAAGACCGAAACCAGTTGACGCCATTACCGAACCCACCCTTCCTTCCTCATCACCTCCCCAGTCCACTCTTCCAACCTCTCTGCAAGCTTCTCATCCTTCGCCGCACCGCTCTGCCACTTCGGCTCCCCAAACCGCCCGAAAATTTCGAAATACGTGCCACTCTGCTCCGCCTTCATATCCCCACTCGCCGCACAGAACAAGCTAGTCCACGAACCCTTATCGGCAGGCCAACACAACCCAAACATGCGTAAGGCCGACAAAATACTCATCATGCCCGACCCCGACTCCTCCACCGATGTGGCGAGGTTCGTCTCAACCAGACCTGGATGCACGGACGAAACCCAGATCTCGCCCTCCCCGTTCCGCGCACTGAGAGAGCCGGGCCCGTATGTCTTGTGCAGGGTCTTGGTGTGCAGAATGTTGGCGAGCTTGCTCTGTCCGTACCGCAGCCATGGGCCGCTATCTTTGAGCGAAAGGTCCTTGAAATTGATGCCGCCCTTGGGTGCGCCCAAGTGGCCCGAGGAAGTGAGGTTGACGATGCGCACGCTGCCGGGAGGAAGCGTCTTGGAGGTCCGTAGCATTAGAGGAAGCAGGTGCTCTGTCAAAACCCAATGCGCGAGGTAGTTGGTCTGCCACTGGGCCTCGTGGCCATCTTTGGTCATTTCGAAGGGCGTCGCCATGATGCCTGCGTTGTTGACCAGGCCGTGCAGGGCTGTTTCGAAGGCAAGGATGTGCTTGGCGGCCGTGACGACGCTGGTGAGGTCCATGAGGTCCATTTGCAGGAGGTCGATGTTTGCCAAGGGGTGCATTTTCTTGATGTTGTCGATGGCTGCTGTGCCCTTCTCTGGGGATCGGGCGCACATGTAAACGTGAGCGCCGTGTTCTGCTAGGTGAGCTACAGTGTAATAGCCTCTATGGTTTAGTCAGATTAGCGATTTGGGCTTCGTGGTGAGAAGGGAGAGGGGAGACTTACATGCCGGAATTCCCACCTGTGACTATGAATACTTTGCCCTTGAGATCGGGGAGAGTATCGGGATGGAAAGTCATGTTCAAAACCAGTACTTGAGTCAATGTGTGAAAGTGTAACACTGAAAACAGATAATTCAAAGTCTTAGATTAAGTTCTATATTTTTGATAATGTGAAGGAAGATACTTTGAAATTAAGGTGTTGCTACGATCTTTATATTGTTCTTATTGAACAGTGTCCGAGACACTTGCATCTTGGATGTTATTTCGAGCATCAGACATTCGTGAGCAAGCTGCATTCAACCTGGACAGATTGAAGAGATGGACCAATAGGAGAATTCCCAGTCAGCGGGTGAGCCAGCTGCATAAAGAGTGGGGCTCATCGCCGAATCAACGGGTGGTGCATGGTGTGATGCTGAAGCTCGTGCTCCTGATCCGTAATGTGAGCAGGTTGCATGACGCTAGACCTGCTCAAGTTTGACACTGTAATCATCACCAATGATATCGTGCCATTCAACTAGACCCTGTCGGTCTGCGCCTCACCTGCAGCATACTATTAGATTGTAGGCATATCAATTCCTCCATTCCCGAGTGTCAGACTCGTCATTGTGAGCAAGCTACATAAACCGCCTTCCGAAGAAGCTTGCATCATGCATCCCCAATTTCATCATCACCGTTATTCTAATGTCCAATAGCATCATGATTGGTACGTATCAGCCTGTAAATTCAACAGCACCACGTATCCAACTCGCGTCGATGCCACAGTTGGCCGAAGTACGTACCAGGCCGCCTTTAATCACTGAGACGATATGACTTGCTCACCACGTGCAGGCGAGAAGCAGGGAAGACAACTGGACTGGGACCACAGATGCCGTAGCACGCAGACGCGCACAGACTAGACTTAACACAAGGGCATACCGTAAGTAAGGCCTCGCTTTTTCTCTCGTTCAAATCAGGAGCCAGGTCTAGTCCAATCAAGGGGTACCTAATTATCGAAACTGACCGCCCAGTAGGAAAACGCGAAGCACTAGCAAGGAAAGCCGAAGCATCCAGTGCCGCAACCGGAACACTGATCAAATCAGAAGCGCTGGTAGAATGCTGGGACATTAAGCAGCAATCCGTCTCTACCGTCCCAGCATCCCGTATCAAGCAACTATACAATGCGAGAAATCCCTTGCTATCATATAAAGCTAGAAAAGAGCAGTTTAACCTTGTTTTCCCCCTCTGTTCAGACCATCTCATCACACTCCTCCAATTCAACTCTCTCCGCGCATCGGCCGTCAACCGCACTCTAATCTCGGGCATCCTCGTCACGCCGCTCGACTGCGGTGAGGAAATTATCCACGTTATCCCTTACCCTACCAATCCCGAACTACTCCCTTTAGCACTCCTGCCCACCACCCTTCAACAAACGGTGCCGCACGGCGACTGGATCGACCTGTTCCCGTGGCCCGAAGGACGAGACTGCCTGATCCGGGCCGTCGGCACCTTCGACGAAGACGAGCTGTGGGCCGACTGCGTCGGTGGGTTGTACGAGGGCTTTCCCGACGATGAGATCGAGCGACGCGGCATTATTGCGTGGTCACCGCCGTGGGATATCACGGGGTGGGAGATGTCGGAAGGGTTTCTGAGGAAATGGGGGTGGTTGTTTAAAGGGTTGTCGGGGTTGTTAGAGGCGACGAATCGGTGGCGGATAGAGAGAGGTGAGGAGCCATTTGTTCATGATGACTTCCTGTCACATGAAACTGTGTGATCTTTATGTTATCTGGCTTCTTTTTCGTCATCGGCCGAGCTAGATGTTCAAGCCATTAATTAGATAGTATTATTACACCAGGAATGGCCCATCAATCGTTTTGGCCCATGCATGTGGTACTGCGAATTATTGGGCAATCTATAATAGCTGAGGACATCCTCGCACAGTTCCAAGTTTCGTCAACACTACATGAGAAAGCAAACAATCGGTCCGCCAGGGTTCCACAACAAATAAAGCGATGCATCCTCCAGGGAAGAACTGGGCTTAGGGCTTCCAGAAGTGTCACCCAGCACTTAAATCACGAAAACGCCGTGAGAAGAATATAGATGATAAGATAATTTACTGGTTTGAATCAGTTGGAAGGGTATTACAAGATCCGGCCATTGTGCCAGAAAATGTCTATAACATGGACGAAACAAGAGTATGTCGTGCATGCTCGACTCTGTCAAATTCCTCATAAGTAAAGACGAGCAACGAGACTATAGAGGCGCGGACTTTAAGCGAACAATGGTGACTGTCATCGAGTGTATAAGTGCAAACGGTAGGTCTTTATTACCAATGATTATTTGGCCAACCACTATCCATCGAAGCAACAGTAGCACGTTCCCCGCCTCTGAATGGCACTAATTACGCGTGTTCCGAATCTGGGTATACCGATTCCAAGACCAGATTGGAGTGGCTCAAGCGTGTGTTTAATCTCCAAACTAAAAACTAGGCTAAATAGAAATCACGGATGCTGATTTGTGACGGTTTTGGGATGTACGAGACCCTTGACGTCTTAGAGTTTTGTTTTAAAAAAGGTATCATCCTATATCACCTTCCCTCTTACACCTCCCACGAGCTCCAGCCTGGTAACATTGGAGTCTATACGCCCCCTAAAGAGCTTCTAGCACGACGAACCTGATCGAATATTTCGGGGGGGTATAAATACAGTCAAAAAGGAACATTTCATCTCTCTATACAGTCCTGCAAGAGAATGGGCGTTTGCGCGGGAGAATATCCTCGCCGCATGGGCTGTAACTAGTTGTTTCCGTTCAACCCAGACAGAGTACTCAGAACTACTCCGAAGCCCCCACCTTAATCAACTGTTCCGAGTGCTGATGAGATAAAGGTGGGCTCTTGTTAGCAAGACGAATTACTACAAGTAGCTGTGACGCCAGTATCAGTAGATGCTCTTATGTCGCCGTATAACCTGATCAAAGATGATACTCATACTCTTAACGAGACGAGCATATAGCGCCTACAGAGGTATGCATAGAAACGTGCCAATGCCGCCTAAATACCCTTTGTCGAACGTGCCCTCCTCTATAATCAAGCTTCATTGTTGTCTAGAATGAACAATAAAGTCAAAGTTCACTGATCGACTAAATTGGTGGTACTAGGGAAGCTGAAGGTAATGAGCTTTGAAGACACCAAAGAGGCACAAGCAACGTGTGCTACATAAGAAGTTATAAAAGGCAAGGGACAGCGTAGTCAAAAGCGTAAGAGTGCCGCGCCAGACGCGGATGAGCCAGGCCGGGCCCAGGCCAGAAGTGGCACATGTTGCAAAAGAGGTCATAACGGGCAAGAGGAAACGTAGTCGAAGGTGTAAGAGTGCTATTCAAGAGGCAGATGAGCCAGAGCCAGAGCTACAAAGAGCACTAGTGACATGGATATGTTAAAGGGCAGACTATAGAGAACTATATAGTTAAAAGAATAGAGTTCGAGTGGGTTGCTTGAGGCAGGCTCGTGGAAGCCTCGCAACTAACTACTGGATTAGAGCAGAGGTATACGCTACCTAGGTACTTCGGTTTCTTTATTTCCCAATCCGTCTCGAATCTCCACTCCCTCGCTAGCTGGCGGTGTTCCGTCGCTTGTAATCTCGTAAGCGCCACACATTCACGGCAGGGGTCTCACCGCCAAAACTGCAACGGCTGGTCCTCTCCCTTCTCAAAGAAAAAGAGAGCCCAAACCAGCACAGGGCCAGGAAAATCACTAAATAATGAACGTCTCAAGCGTGCACATGGCATCAATCATGGCAGTCAATTCATTTCATCAATTCCCATTCCTCCCACCGGAACTCCGTCGGATTATATATCTACTAGCCTCACCGCCTCGTTTTGTTCCAGTTCTGGAAGAACACGAAGATCGCGAAGCATTCGAAGAGAGGTTCAGGACCACTCCAGTCCAACTAGAACTTCATCCAAACATAACATACTTCGCACGAAATTGGCGGCACCGTATACCCTGGCCTCCTAGCAGTTTCAGACGGTACTATCGACGCCACCAAGCAACCCTTGAGACATACGGCTTTAGTTGTCCACGTGCGAAACATCAACCATGGGTGTCTACCAGAGATGCTCCAGGTATTCCCCATCACTTCCTGTCAGAGAACCCAGATGTAGCATGGGAACTCGTACGCAGCGGGTTCTTCTATTGCGCTACGCCGGTCCCAGTCATGCTACATGTGACCAAGGAGTCCCGCCAAGTTCTGATTGACTATGGGTATGAGCTCGCATTTGGGACGCGAACGCATAGCCCACGTACATGGTTCAACTTCAATCACGATATACTATACGTCTCTGCATTTGGGGTGACTGATGATGATCACGAACTCCATTCTTTACTAAGCGGGAAAACTTTATGGGACATTGGGCAGTTCGACCCTGTCGATTTGAAGAAGGTCAAGCGACTTGCTCTCGAGTCATCTGCTCTGATCTTGAACTCCCCCCACTACGATGGCACGCATATCGTATCCAATATATTGCAGCTCTTCACGGGCGTGGAAGAACTGTTTCTCGAGGAATGCAGCCAGGACAGACTAGAAGACGCAATCCACTCGTACAAATCAAGTCGGCCGCGAAGGCCGAATACACACTCCGGCCACAGTCAATTCTGGTGCCATACTCCTGTTCTAGAGGTCGATGCTCTAATACCCCAGCTATTCAACCGGACTAGCCTCGCCTACTCTACTGGATACGATAATCTAAACCTCAGAGCTTATAAAGACGGCAACATGGGAGATGGCAGCAGGTTCTTTGACGACGCGGCCTCCGAATTCGAGGAGGAATTAACCAAAAAAAGGGACGAGCTCGTACACATCGACTCGATAGCTCCATGGAATATACCAAAGATTAGTATAGTACAGATCTGCTGCCCATGGATGTGCAGAGACCTGTTTGATTGGAGATGGGATATATGGAACCGTTTCCAGACCTTGAAGGAGGAGGAAGCCCGAAACAGAGCCGCTGAAGAGGCACAGCGATCTATCTCCGTCCCTAGCAAGCTTATCTATACCCAGTACGACGACAACAACTCACCACCGTCCCCATTCACCGAGAAATATCGAGACGATTTGCAAGCCTACGAAGATGGTCATAGGGAGGACTGGATCGATTTGCGTTTGGAGATGAACGCACATTACGAGGACTAACGCATAACGTTGCAAGGGACGATAGCTGCACAGGAAGCGACGTGGCTTGTTGTCAGAGGACTTTGTTGGAGTGCGAAACCGACAACACAGAGGGTCGCAGTCACCCTGCGGCTAAGTCAAAGGGGATAGGCAACGTCAAGGACCCATATCAGGTCTGGCCCCCATCTAGCCACTGTCGACAACAGTTTGGCTGTTGGGAAGCAAAATTTTATATCCTGTTGTGAAGGGGCCAGAAGGGAGGCCTTAACGGAATGTGTTTCTAATGTGAGCGATAGCGCACAGGCTTAATGCTGCGAAGGCAGATCTTGTCAGAAATAAGCGAGCCAGTATTAAACGTCTATTTAAGTGGGTGTTATTGTTGTATTGTGTAAGTATAGCTTTATCTTTAAGGTGTACACTGCAAATTTTGTATAATAGGCCCTTAAATATGGAGCTATTTGTTGAAATTAACTATTACACTATAAAGGCAAAAGATCAGTGATTATTAGCTCCTTATTAAGGGCTATATTCTAACACACCCTCCTACCAAGAGCTTCTAATAAATCTTATATTAGAAGGTCTTAAGGAACAACCAGTCTTATGCAATTGCGGTCTTTTTCCTACCCAGTAGCGTTAGCGCTATTAACTGCACAACTTCAGGTTTATAAAGAGGGTTATTGCGGGAATCGAACCCGCTACGTTTAAATAAGTGTGTTTATTTCGAGATTTTTAACGCTAACGTAATAGTTAATTCCTGGCTTATGCACGTATATATTAGTTGTCTTTAGTTAGCTAGAAAAGAACAGACTTTTAATTGTTAAAATTAACTATTACGCTATAAAGGCAAAAAATCAGTAATTATTAGC
This sequence comes from Xylariaceae sp. AK1471, assembly GCA_023159215.1. Classification (NCBI taxonomy): domain Eukaryota; kingdom Fungi; phylum Ascomycota; class Sordariomycetes; order Xylariales; family Xylariaceae; species Xylariaceae sp. AK1471. The sequence goes on along the minus strand of JAJKLI010000009.1, from coordinate 1,172,901 downwards.
TTTTTATTAAGGGCTATATTCTAACATTATTACTGCATGCACTTTTAATGTTTTATTTTATATAACCCTTTTATTTTAATATACTCTTTTAAAATTAACTACTAGTAGTTCGTTTTAAAAACTAGTTCTTTAAAACTATTTATAAAAAATCTATTAATTAACTTTTTCTTTAAATAAAAAATTCTTTATAATAGTTAAATTATTAATTTTTAATTTTTTTAACTTTTTTTATTATAACTATATTTTTATATTTATTAAATTTAATTATTTTATTAAAATAAGCTATTTATTTATAAGCAGTATTTTTATAAATTTATTAATAATTATATTGTTTAAAAATATTTATTTAATATTTAAAGTTTTTTTTTAAACTTTTTACTATAGTTAATAATTATATATATTAATATAACATAGTTTAATTTTTAAACTAATAATATTTTTTTTAAAAGCTTTATTGTTTATTAGTTATTATATTAAAAAATAATTTATTAATTATTAAAAATAACTTTTAATTTATATATTAGCTTATTAATAAATATAGTTTTTTTTATTGTTTATATAAATATTAATAGTTTAGTTTTAATAATAAAAATAATAATTATACTTTACTTTTTAATTTTTTAACTAACAATTTTTTTAAATAGTTTTATAATATATACTTAAAAACTTTTATAATTAATATAATGAATTACAAATAATAAATCGTTTATTATAATTAAATTTTTTTTTTATATTTAAAAATATAATATTAAGTATAAAATAAATAAAATATTAGTTAGTTAGTTTTTTTATAATGTTTAAAACTTAAATTTAAATTAAATCGTAAAAACTTTAAAACTATAAAAATAATATTAAGTTATATAATTATAATAACGTATAAAATAAAGTTTAGTTTATATTAATATATATAAATAAATTTAGCTAATATTAGTTTTTTAAAAAAAAAAGTTTTTTTAACTTTATTAAAATTAAATAAGCTTTTTTGTTTAAATTATTTAGTTTATTAATTTTTTAATACATAAAAATTATAATAATTGAATTAGTTTTTATTAATAATTTTAAATTACTTTTATATTAAAAAATTATTAAAAATTAATTATATAATTAAAGCTTTTTTATTTTATTAATATATAAAAATTATATTATTTATATAAATAAATATAAACATTTTATTTTTAAAATAATAATAAAGCTTATAAAATATTAATATAAATGTTAAGCTTAAAAAAATTAAAATTAGTTTTTTTTACTATAAAAAAAATAATTTTTAAAGTTTATATAATACTTTTTAAAGTTTTAAAATAGTTTTTAACTTATAATACTTTAAAAGTATTTTAATATAAATCTTTTTATTTAATTAAATATTTATAAATATATTATTATATTATATTATTTTAATTTTAAATTAAATTTAATTATAATTATAATTAAAATTTTAAATAGTTCTTTAATAAATATAAAAATATATTTCTTTTTTATATTATTATATAATTATTAATTTTTTTATATTATAAATTTAATTTTATATTTAATAAAATAGTTATATTTATTAAATTTCTATATATATACTTATATATAATTTAAAATAAGCTTTTAAAAAATAAAATATAAATTAATTTTATTTTAAAAGTTTATTTTTTAATAGTTTTTTAAATAAATTATTTTAGTTTTATAAAATCTTTTTTTAATTAAATATATATTTAAGTTTTTATAAAACTTAAATAATAAAAAAAAAATTTATAATATACTTTTTTTTATTAATAAGTTTTTTTTTAAAGTTTTAAAGTTTTTAAACTTATTATTTTTATATTATTTTAATATAATATTATTTATAAAATTAGTTTTTAAAATATTAAAATAGGTTTAAAAATAGTTTATTATTTTAAGTTTTTTTATTTTACTTACTAATTTATTATATAATAATTTTATAATATTTAAATATTTTAAATTAAACGTAGTTTTTTAATAGTTATATTTTATAAGCGTTATTTTAATATAAAAAATAATAAGGTTTTTTTTGTTTTTAAATTTTAAAAAATAATAATTCAAACAGCTTTTATTAAATGTTAACTTGAATTAATATTTTTAATAATAGTTATAAAAAACTTTAATAAAGTAAAAAACTTTAAAAAAAAATATAATATAAAAATAACTTATATATAAAATTAATTAAACTTATAAACTATTTTAAAACTTATAGTTTAAATTTTAAATATGCTTTTTTTTATAAAAGTCTTTATATTTTTAAAGCTATTTTTTACTATATATTATATAGTTTTATAATTTAACTTAAAATATAAATTAATTATTTTTAATTATATTTTAAGCAAGTTTTTATTTATAATTATAATATTAATAGTTTTTTAAAAAAAGTTTTTATATAATATTATATAAATTATTAATATTATTATTATAAAAGTTTTTTTTTTTAAATTATATATTTTATATTAATCTAATATAATTATTTAAAAGGTTTTATATTTTATATATATTTATTAAATTATAACTAATTAAATAACCGATTTATACTTTTAAATTAAATTAATAAAAGTAGTTTTTTTAAACTAAATATTTAATACTAAAACAAATATTTTTATTTTATATATTTTAAAATATGTTTATTTTAGTTTTTTATTTTTAATTAACTTATTTTTTAATATAATATATATATAAAATTTTTATATAAAAACTTTTAGTTATAAATATATTTTAAAAACTTATTATATAAATAAATCGCTATTTTTATAATTTTTAATTATAAGTTTTTAAATAAATTAAAGCTAATAATTATTATATAAGTTTTATTTTTTAATATATTTTTTAAACGTTTAACTATATTATTTTAACTTTATATATTAATTATTAAAACCTTAAAAAATATTTTATAATTAAAAAAAGTTTTTTATATAATAATTAAGCTATTTTTATACTTTAAAATCTTATTATTATATTTAATTATTTTAATTTTAATATTATATTAGTTTTAAAAGTGCTTAATTAATTATTTTAAAATAGAAATTATGCTTTTTAATTGCTTATTTTTAAAAAAATAATCTTAAACATAATTTAAATATTAATTTATAATAATTATTATTAAGTTATTTATATATATAGTTTTTTTAAAGTTATAAAAAATAATTATAATCTTTACATTAAGTTTATTGAGTTTTTTTATAAAGTTTTTTATATTTAATAGTATAGTTTTATTTAAGTATAAATATTATAATTTATTATAACGATTTTTACTTTAAAGGATTTTTTAATTTTTATTTTTTAAAACTTTTATATTAAGTGTTTTAATAATTTAAACTTATATAATTAAACTATAAATACTACTTAAAAACGTTTTTTTAATTTAGTTTTTTTTTAATATATATATTAAACTTATTTTTTCGTGTATAAAACGTTTATTTAGTTAATAAAATAAAAAAATATTTAAAAATAAACTAATTAAAACGTTTTTATAAGCAGTAAACAATTTAATTATTTTGTTTTTTATATAATATTAAAAACGTTAACTTTATATTTTATTAATATTTATATTTTTAAAACGTTTTTAATAAAATAATATTTATAAAAAAGCTTTTATAGTATATTATATTATAAAGCTATATAATTTTAAAGCTTTTAAATTTTTAGATTTTAATATTGATTTTTTTATAGCTACGAATAAAAATAGCTAAATTTTTAACTATTACTATATTTTTTAATATAGCTTTTTAAAAGTTATAAAATTTTATAATTTTATTAAAAATATATAAAGTTTTTTTTTAAATTAAAGATTACTAAGTTTTTAAAAAAAAAATCTTTTTTTATAGTTTTTAATATAGTTTTTTAAGCTATAAAAAAGCTTTTAATAATTTTAATTATAAGTTATTCTTTTATAGTTAAAATAGTAGCTTACTTTTTATTACTATAACAACTAATTTTTTTGCTAGTTTAAAGTTTTTTTTAATTGTTTATTAAACAATTTAAAGTAATAAAAGCTATAATTACTAGTTTTTTAATACTTTATAAAATAAAGTATACTAATATTTTAAAAGTAAATAATATTTTTAATATATTTTATATACTTTTATATTAATATAAAATTATTTAAATAAAAGTTTTTAAAGTTTTTTTAATTTACTGCTTTTATTATAGCTTTTACGATTTTATTAAATATTAATATTATAAGTATTTTTATTAGTATTATTAACTTATTTATTAGTTTTATATATAAAAAACGTTTTTTATAATGTTTTCTTATTTTTTATAACTTTAATTAAGTTATAATATAAATTTAAAATTAAGCTATTATATTAATATATAATATAGTACTTGTTTAAATTTTATTGTTATTATATATTTTAAAGCTTATAGTTTATTTAAAAATAGCTTTTTTAAAAACAATTTTTAAATTAAAAACTAAGTTATTAAAAACTTTTAGTTTTATAAAGCTTTTTTTAATGCTTTAAACAACTATTACTTTTTATTTAGTAATCTAAACTTTTAAATCTTTAAAAACTTTAATTAAAAATTTAATTATAATAGCTTTATATTTTCTTTTAACATTTTGTTTAAAACTAGATTACATAATCTTTTTAATTTTATAAATATTTTTATATTACTTATAAATCTTTTAATTTAAGTTTAAAAAAGTCTTATAATATTATATAATAATAATTTTTTATATTTAAACAGTTAATTTTTTAACGTTTTTTTAATAATCTATATAGTTTTTATTTTATTAAATATATTAGTTCTAGTTTATTTTATAGTATATTTTACTGTTTATTATAAAATCTGCAGCTGTAACTACCGCGCTAGCAGTATTTCTTTTAAAATAATTGTTAAATTTAAGTTTTTTTAGTTTTATTAGCTAGTTTTTTTTATTAATAGGTTTTATATATTCTTATAAATCTAAAGCTTTAGCCTTTGCTTTAAAATCGTGATTTTACAAATCGAAATTTTCTGCTTTAATAAAGGTTATTTTATTCGTTACTTAAGTGGTTATTTTTCTAGTAGTATCGTTTATTTCGTCTTATAAATCAGTAAGTATTCTATATATAAAACTTTTAATTGTTAAAATTAACTATTACGCTATAAAGGCAAAAGATCAGTAATTATTAGCTTTTTATTAAGGGCTATATTTTAACACTTATATATAGCCTAGTAATCAGCGGAGCCGATTAACCCTACCTACTTAAACTTTATAGCCGTTTAATTAACAAATATTAAACCCTCTACCACCCCTTTCGCTGCACGACCCTTTAAGTCGAACAAACCTTATATTCTATAAAGTATAACCTATTAACATTTATTATTATTTAATAAAAACTTATATATTATTAAATTAAATTATTATTATTTTATTAGTTTATTTTAAATCATTATTGTTTTAATATTAAAAAATTAAAAAGTTTTTAAAGTTTTATTATATTTATTACTTATTAAATAAAACTATAATTATATATGTTTAAATTTTATTTTAATATTTTAATATAATTTATTTTAAACTAAATAAAAATAAAATTTTTATTTTTATAGTTAAAATTAATAATAAGTTTAAAATTTAATATAATAAAAATATTATTTAATTTATATTAAAAATAATAATATAAATAATAAGTTTATTTTATTTTTATATAACTAATTCATAAATATTTAATTTTAAAAAAGTTTGAATTAAAAAGCTATTAAAATTATATACATTAATAAGACTTTAATGTTGAACTTTTAATTACGCTATAATCTTGTTTTCGCTAGTATAAAGGGGAGCTAAATAATACTGTGCCACAGCTGTTCTAGCTATCTAGATCTGTTAAAATAAAGGCGTTATATAAGATGAAACATTAAGGGTACATACAGTAATAGCTCTACATTTAAAGGCCCACTATATAAAATTTGCAGTATACACCTTAAAAATAAAGCTACATTTACATAATATAATAATAATACCTACTTAAATAAACGTTTAATACTAGCTTATTTATTTTTAATAATTAAAAGTTTTATATATAAAATACTTACTGATTTATAAAATAAAATAAACGATACTACTAAAAAAATAACTACTTAAACAACAAATAAAGTAATTTTTATTAAAGCGGAAGATTTTAATTAGTAAAAACTAAAGCTTTAAATTTATAAAAATACGTAAAATCTATTAATAAAAAAAACTAGCTAATAAAGCTAAAAAAACTTAAATTTAACGATTATTTTAAAGAAAAATACTGTTAGCGTAATAATTACAGCTGTAAACTTTATAATAAATAATAAAGCATATTATAAAATAAACTAGAACTTATATATTTAATAAAATAAAAACTATAAAAATTATTAAAGAAACGTTAAAAAGTTAACTATTTAAATATAAGAAATTATTATTATATAATACTGTAAAACTTTTTTAAACTTAAATTAAAAGATTTATAAATAATATAAAAATATTTACAAAATTAAAAAAGTTATATAATCTAGTTTTAAATAAAATACTAAAAAAAAAATATAAAGCTATTATAATTAAATTTTTAATTAAAGTTTTTAAAGATTTAAAAGTTTAAATTATTAAATAAAAAGCGGTAATTATTTAAAGTATTAAAAAAAGCTTGATAAAACTAAAGATTTTTAATAATTTAGTTTTTAATTTAAAGATTACTTTTAAAACACTATTTTTAAATAAATTATAAACTTTAAAATATTTAATAATAATAAAATTTAAATAAGTATTATATTATATATTAATATAATAGTTTAATTTTAAACTTATATTATAACTTAATTAAAGTTATAAAAAAGTAAAAAAATATTATAAAAAACGTTTTTTATATATAAAATTAATAAATAATTAAAATATAATACTAATTTTTAATAAAGTTATAAAAACTATAAAAAGAAATTTAAAAAAAACCTAAAAAACTTTATTAAACAACTTTATATTAATATAAAAATATATAAAATATATTAAAAATATTATTCATTTTTAAAATATTAATACGTTTTATTTTATAGAGCATTAAAAATTAGTAATTATAGTTTTTATTATTTTAAATTATTTAGTAAGTAATTAAAAAAATTATTTATTATAATAAAAAAAAATAAGTTATTATTTTAATTATAAAAAAATAATTTATAAATAAAGTTATTAAAAGCTTTTTTATAGCTTAAAAAACTATATTAAAAACTATAAAAAAATATTATTCTTTTAAAAACTTAGTAATTTTTAATTTAAAAAAAACTTTATATATTTTTAATAAAATTATAGGATTTTATAACTTTTAAAAAACTATACTAAGAAATATAGTAATAATTAAAAACTTATTTATTTTTATTTATAACTATAAAAAAATTAATATAAAAGTTTAAAAACTTAAAAGCTTTATAATTATATAGTTTTATAATATAATATATTATAAAAGCTTTTTTATAAATATTATTTTGTTAAAAACGCTTTAAAAATATAAATATTAATAAAATATAAAAATAACGTTTTTAATATTATATAAAAAATAAAATAATTAAATTATTTACTGCTTATAAAAACGTTTTATACGCGAAAAAATAAGTTTAAAATATATATTAAAAAAAATTAAATTAACAAAATATTTTTAAGTAGTATTTATAACTTAGTTATATAAGCTTTAAATTATTAAAATATTTATTAAAAAAGTTTTAAAAATTAAAAATTAAAAAAGAATTTAAAGTAAAAATTATTATAATAAACTATAATATTTATATATATAAAAAACTATATTATTAAATATAAAAAACTTTATAAAAAAAACTTAATAAACTTAATATAAAAATTATAATTAATTTTTATAACTTTAAAAAAACTATATATATAAATAATTTAATAATAATCGTTATAAATTAATATTTAAACTATATTTAAAATTTTTTTTTTAAAAATAAATAATTAAAAAGTATAATTTTTATTTTAAAAGGATTAATTAAGTATTTTTAAAACTAATATAGTATTAAAATCGAAATAATCAAATATAATAATAAAGTTTTAAAATATAAAAAAAAGCTTAATTATTATATAAAAAACTTTTTTTAATTATAAAATATTTTTTAAGTTTTTAATAATTAATATATAAAGTTAAAATAATATAGTTAAACGTTTAAAAAATAGATTAAAAATTAAAACTTATAATTAAAAATTATAAAAATAACAATTTATTTATATAATAAGTTTTTAAAATATATTTATAACTAAAAATCTTTATATAAAAAGTTTTATATATATATTATATTAAAAAATAAGTTAATTAAAAATAAAAAGTTAAAATAAAAATACTTTAAAATATATAAAACAAAAGTATTTATTTTAGTTTTAAGCATTTAATTTAAAAAAAACTACTTTAATTAACTTAATTTAAAAGTATAAATTAACTATTTAATTAACTATATTTTAATAAATATATATAAAATATAAAACTTTTTAAATAATTATATTAAATTTATATAAAATATATAGTTTAATAAAAAAAGCTTTTATAATAATAATATTAATAATTTATATTATATTATATAAAAACTCTTTTAAGAATTATTAATATTATAATTATAAATAAAAACTTGCTTAAAATATAATTAAAAATAATTAATTTATATTTTAAGTTAAATTATAAAACTATATAATATATAGTAAAAAATAGCTTTAAAAATATAAAGACTTTTATAAAAAAAAGCATATTTAAAATTTAAACTATAAGTTTTAAAATAGTTTATAAGTTTAATTAATTTTATATATAAGTTATTTTTATATTATATTTTTTTTAAAGTTTTTTACTTTATTCAACTTTTTTATAATTATTATTAAAAATATTAATTTAAGTTAATATTTAGTTAAAGCTGTTTTAATTATTACTTTTTATATTAAAATAGCGCTTATAAAATATAATTATTAAAAAGTTACGTTTAATTTAAAACGTTTAAATGTTATAAAATTATTATATAATAAGCTAGTAAATAAAATAAAAAAAACTAAAATAATAAACTATTTTTAAAACTATTTTAATATTTTAAAGATTAGTTTTATAAATAATACTATATTAAAATAATATAAAAAAAATAAGCTTAAAAACTTTAAAACCTTAAAAAAAAAGCTGCTAATAAAAAAAAAATATATTATAAATTTTTTTATTATTATTTAAGTTTTATAAAAACTTAAATATATATTTACTTAAAAAAAGATTTACTAAAACTAAAATAATTTATTTAAAAAACTATTAAAAATAAACTTTTAAAATAAAATTAATTAATATTTTATTTTTTAAAAGCTTATTTTAAATTATATATAAATATATATATATAAGTTTAATAAATATAACTATTTTATTAAATATAAAACTAAACTAATAGTATAAAAAAATTAATAGTTATATAATAATATAAAAAAAATATATATTTTTATATTTATTAAAAAAATATTTAAAACTTTAATTATAATTATAACTAAATTTAACTTAAAATTAAAATAATATAATATAATTAACATGTTTATAAACATTTAATTAAATAAAAAGATTTATATAAAAATGTTTTTAAAGTATTATAAGCTAAAAACTATTTTAAAGCTTTAAAAAATGCTATATAAACTTTAAAAATTATTTTTTTTATAGTAAAAAAAGCTTATTTTAATTTTTTTAAGCTTAAAATTTATACTAGTACTTTATAAGCTTTATTATTATATTAAAAATAAAATACTTATATTTATTTACGTAAATAATATAATACTTATATATTAATAAAATAAAAAAGTTTTAGTTATATAGTTAATTTAAAAATTAAAAACAAAGTATTAAATAATTAATAATAATAATCTTTAATAGTTTTTTAATATAAAAATAATTTAAAATTATTAATAAAAACTAATTTAGTTATTATAATTTTTATATATTAAAAAAATTAATAAACTAAGTAATTTAAACAGAAAAGCTTATTTAACTTTAATAAAGTTATAAAAACTTTTTTTTTTTAAAAAAGTAGTATTAACTAAAAATATTTATACGTATTAATATAAATTAAGCTTTATTTTATACGCTATTATAATTATATAACTTAATATAGCTTTTATAACTTTAAAGTTTTTATAATTTAATTTAAATTTAAGCTTTAAACATTATAAAAAAACTAACTAATTAATATTTTACTTACTTTATATTTAATACTATATTTTTAAATATTAAAAAAAAAAATTTAATTATAATAAACGATTTATTATTTATAAATAATATAATTAATTATAAAAGTTTTTAAATATATATTATAAAACTGTTTATAAAATTATTAACTAAAAAGTTAATAAATAAAATATAGTTATTATTTTTATTACTAAAACTAAATTATTAATATTTATTAATAAACTAATATATAAATTAAAATCTGACGGAGAAATGGGTCGATTAATTAGGGAAGCGGAGGAGAGCATGTGCAGTAGTTACTAGCGATTTTGATGCTGGTGTTTCTGATGATTTATTTTTTTAAGTTTAAGTTTTTTATACTAGTTTTTGTGCTTGCTTAGTTATTGTGTGTTCTTGGATTATAGTAACTTTTTTGTAGTTTTTACGGAACGTAATATTTATGTTGTAGCTGATTTATAGTGTGCTATAATCTATTTTACTGTTATATACTTTTTAGTTTTGCTGGTATATTAAGTAGAGCTATTATAAGGTTATTTCTAAGCTTTTTTTTTAATATAAATATTAAATATAAAGAAAATAGTGTGTGTACTTGTAATTTTAAGTTTGCTGTTTTCGTTGTTTAAGTGAATGTTAAATTTGTAGCTTTTAACTGTATGTATAATATATTGTAGTTGTTGTTGTGATCGCGAATGTATTAAAGTACTTATGATTGTAGTAATTATTGTTATACGCGTGCGGCACTACGTGCAATAGTTACTATATTTTTAAATAAGCAGATAAATAATCGTGAGTTATGTGCTTGTGTATATATATCTTTTTAAAATTTAAAAGCTATATTTTTTTTTTTTTTTTTTTTTTTTTAATTATAATATAATTTTTGTAGGTGGTATATTAGATCTTACTTGCGTATAGAAGCTTAGTTAACGTATATATAGTGATAGTAATTATTATTATGTATAGATCTTTTTTTAGTAAGTTATTTTTTTTAATTTAAAGCTTTTTGATTATTTTTTTAGTGTTGAAGCTTAGATTTTAGAGTGATGGAGTAATTAATACTAATAGTTTGTAGTATTATTATTATGTTAACTTGTTGTTTAGATGGTTTTACTGCTACGTTCGCTGCTTTTTTCTGCTGCTTGTAGGTGATTTAGAAGAGCTTATTTAAAAGTGTTATAATTATTGCTGATTAGTTCTAGCTAAGCTGATTTTTTTTCGGAGAATAAGTTAGCTGCTAGTACTGCTTGCTGTAGTACTTGCGTGCTTGTTTCTGCTTTATAAGTGATTTTAGAAGAGGCGGTTTAGAAGCTGCTTAAGAGCGTTGCTAACTAGTGCAAACAAGGTGAACTTGTTTAAGTCTTTTTTAGAGGACAGCAAGGGTTTGCTTGCTTGTTTGCTTGTTCTTGCTTTACTCTCGGCTTTTGTTTTTGCTTCTAAAACTTTCTTGCGTGCTTTTTACGTTTTACTTGCTGCTGCTGCTGCTATTTCGCGCACTCTGTTTGGTTTATGCTGCTTTTTGCGCTGTTTTTTGTAGTAGCTGCTTTGTTTTTGCGCTCTTTAGCCGCTTTTTTAGAGAGTATTGGGACATTAAGCGTAGCTTTCGCTGCTAGCGCTATACTTTCAAGTATTAGTACGTTCTAGTATAAGTAGTTATTAGGGTTAAAAGCTAGGAAATATTAGCTAATATAATCGTTTAGCTTTATTTATGTGCTATTGTTCGCGTAGCGGTTTCTGGCTGCTTTTTAAGCTAACTTTTTTTTTACTATAAGCTTTTTTTAAGCTTTTTACTTAATTATAGCTAATTAAAAATAGGAGACTAAAAACTTACAAGTAGTTATTTATATAGCGTTAGAAATTTTAGTAGTAGAGTTTATTATAGCTAGTAATGCTCTTGTAGCTGGTAGCGTAGCTGTTTTAGCTGGCGTTCTTGTTATTGTAGCTGTAGCTTCTGCTACTGCTGCTAGCACTTTGTTTTATACTGCGCGTGCTTATGTTATTATAACGTAAATAACAGCTTTAGAGGATAAGCTTAACTAGCTTGCTAGTATATAAGGTTTTAGGGTAGCTTTTTTAAAGCTTTAGTTTATTAATCTTTAAGATTATTATTTGTTAGTTTTTTAAGGGCTAGTATGCTTATTAATTAAAAGTTGTTTTAGAAATTTTAGTTTGTTACTTTTTTATTACGTGATTTACATCCTATAGATTAATAAAAGCATGGAAATGCTTAAATTAAGTTTTTAGTAGGTTTTTAGTAAGCTTATTTGCTAGTATTTAGTTTATTAGCAAATAAACTATTTTAAAAGACTTTTTTTAGTGCTTTTGTTTTAATTACATGTTCTGTATATTTATATGGCAGAGCTGGGTACTGATTTTTTTGTTTTTTTTTATTACAAGTTAAATCGTTTAAGTATTATTTAAATAGATCGTTTACTTTTTTTTTAAATTAAAAGTTAGGTTTTTAAATAACTGCTAAAGTGTTATAGTCTTTTTTTTAGTAAGCTTTAATATATTAACTTTTGCTTTTGTTGTAGAAGTAAAGATAATACTTTGCTTAGTAGTTTTTTAAGCGATTATACTTTTAAATAAAAATATAATATATTTATACGATAATTTCTATGTTTTTAAATTATTAATAAATAAAGCATCTTTTACTATTATTAACGTTTAAGCGTTTTAGTTTTATTTATTATAGGTAATTTTTAGATATTTAGTACTGTACAAGTATTATATTATTTAATTAGTTACAGCTATATAATCAAAGTTAAAGTTAGTTAAGTGCTTTAAAAGTTAGGCTGCTATAAAAGCTATATTTAGTTTTAGTATAATAGTAGTATATAATATTAATTTTATACGCTTTTAAAAAGCTTTAATTTATGCTTTTAAAGCTTGCCCTGTATGCTTTTTAAGCTTTTTAAAAAATAAGAGGGTTATTAAAGTTTAAACGTTATTTATAAAGTTATAATAACTTATAATTTTTTTAATGTATTAATCGTGGATTAAAGTAATCGTTCTAGTTTTGCAGTCCTTAATTATTTTTATTTTTAAAAACTATATAATATTGCTTTACTTTTTAAGTTTGTATGTTTTTTTAATTTTTGTTATAATCTTTTAAGCTTTTATTTCGTGCTTTTTATAATGTATAACTAAAAAGTCATTTATATAGAAGATTATAAACACGCTGCGATTTTTTGTATAAAATAAACAAAGTTTTTTTTTTAAAGCGATTATTTTAAGCTTTTTAAGCGTTAAAGCAAACTTTTTATATTAAAGTAAGGAAAAGTTTTTAAAGCTATATAGAGCTTTATTAAATAGTAAAACTTTGTTTAAATGTTTAAAGCTTTTAGGTATAAAGCATATTATAAGTTTTTTTTTACGTTTTAAAGTATTTAAAAATGTAACGATTACATTAAACTGTTTAATCTTTATATTAAAATGTTTTATGATCGTTATTATTAACTTAAATAATTTAGTAGCAAGCATAGCTATATAAGTTAATTAAAGCGTATTTTCGACTTAGAGATTATTTTAGACTACTATTTATGCTTTATATATATTAAGATAGCTTTTTTTATTAAACTTATATGTAAATACTTATTTTAAGGGTAAAGGAGCTTTTGTTGCTTTTTTAAGCGGGATAATCTTTAATACTTTACGCTTTTTTAAAGCTTCGATTTTTTTAAAAATATTTTTTTTGAACTGATTATTTATAGGGTGGTTATTTAGTTTTTTCTAGCTTTTAGGAGGGAGTTTTAATAGATTATTTCGATAAATCTGTAATTTTTAGGCTACGTTTAAACGATTAGTTTTATACTAATCTATTATGGCTGCGAATACTGTATGCAGTATTTTATGCTTTTTGTTACTTTCGTGAAGTGCTTTTAGCTGATTAGGTATAAACGTTTTTAAAAAGTTTGTTTAGTTTTGATTTTTAAGAGGGTTAATTTTATGCTTTTTATAGATTATAGTAGTGAAAACTACAGAGTTTTTATTATTGTTTTTTTTAGTACTCTGATTTAGGTTTTTATTTTTAATTTTACGGTTTAAACGATAAGCTGGTGGAAAGATTTTATGTATATATTTACGTTTTACTAGTTAATTATTTTTTTTTTGGTGATTAGTGCTTTTTTTGAGTGGCGTTTTTAGATTATTTTTTATGCTTTTAGTAGAGTGCACTTTTTGGGGAGGGTTGGGATCTATGTTTAGGTGTTCTTGTGTGCTAGGATTATTTTTTTTATTAAGCTGTTGCTTTTTCGGCTTTGGAGTACTTTGAGGAGTTATGAGTTTATGCGGCTGATTTTTGTGAGTATTGTTTTGGTTTTTTGCTTGCTTGTTTAATGTTTTCACTTTTGATTCTTGCTTTTTTGGCTGGGTACTGGTGAGCTTATTAGATAGGTTGGGAGCATTTCTGAGGTTTTCGGAGGCATTAGTATTTGATTCACGTACTTGCTTTTTGTTTATTTTTTATATGTTTGCTGTATTTAGCAGATTGTTTGGCATATTTTCGATTTTTTTAAGCTTTTTGATTAGAGCGCGGTTAATTTTTATAGCTAGCTTTTTCTGCTTTGATTGATAAAACAGCTTTTTGTTGAACTAAACGTTTCGTGTAGTGATCACTTTTTTTAGCTGAGAGATTTATACTTGGTATAAGTTAGATGCTTTGTATTTAACTAGATATTTAATGTAAGCTTAAAAATGGACTTTATATACTTGCTGTTTTTTTCTGGCTAGCTTGTTTTTTTTTACTGGGTAAGTTTTATATTTGTATGCGTATATTTCGCTTTAATCAGGTTTTAGGTCGCTTGTTAGCTTTTTAACGCGTTTTGAAGTATACTATTGAAAATACTGCTTAAACTAATTTTTAAGTATTTAAAAGGGTGAATAAAGATTGCAAGCTTTTAAAAGGCTTTTATTATGTAGCTATATAGCAGCTTAAACCGTTTTAGTTTAAAGCTTTATTAGGAGCTCGGTTTTTTCTAGTATTTTAAGCGTTTTTTTGATTAGCTTTTTCTTTGCTCTTTTCTTAAATTTAACAGGTTTTTTAGTATAGGCCGGGGGAAGCTTTATATTGATTCTTTTCTGTTTAGTTTACTTTTTATACTAAGTTTTATTTTAAATCGCGATTACTGCGCGTTTATTATTACTGTATATTTTATATACTAGTAATCTATATTAGCGCATTATTTAGCGTTTAAATCGAAAGATCTGCTTAAAAACTAGTAGTTTGGTTTTATTTACTAAAGGGTAAGCGTAGATTATTTTGCTGTACTTATTTTTAATCGCGAGTACTTAGAACGATTTATTAAACCTATAAAGATAATTAAATAAATCTTAGTGGACTTTTTAAAAAAGCTGCATTGCGCGCTTTTTTAAGATCTTGTTGGAGATTTTCTATGAAGCATACGTTCTAGTATAGTGCTTGTATTTACTACATGGGATTTTTTTAATCTGCACGTTTTTAACTATATATATTAGTGCTTTTAAAGCTTTGGTTTTTAAATGCCTTGATTTTAAGTGCTATAAATTTTTTATATTTTTTTTTAAATTAGGAGGATTTATTGTTAGCTTTTATAAGCGATTTTTAATTATAAGGGAGGAAGTAGCGATTACTTTAGCTGCGCTTACAGGGATTTTATTGGGTATTTTAGACTTATTAATTACTAGTGCTTTGCTTAAGTATAGAAAAATAGGCTTATATTTAAGGAATATTAGGTTATAGTGTTTAGAGAGTCCTGCGATTATAACGTTATTTTTTAAGCTTTTATATCGAAGTAAGCAGTTTAAGCTATAATATTAGATTTTTTTTTTAGTTAAATAAGCTTTAGAAATAATGTTTATATAGAACTTTTTAACTAGGGCTACGTTTTTTAGTACTATATTTAGAGTGTTGTTTTTACTAGGGCTTGAAAGGACTTTTCGGATGATTTTTTTATTTCTTTTTAGGATTGGGAATTAGGTGGTTTTTATGTGCACTATTTTTCTGTTTCTTGCTAAAATGAATAAGCTTAGTTCTAGCAGAGCTTTTAAGTTAATAATGTATAGAGCGCTATAATTATTGATTAGTATGTTATTAGAAAGTATATATTAGTTAAATTTAAAGGTTGAAAACACTTTTAGAGCATTTGCGCTCTTTTTTAAAGTAGTTAGGTCGATTACAGTAAATGTTATGTTTAGATTAAGCTACTGCTGTTAGTTATTATTACTTTTTAGAGCTTTTAGAGTTTATACTAGAACGTTTTACTTTTTTTTTATGATTTTTTTACGTAGGTTTTTATAGCGTGTGTGCTTTATTCTAACTTGAATAGCTTTAACTTTTTTTTTACTAAGCATAGGTTGGAGCGTACGTTTGGTTTTTTTAGTAATCGCGAACTGTAGTAAAGTACACGTGTAAGGGGTTTAGTTATGCGTTTGTTTTGTTTTTTTTTTGTAGGGGCACTAGTGATTTTAACTTTTCTGCTTTTTTTGATTTAGTTTAGGGCTTTTTGAAGATTTACGTGGCGGCTTATCGTGTTGTTGGGACTGTTTTCTTGCTTAGGGGCTAAGAGTAGCAAAGATTTTTATATTGTTTTTTTTGCTGCGTAGTTTGTTTTTATAAATTATTGTTCTGAAGATTTGATTATATTGTTTTATAGTGATTAAAGGTTTTTTTAAGTGCTTGTTTTTAATTAAAGCAGTAAGTTTGTTTTTAGCTTAATTAGGAGCTAGTTTAGCTTGTACTGCTTTAAGGAAGTTTTTTGCGGCAAGTACTTTTTTAATATTTAGAAGATTTAAAACTTAGGCTTTTAAAAATAGTTTATGCTAGTTTGTATGTTATATACTTGGTTTTATAGTTAACTTTTTAGCTTGAGCGAGTATTGCTTAGTACTTTTTTTAGATTGTAGTTTTTGTAACTGATTTAGTAAGGGCTAGAAAGCTTTGTAGAACTTGAACTAGTGCTTATAAGTTGATTATATCCTGGTAAATAAGTTTTGTAGTGGTTGTTTTTAAGTGCGAAAGGTTAACTGTTTAATTTATTTAATTAAAAATCGCGGTATAGCGATTTAAGCTTGCGGTTTAAGTTATAAAGACTACTAAAAAGTTTTTGATTTTTTTATTTAATTACGTTTTAATTTTAAACTTGCTTGGTTTAGTAGTAGATATAATAGGCAGAACGTTTTTTAAGAGATTATCTGGTTTATTGAGCTATAGAGCGTATTTTTTTTTATGCTTTGTTTTTTGTTCGTTTAGGATAGCTAGTTTAGCTAAATTTTTTAAAGGGGCTTGGGAGATCTTGTTGGGCACGTAAAAGACGCTTGTATTATTAGGGTCGATTAGATGCTATATTTTTTAAAGTTGTGTGTAGAACTTTAAGCGGTGGTATTATTTATTCTAGTTATATATTGTTTTTAAGGTTATATTTTTAGCGATAGGAGCATATAAAGAGATATTCGAAGTTATAGTAATTTTTAAAGCTTAGGTAATAGTAATTGTTTAATGATTACATTAAAATATAAGCTTAAGAATTAAATGAATAAGATTTAGAAATTAGTATTTTCGGAGATTGTTGTAGTTATTAAAAAGTACTAGTTTTAGGGGCGAACTGGGCTTATAACTTTAACGGAAAAATAGGTTGATTAATTAAGAAAACGGAGGAAAGCATATGTAGTAGCTACTAGCGATCTTAGTGCTGATGTTTTTGATAATTTATTCTTTTAAGTTTAAGTTTTCTATACTAGTTTCTGTGCTCGCTTAGTTATTATGTGTTCTTAGATTATAGTAACTTTTTTTGTGGTCTTTACAAAGCGTGGTACTTGTGCTGTGGCTGATCTATAGCGTGCTATAATCCACTTTACTGTTATATAAAAGTTATTTTTAATAATTAATAGATTATTTTTTAATATAATAATTAATAAATAATAAAGTTTTTAAAAAAAAATATTATTAACTTAAAAATTAAACTATATTATATTAATATATATAATTATTAATTATAATAAAAAGTTTAAAAAAAAACTTTAATCGTTAAATACGTGTTTTTAAATAATATAATTATTAATAAACTTATAAAAATACTGCTTATAAATAAATAGCTTACTTTAATAAAACAATTAAACTTTATAAATATAAAAATATAGTTATAATAAAAAATTTAAAAAAAAACTAAAAATTAACGATTTAACTGCTATAAAAAATTCCCTACTTAAAAAAAAAGTTAATTAATAAATTCCTTACAAATAACTTTAAAAAACTAGTTTTTAAAACGAACTACTAATAATTAGTTCTAAAAAGGTATATTAAAATAAAAGGGTTATATAAAATAAAACATTAAAAGTGCGTGCAATAATAGCTTTATACTTAAAAGCTTATTATATAAAATTTATAGTATATATTTTAAAAATAGAGCAATATTTAGTTAAGTGGGTGGCGTTATCGGAGTATACTCCTCCGATGTAGCCCGTGCGGCCTAAATTATATTTAAAACCACATGGTTAAAGAGTAGAGCTGAATGTTCTTTTTAAATATAACACACTTGTTAAGAACTTACGTTTTTTCTGGTGTTTTTAGTAAAGCATTTAAATAGTTTTTTATAAGTGCAGTTAGACTATTCTTGTTCGATTAAAAGTACTTTTAAAAGTTAGAGATCATGTTTAAAGCTTATATATAGTTTAGTAAAAACCTTAAAACTAATTTAAAGAATCGTTTAAAAGCTAACTGTGCTGTTTGTTTAAAACTTGCTAATAAAGTTATTTAAAGTTTTTACTCTAAATCGTTTAAAGTCCTTTTTAAACCTTTTTTTAATAAAAGAAATATTATATAAACAATATTTAAACGTTAATTAAAAGGTTGTTTATACTTATTTAATAAGCTTGTTTAAATTTTTTATAAGTAGTTTATTTTTAGTTATTTTAACACTTTTTTTTTTAAAAAGCCTGTAGATTAGAAAACCTTTAAAATAATAAAAAGTTTAGTAAAAAAAGTCCTTAATTTTATTTTTATAAGCTAGTTTAATAGTTTAAAGTTATTATTAAGATGGTTTTAACGTTTATACTAGCAGTTCGAACAAGTAAATTATACTTAAAAGGACTTACTATTTTTAAAAGTTAATAGGGCTATTAATATATTTTATAATAAAAAAGCAGCTATTTTTATAGATTTAGATCTTAAACTTTAAAATATTACTAAAAAAGCTAACGAAAAAACAACTACTTTTAAAAACTTTATATAACTTAAACAGATTTTTAAGAACTAGTATTTAAGCTGCTTAGTTAATAGTAAGATTTATAAAACAGAAAACTTTATTAAAATTGTTTAAAAAAATAATAAGTTATTAACCTAATATTATAATCGTGTTTAAAAAGCTTTTAAATAAGCAAATATTTAAAACGTTCTATATAGTATTAAAGCTATATTATTTTTATTATTTTTAGTAGAAATTTTTTTTTTAAGAATAATTATTATAAGCTTTATTAATAGCTTTAAAGTTTATAAGCTTTATTAAAAAGCTATTTTATAGCGTGCTATTAAGGCTAAGTTTTTATAAGAATGTTTTTATGTTATTTAAGATGTTTTAAAAACTATTGCTAACAAAATTAAAACTAAGCTTAAATATTAAAAGCATTAAAAAATAGAGATAATTAAGAAAATTCTTAATTAAAACTTTAATCTGCTTATTTATTAAACTATTAAAAAAGCTAAAAATATAAAGAAACTAATATTAAACTTTTTTTTAACACTTAAAATAATTTTTTTCGGTTTTATATTATAGTTTATATGTTATAATACTATGTATATTACGTAGAAACTACAAAAATCAAAGGCTTTTTCATTATTTTTATAAACAATTAAGTGCTTTAAATATTATTAAATAAGCTATATAGTTAAAGATTGCTTATAGAAAAACTATACTAGCTTTGTTAATTAAAGTAATTAAAAAGTAATTAAAATAATTAAAGCAAGGGTAATTATAGTAATAAATCTTGATTACGCTTATTATTACTGCTAAAGTTTTTATAACATTTTTTAATTAATAGAACTAACTTATTAAAGCTTAAAAATAAAGTCTGCTTTTATTATAGTATTAATAGCTATATTTAAACTTAATATAACGTTTTTAAGGATAAGTAGCTTTAATAATAGAAGTAAGCATATTTAAAAGCTATTATTTTGCTTATATGGAAATTTTAAAATTAAAACTTTTTATTTAAAAAAATGTACTTTAAATCAGTATAGTTTTATTATAATTACTTTATAGATAAAATTAAAAAAGATATTAATAGCTTTTAAGCTAGTACAGCTAACGTTAAAGTAACTAAGATTTTGTTTTAATTTTAAGCTATTTAGTATATTAAATTATTTAAAAAATATATAATATTAAAACAGAATTTTTAAAACTTAATTAATATTTTTTATACTTTATTAAATATAGCTAGTTATTATTTTATAAAAAAAAAGCGTAAAATTATAAGTAAATAGCTAGTTATTAATTTAGCTGATAGCAAAAAAGAACTAGTAAAAAAAAATTTTAAACTACGTAAAATATATAATTTAAATAAACTTTTAAAGCTTTTAAATAAAATATAAAGCTGTTTAAGCAAAAGCTTTATAGATTATAAAACTTTTTTATAAAATATTAAAGTTTTTTTTTTTTTTTAAACTTATTTTAGTTAAGCTTAAATTTTATTTATAATTTACGTTACTTTTTTATACGTATAAATAAAAAAGCTAAAAAAACCGTTAAAAAATACGTTAAAACTAAAACAAAAGCTATTATTATAATAAGATTTAGTTTAACCTTTATAATTATATTATTAAACGCTTATAAAGTAATCTTAATTATTAAATTTATTAAAAAAACAGATATTATAGTTAACATTTTTAAAAAAAACTTTAATTAAGCAAATTAAAAAAACAACGTGAACTTTATACACTTTTAGCTTATTAAAAGCTTAAAAATCTTTATTTATACTTTTACTAGTTTAAAAGTAAAGACTGCTCAGTTTTTAAACTTAAACAAAAAAACTACTAAAATTAAAAAGTTCGTAATATTTAATATTATAGTTATAAGTATTACTTATTTAATATAAGCTATAATATAGCTTGCTAAAAGTAATAAGAATATTTTACTTTTATTAAAACTGCTTTAGCTATAAAATATAATAGTTATTTTTAATATTTATAATTTATTACTTACTATAAAAAATTTTAATACAAGCGAAGACCTTATTATATTAAAAAAACTAATTATAGTTTTAAACAATATCCACAAGCTAACCTTATTATATAACTATTAACTAATAATTTTAAAACGCTATATTAAAAAAGTTTCCAATAAAAAAAGCAAGCATAAGACTAAATTTAACACTAAAAAACAGTCTGAATCTAAATCTAAATATAAGTTAATAAACTAAATTACTAGTTTTAACTTAGCTTAATTAATAAACTAGCTAGTGTTTTCACGTTTTTTATTTTTAATAGTTATATCTAGTTAAAAGCTTACGCTTTTAAGCTAATAACGATATCATTTTATAAAAAAATATATAAACTTTTTTATAGTTATTTTAATATATTAAAATTAAATACTTTACTTTTAAACTAACTAGTTATTTTAAGTAAAAAGCTAATTTTTTATTACTTACTAAACATTAAAAAAATTACGAAATTTCCTATAAATCGTAAAATAATAAAATACCTTATTATAACTATATATAAAGTATTAAATAAAATAATTTTTAAGTAATAATAATTATTAAGCTTAAAGTTTGGTTTTTTTTATCTTTAAGTAGGCTTAAAACTATTATATACGTATTTAGTATATATATAAAAACTATAGTATATTTTCTATTAAAAATATAACTAAACTAACTAACTTATATATATATAAAATAAAACTAAAAAAAAATATAAAACTTTAAAATAAATCACAAAAAAAGCTATAAATTAACATAGAACTTTATTAGTTAAGTATGCTTATAAAACAGTGTTTAAATATAAAAATATATAAATCTATAGTTATTATTAACAAAGGTTTTTTAAACTAAACTACTATACTTATACTAGTAAATAAAAATAAAAATGTTTTAATATTAAATTTATAGTTTAAATCTAAACTAATTATAAATTATAATAAAATATAATAAAACTTTTTTAATACTTATTTATTATTTTTTATAAACGTTTATAATAAACTAAGCAATTTTTTTATAAGCTTATATAGCAAGTTTAACTTTAAGCACAGTTATTAATTAATATTAGTACATTTTTAATCACGTTATATACTAGCTTTTAAAATATTTAGGTTTTTTTAACTATAACTAACTAGAATACTTTAAAGTACTTAATTAGCTAGCTACTTAATATTTAAAATAATAAAAATAATAATAAAACATATTTTTAAACTTAATTTAAAGTTATTATTTATAGCTTTAAAAGTTTCTAGCCTTTTTTTTAAAACAGTTAAATATATTAATAATATATTTATATTACATGTAACTATTAAAAAATAACTAGAATAAATCAAGTACTACGTTTTCTTTAAAATATTTTAATTAAAGCTAAAACTATTGTTTAAAAAAATATTTTTTAAATATAATAAAATTAAAGCTTTTAAAATAATTTATAAAACTTATAATAAAATAGTAATTAAATTTAAAAGATTATAGAAATTACATAACTAGTTTTTTCTTTAAAGTTAAACTAAAATACGCTATTTTATAAGCACTTTAAAACCTATACATAAATAAATAAAAAACTGTTTAAAAATATTTTAATCTTTTTCCAGCTTTTAAAAAAATATTTTATAGTAATAAAAATACTATAAAATTATAACTTTTAAACTATTTCAATTTAAAGCAGTAAAAATTATTAAAATACACGGTTATATTATAAACCAACTTATTAATATATATTTAAATACTTTTAGATTTAGCAAAAAATACTATATTTTATAAAAATAAAAAAACGTACTTAAACTTATTTTATATAATAATTTCTTATTTATTAAAGCTTAAAAGAACTATAGCATTTATAAATAAAAACTACTTACTATTATTAAGTTTTATAAAAAACATATAAAATACTTTAAAACAAAACTATTTTTAATAATTTATATAAATTATAAGTTTTTTACGTTTTCTTTAATATTTTTAAACGTTAAAAACATTTATATAAAATAAACTAATAAACTAAAATGCTTAAACGTATAAATTATTTATATTAAAAAATAAAAAAATTAAATAATAAATATATTTTTTTATATTATTTTTTTAAATACTAATTATTAAAATAATTTATTACGTTATAAAAATATTAATTTTAATACTAAACTATAGGTTTAAAAAAATAGTATAAGCAGCTATAAACAAATACTAAAAAATATACTTTTATTAAAAAAGAATTTACTAATTAATAAGCTATATAAAAATACATTTAAAACACATATTATAAAGCTATAAAACTAGTTTAATAACTTTAAAACAGGTTATAAAGTTTAGCGCGATAAACTTTTTATTCCAAACTTATTACTAAACTTTATTATTAATTCTGTTACCTTTTTATTCTCCATTAAAAAAAAATTCAATAAGTTATTTTAATATTTTAATATTTAAAAATATTTAAATAAACTAAAAAGTTAATAAAAAAAAATTAAATATTAAAGCACTAACTAATAAATTATAGAACTTTAAACTATAAAACAATACTTTAAAACATTAATATTAAAAAATATAACATTAATGCTTTATTTAAAAAAAAGTTATATAAGCTCTTTATTATATACATAATAAATTAAGCTACTTTTATATAATTATTATCTTAAAAAAACTGAACTAATTAATATACTAGCTTATAATAGCTATAAATACTGCAAATTATATACTTAAATATTTTTAATATACTAAATTTAACTTAAACAAGCTAAAAATACCTAACTTATTTATTATAATCTATAAACTTTTTTAAATTATTATTATTAACTTTATAAAACCCTTTCTTATTTTAAATTATAAAAACCAGTACTTATATTATATAATTAAATACTTTAGCAGATATATATAAATATATCTAACTATTAATTATAATATAAAAACTACAACTATAAAAACAAAGTATTAAATACATTAAATAAACAATACACTTCTTACTTTTTATACTAACCTTAAAAGTGCATTTATATCTTAAAACTTTATTAGTTAAATAATTAAAAAAAGCATAAAAATAATTAATACCGTGTTTATAATATATTAAAACGTTAAATTAATTAAAGTCTTTAACTAAATAGCATAAAATTTACTTAATAAAACTATACTACGTACAAAGCATTAAATTAATAATCTGCATTATAAAAATAATAAAAATAAAATTTTTTAAATTCTTAAGTTAATTAATCCTCTTAACATGTTATGAACTAATAGAACCTTAGGCCCGTTAGCAGGCTTAGTACGGAAAGATCGATAAGGATCATGATAGCATGGACTATAAAAAGAAAAGAACGCGTTACGTGATAAGTTAGTAGTGCTTAACGGTAATTATAAGCAGGACTAAGCAGAGTATTTAGCAGTAATTATAAGCAGGATTAAGCAGAGTGTTTAGTAATAATTATAAGCAAAACAGGATTAGTAAAAAAAGAAGTTCTATATAAGCTTATAGTGTTTTTTTATATTTAATTATTTTTTACTTTAGTAATTAATCTAAGTGTTTACTTTTTTCTTAAAATTAAATAAAAAAAACTTTTTTATAACTAACGTAATAATAAGACTAACAAAACGAACTATAATCTTTAATTATTATATTTCGGTATAATAATACGTTTATAACGAAGGTTTTATTAATACTACTTTAAGTTACCGACGCGAACGATAACTTAACATTACAACTATACTTGTATAGTATAAACTAGGTTATAATATTTTAATTATTTATCTGTATTATAATAAAACAACTATAAATATACAGATTATAAAAAATAAAACTATATCGTTAATTAATAATATACTTATAACTTTTAAGAAAAAGTACTTAAAACTCTTAAAATGTATCGAAAAAATAAAGGAAAACAATAAATAACTTAAAAAGCAAGTAATAGCTTAAAATTATATGTTAAAAAAGCTTAAAAAGTATAAAATAACTTTATTTAAGCTTTATAATAAAAAAAAAACCAGTAAGAAAGTTCTTTATTTAAGTTAAGAGCTATTTATAATTCTATTTAAGCTAGATCTAAAAAAAACTAATAAAAATACTTTATATAAGAGAACTTCTTTAAAAAGCAGCTTTAAAATAGTTTAAACTTATTATAAAAGATTACTTTAATAAAAAATAAAAAGATTAAAACAAATAAACAAAAAAAGTTTTTGCCGATTATAATAAGTTCGAAAAAGTAATCAAAGCTATATTTAGCAACTTAAACAAAAAACAACAAGCTAAACAATAACTTACAGTACTTTAACAAACAAAAGCAGTTTCGACTTATACAGCTAAATTTAAGCAGATCTTTTTAAGAACTACTTAAAACGATAACGAAGCCTTAATAGTATAATTTTATTAAAGACTAAAAAAAAACGTGAAAAACGAAATCTATAAGCTAAATTAACCGAAAAAACTTGAAAAGTATATTTTTATAGCAATCTAAATCAATAACTATTTATATTAATAATAACTTAAAAAGTAAAGTTAAAAAACTTTTACAAATATTACAAAAAAACGTACTAATAATAAAACGATCTTAACAGTTTATAAAACTTATATAAAGCTTATAGAGCTAAACATAACTTAAAAAGATTAAAAGCGCGATATAAGCAAGATTAAATGCTATAACTGTAATAGAAAAAAATACTTTATTAGAAACTATAAACAACTTAAAAAAAACGAAAAAAATTTAAGCAAGTTCTAAAAAAACAAGTCTTAACGACCTAAAAAAACAAGCAAATCGTAATAATAAACAAAGAAAAATTAAACTATATCTAAACATGCAGTACTTATTAAATCGAAAAATAAACATGTTTAACTTATATTAAAACGTTATAATCTTTTAGAGCATAACAAGCAGGATATATTTGCTACACTAGCAAAAATTGCCTGTTACACCCTGAAAACAATAAATAAGAAAACAAATTAATCTAGTATAAATGTATTTAAAAAAAAGAACTATACAAGCAGTACTTATAAATAAACGGACTAAATAAAAGCTAAGAATAAAACTATAAAAAATAGCTGCAAAAAAATAACAAAAAAATAGACCTAAAATAACTAAAAAGCTAATAATGCTTAAAATAAGAACTTAACTATGCTTATAAGTAATATAATTATTAATTATAGAACGATTTTATCGAAAGCGCAACTATAAGAACAATAAAACGAGGTTAATATAAGTTAAGTAACTTAAACTTATATAACGAAAATATAGATATATTTTATAAATCTATTACTATTATTACACTTAAAGTAATAAGCGAAGCTAATTTTAAACTACTTTTATAGAGATTATAACGAATAAATAATAGAAAAACTATTATAATAGAAATAAGAATCGATATGTTAAAAAACGTCGATAAAGAAGTAAACTTAATTATAAACAATTAATTATCTAGAAGTATAATAATACTAGGAAAAAAATTATTAAAGCTAACGAGTTTAATACATGAATAAGTCTTATAGATTTTATGTGTAATTTTTAGATGCTTAATTTATATAGTAAAAAAACTACGTAATACTTGGTTTTTATAACGAATGCTTAGAAAACTTATAAATATATTCTATTTATATAAGAATATTAAACAAGTAGTACTAGTTTATCGCAATTACTAAAAATTTGCAGTTTTCGAACAGGACTTTCGTTATTTTAAAAAATATATAATCGAAAAGATCAACACTTATAACTGCACTATAAGTTCATGTAAAATTTATTATAAGGTTAAAATTAAAGCTTATAAAAAGAAGCACTTTAAAAACAAAGTATTAGCAAAAGAATTTTAGAACAAATTTTTATAAAAAATGCTAAACAAGAAAGAAATGTAAACAAGTTATTTTATTTTAAATAACATAAAAAAAGTAAAAACAATAAAACAATAAAGCTAAAAACACGTAGTATAATAATTAAAAAACAACAAAAAAGAGCTGTAAAAGATTAGCAGCTGCTTTAAAACCTAAAAAGGTTTTTATACGCTATAAACTTAGATTTTAGCGTATATATTACTACTACTTTTATATATAACAAATATAAATTATAAGCTACTATAAATATTAAAGCTTAAAAAAACTATATTTTACTACAAATTGTTAACAAGCTTTAAATACTATAAAAAAAAAACGCTTTTTATAAACTTAGAACTGTTAATAAAAGTTATATTAATTACAACAACGAAAATGTTACTAAAAAAACTACAGAACTTTTTATAACAATTTAAAATTATAATAAAAAACTTACGTTTAATATTACAGAAATCTTAGAATATAAAATTATATTAAAGATATTTTAATTATAAGTAAGTAATTTTAAAGTTAATTAAAGTAACGGTTATTTTTAATAGGATATATTAAGAAAAGATTTAATAGTTACTAAGCGCGATAACCGCGTAGTATATAAGCTTAAAAAGACTTTTAAGATTTTATTAATAACTAAAAAATTTAAACTAATTTATAAACTAACTATACTTAAAAAATACGAAAAATTTAACGACTTATTCAGTAGTAAGCACTAGAACAAGATAAGTTTATTAGAGCATAGTTAATAGGACTATAAAATACTATTAAAAAAAGAAGAAAATTTAAAATTTTTCTTTATTTATTATATAAAAAAAGAACATTTAAAAAAGCTATAACAGTATTTAAATAAAAACTTTATAAGGAAGTTTATTATATTATTTATATTACTAGCTAAATATTTAATACTATTTGTTCTAAAAAAAAAAAGCAAAAACAGTAAAGTTAAATAAAGAATATATGTTAACTATTAATACTTTAACAGTATTATAACTAAAAACCGATACTTATTACTTTTTATATAAAATTTAAAAAACAAGTTATAAAGCGTGAAATAGTTTACAGCGTTAGATTTATTAGACATTTACTATTTAATATAAATAAAAAAAGGACACGAATAAAAAACAGTATTTTGCACTTTTTACGGACTTTATAAGTATAAAGTTATACTATTTAAATTAATAAACGTACTAACAATATTTTAAACTATAATTATATATATACTAAAAAAATTTATTAATAAATTTGTAGTAGTATACTTAGATAATATTTTAGTATACTTTAAAACACTTAAAAAACATAAAAACTATGTACAACAGGTTCTGAAAACGCTTTAAAAAGCTAAACTTTTAATTAACCCTAAAAAAAGCGAGTTCCACGTACAGAAAGTAGACTTTTTAAAATTTACGATTATTTTAGAAAAAGTATAAATCTAAAACTTTAAGATTATAGCAATAAAAGATTAGCTAGTACTAAAAAACGTTATAAACATTTAATCGTTTATAAGATTTATAAACTATGTTTAAGCATTTATCGTAAATTTTAAAAAAATCGCCGCACTTTTTACAGATTTAACAAAGACTGATAATATGTTTTAATAAACAGAAAAAAAATAACAAGCTTTTAATAAAATTAAAAAATTAATATTAAGCGAACTAGTACTAAAACTACTAGACCTAACAAAAAAATTCGAAGTTAAAATCAACGCTTATAACTACGTTATAAGTAAACAGCTAAACTAACAAAATAAGAATAGTAAGCTGTACTTTATAGTATACTTTTTTAAAAAATTATCCGGACTAAAACTTAATTATTAAATATATAATAAAGAACTAATAGTAGTAATTATCGTATTTAAAAAATAAGAACACTACTTAAGCAGTACAAAAAAGCTAGTAAAAGTATATTTAAATTATAAAAATCTTACTACTTTTATAACTATTAAAACGTTAAATAAATAATAAGTATAATAAGCAGAACTTTTATTAGAATTTAATTTTTATATTATTCATGTAAAAAAAAAAAAAAACATATAAGCAGACATTTTAAATTAACAAAGCGACTATATTTAAAAAATATTAAAGAAAAACAAAACGTTGCTTTATAAAACATTAAAAAAACACTTTATTATTATGTTTACTTAACACGAAACAGTAGAATAGTAAAAACAATATATTAAAATACTTTAAAATATAAACAAAAATAAACTAGTCTATAACTATATTCTATTAAAAGATTAATACTACAATAAAAAAACTTAAGTATTATTTTATATAACTAAAAAACTTATAAGAAACTTATACGTACACTTTTTAGCAGGATATTAAGAATTCTTTAAAACTAAAAAAAGATTATATAAAAACTTTTTCTTTAAAAATAAGTTTAATAAAAAACGAAAGCTTAAAGAAATCATAGTAAAATATAATCTCTACTAGAAATTAAAATTAAACCGATATAAGCTTTATAGTTTACTATAACTAATTCTAATATTAAATAAAGCTTAAAAAGTTATAATATTTAACTTTATAGTAAAACTACTAAAGTTTAAAAAACTACTAATAAGAATAATATACAACTTTATCTTAATTATTATAAATAAACTTACGAAGTATAAATATTTTTTACTATATAAAAAAGCAAGTTCAGCAGAAAAACTAGCTTATATAATAATATAACACGTTATTAACAAACACGGTCTACTAGAAAAATTCGTTTTAGACTGTAAAAACATAATAACTTCTAAGTTTTAGCAATTATTAACTAAAGCATTTAGTATTAAACATAAGCTGTTTATAGCTTACTATTTTAAAACAAATAGCTAAACAAAAAGATTAAACTAAACGTTAGAACAATACTTACGATATTATATAAACAAGAAATAAGACAACTAAATAAAAAAGTTATTTATAGCAGAATTTGCTTATAACAGCTTAAATAACGAATTAATAAAAATAAGCTTATTTAAAGCAAACTATAGTTTCGATCTAATCAAGATGTAAAAACTATATAGAAATATTATAGTATTAAAAATAGAAACATAAGCTAACGAACTTATAAGCTTATAATAGCGATTACAAGCAGAATTAACCTTTTTATAATAACGTATAAAAAAATATGCAAATAAATATAAGTTGTTAAAGCTAACTTTTAAGAAAAAGAATAAAATTTACTTATTACAACAAAATATTAAAACAAAACGCTCTAGTAAAAAACTTGATTTTAAGAAAATAAAACCGTTTAAGATTAAAAAAGTATATTTTAAAGTTATATACAAACTATTATTACTACCGATAATAAAAAAATTCCCGATTTTTCATGTATTTTTATTAGAACTAATATTTAAGAACGCTACATTAAAAACATAATTAAAAGTAAAACTTAAAAAAAATCTTTACAAGGTCGAAAAAATACTAGATTTTTATTAGAACAAAAACACTATAAAGTACTTAATTAAGTAAAAAAACTACTTATATTTAAATAACTTTTAAAAACTTAAAAAACATTTTATGAGCTGCTAGAAAATAGTTAAACAGTTTTATTAACAACACTTTAATCAACTAAAACTAAAAAAGCGGGATCGACCTTTTAAAACAAGTTAAAAAAAAGCTAAATAGGACTAAAAGCAAGCGTAAACGCTTTCGTTACTCGCTTCTACTTAAACTTAAGTTCGTTTAACTTGTTTAAAGTACGCGCACTTTAACAAATTATATCTAAATCACGATTTTTAAAAAAAATCTTTTGTTTTTTTAAACGTATAAACTTAGCAAAAAACTTATAAAAACGTTTTTTTGTTATAGCTTCTTCTTTCTTAATATAACAAAGCTTAAAATAAATACTGTTTAAAAACGAGACTAACGCTTTAGCACTAGCATAAACAACACTTAAAAATATGCACTCTTTATATTTCTTTACCTTATTTATTATTTTACACTTTAATTTCTTTAATTCGTAACGAAAACAAAGCATAACTTTAAAACTAAACTTTTTAAAAGACGTTATCAGATCAGTATAATAAAAAGTTAAAAGTTTAAGCGCACTATAAGGTTTTTATATACGATCTAATATAATAATCAGTAAACTATTACACGAGTATAAAAAAAAGAACAAAAAAAGAACGCTACGTAAAAAAACACTAACTTATTTATTTTGTTACGGACAATAAAACAAAAAAAAAAGATAATGTTACGAACTAACAAAACCTTAAGCCTGTTAGCAAGCCTAGTACAAAAAAATCAACAAAAATCACGATAGCACGAACTATAAAAAAAAAAGAACGCATCACGTAATAAGTTAATAGTGCTTAACAGTAATTATAAGCAAAACTAAGTAAAGTGCTTAGCAGTAATTATAAGCAGGATTAAGCAGAATGCTTAATAATAATTATAAACAAAACAGGATTAATAAAAAAAAAAGTTCTATATAAGCTTATAATGTTTTTCTATATTTAGTTATTTTTTATTTTAGTAATTAATTTAAATGTTCATTTTTTTTTTAGAATTAAATAAAAAAAACTTCTTTATAATCAACATAATAACAAAACTAACAAAACGAACTGTAATCCTTAATTATTATATTCCGGTATAATAATACGTTTATAACAAAGCTTTTATTAATACTACCCCAAGTTACCGACACGAACAATAACTTAATATTACGACTATACTTGTATAGTATAGACTAGGTTGTAATATAATACTAAACACATTAAATTTATTAAATACAGCTTATTAAAGATTTTATATAAATACGCTTTTTAAAAAGCATTTAAAAAAAGTACCTTTTTTTAATATATATCGATTTAAAAACAATATTTATAACTAAAAAGTTTAAACTACTAAATAAAAACTAGTAATATAATTTAGTAATTAAACAAATTAGCTGTTTTTAATTCACGCTTAAAAATATTAAATAGCATTATAAAGATATAAAAGCTTAAAAATAAGCTTTTTATAACTATAAAACAACCAGTTTAAGTATAAAAAACCTAGTCTTTATATATTAAACTAGTAAGCAACTTAAATTAAGTACTAAATAAAGAAAGCTTTTTAAAATTAAATATTATATTAGCAGGAAAAGCTTTATACTAGCTAACCTAAATAAATCTAACATTACTAAAAGCCTTAAATTTTATAAAAACATACTAAAGTTATTTATAGCTTGAAAAAGCTATTTAAAAACTAAAAATAACAGAAAATATTAACTACTATAAAAGCAACCTATAAAACAATATAAACGAAATATTTAATAAAATATTTTAATAAAAAATAAAGTAGCTAAATAAATTAATTAAAAGTATAATACTATATTAAACCCTAAATAAGCATAAGTATAAATTAACTACATGTTTATATATAATAAACTGTTTAAGAAAGCATAAAAACGTGCTAGTTTTTACCCTAAACTAGTTAAGTAGGTGGCGTTATCGGAGTACACTCCTCCGATATAGCCCATGCAGCCTAAATTATATTTAAAACCATATAATTAAAAAGTAAAGCTGGATGTTCTTTTTAAATACAACATACTTGTTAGGAACTCACGTTTTTTCTTATTTATATAATATAACAATAACACCTACTTAAATAGACGTTTAATACTAGCTCGCTTATTTCTGATAACAGGTAAGTTAGGTGACTGCAAGTTCTAGACCGGGTAGGTCCTAGACCTTCTAAGGGGTTCTAGGGCTGCGACCGAAGCACCTGGCTATTCGTACAAATATTGTTCTAATAATAAAAAATAAAAATAAAAATTTTAATATACTATTTTATAAAAATTATATAAAATAGTTATAATAACTTTACGATATAACCAATAATTAAAAAAAGAAATAGTAATCAAGAAAAAGATAAAGAACCAATCAAAAACTTAATAAAAAACTTGAACATCTATAATGTGAACACCCAGACAGTTGGTAACCCACGTACCCAGGTGGGGAACAGAATGTGTTGAAGAGCTACGTGATATCGCACAAGCCATCCTTACCTTAGTGAGGATCTGCTCGCGCGACCTCTTTTTCATAGAATAGAACAAGCATCATCAATATAGAGAATATATTTGTTACTGCTTCGGATCCGTACAGCTGTACACATAGCCCATCCAACAGAATGAAATATCCGAACTGGTTAGAGAGGTAGTGGGTTATGGCCCCTTTCGCCTACCAGAGCCCTCACCCAC
Source organism: Xylariaceae sp. AK1471 (assembly GCA_023159215.1). Lineage (NCBI taxonomy): Eukaryota > Fungi > Ascomycota > Sordariomycetes > Xylariales > Xylariaceae > Xylariaceae sp. AK1471. The sequence goes on along the minus strand of JAJKLI010000009.1, from coordinate 1,139,653 downwards.
CCTTTAGTAGTCAAAGGGGTCCCAGAAATGACTTGGTCTCAGAGCCGCCCACCAGATATCCTATCTCAGGAGCTCTCTCAGACGGTCTGGGATCCCCACGTACGACTAAGGTACTTTGCGATGAACTCCATTTATTCGACCAGCACGAACAAGAGTCCCACACGAAGAAGCTCTTGTTCCAAAAGGTAAAGCAGCGAGATTGAATTACTCTAGCCCCGACCAGATAATATCCGGCCCGCAAGCGCAAAAAGGTCGAGTTAAGCCCCAACTCAAAAATTTCCAACTTCTAGGACACCTGCATAGCCCAGAAGGTCGGAAACCGCGACGACTTATCCAGTAAATCCAGCGAGCCAGATTTATCTAGCGAAGCCGAAAGCCGTATAGTGTGTGGGTGGTTCTTTAGGATAAAATTGCTAGCGAAGTAATTAGAAATCAATATGCTTTAAAGTTTATTTATATATATAAAGCGGCAGGGTGACATTAGCACTAGCAATCAGAGATCTTGTCAATTGTTAATTACGTGCGCACTCAGCGATGTTTATGGAATTCTGTGAAAAGAAGACTGCTCGAAGAAAATTTAGGGTCTAGATAAGGATTATAACAAAGATACTAAGTCAATAAGTCTTAGCTAAATTCATCTCTAGGGTCCAGGGAGATATCGTTGGTAATGGTTCTAAGCATGAAAAATGTCGGAACAGGTAAATAGCACACCATTGTCTAAATGAATGGAATCCGTATACTGCTTTTGAGCCTATCCAACCTTGACATCTTCCTGCCATTGACGTTCAAAACGCAGGTCGCTGAAACCAAGGGTATTCGCGGCTTGTTGAGGTAAGGCAAGGTAATCCTTGTCCTCAATAGCCTGTCGCACATCGTCAGTAGTCGAGGGGCTCGTAATCAATATCTTAAAGACCGTCCCCGTTTGTTTTGTCCAGTCGAGCAGAAAGCGAAGCACGTACGCCATCTCCTGTAACAGCTCCCCTTCGTTGCGCTCGTAGAAGTTGATTCCATCGATGACGCAGAACACAGTCTCAGTCCTCTTTATCTGCTCTACGAGCCGCCCGAAAACGTAGCAGAACGTCTCTATATCCCCGCCATCCATCCGGTAGGCTAGATCGTGATCGATGAAGCTGAGGTCGAAACGCTGCTGTCGCAGTAGTTGGGCAAGCAGGCTCATAATCATAGTCCTAGCTCCACCGTAATCCTCGTATGAATGACAGCCGCAAAAGAACGCCACAGACTTGAATCTGTCTACGCCACGGAGGTTTTGCAAAAGCATTGCGCAGAAGAATGAAATAGGCGAGATGGGTTGGGGATCGGAGTTGCCGTGAATCAAGAGCTCCTTGGATTCTGCTTGGACCAGCCACTCTCGGAGCTGAGATGTCTTCATGATCTGTTCGGTGCGATCGCGGCCCCCAGATATGATAAGTTCGCGTTGGTGGATGATGTACTCAGTGTCCGTCGCCTCTATGTCTGTCAAGTCAAGGAAATGGAGAAGGTCTTCTTGTGTGACGATGCATTCGACTACTGGCGGCGGCTCCGGCGTGATGGCGCGGTAGTAAAGCTGCTCCCATTTCGCTCTCTCAGCTGATTATCGTCAGCATTGATTGGGATAGAAGATATCAATTCTTACCATCTCGTTGCTCAATCTGGCTCCGCAGAAGTTGCATTTCTTTTTCATGTTTTACTTCCATCTCGGTCATGTGCTGTTTGAACATCCCACGAAGGCCGTCAGTTATCAGGGCTTTTATGTCTTCGGTGTTTTGTTTTATATCTTCACTATTATGCAACTCTATTGCTAACTTATTAGTAGAGCAGTATCCAGTTTCAGAGTAGCCAATCCTCGAGACTTACCTGTCTGAATATCTTTAGCTATCTTATTAGTGACTTGTTTGTGAGCTGTATCAGCCTCGGTAACAAGCTCCTCGCCATCTTTGCTGATATTCTCTAAACAAGACAGCAGCGACTTTTCATAGTTTTCACCATTCCACACTGCCTTAATTCCTTTTATCACTATTAACCATGTTAACAATTAGTCAACTGCATTAGATCAAAGGGGAAGTTTCACAAGTGGAATCCATGTGGAAGGGCAGACACTCACCTATATGCTTGGTATAGTACCCAATAACCTCTTCTATTGCTTTAAGTATTGTGACATAGAGGGCCATCACAGCGTCCACGACCTTCTGTTTAGTGGAATACATCTCAATGTAGTCTTCCACGAGGCCAAAGTTCTGTTTCAGCTTTTCAACACCGTCCTTGACTTCTTCGCGGACTTTGCTTGTTTGTTGAAATGCCTGTTCAAGATATTCTAATTAGTCTCGCTGGTATGGATAATGTTACGCATAAACGTACATGAAGTAGGAATGTTAAGGCTCCAAGAACCGGTTTCGCATAATCGACATCTGGAACCAGCCTCGTTGCCCGTTCGAATGTATCCGCGTGATTTTCAACGAAGATCTTGATTTTGTCAAACGCCTGCTTAATGCCAGTCTTCGTGGTATATGCTGCTGCTGCATCGTGAAGGACTGTCAAGACCTCTTCCCAGCTTGTTTTCGAACGTATGCTGATCCCTTTCTCCACTCGTCCTTTAGGCTCCAGCGGAAAAATAGTTTTGAACTCTTTTATTACCTCAGGGAAACTTCTAATCTTCGTTGCCACTGTCTTCTCTTGCGCCACATTCTGTCCTGTAATCAAGGCGTTGGGCTCGTAAAACGCTGGCTGTGCGTTCTGTTCGCTCGTCGTTTTTAAACGAACCAATTCGTCATTACAATTATTGCTACCTGAGGCAACATTTGCAGCGGCTGATGAGCCATCAAAGGCAGGATGGTACGTATGTAAGCGGTTGTTGATGAAGTCATCTGCTGGGGATACCATCATGATTCTTGCAGGTGGCGCTATTTACAAGAAGACATAGACCGAATTCAGTCTATCACTTGTAACGCAAATTTCGACTTTGGCATGCCACAGTAGTTTTCCGAGTTTGCCTCTCAAGTAGGCGTTTACGTTGGTAACAGTGCCTGTTGCTACTCAGTGGTGCTCCTCGAGTTCTTAATCGCGAAGTTAGTACTGTGATCACATGAATGCGTTGAGTTTGATACGGCGGCAAGATAGGGAACTCTCCAGCAGCGAAACGACGAGAGCTTTGAAGTCCGGATGCGAAAAGCAGTGAGATCTTCGTCTCTAATAGGCCCTATATGCCTTTTAAAGGGCTTCAGACCAGCCTGACTCGCTGAGCTTACGCGTGGGAACAGGGTCCAGTACAGCGCCGAAGGGTTTAATGACAAGGTCTACTACATCGCCCAAGTGTAAAAAGAGGACAAATTTTAAGCTGTATAGTGAAATAGGCCTTATGGATATTTCTCCTCTCACTATATACAGCCATCACCAGCTGTGTCAGGTAAGAAGTTTGGGGCGTCAAAAGCAATGCCACGGCAGCCACATTTGGCCCCCAAGATCTTCCCCTCAACTACTGCAGAACAATTTCCACGTGCTACTAGATGATTGGATGATGGCACAGTTAAGAGGATCACCTTCACAATTTGTCCGAAAATGATGAAAATGATGCACGCAGAGGGAGATACCACTCACGCTTTCTCTCCTCTCGCTTCATGCTCACTTTCCTCAACGAACACCATTTTCACCTTAGTCTCTAGCACTGTTAACAACGCAGTTCCCTGTACTATAAGAACGATGGAGCAGCCCCAATCTGCTAACATCCGGTATACGGTAAAATGCTGCATTTCAGCACTGGGTACCATCTCGCCGGGCCATTTGGTCCACAATTATTCGCAGAACAAATCGCCGCTAGATTTCCGACCTACCGACCTAGAAGTTGGTTCTCAGCCGATTGTCGAGATAGTCACTGTTGTTGATGCTGTTAACCCCGGAGCATTGAATGAAAGCACCAGAATATCATTGGACACGCTAGAAAATTTCAATGTTATCAACACCAGAGGCACGCATATGATAGTACATTCAGAGACACTATCGCAGATTATCAGAGACGTGGTTCAGTTCTATCCCGGGTAATTATGTTGGGCACCCTGCACACATAAAATGCTAACACTTATATAGCCAAAACTTGATGGGGACGAGTCTCGTCATATATGAACCTTACTCATGTTTAATCCACCACATGTCCGACCTCGAGGAATTGATAGATCCAGAGGGAGATAATACTAGATCAGAGCATCTTCAAGTACTCTTAGAATTTCTCCGACCACGATTTCAGCAACAGTATAGTCCAGCGAGAGAGAGATCATTGGCGGTCCAACCGACAGTCAAGTTCGACGACTTATGGGTTATAATGAAACCGGGTTCGCTGGCATACGCTAAGTGGGATGGGATCTCGATCGGGTGTGTGGTTGGAAAGTCTGTCCACCTAACCCCCAAGCCATCAGATGATCTTCCCGAGCGATGGTCAATCAAGTTTTGGTTTCTCCAGGTTCATTGGCCATCTGACCAAATAGGATGTGCCATACATACTGCCGTCATTAACCGTTTTGACGGAGAAAAGCTCATCACGTCTTTACCCCTTTGCCCAGCCGAGTTCCATGATCTCCAAGATCAAGGAGCAATGAAGCGACACTTTACAGACAGAGGTGAAAAAGTCTGCGAAGTCCTCTGGGGAGAGTCGAAATATATGTACTACGATGGCGAATGTATGGACCAATCTAAGCAACGCGTATGTATTGATTCTCAAGATCCAATATTTAACGTATCGCTCTGACGGCTGGTTTGCAGTTCACAGGACCTATCATTGTGGGCGGATCAGATGGAATAGCAGACTTGTATCCAAAGCACCATTGGAATTTTGGATGGGTCCCACCTAGCGAAATCATGAAGAAGGACTCCAGTGTTCCTCTCAGTGAAATTGAGCATATGGTGAACCCAAAGACAAACCCTCGAGATATTCTGACAATTGATCAGTTATTTATTATATCGCCGTGCTTGAGTGCATTCACGCTGACAAGCAATGCCTGGAGTAAGTAGCTCTCCGATATTCATATTGTTGGGGCGACTGACACTGATATAGTGCCCATCACTGTCGGAAATATTCGCCCCATTAGTATACCTCACCATACCCCAGATCCGTTCATTGCCAAAAATAAGCTTAGAACGATATATGGGCTAGTAGACTCTCAAGGCCGTAGTAATACGCTACGACCTTCGGATTCCTTGGGGAGCAAAGGTAATGGAGTCATCATTCTTCTCCATGGTATGTGCAATCATAGAAACATCAGTGCCACCCACGCTCACTTTCTTATAGGTGCCCCTGGGGTTGGAAAAAGCTACACGGTTGGTACGTATAATAAGTACTCCAGTTCTGGCTCTTGGGACTGAACTGACGTCCATAGAATCTATCTCCATGAGAACTGGGCGGCCACTTCTAACCCTAACGGTAAAAGATCTCAGCACGGACCAAGATAAATTTCAGAATGATCTAGCGAGGTGGTTTTCCCTTGCGGAGAAGTGGGATGCCATATTGGTCATTGATAGTTGCGATGTATTCATCCAGAGGCGCGGTATGGAGCACAGTCAACAAACCACAGGCAAGTACAGTACTCCCAATGGCGAGAGCCCGTGGTCTTCTAATTCTTTCACCCAGCATTTACTCAAGCTCTGGAACTTTTCAGAGGTATCCTTTTTTTAACCACCAATAGAGTCGGCTTAATTGACGAACAAGTCTATTCTCGTGTCAGTCTAATGGTATTGATGCATGGTCTCGATAACGAAGCACGCTATAAGATATTTGAGAGTAGGCTCCATCAAGAAGAAAATATCCGCTTAAGTCCAAGTGCTACCAGATTCCTGCGTTCTTCTGAGGCGCATGTAGTCAATTGGAACGGCCATGAGGTAAAACATTATTTCAAGACTGCCTTAGCACTAGCAACGGCAGAAGGCAACCAAAATGCCCATGAGGTAATCATCGTTGAAGACTATCATTTCAAGGAAGCTATGAATATGGCTTACGAGGCTCGTCAATATATGAACTCAACAATTGGCGGATACCAGGAAGATCATGCCCGATCTATGAGGTGGCGAGATGATAGTTTTGTTCCATCAGGTACACCGCTTCGGTTCACAGAAACAACGCCTGGAGATACTCTATCGATCTACGATTCGTCCGAGGGTGACGAGCCTGGGATTGGTGGTTATATCGGTGTAAGGCCATCTTCGCATGTCCCGCAAAAGACAACTAGGGCACGGTCGGGGGCTAGGTCACGGTCGAGGGGTAGGGCACGGTCGAAGGGTTCACAGCAACCGATGACGTTAGATAGTGATGCCGGTCTTTGCGTCCCAGATCTTAATTGTGTTGACTGGGACGCCTTTCAGTCGGTAGGCCGCACGGAACTGTTTCGGAAGACGAAGTTCCATGCCATCGATGTTCTGGAAGGGGAGCCCCTGATCAAATTTCATGTTGACAACAAAGGGCGGCGAAAACACAAAATCTTAGCCGAGAATAACGCCGCCAGCCACCACAAACACGCGCGAAGCATACTTGAACCCGGCGAAGCGCCACTACCAGATAGAATCCGAATCAACTCTCCAGCGATCATTAAAGCATTCGCAGAAATTCACGGGGAAAGCTTTTCAGGGCCATTCTTGCTCTTTCGACCCTTCAGGTCTTTGCTCTACTACGAGCAGGAATTTCGAGAGTGGGTGGCTCGACAAGAAAAGATTTTACAAGGTAGTACCTTATCAATATTTTCAAAACGCATTCTACTCACCTCAAATATATTCACAGATGGATCAGCGAAAAGCAGCAAACCGAGAACTGATGGTAATGACGCTGATAACGAAACCGAGAGTATAATCGGCTCAGAAGGGCTGGAAGAGATGCGTTGCTTGTTATCATTCATTAGAAACAAAATCAAGAAGAAGCAGGAATATCTCGCGAGTTCTCGTTATCAAACTCTTTCTTTTGCCGACATCTCGTTGCTCTTCAACCCAGGAGACGCCGTGGTTGCCAAGGATCAAAAGCAAGCATACCGAGTTATTAAGGTAAACAGTATGCGGCATCGAGCCAAGAATCGCGATGAAACCAGACAGGACTTCTGGAAAGACGAAAGTAAGGCGGAATTCAAGGACAACCCGGTCTTTGTCCACTGTACTTACGTAGACTTCGATGGGAACACGCTAGGCCCTGTGACCCGTATCTTCACAATATCAAGATTTCACGGCCAGTGTGAGGTTGCATCTCTTCCAATCTATCCCATTCGTTTCATCAAGGAAGATGATTTCCGGAAAAAGCTTATCGAGAGGGGGAAATCCTTTTTCAATGTGGCAAGCATTAAGCACATGCACTATAAAGGGCTGTCCTTGAGGACGCGCGAGGAGATTGACAGCCAAGTGGTGATCGACTTCGACGAGGCTATCACTCGCTATCCCGACTGGCAGCCCTCTATCAAGTCCGCAATAGATGAATCTTTCAACAAGTCAGTGGGCTGGGAGGATGAGCCTGGTGATGATGCAGATCGACGAAAATTCCTGAGAGAACACAGGTCAGTGAATCTGCCATGCATCAAAGAATGCTGCGCCAGCGAGGTCACTCATCATGACGAATATGTGGAGGATCGGAAAAGAGAGGAGTACATCGCTTCGCAGATGAAAGAGGAAACCGCCACGAGACCTTCGGTCACAATCATTCCTCGTGACTTTCGCGATGTTGTTGAGAACAATACTCTGACGGATGACGAGTTCTTGATTATGTCTTACCGAGTTTTTGGGTTCGTTCTGCGCAGTCGGAAATGGCGTATGTACTTGGCCCAACTTGAAACGACTTCTTCTCTGACAGATATACCACTAGATGAATTGGACATGGCGAACATATTTGAAGTTGCTCCGCTCGGTACTGGCGAAGGTTTCGATCAGCTTGTCCTTCCTCCTGGTCACGGGGATATGGTAAAGTCTATGATCAAGCAGCACCTGCGCGACAAGAAGTTGTCATCAATGGACAGAGGCAAAACAGATGTCGTTCACGGAAAGGGTATAATACCACTCTTACAGTATTTCTCTACCTACTAACATTTCAATACAGGCCGAGGGTTGATAATGTTATTGCATGGTGTGCCCGGCGTGGGTAAGACTTCAACCGCAGGTAAGTTAACTTAGAGCAACTTGGCGAACAACTACAGACTCTCGCTAATCAAAGGCTAATAGAATGTGTCGCCGACTCATTCCGTAGACCGTTATTCCAGATCACGAGTGGTGAGAACGTCCTCCTAGCTCTAATGTTTAACAGTCTAACGCTTTGCAGGTGACCTTGGCACGACGGCAAGAGAGGTTGAGGACGCACTCGAGGAGAACTTCTCTTTGGCAAGTCGATGGAATTCCATTTTACTCATTGACGAGGCCGACGTATTTTTAGCTGAAAGGATGAAAGAGGACTTCGTAAGGAACAGTCTCGTAGCAGGTATGTTACTTAAGCAAACTCCATTAACGTTCTTAGCAGTAACATACAAATAGTTTTTCTGAGAATGATGGAATATTATGCTGGTGTTCTATTCTTAACCACTAACCGCGTCGGTGTCTTCGATGAAGCGTTTACATCACGTATTCATATTAGCTTATACTACCCTCCATTAGAACGACAATCAACGCTCCAAATCTTTGAAAAGAACTGGGATAGGATTAAGACACGATATGAACAGAACGAGAGGAAAATCGACATAAAGATATTGGAAATAACCGAGTTCGCGCTAGATTACTTCGACAATAACAAAGAGGGGAGATGGAATGGGCGTCAAATTCGCAACGCTTTCCAGTAAGCACTCGCCTTAGCGGAACTTGACGCAATAGGAACAGATGATCTTCTAGACGAATCAGATCACAATCGACCCGTAGTGCTGGGCAAAAAGAACTTCGAAACTGTCGCTACGGCTTATAAAGGTTTCACCAGTTACCTGAAGCAAGTCTACGGCGCTGACTTCGCCCGTCGAGCCCGTGAGAATCTATGGCGGTTCGATGCTTTCGGTATACCTAAAATTCCAAACGCCCTTAACACGCGACTTAGGGTGGCCGAACCAGCACTGCCAGCCTCTGAGCCATGGGTCGGTCAGAGCCATTCTGGTTACAACCCCAGAAACGCCCAGCCGCATTACCCCCCACAGCACCACTATCCTGAGCGTTACGATCACCCTGACCCGAGGCCGAGGTATACCCCGCCTTCAGGGCAATATCAACATCGTGACCCACACAATAAGTAGAGTTCTGGGTCAGGGACAAGAGAGTTTTGGTAAATAATACTGGAGTTTCAGACCCAAAGAGGAACGACTAAGGAAAAACTACTCAAGTCGCTATTGATGTGTCCATCAACCAGCATATAAGCGATCTCGCTCCATTGCCGTTCATCGAAATTGTTTTAGAACTCAGTTGGAGAGACTTCCCCAAGGACATTCCGAATGCAAGACCATCGGCTTTTAACATGTGAAGCCCGCTCATACAAGGGTGTTAGACCGTGACGCTTTTGAGAACTTGGTGAGTGGCAGCCTTCGAATCATGAAGATCTGGAATACCAAGTTGCTGCTCTAGGAAAGGTGAAGGCACAAAACGTGAGACACCTGCAGTCTCGTAGTACTGTGGGAGCCTATGACGCCTCACAAGTCAGAATACAGCAAATAACCTCTCTCTGCAATGTGATAGCTAAATTCTGAGACCTATCTGGATGATGATCAAGAAAGAAGTTAAAGCTAAAAGAGAGTGCAGACCAGGCATCCTATTGGTACCGAAAAGGTACCCCACTTGTAGGTTATGTAACCGCCACTACAAGTACATAGTAAAGGGTCTCGAAAACAGGAGGGCCATAAAAACATGAGACCATTGGAAGCGGAAGAGGCCTTTGATAATTCTGCTCTTGACAAGGACCCCGTGTCTAGGAAAGGTGTGGTTTTTTTCAAAGACAACGGATCTCATCTCACTGATCGACCCCTCCTAATCAAACAACATGCTTCTCTTGGTTGGCCGCTCCTTTGCGTCCTTTAAAGTCGTGTAACAGCCTCAAATAGCCTCTAGGTTAAAGGAGTGTCTGATTTTTCTACTCATTGTTCAAGAACTAATGCCTTTAGTGCCCTTAATGACCTAACTAACAGTATTATCGTTTTTTCAAACTATATAGTACTATAGACAGTAAGAAGCGTTGTGCGTTCCTTTACACTTTAATCCATCTTGGCTGAAAACAGTTATGGTGGTGCACTAAGCTTAGGCTTTAGTAAAGCCCAACCCATGAGGGCCTGCCAAGCACCCATAGGTGCTTGGCAGGCTCCCAAGTACAGCCTATGGGCTGGGTTAGGTTGGATCTACTTAGGTACGCAGCAATTGCACTCTTTAGAGCTATCGCACCCTACTGTACCTTACTGTACCTTATTGCACCCTTTTAAAAGCTTTGTAATTGCTGTTGAAGTTGTTACCTGGGTAGTAGTATTCGATCTATATAAGTAGATGGGGCAGGTGCCTACAGCTGATTATATATGGGTACAGCAGATGCAGTGTTGCCCTTATTAAATACCCAAGGAATTAAATGGTGGGTTTAGGTGGTGGGGCTAAGTCATGTGACTGGTTTTAACAACCTGGTTTAGTGTACCACTATAACTATAAACCTTATTTTGTTAAAATTAACCATTACGCTATAAAGGCAAAAGATCAGTAATTATTAGCTCCTTATTAAGGGCTATATTTTAATATACCTTTTTATTAAGAGCTTTTGATAAATTTTATATTAGAAAGTTTTAAAGAATAACTAGTTTTATATAATTGCGGGTTTTTTTTTATTTAATAACGTTAGCGCTATTAACTACATAATTTTAGGTTTATAAAAAAGGTTGTTGTAAGAATCAAACCCGCTATTTTTAAATAAGTGTGTTTATTTTAAGATTTTTAGCGCTAACGTAATAACTAATTCCCAGCTTATACATGTATGTGCTAGCCGTCTCTAGTTAGCTAGAAAAAAACAGACTCTTAATTGTTAAAATTAACTATTACGCTATAAAAGCAAAAGATTAGTGATTATTAGCTCCTTATTAAAGGCTATATTTTAACATATTTAGCCACTTATTATAAGCAACACTATATCTGCTATATTAAAACACTGCATCTACTATACTTACTTTAACTCTAGTTAAAAGCACCTGCTTTATTTATTAGTTAAATATACAGTAATTTTATATGTATACTTTATTAATCTGTGAGATTATAGCTTAAACATTAGTTTAATCGGTTATTTTACTGCTATTTTTACATTATTTATATTATTAGTTTTTTATTTTTTTATTTTTAAATATAACTTTTTTACTTTTTAATTTTTAATATAATTTTCTTACTTTTAATATAACTTTTCTACTCACTTTTAATTAATTAATATTAAATATTCTTTTATTAAATCTATTAATTTTTGTAATTTTACTTTTTTTTAACATTTAAAATAATAAAACCCTTTATTAATAGTATTAAAAACTTTTTTAATAGTAGCTTTAATAATAAAAAGCTTTATAAAACAATAAAAAAGCTTTTTTATAGCTTTTAATAATATATTTATTATTATAACTATATTATTATTTATATAAACGTTAATAACTATATAAATAATAAGCTTTACTATTATTTAGTTTAATATATTTACAGTTTTTAAAAGCTTATTAAAACTATTATTAATAAAAAAACTACGTTTTTAAAAAAAATTAATTATTAATAACAAAGCTTTATATTTATTATAAATAAAAACGATTATAAATAAACGTTTATTTTATATTTAGCTTATTATATATATAACTATTTTTTATTTAAACTAAATATTATATACTATTTATTTAAAAACGAGTATATTAATCATATAAAAAACTTAATTAAAACTAATACAAGTTTTATTTAAATTTTAAAATTTATAATTAATACTTTTTTAAACTATAAATCTACCATTAAAAACGTTTAAAACTAAGTTAATTATTGTTATAAATATTAATAAAACAGCTTTATAGCTATATAAACTTTTATATAAATATTATATAAACAAAAAAACCTAGTTAAATATTATAACCGGGTTTATATTATATAAGTGTAATATAAATCGTGGTTATTATTTATATCGGTAACTTAAAGTGATATTAATAAAAGTTTTATAATAAACCTATTATTATACAAGTATAATAATTTAAAAATAACTATTATATTATTATGTTAAGTTATGTTAGTTATAAAAAAGTTATTTTTATTTAATTTAAAAAAATATATAAATATTTAAATTAATTATTAAAGTAAAAAATAATTAAATATATAAAAAACGCTATAAATTATATAAGTTTTTTTTCTGTTAATTTTGTTTTACTTAGTTTTGTTTATAATTACTACTAAATATTTTGTTTAATTTTGCTTATAATTACTATTAAATACTTTATTTAGCTCTGCTTATAATTACTGTTAAGTATATTACATGATATTTTTTTTTTTTTATAGTTTGTACTATTATAACTTTAACTGATTTATTTATACTAAGCTTGCTAATAAGCTTTAAGTTTTATTAGTTTATAATATTATCTTTTTTTTTCCTGTTTTATTGTCTGTTAAACGAATATATCGTTGTACATAGGTTATATATAAAAGGTAAGACCGTAATGAATTGTTTATATAATAAATATATTAAAGTGGTTAAACTTGTTGTTAAAGTTAAAGTTAAAGTTAATCTAGAAATCAAGAAACAAGACCTTTATATATACACAATCTCCCTTAATTCCATATATTTCTAACATATTCCATTGTATTAATAAGCATTAATAATATACGCTTATAAATTAAACGAGTGAAGTCGAGTGGCGTAGAATATTCAAAAATATTCTACGGAATTCCATGAAATTCCATGGAATTCCATGACATTCCATGACATTCTATAAGTGAATATCGGGTAAATCATGAAATATATGCTTATAACGAAGCATATTTTCAACATTGTCCGTAATAAATAAATAGGTTAATATTCTTCTATATAGCATTATTTTCTTTTTGTTTTTTTTATGTTTATATAATAATTTACTAACTATTATATTAGATTATGTATAAAAAATTTATAGTACGTTTAAACCTTTAACATTTCGTTGTACTAATCTAGTAGCGTTTTTTAAAAAGTTTAGTTTTAAAATTATACTTTGTTCTCGTTGTAAATTAAAGAAATTAAAGTGTAAAATAATAAATAAAGTAAAAAAATATAAAAAGTGTATTTTTTTAATATTGTTTATACTAGTACTAAAACGTTAGTTTTATTTTTAAATAATATTTATTTTAAACTTTATTATATTAAAAAAGAAAAAGCCGTAATAAAAGAACGTTTTTATAAATTTCTTACTAAGCTTATACGTTTAAAAAAACAAAAAAACTCCTTTTAAAAATCGTAGTTTAAACATAATTTATTAAAATATACGTACTTTAAATAAGTTAAACAAACTTAAATCTAAATAAAAGCAAGTAATAAAAACGTTCGCGCTTGTTTTTAGTTTTATTTAGCTTTCTTTTAATTTATTTTAAAAAGTTAACCTCGTTTTTTTAGTTTTAATCGGTTAAAGTATTACTAGTAAAACTATTTAATTATTTTTAAGCAGCTTATAAAGTGCTTTTTAAGTTCTTAAAAGTTATTTAAATATAAATAATCTTTTTACTTAATTAAATATTTAATTATACTTTTATTTTAATAAAAGTTCAGTATTTTTTTAATTTTATAATCGTTATTAAGTTTTATTTCTGGTTAAGTTTTTAATATAACGTTTTTAAATACTAGTTTGAATAAAAATATATAAAAAATCAGGATTTTCTTTATTATAAATAATAATAACAGTTTATATATAACTTTAGAATATATTTTTTTAATTTTAAATAATCTTATTTCTTTAAAATTAAACTTTTTATTAAAACGTTTTGTTTTAATATTTTGTTATAATAAGTAAACTTTATCTTTTTTTAAAAAAAAGTTAGCTTTAACGACATATATTTTTCTGTATATTTTCTTATTTAATATTATAAAAAAGTTAATTTATTTTATAATCGGTATTATAAGCTAATAAATTTATTAGCTTACGTTTTTGTTTTAAATATTATAATATTTTTATATAGTTCTTATAATTTAACCGGGTTAAAACTATAGTTTACTTTAAATAAGCTTATCTTTATTAATTTGTTATTTAAACTATTATATACAAATTTTGCTATAAGCAGCTTTTTTATTTAGTTATTTTATTTTTTATTAATATAATATTATAAGTATTGTTTTAACGTTTAGTTTAATTTTTTTGTTTAACTATTTATTTTAAAGTAATATACTATAAATAGTTTATGTTTAATATTAAATGTTTTAATTAATAATTATTAAAACTTAGAAAATATCGTGCTTTTATAGTTTAAAATAATTTTTTTTTAATAAAGTATATTTGTTAATAACATGTTATATTATTATATAAACTAGTTTTTCCGTTAAACTTGCTTTTTTATATAATAAAAAGTACTTATACTTTATAAGTTTATTTATAATAATTAAAATAAAATTGTATACTATTTCTATTAATAATCTTTTAAACTTTAATAACTTCACCATAAAGTTAAATATTATAATTTTTTAAGCTTTATTAGTATTAAAATTAATTACAATAAACTATAAGGCTTATATCGGTTTAATTTAAATTTCTAGTATAAGTTGCATTCTTTAAGAATAGTTTTAAAGGTTTTTTTTTAACAAGCTTTACGCTTTCTTAAAAAATGTGTTTTTTTTGTTTTTATCCATGTTTTAAAAAATCTTAAATGTCTTAAAAATAAGTGTATATAAATGTTTTTAAAAAGTTTTTATTTTTATTTTTAATAATACTAAGATCTTATTTTTATAAGATTATAACTTCGGTATAATATAGTCGTAAACTTGTTTATACTTATTAATATCTTTATATATTTTAATATATTATTTTTATTATATTATTATTTTATGTTATGTTATTATAATTATAAAGTATTCTATTAAAATTTTATAAACTAATATTTTGCTTTTTTTTAGTATTTTCTAAATATAGTCGCTTTATTAACTTAAAATATTCGCTTATATATTTTTTTTTATATAAATAATATAAAAGTTAAACTTTAATAAAAGTTCTGCTTATTATACTTATTATTTATTTAATATTTTAATAGTTATAAAAATAGTAAAATTCTTATAATTTAAATATACTTTTACTAGTTTTTTTATTCTACTTAAGTAGTGTTCTTATTTTTTAAATGTAATAACTACTACTATTAATTTTTTATTATATTTTTAATAGTTAAGTTTTAGTTTAAACAATTTTTTAAAAAAAAATACTATAAAATATAGTTTATTATTTTTATTTTATTAGCTCAACTGTTTTTTATAATATAGTTATAAACGTTAATTTTAACTTTAAATTTTTTAGTTAAGTTTAATAGTTTTAATACTAGTTTATTTAATATTGGCTTTTTAATTTTATTAAAAGCTTGTTATTTTTTTTTATTAAAATGTTTTATGGGTTTTTATTAAATCCGTAAAAAATATAGCGATTTTTTTAAAATCTATAATAAGTACGCGAATATAGTTCGTAAATCTGATAAATAATTAAATATTAACAACGTTTTTTAACGTTAGTTAATTTTTTATTACTATAATTTTAAAGTTTTAAATTTATACTTTTTTTAAGATAATCGTAAATTTTAAAAAGTCTACTTTTTATACGTAAAACTTGCTTTTTTCAGAATTAATTAATAGTTTAGCTTTTTAAAACGCTTTTAAACCCTATTATATATAGTCCTGATATTTTTTAAGCGTTTTTAAATATATTAATATATTATCGAAATATACTATTACAAATTTATTAATAAATTTTCTTAATATATATATAATTATAGTTTAAAATATTATTAATACGTTCGTTAATTTAAATAATATAACTTTATACTTATAAAGTTTATAAAAAATACAAAACGCTGTTTTTTATTTATATGTTTTTTTTATTTATATGTTTTTTTTATTTATATTAAATAATAAACGTTTAGTAAGTTTAATATTATAAACTATTATACGTTTTATAACTTACTTTTTAAATTCTATATAAAAAGTAGTAAATATCGATTTTTAATCGTAATATTATTAAAATATTAATAATTAATATATATTTTTTACTTAATTTTACTGTTTTTACTTTTTTTTTAAAACAAATAATATTAAGTATTTAGCTAATAACGTAAATAACGTAATAAACTTCCTTATCAAGTTTTTATTTAAATATTGTTATAGTTTTTTTAAATGTTTTTTTTTTATATAATAAATAAATAAAAACTTTAAGTTTTCTTTTTTTTTAATAGTATTTTATAATCCTGTTTTATTTTAATGCTTACTACTAAACAGGTTGTTAAATTTTTTATATTCTTTAAATATAATTAGTTTATAAATTAGTTTAAACTTTTTAATTATTAATAAAATCTTAAAAGTTTTTTTAAACTTGTATATTATATAATCGTTAAGTTTAATAGCTACTAAATCTTTTTTTAATATATTTTATTAAAAATAGTTATTACTTTAATTAACTTTAAAATTACTTACTTATAATTAAAGTATTTTTAAAATAATTTTATATCTTAAAATTTTTATAATATTAAGCGTAAGTTTTTTATTATAATTTTAAATGCTTATAAAAAGTTCTGTAGTTTTTTTATTCATGTTTTTATTGTTATAGTCGATATAATTTCTATTTATAGTTTTAAGTTTATATAAAACGTTTTTTTTTATAATATTTAAAGTTTATTAATAATTTATAATAAAATATAATTTTTTTAAGCTTTTATATTTATAATAATTTATAGTTTATATCCGTTATATATAAAAGTAGTAGTAATATATACGTTAAAGTTTAAATTTATAGCATATAAAAACTTTTTAAAATTTTAAAAAAGCTATTAATTTTTATAATTTCTTTTATAATTTTTTAACTATTATAACGCGCTTTTTTAACTTTATTGTTTTATTATTTTTTACTTTTTTAATTAATTAAAAATAAAGTAGTTTTTTTTTTTTTTTTTAATCTAGTATTTTTTATAAAATTTAGTTTAAAATTATTATGCTAGCGTTTTATTTTTAAAATACTTTTTTTTATAAGCTTTAATTTTAACTTTATAATATAGTTATAAACGTTAATTTCTTTAGTTATGTATTTTTTAAAACAATAAAGATCCTGTTTAAAAACTATAAATTTTTAATAATTATAATAAATTAATACTATTAATTTAATATTTTCGTATAAATAAAATATATTTATAAGTTTTTTAAGTATTTTTTATAGAAATTAAGTATTTTATAGCTTTTTTATTATATAAATTAAACATTAAAAAATTATATATAAAATCTATAAAACTTGTTTATATATTAAGTTAGTTAGTTTTAATAATTTCTTTTTTAGTATTATTATGTTTTTAAATAACTAGTTACTAATAAGTGGTTTTTAAGGTGGTGTTTAAAAGTAGTAAAAAGATGTAGAATTAAAGGAGGGTCCAGAATAAACCCTTACTTAAGAATTAGCTTAAGCTAATTCTTATGCCTCTTTATCTAATCTAATCTATCCTTATCTATCAGCCAGGCCCTCTCTATAGGTCCGTATTAGTTACTTATTATTAAATCTACTTTTTTATTAACGTTTTTTAATATATTAATTTTTATTTTTATAATATAAACTTAAATTATTTAATTTGTATTATTTTAATTTTATTACTTTAATAGTTATGTTTTTAATAATATTGTTTTATAACTAATAGTTATATTATTTATAAATATAGTTAAATTTTTGTTTTAAGCATTATACGCTTTTTAGTTACTTTAAATGTTTTTTATTATTATTACTTGCTTATAAGTATTTATTATTAATTTATTTATTAATTTATAAGTATTTTTTATATAGTTCTTTTTTATAAATATATTTATACTAGTTTTATTTTTTTTTATTTTTTTATTTATTGTTTTTAAAATATAATAAACAATTTCTACTAGTATAGTAAATATATCCTGTTTTTTATACTTTAAAAAATTATAATATCTTAGTATACGTTAAACACGCTTATTTTTCGTTTTAATAAGTTTTATATGTTTAAATATAGTTTAATCTTTCTTTATTTATTATTATAACTTACTTATTGCTTATAATTACTAAAACTTGTTTTTTAAAAACTTATTTAAACTTTTTCTGTTTTTTTTTTTTAGTTGTTTATAGTTTTTAACAAAATATCCTTTTTTATTATAATTATAGCACTTAATTTTGTTTATATTATACTTCTATTTATATTAAATTACATTTAACTTTATAAGTTCTGTATAGATTTTATAAGCTGTTAAAATCGCTTTATTATTTTTTTTATAATATTAGCTGTGGTTTTCTAGCTTTATTTTTTAAATTATTGTTAATATAATTAGTTATTAATTTAAATAATTATAATAATATATTTTTTAAGTTTTGTTTGTCGTTTTAACTTATAGACTTTATTTTTAATAATGTTTTTTAATCTTTAATAAAATAGTATTATAAGTATATCGTTATCGTTTTATTAAGTTTATAATATAATCTGTTTAAATTTAACTATATAAATTAATACTGCTTTTTTTTATCGAAATATTATAAGTTATTATTTAGCTTTTCGCTTTTTATTTAAATTTTTAAACATAATTTTAATAACTTTTTTAAACTTGTTATAATTAGTAAAAATCTTTTTACTTTGTTCGTTTTAACTGCTTTTAATAATATTTAAATAATCTTTTTATAATAAGTTTAAACTATTTTAAAACTGCTCTTTAAAGTAATCTAGCAGTATAAAATATTTTATTAAGGTTTTTTTTAATTTAAGCTTTATAAAATCGTAAATACTTTTTAACCTAAATTAAAAACTTTTAAACTGGTCCTTTTTTATTATAAAACTATAATAAAGCTATTTTATATTTTTATAACATAATTTTAAACTGTTACTTAAGCTTTAAATTACTTTTTATTTTTTTTAAGCTAGTTAATATTTTATAAAAGCTATAAATCGTTTTTAAATTATTATTAATTAATTTATACTAGCTAGTACTATTATTACGTTATATTATTTTGTATGTTTTATAATTATTTTATTATAATATAAAAATAATTAAAATGTTATAACCAAGTTTATATTATATAAATATAATATAAGTTATAATTATCGTTTATATTAATAACTTAAAGTAGTATTAATAAAAGTTTTATAATAAACATATTATTATATAAGTATAATAATTTAAAAATAATTATTGTATCGTGTTACAAGCTAACAGGACCCCGGACCTGTTAGCGGGCCTAGCACGAAGAAATCGACAAGGATCACGATAGCACGGACTACAAAGAAAAAAGGATAAGTCACATAACAAGTCAAAAATGCTCAGAAGTGCTCAGTAAGCAGAACTAAACAGAAAGATCAGTAGTGCTCAGTAAGCAGAACTAAACAAAAAAAATCAGTAGTGCTTAGTAAGCAGAACTAAACAGAACTTAAATTAATAAAAAAAAGAATCCTATATAGTCTACAACGTTTTTTATATAACTAATTATTCCTTATTTTAGTAATTAATCTAAATGTTTACTTCTTTCTTAAAATTAAGCAGAAGAAACCTCTTTATAACCAACGTACTTACGAGTATTATTTTTAATTATTATACTTATATAACAATACGTTTATTACGAAGCATTTATCGATACCACCTTTAAGTTACCGATATAAACGTTAACCACGACCACTTTATACTTATATAGTATAAACCCGGTTATAACATATCGTTATATTAAATTATGTTAATTATAAAAAAAAAAAAAAACTTAAATTAATTATTAAAGTAAAAAATAACTAAATATACAGAAAACGTTATAAACTATATAAGATTTTTTTTATTAATTTTATCCTGCTTGGTTCTACTTATAATTACTGTTAAGTATTTTATTTAGTCCTGTTTATAATTACTACTAAGCACTCTGCTTAACCCTGCTTATAATTACTGTTAAGCATGTTATATAACTTGTTCTCTTCTTTTATAGTCCGTGCTATCGTAACCCTAGCTGATCTATCCGTACTAGGCCTACTAACAAGCCTTGAGTTTTATTAGTTTATAACATTAAAAATAATAATTTTAATTTAAATAATAATATAATAATTATAAAAAGCTTTATATTTTATAATATCTTTATTTTATTTTAATAATAAAATTTATTTATACTATATTTATTAAACTAACCGTTTTAAAATATTTTTAATAGTTTTTACTAGTATTTTTTTTATTAGCTTGATTTTATTTTTTATTTTTATTTTATTTAAAATAAAAAATACAGTTAATTTTAAATAATTAGTTTATATATTTAAAAGATTTATAGAACTAAATAATATACTGCTTAAAATTATTATAACTAATTTTTAAAATAAACTAAAACAAGTTTTAACTAAAAAATTACTTAACGTTTAATAATAGCTTTATATTTTTTATATTAATAAAAATATTATTTTTTAGCTTTTATAAAAATAATAAACATTATTTAATTTTATAAATATTACTAATAGTAAAAATATAGCT
Organism: Xylariaceae sp. AK1471; assembly: GCA_023159215.1. Taxonomy (NCBI): domain Eukaryota; kingdom Fungi; phylum Ascomycota; class Sordariomycetes; order Xylariales; family Xylariaceae; species Xylariaceae sp. AK1471. The sequence goes on along the minus strand of JAJKLI010000009.1, from coordinate 1,119,063 downwards.
AATAATATAAAGCTAAAAGATTTATTTAAAATAAGTTTTTAGTAGTTAAATAATTATACTTGTAATAAATTTACTATTAAACTTTTTAATTTATTATTTTTATAAGTGCTATATAATTATAAAAGCTTTATTTTATACTAAAATTATATTATATATATATAGGTAAAAACTAGTTTTAAAGCTGTTTAAACTTAATTATATAATAAATTTAAAAACGATTAAAAACTTGCTATTAAATACTTTAAAAAAACCTGCTTATTATACTATTATTAATAAGTTAATTATTATATTTTATAGTATTATAATTATAATATAAAAATAATATTACCAATAAAAAGTATTAATTATAAAATTAAATTTTTATTTAAATTTTTATTTAAAACTAACTTAATAAAGCTTAAAAATACTTTTTATTAATTAATAAAAATAGTAATTAAAAAGCTTAAAAATACTTTTAAATAAAAACGTATAAAACAGTATTAAAAAAGTTAAAATATAACGTAAACTAATAATATATTATTAATATATACTAAAAAAGCTTTTATTTTATTAAGAACGTAATATTAAAACGTATTAAGTTATTTTATATAGTTAAATAACTTTATTTTTTTTAAAATATTATTATTATATAATTATATAATAAAACAGTAATATAGCTTATACTATTATAATATATACTATAAAATTAAGTTTATAAATAAAAGCTTTTGTATTAAAAGTATTAATAAAAATAAAATTAACTTGTTTTAGTACTATATAAAAAAAAGTATTAAAAAAACTTTATTATATATTTTAAATCTTTACGTTTTTAACTTTTTTAATCGTTTTTAAAACAGTATAATTATTTTATTTATAATATTATAGCTTATAAATATTTAAAAATATCGTTAAAAAACTTTATAACTATTAAATATTAAACGTAATTATTATAAGTTTTTTTATTATATTTATATATAGTAAAAGTTAATTAAAAAACTATTAGCGTAAAAAGCTTATATAAGTAAATAAATAATAATTTATAGCTTTATAAATTAAGTTAATATAAGCTTATATTTTTAACGTTTTTTAAGTTTTTTCTAAAGCTTTTATAGCAGTTTTAATCGATATAAACATAACTTGCTATAATAAAAACTGTATTTAAGTAGTTCTAACTTTAATTTTAATAACTTTTTTATTTTAAAAAACAAAAAAATATTAAACGAATATATCGTTGTACATAGGTTATGTATGAAAGGTAAGACCGTAATGAATTGTTTATGTAATAAATGTATTGAAGTGGTTAAACTTGTTATTGTTTTAGTTAAAGTTAATCTAGAAATCAAGAAACAAGACCTTTATATATACACAATCTCCCTTAATTCTATATATTTCTAATATATTCCATCGTATTAATAAGGATTTATAAGCATTAATAATATATGCTTATAAATTAAAAAGTGGAGTGCAGTGAAGTCGAGAGAATTCTATGGAATTCTATGATATTCCATAACATTTTATAACCGAATATCGGTTAAATCATAGTAAATATGCATATAACAAAGCATTAATCTAGGGAAAAGAACACTTATAGTGCAGAACATAGTAGCGGTAATATCTCTAGTTGCTGCCTCTTTATTCGAACTGGAAAAAAGGAGCTAAAAGTTAAAGACTTCACTTAAGTATGCGGATTTAGCGAATCTAGCAGCAGAAAATTAATCAATATATTAATTAATATAAACGTATTTAAAAAGGACACACTTAAATTAGCTTAAAGCTTATATAGTAAATAATTTATAACTTAACGAAAAATTTAAATTTTATACTAAAATATATATGCTTTAAAAATCTGCATATATATAAAAAAGAACGCGAAAAACGAAAAAATATATAAATAATTAATTTAACCCTTAAACGTTAATTACGTAACCGAACTTTTTTACTTTAAATTAGTTATTTTTTTATTACGATATAAACGTTTTTATATATCGTAATAATATAAACTTTATATGTATTTATTTATTAAAAACCTTTTAATCCGTTTTTTTTTTTTTTTGCTATTTTTTTAGCTTTTTTAGCTTTAGCTTTATTATGTTTTTTAATTAAACGTAAACGTTATATTTTTTAATTTAACAGCTTAACTATATTAGCTATATTAACTACTGTATATTTTTAATTTTAATTTACTTATTTTTATTAGTTTTATAAATATTATAATTAAAGTTAAATAATAAAGTTTTTATATATATCGCCTGCTTATTAATACAATATAAATATAATTATTTATTAAGTATATTTAACATATATATAGCTTTTTTTAATAAATATAAGTTATTTTATAACGTTAAGTATTTAATTATATATAACTTTATATTTATACTTATATTTAAAGCTTAATATTTTTTTTTAATATAAAGCTAAAATAATAATGTTTTTTTTAATTTTAATTATAATTTAATAATTTATTAACGTATAAAACCTATAAAGTTTTTAACTATTATTATGTATTAATTAAAAGCTTTTTTTTTTATTTTTTTTAATTAGCTTATTATTTATAAAATAAATTCAGTAAAATCGTAAATAAAAAAATAAACTTAAAAAAATACTTATTAACTATAACTAAAGCTATTAAATTATTAGAATATTTTAATTATATAATTTATACTTAAAGTATTAATGTTTACGTTATTATAAACTATTCGAAATAATCGTACAGCTTTTTGCGCATATTATTCTTACTTAAATTTAATAATATTAACGTAATATGCTTTATGTTTTATAAGCATAAAAAAAACAAAAAACTAATAATTAAAGAAATCCTAGTTATTAGAGTTTATATTTATATATATATCAAACGAGTGGAGTCGAGTGGCGTAGAATATTCGAAAATATTCTACGGAATTCTATGGAATTCCATAGAATTCCATGACATTCCATGATATTCTATAAGTGAATATCGGGTAAATCATAGAATATATGCTTATAATAAAGCATATTTTCAACATTTTTGTAAATAATAAGCAAAGTTTTAATTAATAAAAATACTAAGTTTTTCGCTTGCTTTAATAAGCTCCTCTTTATTTTTAAAACTGCTATTATACTTAATTTTAAATAAAAAGCTATATTAATAAATAATTTGCTTTTTAATAAAGAATACTATTAACAAAAACAAAACTTAATTAATCGCTTTAGTTTTTAAATAACCGCATATATCGTATTTTGCTTTAATAATTGCCTTTTTTTTACTTTATGTTAGTATATATTAAACATTTATAACCTAAATCGTTAAAATATTTAATAGCTTAAATAACAAAATATAATTAGTTTTTACTTAATTAAACGATTTTTAATAAAAGCTATAAAATATAATAGCGTTTTTTATATAATTATATATACTTTACTACTAATAAAAAGCTACTAATTAATAATATATTAATTTATGTTTTTAATACTTAAGCTTTAAATAGCTTTTATTAAGCAAGATCTTTTTTTAAAACGCTATATTAATTATTTTTCGCTGCATATACCGCTTTTTAGGCTTTTTCTACAAAATACTATCTAAAAAGCAAAACTTAAAGCATATATTCTTAAAGTTCTGTCTTTTTTTACTTATAGTATTTTATATTCTGTTTAAAAGTTTTAATATAATAAAAAAACGCTTAATTTTTTATAAATATTTAGTTCAGTTTATTATTAGCTAAAAAAATACTAAAACTGTTTTATTACTTTTATTATTAAAATTATAAAATAAAGCATTAATTTAAGCTTTAATAAAGGTTTTTATATTTTTTTTCTATTAATTATTAATAGTATGTAATAGCTTTTTAAGTTTATATAATAATATATTAGCTATTATATTCTTTTTGCTTAATAAGTAGCGAATTCTAAAATCGAACATTTTAATATATATAATTTATTAAATTAAACTAGCTTTAAAAAAACTAGTAAAACTATTATTTAACTAATAAATTAAGACTTTTATATTAGTTTTTAAAATAAAACATATATTATATAGTATATTTCTTATTTTTTAAAAAAACTTTATAACTATAAAACATTCTGATTTAGTTGTATAATAATTAAACTTCGCGCTTTATTAAATATTTAATTTATACTTAGCAAGTTTTAGATTTTTACTAACTATTTATAATAGTTCCGTTTTTTATTTTATTCTTAAAACATTTATTCTTAAAAATATTTAACTTGCTTTTTTTTATAAATTATTAAAATAAACAATAATATTATTATAAGCTTTTTTTTAATAGTTTTAATAGTATTTTTTTAATTATTTTTTTATTTAAATAAGATATTCTTTTTTAAAAAAACGCTTAAAAGCTTTATAATTAATAAATAATATAAAATTTATATTTAATAATAAACTGCTAATTTTATAAATAATCTTATATTAGTAATATAATAAAACTTTATTTATTTAAGTATTTTAATAACTTTTATATTATTAAGTTTATAATTATTTAATCTGTAAATATATTTTATAATTTTAACTGTTTTAACGTATTATTTTAATTTTATTGTGCTAATTATTATATTAATTAGTCTAAAACCTAATAAAATAATATTAATATTTTTTAAATACTTAAAAACAAACTAATAAACATTAAAAGTAATTTTTTAATTATATAACAAGTTTTTAATTTTATAACTTTAATATTATCGAAAAAGTAATCTATAATATGCAGTACTAAATTATAAAGTATTTAATTAACTATTTTAAAAAAGTGCGTAATAAAATTTATGCTTTTTTATAATATTATTATTATTTTAAATAAACTTAACGCGATAAAAAATATTATTAAATCGCGGTTAGCTTTTAATAACGTGAGCTAATTATAATTAAATAAAAAATCTATTATAGTTAATATTTTATATATAATAAACTGTTTAGAAAATAATTCGCAATTTTTAAATAAGTTTATATTTTTAATTATAATATTATTAGCTTTTATTTAAAAGTTAATTAAGCAAATACTTTTATTTTTTTTTAATAATAAATTAAGCGTTCTTATATAAACTATTTTTTTTTTTTAAAAATACTAATCTTATATTTTAATTTTAAAGCTTTATTAACTTTTAGTTATAATATTTTTAAGATCCGGATATTTTTAACTTATTATATTTTATATAAAATAGTTCTAATTTTATAAAATAGCGTAACCTTATTATAAACTCTGCTAATGTTTTTTATAGTCCAGCTTAACGTAGTTTTTTTTTAATATAAGATTTTAAAAAAAATTGCTTTTTTTTTTTTCTATAAGCTTAGTTTTATTAATTTAATTAAAAATATTTTATACTTGTTTTTATATAAGCTTTAATTTTTAAAGTATTTTAAAAAACTTAAAATAAATATTTTAAAATATGTTATTTTTTTTTTATAGTTTAGAGCTTTTTAATATAGCTTTTGTTTTTTTAAATATTTTAACTTTTTATAATATTAATCTTAAAAATACTAATTTATTCAGCTTAATAATGTTTACTAAAACGACTTTTTTATTTTTAAGCTTATATATTATAACGATATTAATATAAGTATTTTTATTTTTTTAAACTTTAATTTAATAACTTTATAAATACTAAATAAACGTTATCGTTTAATAATACAGCTATTAAGCGCTTATTTAATTTAAGGTCTAGTATTTTAATTTATTTATTTAATTTATTTATTTATTATTAGCTTTTTTTTTTAATTATTTATTAGCTTAAAGTTCTTATTAATTAAGCTTAATTTATTAGTAAATTCTAGTTTTTTTTATTAAAATATTAATTATTATAAGCTTTATGCTTAAAAATCGTTTTTTTATTTAATAGTTATAATAAGATTTAAACTTTTATACTATTTATAACTATTTATATAAATATAAACTTATTTTTATATATAAAAGTTAGTTTTATTTTTATAAAAAAGTTTATTTTTAAAAAAAACAGCTTATTAATTAATTTATTCTTAATAATATAAATTAAAATATTTATATAGAACTTAAATATTTAAACACGTGCATTAAAGATTTTTATATTAAATAAGATTTTTTTACTTAACTTTTTATAAAATAACTAAAAATATATAATAGTTTTTTATATAAATAAATAGCTTTAAAAAGCATATAATTTAATAATTATTAAAGATTAAGCTTTTAAATTTAAAATAGCTGTAATAAGCTTTTTTACGTTTTTAATTCTAATATAAACAGTAATTTTAAATAAAAGCTTTATATAATCTATAACTAATATTAAGTTAATTAAATAATTTATACTTAATATATTAATAAAATTAATAAAATATTTACTTTAAGCTATAATATTAATACTAGCGGGCGTTTTAATGTTTTTTTTTTTAGCTAAAGCTTTAAATAATCGTATAATTAAAAAAGCTTTTATAAAATCTAATGTAATTTTAAGCGTTTTATTAATTAAATCTAACAGTATTTTATATAAAGTAAAAATATGCTTTAAAAGATTATTTTAAGTTTAATTAATTTTTTTATTAAGTTAAATCTTAATTTTCTTTTTAAATGTATATTAAAGATTAAAGCTTTTTTTAGTATTATTTTTTTTAATATTTTTAGCTTTTTTTTAATTAAACTTATTATAACTCTTAAATAGTTTATTTTTTTTAAGTGTAAAAACTTCTAAATCGGTTTAAACTTTAATAATATTAAATATAACTTAAATATTACTTTAAGTTATTTTTTACTTTTTTATTAAAACGTTTTTTACATTTTATTTAATAGTAAACAAATTAAGTTTTTTTACTATAATAAAATCTTCTTTTATAAATAAATATAAAGCTATATTAAATAATATAATATTTTTAAATTTAACTTTAAAAGCTTTTTTAAATAAAAATAAACAACGTTTTTTTTAATTAATAATATCTAGTATATTTAAAGCGGTATTTTTTAGATTATTATAAAATAAAGGTTTTATAATAGTTATATTATTTACTTATAAAGCTAACTAGATTAATAAATTTTTAGATTTATTACTTGTACTAATTTTTCTGCTTATAATTTTATATTTAGCTTTTTAAACGATTATATTACTGTTTATTTTATTATTATATATTTATAAATAAATTAAAAAGTTAATAAGTTTATTAATATTTTATATAACTATATAAATATATTTTAAAATTAAAATCTAGGAAATTATTATAAAAAGTTCCAGCTTTTTAAGTAATAACTTTTTAATTTATATTTTTAACGTAAAACCTTATATTTAGTTAGATTATTAAGTTTTTTATATTAAAACGTTTTATATTCTTTATTTTTATAAAAATAATAAGTAAAATTATTTTAGTTTAAGTATAAGTTATATAGTTTTTTTAATTTTTTTAAAGCTAATATTATATTTAAATTAACCGATTATTGCTAGTATTATATATTAGTTATTTTTTTTTAGTTTTTTGTATATTAATTAATAACTTAATAATTTAATCTACTAATAAAAAAAAACAAGCTTTTTTTATTTATTACTTAAGTTTACTAATAAGTTACTTTAATTACTTTATTATTTTAAAAAGTAATAGGTTATTAATCGTATTAAATAAAGTTTTATATTTTAAGTTTTTTATTATTATATAAATTAATAAAACGAATAGTTTTAGCTTACACGTAAATATATTTATAAATAGTATTATATGTTATAGTATAAGCAGTAAAAAAAAGTTCTCTGTTTTTTTTTTATAATTTTCGCGATAATATTATTATTAATATAATTAAAAAAACTTTCAATAGCTAATTTTTTATTTTTTAGATTATTTTTTTAGATTTTATTAAAAATAACTCTATAGTTTATAGCGTACTTATAGATTTTTTTTAAGTTTATAAAACGCGGTTTTTTAGTTTTTAAATCTTTTAAACGATTTTTTAATAATTTAAACTGCTTAAAATTAAAAGTTTTAAAATATTAAAAAAAGTTTTTTTTTATATTTTTCTAAGTAATAATATCTTTTAAAGTATTTTTAACTTTTTTTTTCTGCTTTATATTTATAATTTAATAAAACAATTTATTAATTACTGTTTTATTATTAATATAATAATGTTAAAGTATACTATATATTTTTTTTTTAATTATTTTTTTATATTATTTTTATTAAACTTAGAATAAAAGTATTAACAAAAACTAAACAGTATAATAATAAGCTGCTATTATAACTTATTTATAGTTTTTAATAATAAAATATAATCGATTAAAGCTAAAAAAAAAAATTAATTAGATTAAAACTAGAAGTTTTTTATTAAAATATTTAAATATATTAATAAAATAATAGGTAAACTATTAAAAAAGCTAATAAAAATAAGCTTATAATATAAACTAAAAAAACCGGTAATAATTAATAAAATAATTAGCTTATTTATTAATCACTTAATTATTTAATTAATAAATTATTTAATTAACTGCTTATTTAATTTTAATTTTAACTTTTATTTTAAAACTATTAAAAATACTAATTTTATTCTTTAAAAAAAACTATCGCGATTAATAAAATTAACTTACTTAAAACTTTATTATAAATTATAATTATATTAAAAACTATTAATTAAAACTATTAATAATTTTTTAGCTTTTTAACTATTAATTATAAAACTAAACGAACAAGTTTTATATTTAACTTTAATATATTTAAAAATTTATATATAATATTTTTAACTATTTAAATATACTAATTTTTAAACACTTTAATTAAAATAATATTTAATTAATAAATAAACTTTTAATATTTTAAACTACTTAAACTAATAAACGTTATTAATAAAAATTTAGACTTTTTTATAAAAATAGCTTAAATATTTATAATTTTTACTGCTTTTTTTTAGTTAATATTTATAATACTTTTTTTTATAACTTAAACTATTTTATAAACTTACTAACTAAAATAAGCAAAATCTTAATTAAAATATTTTTTAAATAATAATACTTTTAAATCGATTTATTTAGTTATTTTTAAAAGTAAATTAAATATAAAGCTTTTTAATTTCCGCTTATAGCTAGTTTTATAACTTTTAAATTCGACTTTTTTTATAAATAATTATATGTTAATAATAAAGTCTTTTACTGTTTTATTTAATTAATATACTACTACTTTTTTAAAAACTTTACATTATTATTTTATAATTTAATAATTAATAACTTTACTAACGTTTAATAGTTTAATATAAAATATTTACTACTAGAAACTAAAGTTTATATCTTAAAATAAAAATAAAGCTTGTTTAAAAGAGTTAATTAATTTAAAAAAAAGAACACTTATAGTGCAGAACATAGTAGTAGTAATATTTTTAATTACTACTTTTTTATTCGGACTAAAAAAAAGAGCTAAAAGTTAAAGACTTTATTTAAGTATGCGGACTTAGCAAATCTAACAGTAAAAAATTAAGCAATATATTAATTAATATAAACATATTTAAAAAGAACACACTTGGATTAGCTTAAAGCCTATATAGTAAATAATTTACAACTTAATAAAAGACTTAAATTCTGTAGTAAAATATGTATGCTTTAAAAATCTGCATATATGTGAAAAAGAACGCGAAAAACGAAAAAATATATAAATGATCAACTCAACCCCTGAACGCTAGTCACGTGACCGAACTTCCCTACCCCGAATCAGTATATTTTCAATAAAAAATAAAGTATTAAAAAGTTTAATAATATAACAAACAGTTTTTTATAGTTTAAAATTATTATATATAATAATAAAAATAAATAAACTAAATACTACTTTAATAATTATAAATAATAGCTTTATTTATAGTTTTTAAAACTTTAAAAAAATGTAATAAAATATAATTATTACTAACTAGTTTTAATAAGTATTAAACAGTTTTAAACTTTTTAAAGTAATAATAATTTAAAAAAATATATTAAAAACAACTTAAATTAATTAATTAATTAATTTTTTTGTAATAAACACGTTTTATATATAATTAAAATATAAATATATTAATTATAAAAGTTTTTAAATGTAAGTAATTATTAAACTTAAAGCTTTTTTAGCTTTATAATTTAAATTATTATAGTGTAAAAAAATACAGTTTAAAAGATTTATGAAGTATATATATAAATTAAGTACGTACTTTATAAAAAAATAAAGCAAATCTTAGTTAATTATATATAAATACAGTAAATACAGTATAAACATACAGTAGATACAGTATTACCCTTTATTGTTGTTTTACACTAGGTTGTTTGTTATATAGTTTATATGTAAACATAGTATTGAACATATTTTCCTTAAATATAATAGGGTGCAGATAACCCTGGGCTAGATATAAAGTATTTTAATGTTAGTTTTAATATTAGTTAATACTAAACTAAATTTATATTAATATTCACTATTATTAAATTAATAATATTAAATCACAACCTTGTATTTATAGTTTAATAATAAATGTATGGACTATTTTAAGCAGCGCGTAAGTATAGATATTTAAAGCCTGATATTGAAAATTTAGTATGAAGTTGTTTGCTGATTTAGCTGCTACCTTGATGTGATTATAGACATAAATTTGCTTGGTTGAGGTTCGCACCTACGTTTCTTTAAAAAGTGCTATCAAGGTCAACGGTCCGAGGACGGTATTTCAGGTAGGTCATGAATACTTGTTGTTACGCAAGGATCTTCCAAGACTTCTAACGCGGTATCTACCTTGGCTTTAAATAGTTGCTTTCTTTGTTGGAAGTTTCATGACATGCGGAATAATTAGGGGGATTGTGGATATCATTCTCTTTCATCAACAGGAATATGGGTTATAATCCTGTACATTCAAGCTTCGCCACAAAGTAACTAATGGGGAAATATGCTTTCAAGGGGAGCGAAATTAAATTCAACAAATATAACGAATGTAAATGATTGGCACGCTGTTGAAGCTAAAACGAAGTTTCCAGACTTGCCAGTGCCCAGGTAGCCTTATACCAAATATCTCATCCACGCTTGCAGACCTGTAGTGTCTAAATCACAGCACCTTGGAATGGAGCGATCGGCAACTTGGTTGCTGACTAATGACGTTCTCAAACAAAAATGACCGTGTCCGTCCGAACCGCCTAAAGTAAGGCCGCAGCACCGAGGATGCCACCCACAGCAACCGCGCCCAAACAAGCACCAGTAGGCTTAGCAGCAGCGGCCGTGATAACCGATGTGGTAGAGATGTTAGAGCTCGTAGCCGTGGGGGTGGGGGTTGGGTAGGTGCCGTTAGATGCACTACCGGGGGCAGGCGTTTCAGTACAAAAGTTGCCCGTTGCTGTAAAGACGTATTCGAGGTAGCTGCTTCTGCTCGCGACCTCGCTTTCCGGGGCGCAATCTGTAACATATGCTATATGCTCATTGCTATAGGACTTGCCAAAATCCAGGAGTTCCGAAGCATAGGTGCGGAACTCGGGCAATAGAGACGAAGGCAGCTCGGTGGCGAGCTCGCAAAGCTCTTGCGCGTGGCTTGCAAAATCAAAGGTAGATTTAGGCGGAGCAGTAACTGTAGGCGTTCTCTGGGCAAGAAAAGAGACAATTCCAGCAGGTGTTGGAGCATCAGAGTTTTCGATAATCGAATAAAAAGAGGTAAAAAATGCGGAACAGAATTTACTGTCCGATTTTTGAGACAGAGAAATGCCGGTAAGACTGGCTAATGCGATGAAAAATTTGGTGCTATGCATCTTGCTTGTCTGTTTAAAGATGATGATATAGTAGGAAGGTAGAGAAAAGTATGGTTAGAATAGTATGTTGAATACCCGAAGCATCCTTTATATCTAGTAGAAATTGACTTGAAGATGATAAGACCGTGATAGTCTATTGGTATCTGCCTGGCAGAAATTGAGCCAGCCCTGTTAGCTTGTGTCTAAACTTTGAGTCCTAGTAGGACGCTTGAGTTTGTCAGCTCAAAGATATTAGTGTTGTTACCGGGATATTTCCGGGCACCCATGGTAATATTTGCTGACACCTGTGATATCAACATGTCGCTAGGGACGTATGTATTCTTTGCACAGTACCGAGTACAACAATTGATTGACACGTAGTTTAAACAGTATAATGTACCTCAGTTTACAATTTTACTGCACATATGAAGGCACCCATTGTTGATCGTAATAACGTGTATATTGGAGGAACATGATCTTATATCCGCTAGCTTTTGCAGCGAGGCGTAGGTATCTCTGTAATAGACTGCCTATAATAATAATGCCCCGATTCGAAGTAGTAAGGCCTCGGAAGCTAACCAGGATCTGGCTAGTAAAAGCTTTATAAAAAAACTAAAGCAGATGACTGAAACATAACATAGAATAGTAATAAGGAAGGCGGGCAGAACGAATTTTGGTAGTATCTGAGTCATGAATTCCTGGAGGATGATGTTATGAAGGAGAAGGTGTGTGGTGGGTCCCTTGGCCCCTGCAGGACACTCTCATTTACCTCGAGGTACTCATAGACCCTTGGCTACGAGGGATTTGTCCTATGCAGTATGTGTCTAGTCGTCGAGACTCCATTATACATATGTCAGACTGTTACGCATGGTCCCTTGGAACCTCGCTCTCACTTTTCTTAGAAATACCATTTACTATACTAGTTAACTTACCGTTACTACGAAAGGAGGGCGTATTACCATGGTGAGTTTGGAAAGGGTCTTTGACAAGTTGGAAGATTATTCGTAACTCGATTAGATCCCATCAGCCTTATGTTCAACCCCTTATCGTGTGTATAAATAATTGCGGAATCTTAATTTTAGACACAATATCAGCTGAATCCCGGCTTAGAAATGCCCTCTACCCGTACCTCTTGATTCCGTAACACCCCAATGAATATCTAGCTATAACTTCGCGTCATCTCAGATTTTCTGCGTAGAAACCACAGCACCCTGACGCAATTTTTGTAATAGGTCAAGCTCGTCTTTTATTCTTCGGTCTTTTGGGATAGGATTTCCCATTCCAGTTGTCATACGTTCTTTGCCATGCCTAGGCGAAATATACCCGCCTTAGTGAAGGCTCTAATAAGCAGAATAGTCCACGGTTCCGTCAAGATGGAGCCTTCATTGACAGCAAAACGATAACTAGGCAACTTCTCTATCGGTCAGCATGGCCCAGCTGCCCCTGGCTCTTACCAATGAGCAGCTCAATGTCACTGTCACCGTGGACGGCCAGACTCCCCTAGTCTTCCGCAGACTCAGCAACGGCGAGATCAGCGTACCTCCGGTGCCGGCTTCCAGCCACATTCACCATTGACGCCGAGCTTACAGTCAACAATAACAAGTACGCCAGCTAGTAAATGAAGGCGTCGGTCTAGAGCGCCAAAGTCGACGTTGCCATCGGTGAGCTCTTGTCATCACCTGTCAATGAGTTAAAGTTGGTCGAGCGACCTAGAACCGCTCCCAGTACATCGAACATGTGGCCAAGTTCGTGTTAAACGCCAACGGCTCCTCGAAGCTCGATTTGCACTTCACCCCTTGCCGCCCTTGCCGCCCGTGCCGCCCGTGCCGCACCTCCAGGTGCACCGCCACTAATGGACCCACGGGGAAGTGGAAGCAGAAATGGATGAACGAGTAGATGACGGCGCCTATCTTGTCCATTACTTCTATTCCATGGAAGGGGCTGGGCATGCCTAGAATTCTCACTAGGTAGCAGGTTAGTGACCTTCAACAGGACCTGCGGTAACTTTGTGGAGAAAATCTTAAGCTTGCAGACAACTAGGTAGCAATCTATTGATTATTTTGGATATTTCAGATTTGTAAACCTGTTGTTGAAGGGGCGGCGGTTTTGCTATTATCAACTGCAATCATCTTATTGTCTTAAAATAGGGGCTGGTAAGCATAAACGTATGTATTAACCCTAACGTATCATAACATATCACTAACTTAGATATTCACACCAACGACAAAACCTATGTATTTTCCCTGCCAAGCCGGGTTGCCAAGTTAAGGGTTTTTGAAAATAACCGTCCTTGGGAACTTATTAACTCTGATTCTAACAGTATAGTTTTTAGTACCCGCCAAAGTTATGCCTGCTCAAACAACGGCTTGTCACATGTACTCCACGTAGCTTGAGCACCGAGAGTCAACGTGCTCATTGTCAAGCTATTGTCATGCGCTCTGAGAAGGTTGTAAACATATTGGTAGCTTTAACATTGCATTGCGCTATATAACCGCAAACCTCTATTGATTCAATTTCGCATGAAGTGGTGGCTGCGTCAGCGACGAACATCGATGATTCAGCTTCAATTTCATAGGGCAGGGGTCGCGTGAGAAGCTTCCTGATGTAGGCCGCAGTTGGATGGAGGCTTCCATAATTACCAACTCTCCAACACTTGTATGCAATATTTAACGTATTGCTCTGACGGCCAGTTTTAAGATTAATCTAAGATTAAGTTTAGGGTTGATTTTATACTATGGTATTGTTTTTTAGTGTTGAGGATGATGTTGGTGATGTTACATATATGGGTTGTTCAAGTGCGGTGTTTAAGCCGGATATGGTTAGATAATATTCTTTTAGCCAACTCGGTCACGGAACCCTTTCCCATTTCTTGATTCGTCAATTGGGACACAATCGCCTTCGCCACCAAACTTACCTTGTCAAAAGCTGGCAAAAGAAGAGGAACATCGTGGGTACTAGCGAGGGAGGCGTCACGAATGAAGACAACGACGGCGACTTTGATTAGTTCCAAGGCCTCGGGGAGGACGAAGCTGTTACGAAGATGAGGGAGCTGCATGACAATCTGAAATCTTTGGAACAGGAGAAGTTTTCAAGAGGCGCAGTGCCGCTTCTTCATTCAAGCCACGAGAGCTTCTGACCTAGGAGATGTAAGGAAGCGATATGATCACAAGACGGGCGTTGTTTGAGGTCCTGATAGTATTGAGTTGACTTGTTTGCCCAGCTTAACTCAGGTAATTATTCAACGTTAGAAATTTCCACTACCACTAGGTCGGCACGCTGTGACACCTACTCCATGACGGCTATCGCCCGGGATTCCGCACTGTATGTCAGGCTCGAGTCGCTTTATGAAATTTCAAGCCAGGTATCTAGGCTATACATCAACTACCCGAAGGATTTAAAGTGCATACCTATATCTAATCAGCTTCTGGGATAGGAACGAGCGTATTGGAAACATCGGAGTTCTGTCAAGGAGATGAACATTCTGGGTTAAGCGGATGCTTCTAACCCGGCTAATAGGTCATCCAGCTCTCTGAAAGTCGGCCGTTCATCGATAGACCTCAGTATCTCAGCAGCGCTCAAACTAGAGTCCCGTCCCATCAAAGCCGCGATATACATCTCCGCTTCCCGTATCTCACCCTCCCACCAAGCGCGAGCCGCAGCCCTCACGTCTTCAGCGCTACAAGCCATATCCACTCCCAACCCATCACCAGTCCTCCGGTAGAGCCTATCTCCCATGCGGACGACATAATGCTGCCGCCCCTTCCTCTCTGGCGCTCCCGCGGTGCACTGCGTGATGCAATCCCGGATCTGCGGCGGAGACCTCCGGAACTCTGGGAACGGGTGTCCGGACATCTTTTCCCGAAACGTCTCGACCGTGATGTAGTTGGACGGGAACCCGACGTCTTCGAAGAGACACCACAGTAGTTTCCCGAACATGTACACCTGCGCCGACTCCCTACGCCGGGACCCCATAGCCTGCCAGACGCGCGCGTACCCCAGACCCGACTCCTCGTAGCGGCCTTTCCGCTTGTGCGGGGACCAACCCGGCGACATGAACTGCTGCAGTAATGCCACGTACTTCGTTCTCGTGCCCTCATCGACTCTGTCCGAGCCGGCTAGGATCTCGAGGAACTCAACGTAGTAGACCTCTGGGGGCGACCAGGAGCACCACGCACTGCGCTGCTCGAAGTCTATGAGCACCGCATCCGTCATCGTCGTGCCATCGTCTTGAGGAGACCGCGACAGCACGATGTTGTTCGGCTTGAGGCCCGTGTAGAACTCCAAAGGGGAACTCTGGACGTGAATGAGCGCCGACAGGACCTGCCTCGCGAGCCGGAACTTGTCGCGGAGTCCCAGCGTTGGCGTGGTCTGCTCGTTTTCTAGGGCGTGCCGTAGGGAGCCGATGGGGTAGTATACGAGCACGAACCCGCAGACGCCCACCTTGCCACCGAATGCGCATCTCTTGGTCACGACGTACAAGGGCCGCTTGACGATATTCCGATGAGGGTCCAGGGTCAGCAGCGCCTTCAGCTCGTGGTAGAGGTACTTCACGTCCGTGCTGACGGATTTGAAGACGAACAACTCGGACTTCTGCTGGTGGTGGTGGGAAGAGATCTTGACAATGGAGATGGCCTCATGTATCTGCCTCTGTAACTGCAGTTCGCCGTGGTCGATCACGGGCGGCCATCGATCGTCCGGAATTATTGCCGCCCACATTTCCCGGAGTTTGCTGAGTGGCAACCACTGCCTCTCAACCTCGTAATATGGCTCAATGATGACTGGTATCGAGTCCGGGTCCGCGCGGACCTCGCCCAAAATGATTCGTGATCCGAACGGCAGCGTCCAATAGACGCTCTCGACGTCGGGGTATGACAGCGTCGACGACCACGAGTGCAACTTCCGCAATATCAGCCTGCAGATCCCGAGTCTGCTGAGCTCTGCTCCTCCACCAGTCGCCGTTAGAGTTTTGTGAGAGTCCAGAGTCCGCGCGAGGGCCGGCGGATGAAAGTTGTGCCCCGGGATATAGATGTCGATCCGCAGGGGTGGCTTGCCGATGGCGAATAGGGGAACGGCGAAGAAGCGGACGCCGTCTGCGTCTCCTTCATCTATCCTCCATTGCAGGTTCTCCGTG
This sequence comes from Xylariaceae sp. AK1471, assembly GCA_023159215.1. Classification (NCBI taxonomy): domain Eukaryota; kingdom Fungi; phylum Ascomycota; class Sordariomycetes; order Xylariales; family Xylariaceae; species Xylariaceae sp. AK1471. The sequence goes on along the minus strand of JAJKLI010000009.1, from coordinate 1,102,316 downwards.
AGGTCTAGGGAGTCCACCCGGTTTCGCGGGTTTAGGGCGGAGTTTTTGAAGTCGGCGGAGGATGCCTCCGGTCCTGGTACATTTGGAAGGGCTGAGGTGAAGGCGGCCGTTGGGTACATTATTTGCTCAAACATTTCCGGCGAGGGATCCATCTTATCCTCTTTTGCCTTTTATTTTACGATGGACTTTCTGTGATTAATGAAACTACTGAACTGAGACCCTGGGTTTCTTTAATTTTTTAGTTTTTTGTTGATGTTTGACGCTTATTAGCTGCAGCCCTCGATATCGCTGAACAAGCCGCGGAGCATGTCATTTTGTTCGCTCCCTTTAAACTTATATCTTCTATGCAATTATCATCTAATATGTCAAAGCGGTTTACATCCTCAAAGCTGCTTGACATGATGAAGTCTCCAAAGCATGCTTCCCCCTTTTCGTCACCCCGCATATCGAATCCAGTCAGCAGACCATAGAGTGTGGCAACCAAGGAGTCCCGAAGGGTGTGGGATAGACAATTGATTCGGCGCGTTCTATTGGGAATAATCCTAAAGATACTCTCTAGATAAGCACGACCAATCGAGATGGGATCTGAGCTGTATCCCATGACCCCCCCATGGCTCATGCACTTGCCGGGGCCGTTGATAGTTGGAGAAGAAGACGGGCCTCCTTTCGAACAAGGCCGCAGAGCCGCATTTATTTTTGAGCCATGCTGGGGGGGCACCCCTTAAAATGATATCGAGGCACCCCTTTAATATCCAGATCTTCAAATAGCTAGAGCGATGTTCTACCGACAAAGTTTAAAGATATTAGGGGAGGTCTTTTTTTTTTTTTAATTCTTCTATCTTATATGTTAATTTATTGGGTATCTTGGCTAATGGGGGTTTTTTAACAAAAGAATTTATCAATAAAAAACTTGAAAAAAATAAAGAGGAAAACTAAAAACATTTATACCATTTATTAATAAAGAATTGATTTGTTATTTGAATTCTGAGGTACTAAAGGGGTGTCCAGATAACATTTTAGGAGATGCCCCCCAGCATTGCTCTATTCCTTTTACCCCGCTCTTCTAGACGACCAACCAACGGGACCTTGCCTCCCTTGCCCTCCAGGTCTGCGTCGCAGATAGATATGGCGAGATGGAGGATGCAGGAGGTATGTGGCGAGTACATTTGGGTTGACATGGGATGTCGGTCCTGAGTCCGGACTCCTGGGAGACAATGGCCATATCAGTTAAGTTTGGAGATTAAGGAGTGAAAGTACATCCCAAGCTTTCACCAAAACCTGATAAAAGTTCTCTTGTGATACTATTCACCTAAGAATAAGTTATGCCTTCCTGCAATGATGCGGTCGCGATTGGTGGTGGTGGTGGTGGTGGTGGTGATGTCGGCGTCGGGAACGGCCTGTCGGACTCGAACGGCAACGCCAACGGTAGCGCAAAGGCCCGGTCAACCTCAACCGTCCGGTCTACGCCTCATATTTTGCCTCCGCTGCAAGGCTGGCCGGGCATAGTCGACTCGAGGGCGGCGTGGGACGGATCGGAGATGACAGAAGACAACTACACCTACTACCTAGACGAGTCCGAGATCGTCGAGATCGAAGAGGCGCTGGGCCATTTCAAAGGTGATGAATTTTTCCTCTTTTTCTTTCTACCTGCCTGATTAGTCCGAAAAACTGTACCTTTTTAGCCCCCTATTTTGTTGCACTTTCGAGGCTGGATAATACTAACCCCCCATTTCTTTCCAGACCTTGGATTAGACGGCGAAGAAGTCAATAGTGTCAATTTCCCCCTGCCCACGCTCTCGAACGTGTTGTTCTCTCTAGCCCAGGACCTTCACGCTGGCCTCGGCTTCTTCGCGCTTCGCGGGCTCGACCCGTCCCGATATTCCCGTGAGGACAACGTGCTCATATTCCTGGGCGTGTCAAGCTACATCGGCGAGCAGCGCGGGAAGCAGGATGACTCGGGGCATATCTTCTGTTCGTGTTTCTATTGCGACTTCTTGTCGAGTCGATGGTTATCTGCTACTGATTCCCCTCCCTTCATATAACTATAGCACACATCCGAGAAGCCAAGTTCATGGTACACAGCCAACAATCCAGACCAGTTCGGGATAGCAATCGTCCTTCGGTATGATGAGCCCAGATTCCCAATGACTCAAGACACTGTGGGGTATAAATAAAAAAAGAAACGAACCCTCGATCCACAGCTAACTGGGGCGATAATACTATAGTTATTCCACACGGACTATTTCTGCGACATCCTGGCGATGCAGACCCGGAGCCTGGCCGCCAAAGGGGGCAATCACATCGTCGCCTCGACTCTCAAGGTGTACCATACGCTCCTCGCAGAACGTCCGGACCTGATCCCCGCGCTGGTTAGGCCGAACTGGCCGTTCGACACGTATGAAACCCTTTCCCTCCTCCGTTCATCACTTCTGCACATATCTTCCTCAAAAGAAAACAATACCGTAATAAGCCATACGCCAAATACTCCGTACAACAACCAAACAACCCAACTCCCACTAACAAAATATCTGACATCCTAAACAGCCGAGGAATCCTAACACCCCCTGACTTCCGCCCCCTGCTCTACCACCACCAGGGCCGTATCATGATGAACTTCTTCCGTGACCCGCTCACGGGCGTGAAAAACTACGCCCGGTCCCCCGGCATGCCTCCCCTAACACCCTTGCAGCGCGAGGCTCTAGACTTTGTCCAGCGCGCCGCGGAGCGGCACCAGTGCGCGCTCAGGATGCGTCCCGGCGACCTGACGTTCGTGAATAATCTCGGGTTGCTGCACGCGCGCGAGGGGTTCGAGGATAGCGAGGAGGGGAATGAGGGAAAGACACGGTACCTCGTGCGCCTGTGGCTCAAGAATGCGGCGCTGGCCTGGGAGCTGCCGCCGGCTTTGGAGTTGGGAAATCGTAGGATTTATGAGGATGCGGAACTTAGTGGTGTCGAGGAGGATTGGAATATCGTCTATAAGCCACGTTTGCAATTTGATGTCGCTGAGAGGATGTCGCCTTGAAGAGGTTTAATGGCGGGATGATGATAATGATGATGGATATGGCAGTGGGAAGTGACTGGTCGTGGTGATAATGGTGAGGGCAATGGTGCTAGAGAGCTCGTCACCGACCTTCTTTTTGCCGTTCTCTCATTACGTATTACACTCTTTCTCTCTTCCTCTTCTTCGTCCTGTTATTCGTCGCCACGACTTCAAATTGTGCACCAATACCGATCAATTCTTGTATTTCCCGTCGCGGTCTTCCCCTATCCCCGGATATTTTCTTCTTCTTCTTATATCTCTCTGTCGTGCAGCAGGGACAAGAAGGCCAGGTGGGGGCTCTTAGTAGTATCTTCTTAGTTTCTCTTTTTGACGATGACAATGACGATGACGATAATGATAATCGCTCTTCCAATTCCAATGAGACTGTTTTTTCTTGATCTTCTCCGTCGGCACTCCCGTACAGGTACCGTACCGAACTTGTCTGAGGCAAGAGTGGTCGTGCCGTTGATGACGACGACGACGTGAGGACCGGATCGGTCCAGTTTCCGTCACCTGATGTGGGCAGCTATATCAGCAGACTGAAATCGTGTGTGTGTGGGTGTGTTTGTGTGTTTGTTTGTGCAGGATTTCCACGGCAGCAACACAAGGGGTTGGGGACACGATGAGTAAGCGAGCAAGTGAGACTGACCGTTCAATGATATGAGGCTCGTGTAAGGAAAAGAGATCTTTTCTTCCTCTCTATCGAAGTGCTGACTACCCAAGTATCCGTAAGACACATTCTCCATCGTGGATGCTGAGTAACATGTGAGGATCTGAGGTAGGCGGTAAGCTGCAGCAAGGGCATGAAGTACAGAGACAGGCAAATGTGTAACGTGTTCGAGAGAGGGAAAAAAACACAGTCAGAATGGCGCGTGATTTCCTTTGAGGTGCGATCCAACCTAGATCTAACAATAAGCAAGCGAGCGAGCAAGCAACAGGAAACGGGGTTTCTCTGTCTACATTCTTGTGTCCGATTCTCGCCAACCATTATATTTATGTAGTACTCATGGACGGACACTACATCACCTTGCCTTACCTTACCTTGCCTAATTATTTCTACCTTAATCTTGGCCTCAATCTGCATTTTAAGGCTGACCAACGTTGGGCTTCAAACCGCTGGTCAGGAACATCACGAACCCCAGGATTCGAAGTCGCATCATTCCTAGGACCTGAATTGTGGGGAGAAGGGTTCTCCCCGGCGAACCGGTGACTCGGCGGAGATGCAAGACTCAAGATTCTCATCACATATATACAAGCTTACCAAAGAAGCAAAGTATGCAAACAACTCCATCCCAGAAAGGTAGATCTAGCTAGGTACCGTGTTACGTAACAAGTTGGTCATTATACATCTCAAGATCCACGGGCCCAGAGGGAAGAGCACGTTGGCCCGGTGAAGAAACCTAGAGCAGATCGGGGGATCCAGGATAGAAGTACAGGGCTGACTGTATTATAGGGGGTTTTCACCTTTCATTCTTTAACTAATAGCCAATGGGGCCCTTGTATAAATTCGTCGTCCGACTCGCCGGTTCACCGGTTCGAGCGCAACCTTGGTTCTGGCAACAGGAGAATCTCAGCCCTTCCGCGTGGCTTTTTTTTTCACCGAAGACTCCGGCTTGCCGATCACGTGTACGGTCAACATCTCAATCAAAAGGGTCCATTCTTCTCTCCTCATACGTACCTACCCAGAGGCACCTGTTATGAATAAGGCGTAATTTTAGTAGTGATATGGAGTGTATTTTGGGCTAGGTACAGATATACGAATTATAGTTTCATGTAGGAATCGATGTACCCTAGATCGTACCACGCAAATCGTGGACCGTATAAATAGAATCACGTTCCCTCCAAACATGTTCATCATCGTCATACATCAATGGTCATACTATGATACATTTAACTCGCCGAGAGAGATAAACTACTGGAAACCATCCGGTGACCAATCGTTGTCGAACAGCTGAGCAAGGAAGAAATACCCATCTTCAAACTCGTCATGTTCCCTGATCTTCTGGAAATGTGCCTCTGCAATCGGTTAGTGAGACTCCCGGATGCAGGACACGACATCTAGGCAACCAACGAACCTTTACTCCTGGCCTGCTTCGCGCTCTCTTGGAGGAAAGCAATCTGATCTGGAGTCAACTGAGCCAACGCGGTGTCTGGAGAGGAAGACCAGTCCATAAGCAAGGGGTAGCTGCCTTTGAGACAGTAATGGAAATACGATAGTAGGATCGTCGATCCGTGGTGAAGCTCCTTCACGAAGTCCTCGTACACGAATCGAGACTATCATATGTCAGATCAAATAAGGGGCAAAATATGTTGCTCTGAGACACATACCTGGAGACCATACTTCTTAGCCTGCCTGTTCTCAAACTCGGTAAGAAGAGCGCAACTGTGCAACAGAATGAAGATACACAGATAGATCGTGAACCAAGATGCTGTCCTCTTCTTCTCTATGAGTTCACGCAAGGCCGTCAATCCCTTTTTCCTGGTGGGATTCAGCACCGTCGCGGTCGCGATCAGCTCGATCTGGGCGCTCATGACGGGAGGGACTAGGACTTGGCGGTAGTTATGGCACTCGGGGTCCCAATCCTGAGGTTTCATGCCCAGGGTCTCGCTGCCGCATATCCTCTCGGATCTCGACTCCATGCGAATCGAGACCCAGAGGCGAAGGATGGACCGAATAAGTGATCTTTCTTCATGACTCTGCGTAGAATTAGTAATCGAATAGACTTCATTATGATTGTAGTTTTCACCTTGGCCTCTCTCGAGTGTTTTAGAGCCATGTGGTAGGTTTGATGAAGGAGCGAGTCCGACTTGTCGATGTAGTAATCGATCGATGGTCCGATGCTGCTGTCCACAAACTTCTCAAGATTACGCCCTGCTTCCTTCATATCCTCAATGGCGTAATTTGTGCAATCATAGTGGTGTTGAACACCTCTGGTGCTCCAACTCCTTCTCAGAGAATCGCCAGGAACGGGGTTGAATTGCCGTACGGGGAGTTCATACTTGAGACCAGCGACATCCTGGGTGACCGTTATCGTTCGGACGACTGAGGAAGCCCAATCCTTGATGTCGACAATCTTCATCGACTTCCAACGCTGGGACCAGCGAAATTGGGGGTGGTCACCTTTCGCGAAGAGTTTTGCCTCGGTCACCTTCTTTCGGACACAGATTGGCCGAGACAGGGCGGTTTCCGTTACCCTCTTACACGTAAGGCAGGACCCGTAGGGGTTGGCGGGATCCGGAATACACTATAGACGGTGAGAAGAATATCGTAGAACTTTAGCAATTCATGTGTTACTCACCCTCGCCTTTTGTATTCGGCAACGAATACATGCGCCCAATTGTCTTGTAAGTCCGGTTTGTTCTCTCTCTACCGGATCGTGGAACGGACCGCGGCGCCTTTGCTGCTTTGGCCCGTTCTCTGCCCTAGGCTCCGGTACTGGAGACCTAGAGGATTTGTGACTCGCCGAAGCCGACCCCGGATGAGCGGACAAACCCCTGCTGCTCCCTCGTTCTGTTCCACTGCTACCGTGTTCCGTTGCGGTGCTACCCTGCTCGGTACCGCTTGCACTATCGGACGTGGCAAGTTCTGGAACAAGGTTATTATTTCGGGAGTTGTCAGCATTGCCATTTGACGCGTGAACTCCAGTCGCAGGTGGGCCTATCAGGGCCGGGCCCAAGGCCGAGGAACTAACCCGCGCATCTGTCAACGTGCCATAACTGTCCGAATTAAGCGCATCAGTATCATTCAGCAACGGTTCGAAAGCGCGGAGGCCCGCCGGGTCTGGGTTGAGAAGCCATGACTCCAACAGACTGTCGCCCCCTTGCTGTGGCTGGAACTTCATGTCGCCAGACGCGTACTGAGAGGAAGCAAAGACGTCCGAAGGGAAGTCCCAGCCCGCATTGTCGAGTCCGACTTGAAATCGGGGTTGCGCATGGCTAGGATAAAAAGCCGGGGGTTGGGGCATTTGTGAGCTGTCATATACTGGTTCAAACAGACGGAAGCAAGTATCGGAAACGGGGACACCGTGGCCACTCGAGGGGCCATAAAAGTCTGCTGGCAACGAGAAGTCGGTGTTCCGAAATAAGTGTTCATCTGCTTGTTGGGACGATGCTACCTGGAAAGCAGGAGCATAGGCCAAAGTCCCCGGTTGCGATGCAGGTGTTGGCAAAACATTTTCAGACACTTGATTCAGAGCACTTGGGATTTTATGCGGAAGCTCATTGATAGAGGTACCCAGTATTTCAGCAGCCCGACGGAGGATTTGCTGGTCCTCATGACTGATCCCTGTGGTGGCGCGTCCTGGCTGTGACAATCTGTTTGTTGCCTGGCGTGTGTGCTCCGGGTTGTCAAGATGAATACGTTTGGCCGGACGTTCCTAAGATGCTGTCAGCTCTCACCAGAACTTCCATCAATTCGGCACAGCCGGCTGACCATGGTAACCTAGTAGTTTTTGAGGAGACGATTCCCTAAGCAGTATTGTTCGCCTGGCAGCACGGAGTCGGTGAAACGGCCGAATATCCACAGTTACACCGGGTTGCCGGTTGAACCTCAAGCTAGGTGACAAAGAAATAAACAGGTACTATTCGTAGGAACAATAGGATTTCGTTAGGGGAGTGGGATGGCAAAGAGTCCCTGATGGATATGAGGTCTGTCTTATTTTACCAAATACATCTGTTTTCGTCAGAAAAATATGGCTGAAAATGAGGCAGCCAAAGATTGACGTGAGAGACATATCGACCGCAAGCCGTCAGCCTATTAATGACACCCGATCCGATCCGATCAGATCAAATCTAGACGGACAAGTCGTTCCAACCTCAAAAATGCGGAGGAGGTACCTACCTGGTAGTAGTAGGTAGGTAAACTACTGTAGGTAGGCCGCCCTGCCCCTAGGTATGCTCGCTCTACTGTACGTAATGTTGCACTTGGGACGGTTGGGCTTCAGCGCCCCCTGCTCCCTGCTCCCTGCTCCCTGCCCCTCACCGGTCACGTGGTTGCCATGCATTATCTGCCGATTAAGCGATTCGCCGGTTCGCCGGTTCGAGGTTCGAGGTTCGCCCTGTCCTGATACGTGCCCTGTCATGATACGTGACGAGAAGACAAGTGAGTTATAATTCAGAGCACATTTCAGGGCGTGCACATTTCAGAGACCTGGGAAAAGTAGCTTCCAGAATGTCGCTTGGGACTTCCCAAGTGGGCCTCTTCTCGCGCAGGTCCCACGAGGCGTAGTGCTGTCATGCCACGACGCTGGCTCCGCGTATCTGTGTCAGCCTTTTTATTCATCCTGCTAGGCTTTGTTGGCCGCCTCTTCCTGGACTCAAACAGCTCAATATCGCCGATTCAGCCTGACCGAAAGACGATTCGAAGTAGCATGTCTCTGCGGGCCGCGACCAAGGCCGACCTCGATCAGATCACGTCTCTAGGCATAGCCGCCCTCCACGACGATCCCATCTGGCCCTACCGCTTTCCCAAGGCCGCCGAGTTCCCAGAGGATCACAGACACTACAGCCGGCTCCGTTTCTCCGAGTATCTGGAGAATGTCGAAAACGGAGTTTACGCTGCCACGGTGGTCGAGGTGCCTAGCGAGGAGGATGCCTCCGTGAACAAGATCATCGCTATGAGCATGTGGGGTCTACCCGGATCTCATCTACCCAACACTGATCCCTCGGCAGTACAAGGCAAGCAGGCAACCCGACGTTCTTGTCCAGCACCTCTATAGACCGGGCCGTGTCAGTTGACTGGTTCCAACAGTGAAGACGCCCGCCGACTCCTCGGAACGCCGTGATGCCGACCCGAAGCGGATGAACAAGTTCAGGCAAGAGCTGGGCAAGGCGAAAAAGGCCTGGTTCGACGACGTCTACGGGAACGATCAGCTGAACCTGCTGATCCTCGCCACGCACCCGGAGTACCGACGGCTCGGCGCGGCGGCCAGACTGGTCGCGTGGGGCCAAGAGGAGGCCAAGGCGGAGGGCATCCCGGTGACAGTGTTCTCGAGCCCGATGGGGTTTCCGCTCTATACGAAGATGGGCTTCACCCAGATTGGTTCCGTGCACGTTCAGGTCGACGGGGATGATGCATTTACCGACCTCCCGGGCATGGTATGGAATCCTTGAGAAAGTGAGCCTTACAACTATAGGGCGGTTGAAATGCAGTTCGTCGCGATTAGAACATATCGTTGTGCGTTTCGGTGGTGGAAACTGTGGATGAAAAGGTTGCCTTCATGTGACCCACTACCTAGATAAGCCCGTCCTAGTATAAGTAGCACTCTACTCCCTCTTAAGCTAGGTAGTCTCTGAATATAGTAACTAGTAGACAACTATAGCACGGGCCTCTGATTGATCAAGACTTCAACCTTTTCAAACTTGTAGTTGCGCAATATCCGAAACAACAACAATTTTGTTCGTACAGACCGCTACGCTATAGCTGCAAATCGAATGCGACCATCACCAACCATATGATATAGCACCCTCAGTGACGTCAAGCCCATAACGCCTTACAGCTATGTACCTACATGTAAGCATGCACTGCGCCGCTCAACCCCGGTTTTCCCCTCAGGAAACCAAGAGACGCAAAGTGTAGCATAATTGAATACATATGTACGAGCAGAGTACTTCTTTCAGATATGGAGAGAACTACTTCGCTGTTTCGGTTCCGACGCGTTCTGAGCAATGAAAATAAGTCTAGACGCTATACATAGTATTGTCAATATAGCTACCATCGCCATAACATAACGCCTGCAAGCCATCGGATGCCGGCATACACACCCAGCAGCTCAAACAGTGGCCCTCAGGTTAGAATACCTAGCCCTGGTGGGAGTGAGGTGTATGAATGGCACGGCGATAGTAGACTGGGTTGCTAATTAAGACCAACACGATTCGTCGCTCCCGGTACTATGATGCCGTATACGCTACCTACGATAACAGGCAGGTGAGTTCTCTCAAGCCCCGCAACGATGACATAGACCTACAACTGATTGAGCACAGCCTGCAATCTTTTTAGGGGGACTCTTGGTTGCATTAATCACTGGGCCAGTCTAGTCTGCACCCCTTGTGCGAAAGGATACACTGTCGGTGGCCGAGCGGCAGGTGCAAGCAGCCTATACACTAGAATATCAAGCCCAGTTTTTACGATGGACCACAGAGGGCCGTTGGGCCAATATCATTCGGGATTGTTCTATCCTTGGGTTCATTGTTGGACCGTATGGGTGGGACGATTGGCAACCGCCACACGAGCTTAGAGAGCATGTGTCGGAGTTTGTTCGCGGCGTAGACGAAGTAACCAAATCCCCTGACAAGACAATGCTTGATGGAACCAAGGTTGTAATTATGTTACAGGGCTTCGAGATACCCGGCTAACCAGACGTCGTGGCATCTGTTTAATCTGCACTCGTCCAGTTCAGCGAGTTCAGAACTGGAATTGCCCCTATCTTTGTACCGAAACAGAGAAAAGCGATAATTGCGCGCGAGTATGCGTGTGTTCTGTATCTTTGTCGGGTGCTTGGGAGTCATTAGTTGGGGATCCCATAGGCATGTGTAGAAAAAGCACACTTCACGGACCGATCTGCCTTAATCGGAGCCAAGCTCACGTAGACTCAGTTCAATTCCCTAGTGGCACAAACATACATATCAGATGCCATTGTCTCCAGGAACGTTACGGCCCCAAGCTTCGTGGGATGTGGATGAACTTGTAGAAAGGCAGTCAGTGTACATACATATCCAACTCTACCCATTCTTTTCACAATGTAACTAACATTCGACTAGTATGCCTATAACTTAGGTAGTTTTGAAAGAGGTCGATAGGTTTGTACAACAACACCACTTCACTCGCCTGCTCGAACCTTTTGCAGAGGCTGCATATAGAAGCGCCTTTGAATTCCATCAATGGAAAATGAGTCTCGTAGCTCAAGATTTTCTCCAACACTAGGCATTAGTGTTCTCTATCAAACAATTGTTCGTTCTTACGGCAGTATGACTAACACGAATGTAGCAGGCACTGGACATCCGACATCCTGCCCTCCCTCAACCTGTTGGCTTTGCTGACCCAATTGCTCCTGCTCGAGAGGACCGAAGCGTGCAGTAAATATGCAGATTATTGGGCGCAAATACAGGGACATAGGTTGCCTCAAGGAGTAGCTTGGAAAATGAGGGGGAAGGGCAGTTGACTTGAAGGCACTATGCTATAGCAGCTAGACTTCGGACACGGCATAGCAGCCGGGGTGCTATAGATGCGCCCAAATTCATCTCGACCGGGCCGGCGAAGCCAACCAAAGCACGGATGTCTAAGCGAGCCTCGCCGTCCAAAGGATACCGTTTAGCACCTGTTTCATGAAAGCCTCATCTCGATATGCCTCATCGAAATGTCCGAGAGAAGTATAGAAGGACCGGCCGCCGTCAAACTCGCGACACCACGCCAGCGGATGGTCGCTGCCCATCGTGCCACCTTCATAGACCGATTCGTCTATCGACAACAACACCGTCACCTTGTCACGTGGGTTCCACGTGAAATTATACCATTCATCAAACCACTCAAACTGCTCCGGAAACCCAGATACTATTACGTGGTCCTTGTTCTCGACCTTCACAATGCCATTTTGTGGCTCTGGGTGATCCGTGAAATAGGCACCGACGAGCTCGCCGTACCATGGCTCTGAACGCATGGCTGATGAGGCACAGTGAATACCCACAAACCCGCCGCCATTGTTGATGTATGTCTTCAATCCAATCAATTGTTCTTTAGTGAGAAACTCGCCGCTGGGCGATAAGAAAACGATGGCTTTGAATTGCGACAGGAAGTTAACGTTAATCAAGGACGCGTCCTCGGAGGCCTCGACGTTGAAGGAATTAGTTGAAGCACCGAGCCGCTTGAGACCCTCGATGCCCGCTGGGATGGAATCATGTCTATAGGCCGCAGTTTTGCTGAAAACGAAGACACGAAACATCTCTTTGTCATCCATCGCGGGAGCTAATGATAGAGTTTGAGTCCCGAAATACCTAACTATGAACACATTACGGTTGTCGGCCAGCCCTTATTTCGATATTTAATCGGCTCCATAATCCCATATGCACCCCGCATACTCCATGGTCGGAGGCATGAGGGGATGGTTAAGTGCGGGGATGCAGGGTATAATAAGTCTACCAACGAACTTTCACTCGTCGTGAATAAGAAGATCAATTGACCGTAACGATAGGTTCCAAGTATCTTGTCTGTATCAGCTATAACTGCGAGGTTCGGATACCTCTGAGATTTATTGATTTCTATCTGTCAATTGATCTCAGAAGAAAAGAAAGCCGTGGTGACAAGGTTAGTAAAAACCCCCTAATTATTCATCGAACGAAGTCTATTGGCTTTATTTTACGTAAATTTTCCTAAATCAGGGCTTTGCTCCTTGACAGAACAATATCCACTGACTTCATGACAGCGTCAGTGGCAAGAGTCAGACCACACAAACCCGTCCTTTCGCAACAGCCATTGAGAGCTGCAGTCGACCAAGCGAGCTGCATAGTTATAATCCGATTCGCTGGTCGTCGAAAGTATAGCATCGAAGCTAGCGTTTCTAGTTGGTGTATAGATCGAGAATCCTCCCGTGCTGCATGAAAACATGCAAGTCTACGAGAGATGCCAAGGCCTGGAATGTCTTCTGTCGATCAGCCACAGACAGATCTACCTAAGCATCATGGGCCCAACTTAGCTGAATAACATAAGGCCAACGACAAGCTTAACGAGATCGGCTACAACCAGCACGTGGCTTGGTGTTGATCGTTCGGTCTCGCTTACAATTGGACTGGCGCCATCGGCTTATTCGCATGCGACAAGCTAGCGTGCTATCATCACGAACAGCTACCATGTCGTGATTCCATCCTACGCTGTGAGCAGTGAGCTGTGATAAATATTGTTTAAGCACGACATCTTTAAGGATCCAACAAAGGCTTTGCGGTTGCTGCAAGAAAGAACGAGTCTTTCGCCGCTACCTCAACCATGAAAGCTAATTGTTGACCCTGAATCAGGGTGATATGGCCATAGAACCCAAAAGACTAGAACGAGTACCTCTTCTCGAAGAACTAATAAGTGTACTATAATTGTAGCACATAGCTTACAGGGCCACATAAGTCTACAGGGCCGTCACTAGATAAGTCCCAATTCGGATATCTCGGCCACCATCACGCAACGACGCATAAGTCATCTCTTGCTAATGTGGTTACTGTAGATCTGCCGCATGCCGGCTAGGCATATCTGATTGGATGGAGTGTTCGCCCTTGCTGAACAAGACTATACCCACCACCTTTGCTTATGTAGCTATTAGTGGTAGTATCGACATCATGACTTCATCAGAGAGGACATCGTTAACCCACAGCCGCTAAGTAGATCGCACAAAGTAGTATTGAGGTCTCATTTATATGACCTGCCACCTGGTTGTTGGGTATAGGGTTTCACTTTCACGTTGAACTCCTCTGTTTCTTTGCCAATTTCGCCCTCTCACTTGTAGACTAAACTGGATTGTTCGAAGCATCTTCATAACCATGCAATTCAAGCAATTTTTCATATTGGCTCTAGCCTCTACTGCCGCGGCGCAAAATACGCAAAGTTTGAGTGATGCTCTGCAATCCCAGAACTCGTCTCTTTCGAGCCTCAACTGTACGAAAGACTTAGCGATGAAAATAACTAAAGACAACTAACTCTCGTATAGCTCTCTTACAACAGAATCCTCAGTTTATCCAGAGACTGAACAATGCCCAGAATGGTATGTTAAAAGATCTATATCAACTCATTTCTACGAAATGTAATCTCAGAGACGTACTCGACAAAGTGTCACTAACGAAGTTTGGCAGTGACCATCCTAGCTCCGAACAACGATGCCGTAAACGCACTCACAAACAACCCTGATACTGGCAATCTTTTCTCCCAGCCTGGCTATCTAGAGGCACTCCTGTCCTACCACGTCCTTAATGGCACCTATTACGCCTCAAACATCAGCAATACGTCACAGTTCATCCCTACACTGTTGACGAACCAGTCCTTCACCAACGTCACTGGCGGCCAGCGTGTTGAAGCCGTCTCCAACAACAATAATGTGACATTCTATAGTGCGTCGAAACAGAACGTTACTGTAGAAACCCCGGTATGTTTGCTGCGCAGGCTTGACATGATACCGGCAGAATTGTGTTACTGATAAAGCGCATGTCAGAACGTAAACTTCACCGGAGGCACTATCCACATCGTCAATGGGATTCTCGCCATTCCCCAGAACGTGACAGACACACTGTCAAATGCGAACCTCACCGCCGCATCTGGCGCCATCGCAGCCGCAGATCTGACCAATGACCTGACCGGCGCAAGAGACATCACCATTTTTGCCCCTAACAACGAGGCTTTCAATGCGATCGGCAGCACCATTAGTAATCTAACCACAGACCAGCTCAAAAGCATCATCGGATACCACGTGGTGAACGGGACAGTGGCATACTCTACCGATCTCGGCAACACCACTTTGACAACGGAGAGTGGCCGGGACATCACCATCCGCGTCATAGACGGACAGGTCTTCGCGAACCTCGCACGCGTTACCGTGCCTGACATTCTCGTCGATAATGGCGTCGTACACGTTATCGACCAGTAAGCCTCCCCTTCTCGCCATCGCCCAGACTTGAAGCCACACCACTAATCCTTAACAGGGTCTTGAACCCCGACAACACATCTGGCACACCAAATCCGTCAGAAACAAGTGCCACGCCCGCCTTCACCAGTGCTAGTAGCGGCACTAGCGGAATTCCCTTCACCAGCGGCGTCACGACGCCCACGACTACCTTCCCGGCTGCTACTTCAGCTGGCGGTGGCGGCCAAAGTAGCAGTAGTTCGTCGGGTCTTGCTATGCCCATGAAGACTGGCGCTGTTGGTGCCGCGGCTCTATTTGGCGGTGCTGCTATGCTCGCCAATTTCTAGTTGGCATTTATGAACTTTCATATGATATCTTCCTAGATGCTCAACTTGATCATGGTATCAAGTTCACCATCTCAGGCTATCATGACTTTCAAAGAGGCGGAGGACTCTTGGGGATCAACTGTATCTACAAGAACAGAGGAATATCTGAGAGGATGGGAGATAACTCTTAGCAATTATGAAATGTAAAAGTTCGAATATATACAACTTTGATCAAAATCACTATGCAATCCAATACCACATCCTCTCCAAGAAATTCCTCGGCTTGACTTCCGGCCAAGTGCCCTCAAGCCGGTCAACCTCCGCCTTCCCACTCCAAAGATCCATCTCACCCAGCTTAACAACCCTCGTCTTCTTCACGATCTTATACCCAAAGAACAAGCCCAAGAAAATCGGCACGTCAATATAAGGCGGCACGAAAGTCTTCGCGCTAAACTTGCCGGGAAAGAAAGCATCAAAACCATTAAAGAACGCCACGACCAGACAGAAGCACAAGGCGAAATACGCCAGAAACGGCTGCAGCGGCGCCTTATACGGCAGACTCTCCCGGGCGATGCCATTATGCCGCAGCCCGTAATAGAATCGCAGATACGTGATGCACACCGCCGACCAGACAATGAGCGTCGACACCGCCGACAGGCTCGAGAACCAGAAGAAGACCTCCTCGCCGCTATTGCTGACGGTGAGATAGCTAAGAAGCGACAGCAGCGTCGTGGCAGCCACGCACGCGTACGGCACGCCCCAGCGCTCGTACGTGAAGAACCTCGGCGCCTTGCCGTCGAGCGCGGCGGAGTACAGCACGCGCGTCGAGGCGTAGAAGAACGAATTGCCCGCCGACCAGGCCGAGCTAAGAATCACGGCGTTGATGATGGACGGCAGGACATGGATGCCGCCGTTTTCAATAGCGATGACAAACGGACTCGCCGCAGCGCCCGGGGCCGACGTCTGGATCGCGTGGAGGAGACGCGGGTCCGTCGACGACACGCACAGCGTGACGAGGAAGATGGCCAGGACGTAGAACAGCGCGATGCGCCAGAAGACGCGCCGGATGGCCTTGGGTATGTTGCGTCGCGGGTTCTCCGTCTCGCCCGACGCGATGACGACCATCTCGCTGCCGCCGTACGAGAACGTCGCCTGGATAAAGACCTTCCAGAACGCCAGGAAGCGACCCAGCGGGCCCGCGACAAGATATTCGTTCATGGGACCCGGATCCCGCCAGTACCTGAAACCTATACGTTCGCCATCCGGCGTCCCGCCCAGCGTGATGATGAACATGAGCAAGATCAAGCCCACGATCGTCGTCAATTTCAGCGCGCCAAAGGCGAATTCCGCCTCTCCGTAGATGCGCACGGGGAAACAGTTGACGATGACCATGGCGAACAAGAAGAGCGTGATGAGCGCGGCGTGCGGCACGTCATTAGGCCAATAATCGACGATAACGACACTCACCGTGACCTCGATGGGCACGCCGATGGCGATCTGCCACCAGTAGTTCCAGGATATCGCAAAGCCCAGCGCCTCATCGACGTACCGCGCCGCATAGATGGGCACGGCGCCCGGCAGGGGCAGATACGTCGCCATCTCGCCGAGGCTGTGCACGACGCAGTACACATTGAAGGCCGTGATGAGGTACGCGAGGAATGCGGATAGCGGCCCCGCGAGAGATAGCACCTGTCCGCTGCCGACGAAGAGTCCCGTGCCGATGGCGCCCGAGAGGGCCATGAACTGCACGTGTCGCGACTTCAACTTCCGCTCGAGCGTGCCAACGTTGCGGTTTTCGTGCTCTGCCTTCATACCGCCGGTGAGATCATCGTGGTGAACAGTTGGATTCGACTTTGACCCATCGTGGTGACTTGCCGCCTCGATGTCGGTCATTATTGCAGAATATAGTTGCTTTAATCAATAAATGCGAAGTGAACACTTCCTCTCCTATATTCATTCTTGGTAGAGCTGTAGACACGGAGGTTGGTGAGTATATAACATCCCAAATTTCTTTCGCTTTAGTGGCGCAAGTACGATATACTACCTTCACTCTTATGAGGGGAAACTTTGGTGTTTATCTGCAAGATATCCATACCCCAGCCTTTGATACACCATCCTAGCTACCGTTCGTGAAAGATCCGGCCGAGTTTCGCGGGGTAGTTCGATAGTTGAAATCGCTTTAGGGTTGGATGCTACGTATCATTACGCTTACTTGCAGAGCTTGGCGACTACAGGAAGCTGGGTTCCTTATGAATGGTCTGAAATGTTGTCCCACTTGAGCGGTTGAGGCATGTAGATCTACCCCAATCAGTTGCAGGTTCAGCGTCCGGGGTCACGATGGGGATCAACCGATCATCGGCTGCTTCAACGAGTGACATATTCACATGCTCAAGATTACAAAAATCAAACTTCTAGTTAAATGCCGTTGAAATTCGTAACAAGAGACACACTAGCAGATAGATCCAAAGCAAGAATAATTGGGTGATACTTTCCATTACTACGTTACCAGCGTTATCAATTCAGCTTGAATAGACTCAAACGATGAAGACCTGCAAATATTGTCACCACCCCATACCAGAATATAAGTAATCAGAGCGGATGAGCTAACCACCTATCCACAGAGATGCGGTCATTATGATTTGGAAAGGGGTCCAAAATGGCCTGCGAACCTATTACTAATGTGTGATTCTTTCAGCCACAACTAGCAGCTTCTCTTCCCAGATCGTCGAGTCAGACAGTCCAATTCAGGATAATGTATCGCGCGGCGTTCCAAATAGATAGAATTTGGGTGCCAACATAGACCTTACTCGCTGCAGACCAACTGCAATTCTCAAACGAGCCATCTAGCTAGTCAGGTCGCATACTCGTAGATGCTTGGTTTGCCCACATCTTCCGATAACATATCTCATGGGTTTGGCATCGTGCAGTGCCCGCCTAGCTGCAACAGAGCATTGGTGGGATAGTGCCGCAGATGAGGCCTTGGTGAGGTCCTTATACCCTAGAGTGTTATTATAATCATGAACATAAAGTGCTGCACGTCGAGTGCACTGCTCATTCACATAACCGGGATGCAAACGCTGGGTCTATAGTAGCGTTTGCTTGCTTGTGTCATCCTCAGTGGGACACTTCGAGGAGTACCGTAAGCTCCTTGAGGTTCTCTCGTATGTTGAGGATAACCTCCTCGATGGAATTCTCGATCGTGACATCCTGCTCTAGCGCTTCGCTGTAAAGGTTGAGAACTTGGGAAGCCTGCATCATAATGGAGGGCCGAACATGTCAGCTCCACCTGCAACTCTCCGTCTCTTGACATCCCTTTCCTCATCTTTAATGATGCCGTTACTAGTGCCGAAGACGTCGCCATCTGCTTTCGGAGGTACTTTCGCTTTAGGCTTTTGTTGGGCCTGTTCTCGTCTTGCTTTCTGCAATGCGACAAGATCGAACCGATCTGGATCTCGACACTTTTTCAGCTTCTTATTCAGGGGCCTCATCATCTCTTTACTCTCCTTCTAGAATAATTATCAGTACTAATGTCCCGTTGGAATGTATAAGTGCCGTTTCTTACTGCATCCCAGTACGTTGTTCGCCTTTCAGGTGCTTCCTTCTCCAGCATGGCCCTACAGCCCTGCACCATCTCCAAGACTTGGTTCTTGGCACTTTCGCCTTGACCGGCAAAGGCATCGTGTAGCAGCCGCTGTACCAGGCCTTCGTCCGCCATGGATAATGCGCCGAACATGACCTGGCTTGGGGTGTAGTGGAAGTATGCATCGGTGAGCAGCGGGCTAAACTTCAAAATCTCTCGTGTTCGTTGATGTGCTCGAGCAAGGCGGTTTTCGTCAAAGTCACCAAGCCTTCTGAGCTCCATGATTGCCCCTTCCAGAGCGCGGTAGGGGTGGCGCACATCGAAGGCGAAGCGTAATCCTTGGCACAGGACGTATTCGGCGGCAAGTACTTCCTCTCCAGTGATTCGGAACTTATCGGCAAACTTCTGGAGGCGGTAGTAATGACCCTCGGCCTTACATGCGAAGAAGATAGAAGTCGTGACTAAGGCCTTGGGCGGATAGGTCATGAGACTGTTGGTGACGTAGAAGCGGCGGAGAAATATGGCAGCGGTGGCCTGGATTTCAGATGGAAGCTCGATGAACTGCGCAGCTCGCAGCAGATCGACGATGTAAAAGTTGAGGAGCAGGGCCTCATCGGCGGGCGTGAGGAAGTCTGGTAGCGGGTCAACCGACGGCGTCGAGGTGCGCAAGCGGTTCGATATGTGGGAGACTGCAAGGGAGTTGGTCTTCTCACGAAGGGATTGTAGGTGCGAAGGCGAGAATGACCAGAGCCGGTATTGGCTCGATTGACGGTAGCGAGCATCTTCCGTCGCCATGATTGTTATGACAGGCTAATGTGGAGGGGATGGGCAACAGAGATGGTCGTCGATCGGTCGGGGCGGTTGAAGGAGTTTGTAGAAAGGCTGGCAATTGTCTGTTAAGAGATGGAAAGCCCGTAAAAAGCCACGGTATTACCAGACCACCATGTTTATAACAGAGTTCTTACCAAGGGAGTCTCAACGTTGTTGATTGTTTAGAGGTTGAGAGGGTTAAGAGGGTTGAGCGGAT
Source organism: Xylariaceae sp. AK1471 (assembly GCA_023159215.1). NCBI lineage: Eukaryota > Fungi > Ascomycota > Sordariomycetes > Xylariales > Xylariaceae > Xylariaceae sp. AK1471. The sequence goes on along the minus strand of JAJKLI010000009.1, from coordinate 1,082,755 downwards.
GGCTTATCGATAAAGCTACCTTAACACACCATAAGAATACACTCCCCGCGAACGATTACTGTGAGAATTTACCCCATGGACGGACGCACTGTATAAATGTCAAACACTACCTAACACTAACACGACTCGGAGGAAAGCTTAACATGAAATTCATGTGATTTTAAACAGCGCGTCGCTGCAAACCAATATCTGCATGTATAGACTGGAATGAACGAGACCGCACCCGATTACAAAAGACATTACGAAGGACCATCTGCACAGTCCCGTCTCTTGGTCAAGCACCTAGCAGACAATCGCACATGGTGTAATAGCTTGGAATCCGCCCGTGTTATAGACTGTAAAGAACAAATGAATACCCTTGCAGAATTGAGATGTGTGTCAATGTAGGTCTATAGGATCTCTATAGGTACAAGAATGCATTATCCAAAGAGATGCTCGAAGCATCATGAACAAGCAGATTACCTAATATACAGCGGACTGACAATGTCTTACTCAAACACGATATCTTCAGGCTGCAATCCTCCGCTCATAGTCTTTATCATCCTCTCTGCTCCATCAACCTGGAATTGCAGGTGCATAGCAGCGTTTGTCTTAGCAGCCTCCTTGCTCGACCGGGTGAACATGCCCTTCTCGTACTGCTGCAACATCGCCGCCAGACTATCCCCATCCACGTTTCCCGTTTTAACACAGCTAACGACACCCTGCGCCAGCTCCAGCGCGTCCATCAGAGCGACGTTGACGCCGACGCCGGCAAATGGGGTCATTAAGTGTGCCGAGTCACCAACGAGCGTAACGCCAGGTCGAGACTCCCATGTGAGTCCAACAGGTAGCATGTACAATGGCCGAAGTACCGGCTGCTCGGTCATCGCAAGAAGAATCTGCTTCACCTCGACAAACCAATCCCCGAAGTGTCTCTCAACGAACCTCTCTCTCATCCGTGCGTCAGTCCAGTCAACCTCTGCTTTGTCGTCTCCTTTATCATCCAGCCCCAATAAAGCCCTGGCACTAGGCGGTGTCTGAGAGACTGTCTTAATGCAAGCGTAGCATCTTGCGTGCGCCTCACTGCCCTGCCCGTTACGCTGGAAAAGCAGCGCACGGTCTTTATCCCACAAAAAGCAGCTCCCTAGACCAACGAAGGCAGAAACGTCGGGCGCAGTCTCGTCAACATTGTGGATCCAGGCATCAAGAGCCGTGACACCAGAATAAAATGGCTGCTGGTCTGTGAGGAGCGCGCGAGTGCGTGACCAGGCACCGTCGGCGCCAACTACTAGGTCGAAGGGTGAGGGCTGGGAGCCATCACCTAGCTCAATGTTCCATTGCCTAGTGCCTGGGATGGGAGTCACAAACTGGACCTTGCTGTTCCAGTGAATTGTGTCCGTGGGTAGGCTGGCGATCAAGAGATCTTTCAGCACCGGGCGGTCAATTTCCGGCCTTCCCTTGACGAACTTGCTCGTACCCGCTACTTGCTGCTGTTCCTCATCCCTCTGCGTAGCTTCCTCTCGACGGTCACCACTATCTTCGAACAGTACAGTACCGTCGTTCTTGATGACTGTAACAATGGGGTCAGCATTTAGTTTCCATAGTAACCTTGCAGGGCTCTAAAGTCCTCGAATAAGAGCGACAGCCATCTAATAACTTACTCCTCAGGGCCTCGCCTCCTTCTCGCACGACACTGCGAAATTTTTCAAGAAGCCCGGCGGCATCTAGAGCTCGCTGCCCAGAGTACTCATGGAGATCGAGGGTGCCGCCTTGTTCACGGGCAACAGAGCTACTATCACGCTCGAAAACGGTACAGGGGATTTGGTTGTGGTGTAAGATGCTAGCGAGCATCAAGCCCCCAGGTCCAGCACCTATGATAGCAATTCTTGGTGTAGTCATAGCCATGGTTTCTGAGCTGTAGAAAGATATTGAGCAAAGAGGAAAGTTCTTCTAAGGGTATCGGGCTTAGGTAAGTTGCTTTATGACAGATAAAGTCGAAGTTGTATCACCAGGGGGGGAATTACTATCAGGTAGAAAGAGAGAGTGGCTTTATATATACTTGGTTACTCCGAACAAACGGAAGTAATCCGAGCATTGATGCCGAAGTACTTGTACGGCTGCCTACACGTAGCCCGCCAGAATACGATCCTGGTCGCAGCATAAAGCTTGTAGGTCATAGCTCTTCTCGGCCTCATTGTCACACTTTATAATCGTGTATAGATCCTAGGATGCCATCCCCGGGGTTAGGTCAGACCATATGCCGCTCAACGCCTCCCGTTCCTGGAGACAGAGTTGAAGGCCGAGTTCACCAGGTATACCTAAGCTTAAACCGCATATCGTGAAAACAAATCGTCGGGCCAAATGGCCTCATCCACTTCCATAGAACTAGGCACCGACATGTAAGCCAAGTTGTCGGCATATGTGGCATTTATATCAAGTGTGATAAAGGAGACATCGCGGCTGCAGATTTCTGGCACTCGGGGCCGGATGCCCAGGCTCGGGCCCGAGTCCGAACAACAAGCCAATAATCACATAACTCAGAAACAGCGAATACACTCGGATGGGAAGGGATGGGTAAATTATTCGATTACAGCGTTATTGTCATATCGAGTAATATTATTCAACCCGTATCCATATGCAATGCCAAAATGTGGGGTCTAGGATCTCTTCGGTTGCTGGACGAGAGCTTGCCTTATGCCGTCACTGCTCATGCCATTGACTGCGACATCTACTCTCTCAACCCTTTGGAAAGCTCCAATCTCAAATTTGAAGGCGCATTTTAAGGTCACCTTCAGGCTTAAATGATACCAATCTCGCTACTTATCTAGTCCTGCGCCCCTTATTATAAAACCGCCCATCCTGGGAACCAGGAGGCATCGTCCGCGATGAAGGTACCACGCTCTTTACCGACAACACCGCTTCTGCGGTCACTTGTTACCAGCTCACGCCTCTCATATGCGCCAACCCGCGTACAATGCCTGCAAAAACACCCATCTTCAGTTCAGCGCCGAACTTTCCTACGTAACCAACGATCGTCATCCGGCCGTGCTATCGAGAACCTCAACGTCAACCGCATGAGGAACGAAGCCTACGATCACCACGTACGACGACGGAATTTCTTACTGTGCGGCGCCATAGCTGGTGTCATCGCCACTTGCTACACTGGGTATCTTCTTTCTGTCGCGATTCGTAAGCCGAAGAAGCTTGACTCCGGGTTACCCGACAAGGTCGACCCCTTCAGCATTGATGCTGGATCAAAGCGCAAGACTGTCATACACGATTCCGAGGGCCATGAGGTTGTGCCAACTGGCAACAGTGTGGTCACTACATTCCCTCGCATATTAGATGTCCCCAGTGCAACCGAGGAGGGGCAGGAGAAGGCCAATGGCGTTCAGTACACATTGGTCGGCCTAGGTGTGCGGACAGTGACGTTTATCGGAATCCAGGTTTACATGGTTGGATATTATGTCGCAACACAGGACATTGCAGCGATACAGTCCCGGCTTATTAAGGAGATAAATCCAATCGCAACGACACTGATCTCGAGTGAGAAGGATGCCTTGCGACAAGCACTTCTAGATCCCGAGAAAGGCGAGCAGCTCTGGAATTCCATTCTGAAAGAAGTCCGTCCTCGTTCACTATTCAGAGTCGTACCGGTCCGGGACACCGACTTCCATCATCTGAGAGATGGCTTTGTGCGCGCCATCACCGCTCGCTCGCAAGGCAACAATGCTGAGTACGGTGATGAGGCATTTGGAGCGGCTATTAAGGACTTCAAGACACTATTCAACCGTGGAAAGGTGCCCAAATCCCGGGAAATGCTCCTGTGCCGAGATGCAGCTGGAAAGCTGACCATAACATACGATGATGGTCAGACTGGTATGGGTACGATTGGGCGAGTGGTCGATGAGAGGGTGTCGCGTTTACTTTGGCTCAACTGGCTGGCCGGCAAGAATGTGGCTTCAGAGCCTGCCCGCCAGAACATCGTGGAGGGCATCATGGAGTTTGTAGAGAGACCAGTTGGAACCGTAGCCACTCAGGTCCTATAATCCGCGTCAACCAACCTGTGACGGGAATGCATAGAAAAAGCGCCTAGCGTATGTATGATTTTTGTACCAAATACTTCACTCATACCTGTCATGTTATATCTAGCACTGCGAAATCGAGAAGCGCAGATTTTGAGCCAAAAGAAACTCTCACATCCAACAATGTGCTGTAACAAGATTTGTATAATGATATAAATTGCAGCAGGCACATCACACAGTCTGTTGTCCAGCGCAACAGAAGCAACCCCTTAGGTATGGTCCGGTTTCACCTACCGCTCTCATGACCCTATCTGTCTTCTCATGTATAGAGCACTAATTGATAGGTTTGGGTTTTGGACCACATGAGTTTAATGCTCAGTACAGTCTAATCGAGTCAGTCGAAAACCACTCACCGCCCCCAGCAAGCCTTTAAGCCCTAATAGAAGCCCAACTGTTCTTACGATGGTGACACGTCTTGCCAGCCTCCTCGTCAGCGTAGCAGTCTCACACCGCTATCCTATACGTTTCAACGCCTATCCAGTATGAGCGGGACTATTACCGCGCCCTGGGTGGTACGTAGGTCCCCGGTTAACGAAATCATGTGAGACTATATAGGCTATTGTGCGCGGCTGCAACCTGAGCTGACGGATTTCAGGTATGTTGTACGGCGCATACCAGCGACTATAATCTCTACGAGGCACCACGGAGGGAGGATGGGCGTTCCGAGTCATGGTGAAGAAATATTGCAGCAGATCGATCCCACGAGTGGTCACTGAAGCTGTAAGCGGGTGTTCTGATGTTCAGGATTTGAGTCGGCGGCTTGTGGTTTCCATTTGAAGACGACCCGACTGGATGGTAACACTTGTGATTGGGTAGGCAACCGCCTTTAAGGGCCAATGGGTACACTACCTATAGCGACGAATCATAAGTCAATATCATCATGCAGCTGTAATGTCGAAGCATAACAGCAAGCTACACCCTTCGAAATCGAAGCCGGTGCCTATGCATGTTAGTCCTACCAGCATACTAGAACTAGGATCAAGAGCCACGGCGCTTCCTACTGTAACTAACCTCATCTCTCGGCCGGTTTGGACATGCTCCCCAACAGACCCGATAAGTCATATACGTCGGGTGTGCCAATGATTAGACATGATCGGGTGGAATTGTGGCGCGGCCGCAATGATTCGTCGCGAAGAATCATATTCAGAATCCGTATAAGGTCACCAACGCATGGAAAGACACAACTGCAAGCAGGGTGAAAGTCTATGCTAACTCGGCTCGTTGTCCGCTCTGAACGTATCCCACTTGCCTCTCCAATCTGTGCTCGCTATATTTGCAATGGGCTAATAAACTAACTGCCTGTCAATGAGCCTCAGCAAAGGAAACTATTGTTATACCGGCTTCAGCAGTATGGGCACTCCGTTAACAGAAGTCAATCCCGCCTAAGGATGAGACTATATCTTCGAGTAGCTATTTCTAGAAGCATCCTTCCCACCAGACATACCATGGATAAGGTTGAGATCGAATAATACAGCAGAAGGATATGGTATTATGGAATAGAACCAGGCAAGCCATACAAGACTACGGGGACCTCATAAATGAGCGCCGAGTAGCAAGGAGCAAGCCCATCAGCATCACCCACGAAGGGCTCCCATCGATGCATCGACTTCTCAGTACACGTCCTGATATACATCACTCTGCCAAGGGTCACGCAGAGCTAGCTGGACTAGGGAAGGTACACATATGCAATGTGAATGTGCTAACACGTCTCGCTTTGAGAGATATCATGTTCCTTGAGCCGTAAATATGGCCAATGCCACATAAGTCATTATTTGCTAGTGTTTGTGTGTTCATAAAGTGCAAGTTGAGACTATATTTATGTAGTTAGTTGAACCCGACAGCAAGCCAAACCAGTAGGAACACAAAAGCACATGCCCTTATATATTTGAGTCTGTATTCCTCGGACATAATTCGATGCTTGCAATGTAAACATGTAGGGAAAACTACCAGCAGACCCATCTGATGTGCGAATCTCCTCCTTCTTTCTCAGTATATACCTAACTACGACCTAGTCGATGCACTGACCTCGCTCTTCTCTCATATATACTCTCGCGGCTTCGTAGTCCCTTACTGCAGGTATCTTAAAAGCTACTTTCCTGTCTGAGGCTATTAATGTAAGAACCGTCTTTTGATAAAGTATATGCTCGGACTTATATGCAAACATAGACACATTAGTCTGCAGCTTTCTAAGTGGGGTGGCATTGTCACATTCAAAGGATAAGAATAATTCCAAAGTAATACCGATGCTCTTTAGGGGGTTAAAGTAAAGGCCTTATCTTTAGGTATTTATTTTTACTAAGAATCTCGTGGAAAAGGAGGTGATAAGACGCGAATTGCCTCTCCCCGAAAATGAAGTATGAAAAGTTACAATCCAGAAGTAATCATTGTAGATACGTACACTTTAAACTTACTAAAGCGTCTCTTTAAAGAGACCCCTTAACCTTCCATGATGTGCCAACACAGCCTTAACCAATATTACTCTGTGGTCATAGCGTTGTCTACATGGGAACAATAATAGGGCAAACGGCAAACTCTACGCAGTGACGAAGGTAAAAGATGGCTGGACGACGTATATTCCTAATACCAAAGAGTAGCTGGGCTATGTACCGAATTAGGTTCAATTCCTAACAGCGCTATATGATTATCTATTTGCATGGCTCACTGGAGGATATTCGTAGGAAAAACTCCTCTGTCTTCCTCGCGGCAAAGTAGATCTATCGCTTCCACCACATTACAGCAAAATCCGGGCCCAAACACCATAAGGTTAGATGTACGCCAAGACTGGCGCAAACGTAGTAACAATGCATATATCGTCCACCTCCAATACCACGGCTCTAGCTAAGATGGCGTAACAACTCTGGCACTCAAGCAGCATTTAGATTCGCATCGTCTTGATACTCATAACAAACAATTAAAACCAGCCATCAAGATCTCATTCTTCAGTAATCCGCGACAGCATAGAAAAGCGACGATTAGGCATTCCATAATCCGGGACGCTCGCGTTGTTCCCGCGGCCTAATTGCGGATATCGCTGTCCCTGGTTATCATCATTACCATTACCACCTCTGTTGGCACATCGCCATAACGCCCAAAGCAGGATAGCAAGTATGCCGATAGGGGCGAGTATAAGACCAATAATCCCGGCTTTGTCCACCATATTCATGACCGAATTAATTATGTTTTATTCTTGTATTGTAAAATGAGTACAGCCTGAACGTGCATAAGGAAGGGCAAGAGGGAGGGGAGCCGGGAGTTGAGAGGTGGTAGGTATATAGGTGTGTTTCATGTTCAGAGTTATTAGTTCGAGAATGCAATAGAAATAGAACTTAAAGGGTTGGAAAAACGATAGCATATTGTGTAGTCTTGTGAGTCTTCTGATTCATAATTAAGCCTCTGTCAAACCCTAGAGTTGAGTCAATATCTTAAGCACCCTTTAAACTACAGTCAAATCCATCAACGTGATTATGGGCTCGATAAGACTCATCCGTCACCTGATGTATTGAAAAAAGATGACAGAAAAGCGACTCTTCATCCCTCTCTATGCACTACGCTCAGAGCGCAAGACGTCTACATGTGCGACTAGATCCTGCGAATGTATCCAAAATAGGTACTATTTGGGCAACTGTGATTAGCCCATACATATTTGATTGGCCGCACACAAGCCCTTCTGGCATCCATTAACAGAAGGTGATAAAGGCTGTTTTTTTACAAGATTTCTGGGATATCTATTCTCTATGGGTATGTGCGCAATACAAGGCAATGCTGAACAATAACCACAATATTTGCTTCGGCAGTTGCATTATGAACATGGTTGGTCTAGTACGGCAAAGATTGTGTGATGATAGCGGGCCTGCTTCTTCACCATCTGCTAGGCCACGAGAGCTTGATGTAATACAACTAGCAACTCCGACAGCATCTCCTATACCCTCGCCTTCTGCATGCTGCCATGGTTACAGCTTCGATGCGGAGGGCTTCTGCTCGTTACCCAGTCAAGCGGCGCCGACCTCCTTGAGGAGGGCCTTGAGCTCGCCGGACTTGGCCTGCAAGTCGGAGTTACCGCCGATGTGCTTCTGGCCGATGAAGATGTTGGGGACGGTGCGCTGTTGGGAGATCTCTGCGAGGGCAGCCTGGATATCAGCCCCGTCGGGAACCTGGTCGAGCTCGACCGCGTAGTACTTGGCACCCATGCTGTCGAGAAGCTTCTTGGAGGCGGAGCAGTGAGGGCACCATGACTTGGAGAAAACGGCTATTATTAAACATTAACTGATATTCTAGCTAGCTGTCGGTCGCAAGTAATGCGCTGCGTCGCTGGTTTTCGGTGGAAGAAAGAGTAAAAACGTACCGACGGCATTCTCGTCAATGATGCTCTGGGCTTTGGTCTTTGCGGCAGACATGGCTTCTGGTGATACCGATGTGGTAAAAAGCTTGCGGATGAAGTTCATGGAGGAAGTATTGTGATGGAGGGGTCTCGGAGGAGGAAACAGAAGTAGACGGCGGGGTATTTGTATGAGGTACATATGGTTACATGTACCGTAGATGGGGGGGTTCGGGGAATGAGTTTCAGTGGTTCAACGGGCTGGGCTGCTGCGGGTAGGTAGCTGAATCTGGAGTCGGAAAGTTGCTGTCAGCCAGTAAGAGTTGTATTTGTCAAGCGGGCAGCGCGGGAAGAGGTGATTCCAAAGACTCGGTGTTTCAGTGGATCCTTAGCAATCATAACGGTACATGGACGGCAATAGTGGATGCCGGCGACTTGTAGAGAATTTGAAGAGACGGGTCTCGTTTCGGCGATCAATAGAGAATGTCTCTAAGAATGATGACACATGATGCAAAAATCAAATCAATAGCTTTAACCACCTGTTATTGAAACTACAGAGACCAAATTCATTGTATGATTAATACCGAAGTTTGAGGTTTCGTAATGGTATTCGATCTGATATACGCTAGGTACAATGAATGTACCGGAATATAATTAGCCAATCTGAAGCAACAATGACGCAATTACTTCGGAACCTTTGCTTTACCAACCGTGTCCACCTGCATGCAATGATAATCAACCCTTCAGTGTCATATCATTATCACTTGTTCTCCATTCTTTCACTACTGGAAAATTTCTGAGGAGTATGAAACCATTTAACGTATAGGCGTTGAAATTTACACTTGAGTTAATTGTAAAATATAGGTAGTAATTTTAATGTACAAACATTCATCTCGGTAAGAGTAGGTAAGTACTTGTAAGAATCCTGTGTACATACACTGATACGTCAAAGTCGGACGGTGGCAATCGGACGCTGAACAGAACCCGAGTAGGCGGGTGACAGAAAAAATGAGCCACCCAGCCACAAAGTGCGAGCACCTTCACTAGTACTTGAATCTACTAGCAAGCTACATCGCGTTAAATTTATATAAAAACTCCTAGAAAATTATAAATATACTTTTTACCTCTTTAAGTTTATAAAAGCAAATTTATCTTATTTTTACAGTTTAATTAAGTGGGTTGTTCTTTATTAAAAGTAGAGGACTAAATAGTTACTAGTAAGGGTAGCAAGTTAATGACAAAATAATTTACACACATCCTATAACACTTACATTCAGTGTTAACAGCTAAAATTCCACCGAAATAACTATAATAAACCAATGATAACTTTAAAAACTATTTTTACTATCTACGGTAAGTTCTCAGAATTTTCTTCGGCTTTTTAGTTAAAGATTAACTGTGAGCGACGTGCTCAAGACAAGGAGACTGTTAGGCCTACAGTGTGCAAATTATTTGGTCACCAACTTGGGTGGCTCAATTATTCTGTCACCCGCCTGCCGAGGTTTGACCTGCTTACGGAGTGCCTGCTTCTGTACGTGCTAAGCGCTTATGTAAGATTAGATCCCTCGTAAAGTTTATCATTGGATCTACTTTATTTTCACTTTACTAATCGATCCTATCAGATTTTGGTATTTAGTTTACAAGCTACCAATCAGGCGCCCGAGAAAATAATTGATACACATGTGCACCTAGTCCTAAAGCACCTCTAAGTAGGTAATACCTTAGTCTAGGTACTGAAGTTAATTAACAAAGTTTACCACTTGCAATTAACAGAAAGAAATCACAAAAATATAGGCATATATTCCGTCTATTGACTAATCGAGTAATTCTTTTCCTTTATTCTTCACACCATTTATGGTTCTGTTCTGCCTTGTTGAACTAAAGGACTTTATAGCCCTTGTCACGCGTGTCTCACTCATTAAATATTCGAGCGCTTGCCTGTGTAGCAGCTACCATCAACCTTTGACATCATATTGCAGAGCCAGGCGTGCGTGAATGATCAATTGGAACTTGAAGCAGGATGTTAATGGCTTCTAGGTTTATGTACCTGTATACCTCCCCTTTCGGCCCCCACCCACGGAGCACGGCCTAAGCGTCAATAACCCACCGAAATGTCGGTAAAAGTCCGTTCCACAGTGTGCCCCAGCATTTTCAGCCCCTAATTCAACACTCAACAGCCGTTGGCTGCTCGACAATTGGTCAACCACCACCAAAAGACTACGGTTTCTACACATACTGCACCTATTTTCTCAATCTGCTGTATCTGCATTCAGCTTGACTGTCTGTACAGTCGTCATACACTCCTTTTCACAACTCTTGAGAAGTTTTATTCTTATTTTTAAATTTTAAATTTTACCATCCTAGACCAAGAATTCCTAGCTTTGCTAGCCTACCTAGAGTTTTTCAGTTTGGGGGAATACACATCTTACTACATCGTACATCTTACGTCGTGGCACTTTGATATCGTGCATTGTGTGTCCCATTGAGGGTCCAATGAGCCGTTTTGCCGCAGGGAATCCAGTCGCAGCAAAAAGAAGCCAACCCTCTCACCAGCAGCTGACCTGAATACCTTGCAGTGACAACGCATCATTAAACCGTCGCTTACGTCCTATTCGGCCACTATTTCTACGTCCCTGACCTTGCAAGTCGTCACTCGAGCCCCATACAGCCTGGCTGTTAGTTGCTGTCCTGCAGACATCTACTGCGTAAACATTCTACCCCTCTGCCCCACGATATCGATACCTATAGAGCTAGGCCTTTTTTTAATCCTTTTGGGGGAACCAGAAGGTGTCCCTCAGATCGACCTACCCCATCAACGACTCTGTTAGCACCTGTACCGAATCAGAGACAGTATAGGCATCTAATAAGCTGCAGAGCCTAACAGTTGTACCTATACCTACCTACTTGCCCACCAGTGAGTGCAGCATACCTGTGTAGGTCACATGCGCCGCTGTGCAGCGAAACCGCTCCCCTCCGAACAGTGTCTAGGTATTCCTGGCTGCTATTCGATCACTCGTTGGTCATCTCTGTGACCCCTCTGCGCTGTGTCTCCATCCACTTTGCGTTCCGCAGCGGGAAAAAATAACCACATCCCAACCCTCTGCTGGGTGTCCTGGAATTCCCAGGACGACCCAATTCTCGTCAAAGTGGCTTCCAGTCAGGCTATCTCGGCAACTTCTGGTGCCTTCCAGAACATCACCGCATTACTGCCACCGGCATTACAAACTTACCTCGTCACTACACTCACCCATTTATCCGACGCCTTCACTGGTTCCAACGAGTATCTCGAAGCCAGAGGTGCCTCGCCCACGGCAGTCTACTCGACCCTCGTAGGTGCCGCCGCTGTCGCACTGCCATTCCTCATGTCCCGCTACGGCTGGACTTCGACGCGCGATGGTTTATCGCCCTTTGCGTCGCAAGCCAACAGCCAAGACGGCCCACATGTGACCGACGAAGATTTCAGCTACATTACGTCCGAAGATCTGGAACACTCGCTGCAGGCTCCCGAACGAACCTACGATCCAGTGCATAGCCGTCGGGCGCCGCACCATGCCACCACCGAAGACGATGATGTCCTACTGATCAAAAATAAATCTGTTACCTATACCGTACACTTTCCTGCCTATTCGATTGGTGATGGCAGGCTCACAGTTAGAGATGTTCGAGAACGCGCTGGACTCCTAATGGACTTGAGCAGTCGCCGGTCAAGCCGTATCAAATTGCTCTACAAGGGTCGGAATCTGAAAGAGCAAGATATCCCCATTCGCGACTATGGCGTGAAGAACAATAGCGAACTGATGGCAGTCGTGCCCGAGGGAAGGCTATCTGATGATGATGAGAGCAGTAGTACGGCTGAGGAAGTCATCGTTACCGATCCTAGAGATGATCAACGACCTAAAAAAAGAAAGAACAAGAATGGCAAGAAGAAGCCCAAGAGTCGTGGAGTACGGGAAATGGCGGGCAATTTGGAGGTGCCTGGCCAAGCTGACGACAGCAGACGGACAAGTCCCGATCCTTCTAGACATCCGTCTCGGGTGCAGTCCCCGGCGGTGCCTTCGGGGCCAATCGAGAAACTGGAGGTTATCAGATCGCATTTTGATGCACAGCTGCTTCCACTTTGCAAACAGCTTGCGCGCCACCCACCCAAGGATGCCAAGAAACTGGAGGATGAGCATCGGAAGATCAGCGAGACAGTGATGCAGCAGGTGCTGCTGAAGCTGGATGAGGTTGATACGGGAGGAGACCCTGACATTCGGGCGAGAAGGAAAGACTTGGTGAATTATGTGCAGGCTGTGCTCAAGGACATTGATGATCTGGTCCCCAACAGACCGAATAGGTGATCCTACCAGCTACTTTTGCAATTTCTCGGGAGTGGAATTCACGTTACGTTTTGGGACTGACCTCAAACCCAACTGCTTACATGATGCAAGCACGTTTAGATGTTTTATATGGGGAGTCTGGAATGCCAGCAGATAGGTACATGGAAGAGAGCGTTTTCGGAGTTGTTCACGTTGGCTTAAGAGGATTTACTAGTTCATAAGCTACTCGGCAAAGTGTCCAGACCTATCCTATTGATCGAGGGAGCTAGGGCTACGGTTAAGGTACGAACGGATCATGCTCAACATGCACAACATGCTCAAAATAATCTCCATCTCGCAATCCTCCAAGTCGTCGTCCACATTCTTGCAGGAATTGTCGTATAGTATCATGCAGGATCCCTTGAGTCATGCATACGTTATTTGACGACTATTGAGTAATTGAAGGAATATGATGGTGTTTGTGATAATGAAGGTGCAACTTGTGTAGGTCAATTCGTGGTACATCCATGGTATCGATGACGGGAATGCAGCTACCAAGTAGACCAGCTAGCTGTTGGATGACTTCAACCAGTGTCCACTCCATTCTATGCGTATTTCCTGAATCAATCAATGATGTCGGAGATTCTGTCAATGTAGGTCCGTGTCCCATTACTAACATCCAATTGTAGCCAGCCACTGTGGCTTGCGTATGCAGAAGCTAGGTTTGCTTAGCCCTAGAATACCAGGCGCACCAGGCCACAAAAAACCAACTCGCTTCTACGAGAACCCCACTATCCCAAAACAGGGAAAGCGGCTTTCTTGCAGCGGGCACACTCTGCGGATTGTGCGCTGCCCATAATTTTCTGGTGGCATCTCTTCTCCGCCTGCCGACCAACAACAACTCATCACGACCTTACTAACGACCACAGCAAAGGATTAAATCGATAGCTCCCTAGACGCATAACGGTTGCGCTCTTGAGCTATTCTTCCTTCCTTTTCCTTTCTGTTCACCACCGGTTCCTCCGCGGTGACGATTTGAAAAGATGTCGTCCTTCGAGCCCGTTGTAAGTGGTTTTGCACCCAGGTTGAATCCAGAAATCAGAATCTACAATCCAGATTTTGCCGGGCTGTCTTGCTTGTCTTTGGAGATGAATACACGAGTGCATTTCCCCAATACTGGCGAGTAATGGGACGATGGCAATGATTGAAACCGCCAAGCTGGACATTTCAATTGTGTGTTCGAACATGAACTAATTCGAGTTTCTTCCATTTAGGTCGTCATCGATGGCAAAGGCCACCTCCTCGGCCGACTCGCCTCTATCGTCGCCAAGCAACTTCTAAACGGCCAGAAGATCGTCATTGTTCGTTGCGAGGAGCTGAACATCTCCGGCGAGTTTTTCCGAGCTAAGCGTATGTCACCTCCACCGATTTGTCTTCCGAGCTTTGTCTGGCGTTATTTTTAATCGATTTGGGTTTGCCCTGGAAAGAAAAGAGCTTGGAATATCTACTGGGAGTTGGAGGATAAGGATTCGAGCTGATTCTGTGATTATAGTCAAGTACCACGCCTACCTGCGCAAGCAGACTCGATTCAACCCAACCCGAGGTGGTATGTCAACTACCCCGATCCGCGCCCCGATATAATGCGCTATTCTTGGGAGAATGAACTCTCTGACGCGTACTAGGTCCCTTTCACTTCCGCGCTCCATCAAGAATCTTCTACAAGGCCGTCCGTGGTATGATTCCTCACAAGACTGCCCGTGGTGCTGCTGCTCTGGAGCGCCTAAAGGTCTTCGAGGGTGTCCCTCCCCCGTACGACAAGCAGAAGAAGATGGTGGTTCCCCAGGCTCTCCGAGTTCTGCGTCTGCAGCCCGGCCGAAAGTACTGCACTGTCGGCAGACTGAGCCACGAGGTCGGCTGGAAGTACCAGGATGTTGTTGCTCGGTATGTTGACTCCGAATCCTGCGGGGATCATGCTGTTCTCGCATTGATTTATGGGGATATGCATTTTCCTGGGCTAGGAACGCTACTAACAACTTCTCAGTTTGGAGGAGCGCCGCAAGGCCAAGGGTGCCGCTTACTACGAGCGCAAGAAGCTGGCCCAGCGCCAACTGACCGAGGCCAAGAAGAACGCCAAGGTAGACAGCAAGACAACCAAGGCTCTCGAGTCCTTCGGCTACTAATTAGTCTTATTTCAATCGTCTGCATTTTTCCGATACACCAACAAATCAACCAAACAATCATCCTTCTATGGGACATGCAACTAGATCCGGCGTGTGGGTTAGGGAAACTCGATCATAGCATTTACCTTTGTCGTTCCGCGCAATTCGAGGGAAAGGCAAGGGGGTCATAGGGTTGGGGATATGTCACTACTGGCTCCGGTCCTGTGTTCAGCAATTCGTCCTCTAGGTACCGAATGAAAAATGAACCAAATCATGAACATAAAGCTGGCAAATGGGTTTAATGTGTGATGGAATAAAGATGTTCACATGCTCGCAACCGTTTTATTGACTTTGAGCAATTCGAAGGTGGTTTACTATGAATTTAGGACCTTGGTATTAGGTACTCCTAGTCAACATTCACGATTTCGCGATTCCGATCGACCACCTACGCCAACCGGTTCGCGACTCTCAAGGTTATCGGAGCTCCGACTAATATGCTTTGAACTAGGTTTTATGCGAATGCCTATGAAAGGGACGGGCAGACTCGGAATTCGCCCATCTCACGCTGATCTTGACAGGTTATAAAGTAGTTTTTGGCCCATCTTGTTTGATAGGTATTTAACTGCTACTTCCGCACGAACTATTGCAAAGTGCAGATCGAGTTATCAGCCGGCTCTTGCTTATGTCTTGCAACTACGCAGTCCTACTTCAGCATTTCGCTCTGAAGATCCAACTCCTATGCTTTCACCACTGACCCATCGGTTACCTCATTACCACATTCTTCGGTCTCCTATTTCGCGCATGCCTTTATTGTTGTTGGCGCTGCTACATATCTTGAAACGATATATATCAAGCGTCGCCCTGCATCATTCGAATTGACAATACAGTTGAAGTTTTGTCTGATATTGTTGTTGGACGGCTCACACTGCAAGAACATCTCAGATCTAGGTAGGCTTCTCTAGCTAGATTTTTCTTTTTCTTTTTCTTCAAATCCTAAGCTTAAGTACCCGCTCTACGACACCTAGAAGCCTTAATCACATGATATTGAAGATTATCTTAGTTCATAGTTCCTAATTTAGAGATTTTGAAGCCCGAGGACAGTCGACCGCAGGGGAGACTCGAAACTTTTTGAGAATGTAGATGGTCCCAGTGTATGGAATTCTAGCCGGCATTGCCGCGTACAAATTGACGCGATTACCCCTGTTCCAGTGCCGAATATCATAGCTACCTAGGTACGTATGTATATCTCGTAAATCCGGCTCAAGATTTCTGTACCGGGCGCAGTTTGACCATAAGAGGAGGCTTCTGAGGCCCCGCATACACTTCCTGCTTCTCCCAGCCCCTCGATTCGGGCCGTAGTTCAAGGTCGAATTCCAACAGGAGATGGGTAAAGATCAATCGCATCTCGACATAAGCAAGGCTAATTGATCATCAAGTCAGTAAGCGCGAGATCCTACACACACACAACCACACATCATAGGGTATTAAATCAGGGGTGGGAACTCACTTTCGCCCAATACAATTCCGCGGACCAAGGTGGAAAGGCTGCAGCGCCTCTCGTTTATCGTTAGCAAACTGCTCGTCCTCTCCAAGAAATCGCTCGGGTATGAACTCCTCGGGCCTAGCGAAGTTATACGCGGACCGGAAGCTGCCCCAGTGGGGAACGCCAACGAGTGTACGTTCCGGGAGGAACCGTCCGGCCACGGTGCCGCCGCCGGGCGGGACCAGGCGCGGATGGCTGTTGTTCGCCGGCGGGTACAAGCGCATGGCCTCGTCGACGACGGCGGTGAGATACTTCATCTCGCCGGTGCGCGGCAGCGTGACCTCGCTGTGCTCCGTGAAGTGGGAACGGATCTCTTTCACGAGACGTGTGTATACGCGCGGGTTCATGAGCATGAAGTAAGTAGCGCCCGCCAACGCAGACGCCGTCGTCTCGCTCCCGCCCACGACGAGCAGGGGCATGTTGCTCAGCAAGTCCTTGGTGTCGAGGACGCCTTCCTTCTCGGCCTTGAGCATGTGTTCGGCGAAGTCGGTGTAGTCGAGTTTCTTCTCTCTGCGACGCGAGAGCTTCTCGGCTGTCATTGATAGATTCGCTCTGTACTCACGGAGGATCCGCTTTGGGATGAGGCGCAGGAACGCAGGGACGAGGCCTGGTACTAGCCGGCCTAGGGCGCGTGTCCACGCCATGAATTTGATGGTGCTGAACATCATGTCTACCCATGGATGGTAATCCGATGTGGAGAGACAGTCGAATGATTCGGCGAATGTCAGGTGGCCGATCATGTCAAATGTTGTGAACTAGAAACACACGCACACACACTATTAGTGGCTAGGCATGAAGGGCGTAGCATTTACCTAGGTAGGTAAGGAGAAATAGAAGGTAAACTTACATTGAACCATCGCACCATATCCACCTTTTCAGGATCTTGATTCCTCAATCCTTTAATAAGCGACATGCAATAGCTGTTGAGAACACCCTCCTGCCCATGCAATGCTCTATCAGAAAAAGCGTGTGACAAAATCCTCCTCAGCTTCGCATGCTGATCCGCCGGAGCAGAGAGGATGTTAGGATGCGCCGGATCATCGGCGTAAGTGGTAGAAGGGTCTTTTCTAAACTCGGGCTTGCCATGGCCGTAGACATCTTTCCAGGCCGCCGCCTCCACGAACGATAACTCGTTTGGCGCGACGCGGACGACTGGGCCGTATTTTAAGTGTAGTTGATGGACTGCCTCGTAGTGGTCGCCAATGCCGATGTGATATAGATACCAGAGGATGCTGATGCTGACGTACCATGGTCCTGGATAGGATCGCAACGGGTGGAAGAAGCGATTGTAGATCAGACGGCTGGCAGTGAGTAGGATGGCCTAGACATGTTAGTCCTTTTTGTTTCAGTTGTTGATATAACCAAACCACTAAGTCCGAAGTCTCGGAGTGGGCGGACGCCATCACTTACTGCCGTGAACACGAGGAGCAATCGCTCCGTTGATGATCCGAATCCGGCCATATCTCTCAAAAGTCTGTACAATTGACGTGAGGTGTGGTAAGAAAAGACCACAATCTCATCGGACTCGCATAAACCCGGGGCGGGTGTGATGAAGCTGGGCCAAGTCCGTTATAAATACCTACGAGAGACTCCACAATGATTCTTCAACCTTGGTTCACCTGCACCGGAGATGGAAGGCGCCGTTATATACGGACCTTGCCTTGCATCGTCGGTGTTTCGTGATAGGCCTATCGGTTGCCCCGGATCCTAATCATTGCCGGCCGAAAGATAAACATCATGATTGATTCTTCCCTGCACTGCAGGGGCATAGGTATACCACCGCACTTAACTCACCAAGCATCACCATTCAAGGTCCTCTGGGTGTGGGAGGTATGTTGCTGTTGTCGTCGTGAAGATTGAGATATATTACCCTGTATTAACGCATGGTAGAATACATTTACTGCGTAACTCTGGATAGGAGATCATAACCTGTGGTTGGTTGCTCAAAAACGAATGCGTTGTAGTAGTAATACTTACCCATATGTGTATCTATAAGAGAACGGCTCCGGAATCCGGAGTGGTGCCGCGTCAGAACTGTAAGCGGAAATCTCACCGCATCTGCAGTACCCCGCTAGCCTATCGGATACTGGGATTTGTATGCTTATTATTATTATGTAGGTTGTGTTCGATTCTAGTGCTTTGGCTATCTTCAGGACGGAGATTAGCACGTTGTCGGCTTTGAGGTGTCTGCTTAGGTAATTAAGTCTCCACGACATGATGGGATATCAATGCGACCTGTATTGCCTCACGTAAATTGTTATTTTTTTTTAAAACTTGAAGAAAAATTTCAATTACCAGGTAGATCAATATGTGGGCCGTTTGAGGAACAAAAGTCCAATTGCCCAGATAATGGAAGTGCTTGGCATGGCCCAGAGTGTTCAAGCTCCCCTGATTTGGTTAAGATGAGGAGTCGATCGTGCTAGAGAGCCAATATTCTAGATAGAGGACTTCAGGTATTGACGGGGCTAGATACATCTAATAGTCTACAATGTGTGCAGGGTAGCTGGGATGTCACATGTGCGTTGGTAAACGGTTTTATTTTGCGTACCTTGACGGCATGAGGTAAAATACCAAGAGAGAGAGCATAAATGTCATAGAGATCCCAAACGTATGGACCCAGCTATGGGGCTTGCCCGGATCGGCCAAACAAGCCTCCGGAGATCCCACAAATTTAAGGGTTATTTCTACCCTTAAATGTATAATAATAGTACTTAACAGATAGTAGGTCATCTGTAATACATGTCCGCTGCTCGTCGTTAGCTCATGGCACCTGGTATAACCTTTTACGTGATCAATACACCCTATTTATTCTCCGTAAGATTGAGGGTGCGCCATTGCATCGTAAAGGAGTTTAAGAGACAAGAGATGAGTCAAGGATGCTTGCAGGCGTTGCTCGATACACAGCTATATTTTTCATTCAATGTGTGCAGGGTAGTTGGTGATGCCACTAATAACGCCAGTGAACAATTATTCCAAGATGCCATTGTGGTGAAATACTAACAGCAATGAGATAGATAAGCATAGTGCACAATGCAGGGTAACAAATTACAAGATAAGATACAAATTAAATATTCATGCTTCTATATTCCAACAGAATAGGATTAGAAAAAAAAAAAGAAAAAAAGGAAAAAAGGGGGGAAAAGGGGAAAAGGCGATAAAAGCTCGGACAATGAATCAAATTCTAAGTCTTACGAAGAATTCTAAATGTCAAGTTCACGGTGGCCTAACTTTGGTCTGATTCGGACGACACCTTTGCAGTCACTTCATAGCCTCTGAGTTGCCTAGGGATACGTCTTTTGTACGGGGTTGGCTAGTTGAAAACTCATCGCGTTCTTCAGACTATGGCCCCTTCAAGGCATAACAATAACCGTGGTTACCTTAGGCATCTACTGACCGTTGTGGTTGTGGCTAAGTTAAAGGCATGGATCGCATATTTATTTTACTAGTCTACACCTCGAAGGTACCCATATGCCCCTATTGAGTTCGTGATACACTTATATCTCTATTATACCACGTTGATATTGACGGACGGAGTTATATGACTGCCTGCTGCTTTTGTTTAAGAACTTTTTATATTAGCTTAAACATAGATTAGTTTTAATTAAGTCTGTTTAAATAGCTTAGTTAGCTTACTATAATACTAGAGTTATAAAAAATAAGTTAACTAGCAAGACTCCCCCTCTAAATATCACCAGCTCTTCCATTCCTCGCGGAGAAATAACTTATGCTCACACAACCAACAAACCCTTGATACTGTTGCCATGATATGGATATGTCGAAGGATCGGCATTTCCGGAGCTCCCCACTTGTCGAGTTTCGTGGTATTAAGAGTCAATTTCGCCAGTATAACTCTGTGGTTGATGACCAAGAACAACGTTGAGGTTCCCTTGAACACTTGTTGTGCTACGTCTAACATCCTGAAAACCCCTCAGAAACCGGTGAGTTGGTTCAAACATTTACTTTCTACAATAGTTATGGTTATTGTATTGTTGTTGTGGAAGTCTTGTTGACCGCTACCTGTAGGTGTACCTTTGCCTGCGAACTAGTAATCGACAAGGCGCAGTACAGCCGGACTAAAATTGTAGTCACGGGCACGCATATGAACGAGGTTACTCTCCGAAATGCATTCGGCTTGGACAACGCCGGTAACGACCACGATGTAAATCGTCCGATGAAGCACGCCAATGCGCTGAACAAATTGCACCACAGTGTTTAATCAGTCTTACTAAATGTAGAAAAAAACTCCATACTATTATTACTCAGTTGGTAACATCAAACTTTCGTGTGTAGGTGAGTATAAGCCTAAGAACAAACCAAGGCGATTACAGGTAGGAAAAAGGTCCTGTAACACATGCTTTTAACTTGTAGTTATCGTGACTTCTACGCATCACGCACACAAAGCACGAATAACATGAACTTCTACATATCACTACAAATGCAACGCCCAAACTTGCGGAGGATATTCCCAACTTGTATATTGTAGCACAGCTTCCTGTGGGTTTGAAAACTAACAAGTCAATATCAACCAAGGCTTGATGGGCCTCTGGGCCGGGCCAATACCTAAGTGTCAGTCTCTACACTGCCGACCGAAAGCGTAAAGTCGGAAGAGCCATAAGGCGGAGCCTCGCCAGATCCAGTGACAACGGTAGTCGTTCCGTCCACGGTGACATTTTGCCGAACGTTGATTTGGAAGCCGCCATCAGGGCCAAGCAGTTGGCCTTCGACAGTCGAGCTACCAGTGGAACCGTGGCACAGAGTCCAGGCGCCTACTAACGGATTGTTGTCCGCGAATGACCCCGAGCACTAGCGATGGCAGCGTGTTAGTACTGGCTTGAAGCGTGTCACAGCGGGTCGCCGAGACATAGAAAGGGATGTCTTACCGTGGCCGCAAACCCAGGGAGACCCGTGACATAACCGTTGTTCGCAAATATGTCCCAAGTCCCGCTCCACTCGATGTATCCGTTAGGCCCCGGACCATATGGCGTCGGCCAGTCTATTGTGGCGAAGTTGGCTGACCAAGACAAGCCCGTCCAGGTAGCAGCAGTTGTCTGCCGAGACAAGGCCTCGGAGGCAGTGGGGAGGGCGGCTACGGAAGCAGCGAAGGCGGACAGCGCGTAGACGACCTGAGCTCGCATGATGGGCGATGATGAGACGACGTAAAGTAGGTATTAGGTATCACTAATGATGGAGCTGTAGCTGGTAGGTCTTCAATCTAGCTACCGTCCGGTCGGCCGCTATTTATTCAGAGCGCCAGCCGTCCGGCCGTCCTTCACAGCGCATGTTCAAAAGGCCCTTTATAGGACCTACGCCACGTAAAATATCGCCAGCCCTGTCAAGCCTGCAGCTCCCGTCGGAAAGCAAGATGCAGGATAGCAGAAAGGGAAGGTCGCGGCATCAGCACCGGTGTCTAAACCTCATACTCGATGCATTAATAGGGCAAAGCAAGTAAGCGGGTCCAATGGGAAGTTGGCACGAAATGAGATAACCAATAGCCCAGCTGAAGTTGAGGCAGTCAGCTTGCTTACTAGACATTCCTCCAGATGTCGACATTTGCGAAAGCACCTCTCCCTTTCGCATATACACCACATCGCTCTAGACATATAGCTTTAGCAGTACCGGAAAAGCATAATTATGTCGAGTTTTTTGTTAACCACTGTCGGAGGGTAAAAGATTGACCGTAGTACCCCCATTTGTACTACGCTATGCATTGCTGCAGCCATAAGCTTGGTTGGCAGCGTGATTCCTCGAGATGAGATGACCAGTAATCAATGTAGGGCTGCGGCATGAACAGTCCATTGGCTATCAGTAGCAAGCATGGTGGAAGCGTCGTTCATGGCACCAAGAGTAATCTGAAAGTTCCCGGTTTTGATGCAGAAAGAGAACGACCGGAATGATATTCAAACTTCAAGGGAGCGCTAATTAAGTTACATCGCGTCGTGTTAGTTGACTTGGAACTTTCGAATACTGGTTCTACTTGGTAAACCGCAATTGCATCGCATGATTCACTAGCGAGGGATAATTAAAGAAAAAGGCAAGTTGTTGTGTAAGGTAAGGACCTACTTTAGGCATTCTCTTAATATTAAAAAACGGCACAAATCAATGATGACAGTGAACTGTTGCGCGAGCCAATAAGACCCGGAGTGCTAACAGATTAATATTTGTCAATGCCGTACAGATATCTGCATATAACAATAAAGTATCACTATAAAGAGATTTATCCGTAATACAGATATTAGCATCATGGCGGTTACGTCATGTTTAGACTTTACCTTGCACTTCTCGACTGACTCTCTTCTTCTACCGTCTCTGTTCTGGGCTTTTAAGCTACCTGTACTCTCAATAAGAGTGATAATTACCTAGAGTATGGAAATAGGTCGAAACCACGGCTAAGCTGCACCTAGCGTTAGATGAGAAAGAGACGTTGCGATAAAGGCAGTCCATGTTCATCTTGAAAGAGATGCTGGCATCCGCTGTAACGTCGCCCAATGAGCACGCCTTCCGCGTAGCTGGAGTGATCTGTAGAGGGGCAGAAATAACAACCTAGAGACTCGCATCATCCGCATTGGAAGCCTCCTCAAGAAGGTGAAGGTCCCCTTTCTCGCCTCTATCGTCGCGCCCAGCCTTTAATCATGGTCCACGGACACCTACCCGAATGATCCAGGGAGTTATTGGTATTAATAAGTATGGGTATCTGCAACAGTTCCGTTAATCCTAGAAATCCCAGTTGGCAGCAACCATCCCGTGACCGCGTAGTCTGAATCGGCACCTTATATCGAGCCCTTTGGCAGGGTAGGTGACTTTGTAGCGCCCAAGTTTTGGGCTGCACTCCCACATGAGGTATGTAAAGGACGTATAGAATATGCTAGATTTAGATTAGTTATCAATATTAGGTGACCGGAATCCGTCAGACTTTAGAGGACTCGGATTCGGAGGAGACGGACGAGATGCTCTATTATAGCATGGATAGCTGTCACCGTCAGATCACCAACACTAGATCGCTATTGTTCGGGCATGCATTACATCATGATATTGATTATAGTCTACTTTATCCCTCTCCTGAGTCGAGAAATTCATCTACTGAGGCCCCTAAAGATACCAACAGTATGCCAAACATAATGTAAGTACCATCTCTCCAAGAATCTATTAATAATCTTTTTAAATATTACAATAGACCAATACTGAACGAGAAACACATCTAGGCCATTTCATCTACCTCGACAGCTTTCCGACACTATGGTCGAAACCGAATATCATCTCGCATATATTCCAGCTCCAAGGGAAACGCCATAGCCATGTGCTTCGTTCATTCATTTCAGTCCGTAACCATACATAAACATTACTTATCCAGCACCGGGCTTTTGGGAGGAACCCTGCATATTCGAACGCTAACGAGACAAATGAAACACTGAAGTCAATCTGTTTGCTGTTAGCTTGATTAAACTCCCAAGACAAGAGAGAAGAAAAAAGAGAAGAAAAAAGCATACTCAAGATGACAAAGACATATCAAAAGGCACAGGCCAAGCAGTCGACCGCTTCCACTTCCCAGGACCATAATTACTTCTTACCACCTTTCCCCAAACTCCCATCTTTCTCACTCTCACTCTTCCCGCTCCCCTCCGCCACATCACCTCCCTCATCCCCATCAGGATACTCCCTAGCCAATTTCTCCTCCAACTTCTTCCTCTGACTCTCCGCCCTCTTTCTCTTCCTCCCCTCCACTTTCCTCCTCCAAATATCCCTCTTCTCGCCCGCCAGATACGGCACAGCCCTAACAACAGCCACCAGCCCCCTAAACGCCAGCCCAAAATGCTTGCAGCCCTCCTTGAAGTGCTCCCTCGTCTCGGTCAGCGTATTCCTAGCGATCGTCGCGTTCTTGCGTGCGCGGTAGGCTTTCTCGGCTCTTTGGGCGCGCATGTATTGGTCCGAGGCCTGGCGGCGCGTCTCTACTAGGGCGTTGATTGTGCCCGTGGACTTGTGCCGGCCATGTTGTTTAGGGAGTGGTTTCTCGGTGATGGGCTCTTTAGGCATTGTTTCTTTCTGCTGTTGCTAGTGTGGTATGTCTGTGTGTGTGTGTGCGTATCGTATTGTATCGTAGATAAGAAGTTTAATTCTTGTATTTCAATCCGATTATAGATTACCTGGCCTACTAGGTATGTAGGTAGGTAGTTAGTTAGAAATATAATCAAGATCAAACAGAGTTAGACGAAAGTAGGTACGAAGATGAAGCTCAAAACAAGACAAGCAGAGGTTCAAAACATGTCTCCCACGAGTCCTCCTCTTACTCTCTTTTATATGGCGAGAGCATGAGCACAAAACCCACCTGCTAATTAACCATTATACCCTTGAATTACTAGGTATCATGCAGACTTTGCCTGTCACTGGATAGATTCCCCATGACTCAGGGCCCAAATGTCTCCTATTCTAATTTCTCGCTATTTCATGCGAAAACCACCGACATCCTGGTATCATCTCCCTGCCTAGATAGCTGGTTCAAAGGCGAGCGGATAAGTGATTTTATCATGCGATACTTCGAAGAGGAAACAAAGTCGTTCCCCAGTTGTGATGTTGCATGAAACATCATTTCGACCCGGTGGAGCCCTCTTATGCTATGGGGAACTCCGCGTGAAGGGTCAGGCTTGGCTGTTGCATTTGATTGGGGTAGTCAGTTTGACTTGAAGTTACCGAAAGCGGAAATACGGCACGCCAAGTTATCATTGGGTTATTGCTGGGCAGAATGCCCCAATAAATGACGCCTATTACGGTGAGAAGTAAAATCGTTTGTTACAGGCATGATTGTGCCCAAAAGACTCTGGAGACGAAGGTAATATATATATTGAACGCTTTATGGGATTTCCTTAAACCATCGCTATGCTATATAACTATGTATTATGCAGAAACAAGACATCCGCACCTCTCATGTCCACATAAATGTATTGAATGCAGTATCTGCCACCTTTGCACTTGTTCCATCCGGCCTTTCGATTTTTTGCCCTCTAACCACCCAGATGCGGTGCATGATAAAACTACTGCGAGTGTCGTCGTATTGTCCGAAAAGACCACCACGGTCATCGCAAAAACTGGTTAATTGGACAAACTCGACATTCTCCTAAGCGGCGAGTTTCAAGAAGTCAGACAACATCCGTAATCTTTTCGATGCACTTGCCTCCCGCCATGCAGTTGTACATAGCTCGTCTAATCGTGAGTTGATGTTGACGACTAGATGAATAGTGCCTCCTGGTTTTGCTAGACGCCACAGACCGCCGAGGACTTGGACTGGGCTTTCGAGACAATGGATATTCAAGAGGTTCGTGATTGTATCGAATTGATACATTGATGGTGCTGTGTATGGAAAAAGATTCTCAAACTTAGTAATGAGTTGTTGCGGATATGTGTTGAGATCCGTTATGATATAGGGCTTTACCGACCATGGGTTTGCTGCCAGCAGCCTGTCATGCGAACCGCTAATGCGTATATCGAGAGTCTTGTTCAAAAGGGACGGTCTGAGAGTAGCCGGGAAATGGGGGCTGTCGCCTGAGCTGCAGACGTCCAGTATACGGCCCGTTTTGGGCAGGTAACGATCCCAATATGCTCTGAGAATATCGATTGCTCCTGGCTCCATGTACTTCATCCGTAGGTAGGCGCCGTCATCGGGATGCGGGTTTTCTATGTGGAAGTCCGACGCGGAGTAAGTCCGGGAAATTTTCCCGTGCTTAGTCTTTACGATTTGCTCGGTATCATGCACAGCTGTTCGTCTCCTGCCAACACTTTGAATTGAGGTGACTGGGGCGAGTGAGGCAACTGTCGCAGGGGGTTTTGACGATGTGTACGGATCTTCCTTGGCCCAACGAGAAGGAGGTAAAAAAGAAGTTGCCATATTCGCCACCTTCCAGTCAATAGTCTATCCTAAATCGGCTGATTTATTCGGAAAAACATTCCATCACGGTGCCGAAGTATCTAGCAGCTCTATCGCCTTAGTTCTAAACAGCTCTGGAGGAGGATGCCTTGACGTTGAAAACCTGTCTCGTTTCTTCCTTGAGCAGAAGTTCTCCAATGGCTGCAATACTTCCCACACGGTTCTTGATGGAGTTTCTGAGTTTCCCCACCAGAAGGCCCCTTGCTGTCTTCAAGCGAAGTTTGTGCTGACGAGGTTGGTTTCTGCGAGGGGCTATCTTGTGATTCCGCCGAACTCGAACTCGGATCCCGCCGTTTAGTGCCGCGTTGCGAAGATTGAGATCCAGACATCTGCACCAAATGTAGTGTTAACTAGATGAAAAATCTATTGGGTGGCGAATCGCGAGTTTTATTCCAGTGAGCAAAATGTATTCGGAGGCAATGGGGTGTGCTGGTATGACTATCGGTGTAAAGTTATGCTAGAAGTGCATATTAGCTGATGGAAGAGGAGAAGAGCTCAGTCAGCCATCAATTTGGGTAAAATCTTATTGCAGTCCAAGAATGAGTAAAGGATTTATTTAATTCGGTACTGATGATAAGACCTGTCAGCTTTTACAAGAAGAGATGATGTGACAATGGACTATGAGGATAGCAAGCGAGTGGCATGATGAAGACAGGTGTAGCTTACACCTACGCCAATGACAACATTACTACATGTGATACGTATCCAAGGCGGCTGCTTCTTTGGCAGCATCCCATTACAGGCTGAAGGAGCTCCGTAGGATTTTACAGCCAATGGAAATCACGACGAGTGATGACTTAGGTACCCAGCCTACATAGTTCAGTAAGTAGGTAGGCCCCTTTTTCTACCTAGGTGCTTCATAGACGTTTGCATCCAGAGCTTGGGCCATAGCATCTAGCGTGATCTAGGAGGCCCAGTGCAAGCTCGGCAGAAAGTCCGCTGGCACAGTTGGAATTCTTCAACATAATCTGAAAGCTTGAAACGCCAGATCCATCAAGAACAATATACCATAGAAAACCAAGGAGACATAAGATGAATGCATCTAGTTTTTTGGATTCTAGTAAAATCGCACCTGTTCAATTTCATCAAAAGCTCAAATGAAGAACTTAAAAGTTGTCTCCGGGTATCCTCCGGCTTAGGTAGTTAGCCTAGCCAATGAGAATCGGCATTTCAAATGGTAGATTTCCCGAAACTGCAATACCTATTCAAGCCCATGCATGTACCTAAAGTAGCCTTCAAGACACCCCCATTCAACTGTCGAATATATCTTAAGTCTTGACGACGACGACGATGCAACCAGAGATTTCAACTTAGTAATATTAAGTGTAGTTTTTGTTGAAGGCAATCCCCAAACATCAACCTGGCGCTGGCCTCCGACACTCCAATTTAAGGCATCGGAGGTATTCTCGATTTCTATTCACACAGCTTCCCAGCTTCATTATCGAATCGAAACGCTGGAGAAAGACTTTCTGTTGTACTATAGATTTAAGAGGGGTAAAGTGTGCCGAACCGGACTCCCTTGGCTTGAGTCTATGTGACGAGAATGCATAATGATTATGAAGGTCGTAATCGCTGAAAATCGCTGTCGCCCTTTATCACGAACTTCATCGTCCAAACCTATATCCAGCCCCAACCAGTAATATCTCATAATCCTTCCATGCGTATCCCAGGCCTTGGAGTGGTGTAAATATGCCGCTAATATCCTAAGAAATCGTAGAGTATGTGAAAAGGTCTTGTGTGGATGGCTGACTGTCATCCAGATATGAGCTACCAACGCTCTGAGATACTGAGATCTCCTAGGCGATTGGTGGTGTAGTCCTCCCATGAAATCGTATCTGTTGCTTCCATGAGCTCGTCGAGGTCACGGTGCTCGGCACTAGTGACATGTCGTAGCGGAGATTGTTCGCCCCTTGCGAGACCGTTCCAATACCCCCACTGCTTTAGCTTGATGTGTAGACGGTATTTCCTCGTAGCACATATCTGCTCTCGCTCATCGTTCTCCTCGAGATGTTTGACGTAGCCACGGAAGGTTTCCGAGATTTCGCTCATGGCCCTCGAAAGCCGTTGCATATATCTGAACCCAGTGATCCGACGGCTGTAGAACCGCATGCCAGCGGGGCTCTCGAAAACGCTCTGGAGGGAGAAATGCTGGACGACGAGACTCTCGCAATGCTGGACGAAAGCTAGTTCATCCTCAGGAAGGTAAGACTGAATCCGTCGATACCCCGCTGCGCCAATAAGAAACCAGGCTCTGTGCGCATCCGATTTGACTATATCGAGAGCACGTAGGGCGATATCGAAACGGCCTATGAACATCTCGCTGGAATTTACTGCGGCAGTGCGTGGGGGCGAGTTCATCGTTACTTCTTCTCTCATCCGTTGGTGGGCCCTGGTAGAATGCTTTGAAAGGTGAGCATCTCAACTGAAGGGCTGCTTGGGTTGGGTTTTGTTTTGCAGGGATGACATGAAAGTGTTGTACCTGTTCCTTTTGTAGGGGCTGTGCTGCTGTTTCTATGGCAGCTTGCCTGTTGTCTGTCTCTGCAATCAAGGTGGGTATTTGCGAAAGGCCGAGCTTCTGGAAGAGGCAGCGCCGAACTGTGAGCCGGAGTGTTAGCAACAGCAAAGATCACATTGTGATCAAAAAGATGGCCACGTGGGAAATGAATGGGATGCAGGACGCCATCTCCAGCCCCAACGACGAATTCTGTAACAGAGGGTAGAGGACATGCATGTAGGAAGGTATTAGAACCGACGTTGTTTTCGTACCTTTCTAGTGTCACTCACTCTGACTAAACAGCCTGGGTCAGCACTATTTGATCCTGTCTGATCTAATAGGTGTACTAAGTTTGAATAAGGCCCTTCTTAGTATATTCCAGCTTCTTTGCGAATCATGACCTGCCTAGAAGAGGCATGACTCCCGCAAGCTGGTTGACGAGGTTTGAACCGGAAAGATAGATGGGCTATATAAGAATGCTAGGAAGGGGCATAATGCTCGCCTACACGGCCTAGATATTTAATCTCTGATAACTTAAAAAAGATGGATAGAGTGAGAGGATGCAAAATTCGTGGGGGGTCTCTACATTTTACCGTCTGTATATTTCCAACTTGTGAATCACAAAGTTGCCGTGTCGTTTCTGATTTCGCACTGTCAGATCCAGGTCGCGGTTTCATGTATGTTTGTATCGATAGATACAAAGTAGGGTTTGAAATGAATGCATGTGGAAATCAAAGTTGATGGATTACTGGCTAACTGTAGATTGCTCAGTGAATTTGTTACAGTACGGTTGAGGTCGTTCTTGGTCGGTTGAAGAACGCGCCCACTTTCAAGTTCCACTGACTTGTGAGCATATACCACCACAGCGAGACAGACAAGATGCTCTGTGCAATTATAACACTTTAGAAAACCACAACCACTGTAATTAGTGAACACCTAGAGTTCGAGTTTAGCTTATTTGCAGCCGCAGCGGGTGCCTGCTAACAGTGAAGTTGCACTTCACATAGCAGCTGAGCTTGTTGGCCAATAGACACCATTCTGCCCTTGAGAAGTCGGTGATTGAGCGATGCCGTTGTGCTGGCAGCGCTTAGGCCAGGCTGTGTGAAGGTTGGCTGATTGAAACGAAGAGGAAGATCAAATCTAGAGCCGCACTGTATTCAAAGGTTTAAGTTGTTGCCTTAGGTATCCGATTGTGCGGTTTGTGCATTTATTTCCCCACGTCAACCGGGCTGGTACCACCTGCGACGGACCCCCAAAGTCATAACAAGCTCCAAAACCCATCCGAGAGTACAAGGTAAGTATAATCGTGTCTCGAATGGAATATGTCTATTGGTCTGCTTACCGACTGGAAAGTCTAGATGGTAACCTATGGATGCCTAGCTTGTTGAGGGATGGCTTGTAGTTTCGTCTGGCTTGGGTAAATTTAGAAGGTTACGTGAGGTTACGTGATCGGAGACTTCATTCTACCGTCGCCAAGACATCTCCGGCGCTGAGATCTTACGAGATAAGTTTAGCGTCAGATGTCGTTGCTGACAAAACGGTCAACGACCAGACCGACAACAAATTTCCCTCGCTATCCTCCGTATTTGCTGTAGCAAAATTCTTAGTTTTCACTAAAACAACTGGAGAGGAAAGCTAGCAAGCATGGCTGACACAAACTTGCAAAAAGACAACCCTAATGTATTAGCTATGAAAGGTGCTGAGGAAGAACTGCGGGTAAGAGCAAATCCTCCTAGCACATACTTGGCTGGACACTGATTGTAATTCACAGCGTCGCCGTGAGCGCGGGAAATTATCGCAGGCGCGGTTTCGGAAGAAGCAGGCTCAAGTGTCGCAAGGAATACAAGACGAGAACCGGAGGTTAAAAGCTGCAATCGCAGACATAGTGAGAGCGACACAGCATAGCGACCGTTATACCTTGCTTGGAGCTATTCGTGATGCTGCCGGTGTAGCTGGGGTTGATGCCTCCTCCCTGGATGAGGCAGCCTATGACAATGACCTCATTGAAAAGCCCGTGATTCGTGAGAGAAGCGCGATGGTCAGGAGTTCAACAAGTCCTCTGTCACTGTCATTGGAGACATGTCGCCGAGAAGAGCGATCGAGGAGCGACACTTCATCAAGCAAATCATCAAGTGCGTCACCAATCACAAAAACCTGGTCAAATACCTCAGAGAGCCAATCGTATTACAGTTCATGGCGTTCCAGCTTGGGAGCCTCGATACCTACACATTGTGACCCACGGTTAGACTACGGTATATGGGTCGACGCCAGCAGCGCCGTACGGATCTCCAAGCCGCCACCTGATATCGTCCCATTTCTGGGTTCCGGACGGTATACGTTTGCTGGACAGCTGTACTGGGCATGTGCCGACTACATCGTCTCGCTTTGTCGCGTAGTTACAACACCTCGCTCGCCTTCCTCATGGTTCAGCGACCAGACCGGGGACCGTCCTAACCCAAAGGAAGCCGAGGACAGGTTGTGGCACGCGTTGCAGCATACGCCGCCGGTTGGTAGTGTCCGTCTGGCACAAGCCCTGGCCGAGGCACAGCTTGAATTTCGTGATAAAGGATACATATATGGCGATAGCCCTGCAAGCAACGAAAACACCGGGACCCTGCTGCGACAAGAGATCGAGGCGGCGTATGTAGCACGTGGTCAGGACCTAAGTGTATGGATGAATATTACGGAGCTAGAAAAACATATGCGACGGCAGCTGGGCAGCCAGGCGTTCTCACGTCTCGAAAGAGCCATGGCAGATTATAACAAAACCTCGCCTAAGGCAATGGACGACGGGCCAGCAGCTGACCCGGATGTGCGGATGATTGTCAGATTGCTCATGAAGAATCTAGTCGAGAGCTATACCTGCTTTGGCGATGGGCCGCGATGGAGAGCCGACTGCGTCTCTGTGCTGTTCGGCGAGAATATGAGGATGTGATCTCGTTCGAGAGGACGATCTACACGGAAAGGTTTATTATGCGGAACTTTTCCAAGTTGTGAAGTATATACCATTCATATTTCCCCGACCTATTCGCCTTGACAGAGAAATCGGGGATCGTGTGTCTCTCGGACCTTTTTCTGGCCTATTCAGTGTCTAATAGCGCCGCGCAGATCTTGATCCTTAGATCTAGGAGTCAGCTATGTGGCTTGCGACCCAGAGTTGATGTAAAAAGATTTTCATCACTCGCCAGTTGTGTTAGTAAATGCCTGGTTCGTGAATATACTTGTGACTTGTTCGAACAAAGCTAGGGATGATATAGAGAAGAGTATGGGTATCGAAAGTAGTAGTAGAATGCGCATGTGATAGGATAAGTGATGGTCATGACGCCCTAATATTGCCCCCCTCTCATTCATCCTGTAGCTCGCGCAAGCAGCGGACGACCTCTGGTCCAATCTCAGAACCGATTGTCTTCTTCTGATACGATGTCATCTTGCATAACACGTACTCGGAAACTACATCTGGTGTCCGATCCTCGGGTCGACCGATACCAACTGAGATGCGCGCCCAACGGTCGTGGGGGTAATTGAGCGGATCCAACGTCTTCTTGACACTCTTGACGCCGTTGTGTCCGCGATGACTGGCCTCCCACCTGCGTATCTTGACGGTGCCAAGGGCAGCCTCAAGCTCGTCGTGAACAAGGACCAGGCCCAGTTCTGACGGTTGAAGCTGGTGTTTCTGCAGCATCTCCTTCCAGGCCGCATGAACCCAGGGGCCACAATTGTTCATCATGGTCGGACTCTGAATGAAGGTGTATGGCTGGCCCGACGAGGCCATGCATGACTTCTTGCCATATCGTTCGGACGCGAACTGGGGTTGCGACGGAGCAAGGACTTTCTGGGCGGCGGAGAGCGCGAAGTGGCCAGCTGAGTGAAGGCAGTCGAAGAATGGTGCTTGATTGCCTAGGCTGACAACCAAGAGACGGGGAACGGACATTGGGCGACTTTACTTTCTATTATCATACATGTTGAATGAGTGACACGGTAATGAGCGACTTCTTTGAATATTTGCGTATAAATAAAGACGAAGTAGAAAGTTGACTCGGACTGGGTGGATATCGTGGATGCAGAGGCAGAGGCGGGTGCAGAGGCGGGTGCAGATGCGGAATGCAGATAGCTTCAGCCACATGCAAGCAGTGTCTGAAGGGATAAATAAGTACTGTGGCTTAATTGTGGCTTACGTGGCATTGTTCTGGCGCGGCTTGGCTTCAGGCACACAGCCCCTCGCTGACGTCGCTCCCGTTCTTCTTTGCGGCCCAGTCAAGAAAGCAAGCCACAAAGCATCCTGTCAAATGTCCGTCCGACCAACAACTCTTGCAGCAAACCAAACGCTTAACATTGGCACAGCACTTCTCCTGATCTTTCCTTTTTCCTCTATATTTGCGAAGACCAAACTTACGCTCCAATCTTCCCTACCCTTGCTCCAACTGTCTTTGGGAGCATTTCGCCTTGCCCTCTATTGGGTACCGGAGCAAGAGTCCCATATATTATAGACGGGAACCGGTACAATACCGCAAACATGTCGTGGGCAGGTACGGTAACAACCACAAACGGAATATCAACACCGATGAATGGGGTTGGTGATATATGGACCATGCTAATGGTGTCATCTTGCAGGGTTTAAGAAGAACGTCAACCGCGCGACGACGCAGGTTATGATGAAGACCGGCCATGTCGAGAAGACGAACGATCGCGATTACGAAGTCGAAGAGAGGCGGTTTCATACAATGGAGGCTGCCGCGCTGCGCCTGCAAAAAGAAGCGAGAGGATACCTGGATTCATTGCGAGGTATGACTACTTGGACAATCTACGACGCAACCGCGACTGACGAGTGGTAGCGATGACGGCATCTCAGATGCGCATAGCCGAGACGATAGATGCTTTCTACGGTGACGCCGGCGCTAAGGACGGAGTCAGCAGGAGTTACAAGCAAGCTGTGGAAGATTTGGATGCCGAGACGATTAAGGCGTTGGATGGCCCGTATAGGTATGATATGTGGAAGTGTGGATGTGAATGAACACTAATGAGTCCTAGAACAACCGTATTAGAACCTATCAGTCGATTTTGCGCCTACTTCCCTGATGTGAACGAATGTACGCGCCGACTTCTTTTTACCCTCCGAAAGCTCAAGCTAACACAGAATTTAGGTATCAAGAAGCGCGGCCACAAACTCCTAGATTACGATGCCCTGCGAGCCAAAGTCAAAAAGCTAGCCGAGAAGCCAGACAAGGACGTCACGAAACTGCCTCGCACCGAGAAGGAGATGGACATGGCCAAAGCAGCCTACGAGCAACTTAACGAGCAACTATCCAGCGAACTACCCCAGCTAATCGATATGCGAGTGCCGTACCTCGATCCGAGCTTCGAGGCCCTCGTCAAAATCCAACTGCGGTTCTGTGCAGAGGCATACAGCAGGATGGCCCAAGTCCAACAATACCTTGATGCCGACACTAGGGAGGAGTATGCACAAGGCCACCTCGACCAGCGGGTAGAGCAGGTCTTGCAGGAGATTCGGGAACTGAGTATCAGTGGTACAGTTTAATCCCGCGATTTCAATATGGCAAGTGCTGGTATTCTGTTTCGGAGTTTCAAGGTTTCAATCAAGAAGCGGTAAATGGGAAAGATGACGTCTGTGTATTTTTTTTCGCTGGCAGTGTTTTTTGCATGCGTTGACGCAACGTTTCACGGATAATGGTAGATATCGTACAGAGAGCGTTACGAGACATGAAAGGGGGAAAAATGATATGATATACTGTACAATGAGTATTTTAGGAGACAAATCCTAATTAAAACGTCGGACGAGTTCATGAGCGTGATCTCGGGATTGCTAAGGTGATCGCGATACAAATGCTGAGATTCTACCATGTCTTCTCATTTCAGCTATGGTAAACATTGAGATCATGAACTCAGTGAAAAGAATCACGGAAGAGTCCTTAACGCCGAAACCTAGAGGTCAACAAGTGCGCTACCGAAGTAGACGGTAAAAGCTATGTCGAAGTCTGCCGATGT
Organism: Xylariaceae sp. AK1471; assembly: GCA_023159215.1. Taxonomy (NCBI): domain Eukaryota; kingdom Fungi; phylum Ascomycota; class Sordariomycetes; order Xylariales; family Xylariaceae; species Xylariaceae sp. AK1471. Next base: position 1,047,966 of record JAJKLI010000009.1, on the reverse strand, counting down.
GACCTATAGCATCCCAAGATGACGTCTTCACTCTGCCGAGCATATTTAATATCGACTATATTTCTTATCTCACTCATTCGCGGTCTGTTTAACCGCCTCTCCTGTGTAACCCATGACTCGGCGTCTATATTGTCTCCCCGCCTCTTGTGACAGTATCGGACCGAGATGAAGAGGTGTGTCGTTTCACTTTGGTACGAAGATCACTAGGAGGCAGATGGTGGTTTTTGTTTTAGATGAATATCTTGTTTTACTGTGTCTTATAGTTTCTATCACACCAATGGGGAACAATGGGGAACAAGAAATGAATATCACCCACGCGCTAACGAAAAACTGTATGTTCTGATTTTTCCGTTGTATATACAAACAACACTGGCCCAAGACCAGTCGTCACACTCAGTAGAGACAAACTTAACATCTTAAAACCCCACAAGTTATTTTAGTACGTAGACAAACCAGGTCTAAGGAGACAAAAAGCGTCTGCCTACTCAACCCAGATAACAGCGCTGAGTCCATCTTCCTGCTGTTCCCTACCAGGCGTAGCAACCTGGACATTGGCAACGAGATCGCCTAGCTTACCAGTGGCAACATCGCGCTTGATGATGGCGACGTTGCTGCTCGTCTGCCCACCGACGGCTACGAGATCACCGGCCTTGTTGATCTGGAACGTGCGAGGGAACCAGGCGTGCGCATTAGTCGCTTCCATCCACGAGATCGAGCCTGAGGTGGGATCGATGCTGTAGGTGGCGAGTGAGTCCTGCTGCTTGCCGAACGTCTGGTCTGCGCGGTTTGCTACATATACGAAGTTCCCCTTGACATGGACCTCGGCAGCCTTGGAGCCCTTCGCGAGGCTGCTCCCGGCTGTATAGGAGGGCAGTGTCTGCTGTCTCTTCAGGGTCAGGCAACCTCCCTCCGGGTACGACACGGCCCACGAGGTCACCGAGTTGCCGAGCTCGTTTACCGTGTATAGAATCTGCCCGGCTGTCGAGTTGCCGCTGGGTGCCCAGAAGGCGCCGTGGCGGGGCCCATCGCCGGGCTCTGTCTGGCCTGGGGTGCAGGCTGTTAGGTTGCCAGTAGTTGAGTCGATGCTGAATATGCGGATCAGATCGGCACCAAGGTCTGGCACGAGCAGAAATTTCCCGGTAGGATCAACTTGAGCTGCATGTGGATGCGGCGCGTTCTGGCGCGGGTTGGGACCGGGAGCGGACATGGTGAATTTGAGCTTCTGCAATGCCTTGCCGCCCGCCTTGAATGGGTGGGCGTAGGTGGTGAGAGTCGAGGGATCACTGTAGACATCATAAGCCGTGAGGCTAACTCATGTAAGACGTGGAATAACATACTATTCGACCGTAGCGAAGAACTTCGCATTCGCATAAGGCGTGCCGTGCACACTGGCCCCCGACGTGGTGAGCTTTCCTGTCTGAGTTAAAGCACCGTTTGCTCCCACGGTGAAGGAGGCAAGTGTGCCGCTGCCATTCCAGTCCTCGTCAACAGAGTACACAGTCTGGGCGCCGGTACTGGAGTCGAGACCCAGCCAAGCAGGCAAGTTCCCAGCACCAGTAGCGGACGAGGTGACTGTCAAAGAGCTATTGCTCAAAGTGAGCGAGAAGATCTTCCCTGTGTAATGTGATGCCAGCAAATTGGCGCCGAGCACGTGAGCCGGCAGTCCAAACAGCGCCGAGAGGATGAGGTTTAGCAACGGCATTTCGAAATTCCTATCCTGCTGCCAAGAGAATATACTCGTTATCGGTAGAGAGAAAAGAGAAAATTATCAGAGAATGGAGGGCTGGACGAGGCGACACCTGGACTTACATGTGTCAGGCCACCTCGTCAACCACGGAACCATGGTTGCGCAACCCAAGCCCTAGACTCCTTTCAGCTCTGGAAGAAGGCAGCATTCGGCTCCTTCCGAGGATCGTGGGTATTGCAGAAAAGGCATTAGTCTCAGGGGGAGTTGTGGGTAGACCGTTGGGGCTGGTTCCGCGAGCGCAAATGGCAATTGCCCGGAACGATTTCCCGATTATGCCAATGTGTCGTCGGGTGGGTGGAAACATGGGCTCGAAATTGGAGGCTGACAGGGTCAATGTAATTGGGCCGTCATCGCGCATTCACCCGCGGCTTGATTAAGGAGGTCCGGCGGACTGGGAATGCGGGGACGCCTGTCTCTCTAGACTCTGTATGGAGCTGTTGGTTTCAAGATATACTAGGTATGAATCCCGTATATCCCAGGCTCGCTCGGCGTTAATGTGGGCGGAGAGACGTTGGCGCTTTGGTGATGTCGTACATAACCATGAATCTATACACTTTCACGTCATGTCTCTCCTTATTAGTAGGAGATAAGGACATAAATGTCGCACATAGTGGTGTCGACGGGATATTTTATCTGAATAGCCGTGGTGCAATATCAGTAAGCCACCCGGTAATTTTCCATATAAATGAACCCCAGAATTGTTGGCATTCAGCATGTAGGCATGTAGCCGAGCAGGGCTACATGATATGGCGATCTCAGCTCAGTACTACAAGGCCGGGTAATTGTCTTACATGCGGCTTTGTGCGCCATCAAACCGCCAGCAGTCAGCTTCACGTGTCAGCCAAGAATATATGTAATAAGCTTAAGCATGAACATGGTAGGACAGTTGATTTGACGAAATGAAGAAGTGGTGCTAGGATGGTCGAGCCATCCGGAGTACTATGATCGGACAGATAGCGCCAAACAAAGGACGAGGCAACATAGCCATATGGATGCAACCACGACCATCTACCGAAACAGTGTTTCAACCCAACCCTGTTGACAATATGTAGATCTCAAAGCCTCGTGACGCCGTGGAATGGCCGTGTTGATCAAGTTTGAGCGGCTGTTGATGCGTCTAGATAGACGCCGCGCATAGGACTGCCGACCAAATCCTAGACGTATAGGCTGTATGCCAAGTCATGGCGCGATCAGCCCGATAACAAGGTGTCCAACGTATGGCCATGAATCAGTAGTTGATTGAGATCGGGACATGATTCCAGCGCCTCGCTACCCATGCACCAAATCATGGCCCCAATCTGCCAACCCCCACGGGATGAATAGTAGGCAGTAAAACAATTCCCGTGGCTTAGGGCCGATATTAACTAATCGGAACATCTTACCGTGAGAGGCGCCATGCGCTCATCTATGCTTTGTTGAGTATGGCCACTCTCTGACGACTTACCATTAGTCCGTAGAGAAAATCGTGCGATGCGGCTCATAGTGTCCGGGGAGTTAGGCGGGTAGTAGTTGTCTGTATGACTGGGCAAGACTTCAAAAAGAGCCTATTCCCAACCTGTGAGGTACGACATCGCGACATCCAACCCAATCGATACACGAAAGGCTACCAAGATGAGAACGGCGATTTTTGGCTTAGGGCTCCTTGTTGGGCTGTCGCGAGCAGCGGCGCTGAACAAGCGCGCTGTCCTGGCAGACTGCCTGGCGCAGACCGGGACATCCATTGACCAGGTCAACTCAAAAGATTGGGAGATGGACACGAGACCATTCAACTCCTTGTTACCCTTCAAGCCCGATATAGTGGCGGTGCCTACGACAGCAGAGCAAATCCAGAGTGCCGTCGTCTGCGGTGCCAAGTCAGGATATAAGGTGACTCCAAAGTGCGGCGGCCATAGCTACGGATCGTATGGATTAGGTGGCGAAGATGGCCATCTCGTCATTCAGCTGGACCGCATGTTCGCTGTCAAGCTGAATACTGAGACGAACATTGCCACAGTAGAGCCGGGTACACGACTTGGTCATCTCGCTGTGGAGCTTTGGGCCCAAGGTAAACGTGCCATAGCACATGGCACTTGTCCCGGGTACGTGATAACACCATTCAAAACGATTGCAGGCTAACAATTGATCTAGAGTCGGGATCGCAGGCCATGCCCTTCATGGTGGTTTTGGGTTAAACTCTCACACCCATGGACTCGCCCTCGATTGGATAGTCGGGTTGAACGTTGTGTTAGCAAATGGAACTCTTGTCCATAGCTCAGCAAAGGAGAATCCCGATATGTTCTGGGGCATGCTCGGTGCCGGGTCAAATTTCGGAGTAGTAACATCATTCGAGTTAAATACGTTTGCCCCTCCGGCGAACTTGACCTGGTTTGTCGCAAATTTCCCTTTAAAGAAGGAGACTTCAGTGGCCGCATTGGAGGCGCTTCAGGACTACACCTTGAACACCATGCCGGCGGAACTGAACATGCGCATCGTGGGAACGCAACGAAATACTCAGATCGAAGGAATCTACTACGGTGAAAAAGCAGAGCTTCAGGCTGCTTTGGCGCCACTCTTCAATAAAACTGGTGGCAATATCTTGCAGACAGGAACAACGGACTGGCCCGGAAGTCTGCAACACTTCGCAACAATGAGTCTAAACCAGACTCACCCCCATAACGAGGTTTGTTATTGATCATTCTCCACAGTTTGAACGGTAATACTTATGAGATTTGTTATAGCAAGAGACCTTTTACGGCAAAAGCTTAGAACTCAAAGGCTTAAGCGGAGCAGCTGCTCAAGACTTCGTGGACTATTGGTTCGACCACGCAAAAAACGTGTCGGGTGCGTGGTTTTTCCAGCTTGATCTACAAGGAGGCAAGCACTCGGGCGTCTGGAATGCGGACCATGCGTTGTCGTCATACGCGCATCGCGACAAGCTGTACATATTACAGTTCTTCTACCGGTCCATGTCCAAAGCCGTCCCCGCGGATGCGGTAAAACTCGTGGACGAGTGGACTGTCAAGACAATCGAATCTCTCCCGACATCAGAATGGGGTATGTACATAAACTACCCAGATCTGTCCTTGAACCGGACAGCGGCACAGAAGATGTACTGGGGCAAGAGCATGCCAAAGTTACAGGAGCTCAAGGCGCAACTTGACCCCACGGAGCTGTTCTATTACCCAATCTCAGTCAACCCAGGGACGACAACGTGAAAATAGTTGGAACGAGGTCGGTTGGCTATACATACCGGTTTTGCATATCATGTTAAAATAAATTCTCATAATGATACTTATTAGCATATAATATGAGAGCGTAGAGCATTTCTTGCTTAGTGGCAAATGATGTAGCCTTCTTTTGAGACAAACATGTTTCAGGGTCAAGAGTTGAAGAGTTGGTTAAGAACTTTGCGATATGAGTGATGACTGCAAGATGACCACCAATTCAAGCTTAAATGGGTACATGTCCACGTATTCCAAGTCCATGGGGCGTGCCTACCTAGATAATATGGTCGGTAGTCTACCTCCTGATCGGTCTGTCACAATGCTCAGGGAGGAAAAGCCTTAGCGCCTAACCCCAATGTCAATGTACCTGCACTAGGTAACAGCTCGTGAGGGCTGGCGGTCCGGCACCAACTGGATAACAACAATTGCATCTGCAGACATAGATAGGTGCGGATGCCAAGAAAAAGGCCGGGATCATCCATGGATCCCATCACCTCATTCATATTCTTCATCGTGCATTCCCTCATCAGCTATTCTATTATTGACTAGCCAACTTCTCATCCTACAACGCCCACAGGCATGCTGCGCTGACCAAGATAATTATTTCATTCAAATACCCTAACTGTTCTGAATTATCTCTTACCTGTTGAAACTACCTAATCGCCGAATCATCCGACGGCGCTGTACCCTTAGTTGAGCAACCGGCCTTTATTTTCCTCCATCCTCAGGAGGTTACCATGATGGGACGTTCGCACGAGTAACACCTAACAGATCATCGTAAAATGAGTTCCTTTAGTCACTTCAAAGAGCCATGGATCACCGCCGTCAAACCCCTAAGCTCTACTTGCCCTACTGACTTTCCCTCGTATCCTCGCTGTGAGCCCGAATCCTTAATCTGTACCTCTCGTCCAGTATCTTTCGAAATCGGCACAGGTGCGTCGATTTACACCAATTCACTACTCCCAGCAATTTCCAAGGCAAAACACGAAGTCATTCTAGTAACTTGCTTTTGGGCGTCATCATCTACCCTTACCGCCTTGCGAGAGACGCTGGAGCAGCTCGCTAAGTTACGCGAAGACCACATTCGCAGTCAGCGGCTGACACATCCGGCTCGCGAGTCTTTACCACCGTTGAACATACACATCTGCTTTTCATCGCGGTCCTTTTTCCAGAAATTGTTTCATCCATGCTCTAGAAACGGATACACATACCCCCCTTCAAAATGGGTATCCAAATTGGGACTACCTGACCCCAAGATATTAGAAGCAGGTCTCATCAATCTTCAGGTCAAGAGCTTGTTCTTTTTGCCTTTTAGCGTGATGCACCCTAAATTCCTCATTATTGATCGCCAGAGAGCATGGCTTCCCAGCTGTAACATCTCGTGGGAGCCTTGGTTGGAGGGCTGTGTTGAGATCACCGGAATGGCCGTTGCTAGTCTGCTCAGGTTCTATTATAGTGTCTGGGGTCGGCATTTGGAGGCGGATGGACGGCCACCAATTACTGATGGTCTGCAGCAGCAGCCCGATAGCATATTCGATCCTGATAGAATTGGTTTGATCTCGATTCAAAGTCCGGCGAGCCAGCTCATAACCCTGCGGCTCGGTAAGATACCAACAATATTATTGCCCTCATCTCATCATCGCAATCCCCAGTTTCGTCCTCTTCCCTGGCAGTGTCTTCCACTCCCACCGGCGACTCCCCTGAACTGTGCTATTCTACACCTCTTCGCCCTGGCTGAGAAGAAGATATACCTACAAACACCCAATTTGACATCTACAACTGTAATAGATGCTCTTCTGGAGGCGCTGAGTCGAGGGGTTGACGTGACTATTGTTACAAGCAAAGGGATGATGGTTTTGGAACAGATACTTACGGGGGGCACAACAACCTCATGGTGCTTGCAGTCTTTCATTGAACAATATACACAACGTAAGAAGCGCCTCACCCATTCGGTCAGAGCAAGCAGCAACGAAAGCTCGAATTCCATGCTTGATCTAGAGGCTCAGTTGCCAAGGTTAGGATCTCTTGAGATCTTTTATTTTCAGTCTCTTCCAGCAAACCAGCAGCAAAAAGTTTTGGAGGAGCCTGTTCAGTCGCATTTGAAGCTGATTACGGTGGATGATGAACATACCGTTCTGGGGTCTGGCAATATGGACCGAGCAAGCTGGTTCACAAGTCAAGAATTAGGAATCATGTTCCAGTCGAGCGAGTTTGTAGAGAAAGTGAGCGACACCGTCAGTCAAGCGCTCAGAGGGAGAATATCTCCCTTCTTCAGTTCCAAGGATCAACAAGTCTCAACCTCTTTATAAGCAATCCAGGTATTGACTGACGGAATCCTGTTATTAGTGGATACCTTGTACTCTTCACCCGAGGTGACAATGATCCGGGAATTGATACAAAAGAACCTTGGAAGAGCTTGCTCATTGTGTCTCTCCTAGGGCCGGATAACAGCCGAGGTGATCGAGACGAAACGCACATAAGAAGAATGCTCCGTATTAGGAACTAGTTGCAGGTCTACCAGAATATTAGTGAGGGTGACGTGAGTCTAGCGGTTGAGCCGGTTCGAAGAGATTTCTTCGGGCCTATCATACATTCTTACTGCATCAAAGTTCCACCTCTACGCACGACTATACTACACTACCGGTACACTACAATACCAGGATAGCATACAATATTCCCATCTCCACGGCACTACGTGGCCTTAATCCCAGGACCCAACGATTTTCCTCTGCTCAGTTCTTGCTAGTTGAGAAATTTGAGCCTTATCGCCAAGAACCTGGTTCTTGTCTGTTACGCTAGCTCTGCAGATATCTTGCAGGCCCCGCATTATACAACGATTTTCAGCGCGCCAAATGCGGTTGGCATGCTAAATAAGCGACAGTGCTCGCCAATTTTCTATTTCCCGAACAGATGTCATTGCTGATGGGTTATTAATCTGAACAAAAATAACCAGAAACTTTTTGCCCAATTGGCCACTACGCTAGGGAGACTCGTTGAAGCAAAGTTCCATCTAGGTTCGAAGAAAGACGATAGGTAGGCTCACTCTAAAGATGGGATTGACAAGGGAGCCCTGGTCGTTGCAGCTGGATCCACTCGATTTCCGGTATGGCTGGCATATGCAAACCTTCCTGCAAGTTCAGCAGCCAACCCTCATTACATATCAGCAAGTAGACGGGCGATCTCACCTTGCTCTCACCTGTATGCCGAATTTGTCGACTTTGGTATGCGATTTCTATTGCTGATTCACTGGTTGTTATCAGAGCGCCTGAAGTATACAACATAACCAACAGTTATGATAAGCACACCAGCTTTCCTTTCAATCGGAATCCAAAGTGTGCAGGGCAAATGTGGATACTCTGTAACGGGCTATTGCGGCTAACATTAGCAACGAGTCTTTGGTATCTACCTCGCAAGTTTTGGTCGGCAGTGGTAGGTACGGTCAGCATGGTTTTAGAACTACCCGAGTCTAGTCTTGCCGATGTCACCGCATCGCCACCAGGCCGGAACCGCGCCAGAGCGGGCCAAGACACTGGGATTACCTTTTTGACCTTGCAAGAAGGATAGTCCTTGGTATCTGATCGCTCACATAAATCCCGGGATAGCGCTGTCAGAGAGGTAATCTGGGGAAACCAATTTTGAATGCACTTTCGACTCTGACCCAGTCTCTCGCTTGGCCGTTCTTAGCCCTGACTTCATCTTGCGTGATACGGACAAACAGCACGGTAAATGCTCTCCAAGTACAAACGATCCACTCTTCACTTACTCAATTCATGACTCTCACAAGACAAGGTGATATCAGAGCTTGGGTCTCTCTTCCATTCCAACGAACTAACAACGTTACTGGCCTTGATTGTCTGTGTCTAGCCATCACCCCAGAAGTCCTGAGGTAATGGAAAATTCTGACGCCTGACCAGTTGAACAGCGGCAAAGTTCATTCTCGAAAAGAACAGCGGAGCTTACTAACTGCCTTTACAGATTCTCCTTAACAAATCGTTTCCTTAAGCGGCCATACAAGAGCAACTCCCGAATTGTCACTACAGCCCACCAGAATGGACACCAACGTGGAAATATACAGACACAATAATGATCCAAAATTCGCGGACTCTGAGGGGGTTGAACCGGAGCGTGCTGAATCTGTCGAGTTCACTAAAATAGACGGCACGCACCGAAGACTCAAGCCGCGCCATATCCAGTTAATTGGTATCGGCGGTACTATCGGCACTATGCTCTACGTCCAAATCGGCAAAGGGCTGATCCAGGGTGGGCCAGGCAGTCTATTCATCGCTTTCAGTCTTTGGTGTACCGTTATTCTCGCCGTGACCTTTTGCTTGGCAGAAATGGTGACATACCTACCGATTTCTTCACCGTTTATTCGGTTTGCGGGACGATACGTCGACGAAGCTTTTGGTTTTGCTGCTGGCTGGAATTTCTTCGTCTTTGAAGCTGCGCTCATACCGTACGAAGTAACATCATGTAACGTGATTATCCATTACTGGAGTGATATCGTACCGGCTGGTGGTATCATCGCTATCGTACTTGTGCTTTACGCATTGATCAACGTGCTAGCGATCGAATGGTATGGAGAAACCGAGTTCTGGGCTGCGCTGGGCAAAGTGTTGCTTATTGTCGGCCTCTTGATCTTCACTTTCATCGTGGCGGTCGGTGGTAATCCCCAACACGATCACTTCGGCTTTCGGTACTGGTATGAACCTGGTGCTTTCGCCGAGTATTACAGCACGGGTTCGCTCGGCCGATTCCAAGGATTTTTACAATGCCTCATCTTTGCATCATTGGCTGTGGCCGGTCCGGATTATGTGTCGATGGCTGCTGGAGAGGCGGAGAATCCCCGCGGAGTCCTGCCAAAAGCATTTAATGCCGTCTTCTACCGCTTGACTACCTTCTTCTGCCTCGGGTCGCTAGCTGTCGGTGTGCTTGTTCCGTATGACGACCCCGAATTAGCGGCTGCCTTCGCGGAAAACAGACCGGGCGCCGCAGCGTCACCTTATGTTGTTGCTATGAACCGATTGGGCATTCCCATCCTGCCACATATCGTGAACGCTCTCATCTTGACAGCTGCATTCTCTGCTGGGAACAGTTACGTGTATTGTGCGTCTCGGTCACTTTATGGATTGGCACTCGAAGGCAAAGCCCCTAAGTTTCTTACTAGGTGTACGAGAAAGGGCGTGCCCATTTACTGTGTCATCTTCGTGCTGCTCATTGCGCTGTTGGCATTCCTGCAAGTTAGCCAGGGCTCATCGGTCGTCTTGAGCTGGTTCGTTAGTTTGGTAACTGCATCGCAGCTGATCAACTACAGTGTCGTTTGCGTTACGTATCTCTGTTTTCACCGCGCCTTGAAAGCCCAGGGTATCAGCCGAGGCTCGCTCCCGTACAAGGGGTATATGCAACCATATGCAGCCTACTACGCGCTCACGGCCACCTTCATTTTCGCCTTGGTTGGCGGGTACACCGTATTCTTGCCAGGCAACTGGGATATCGCGAGCTTCCTGTTCTCGTGAGTAATCAGAGCGGGTTCCACATAAAAGACTATTGAGCTAATTGGATTCTTAGATATACCTCTGTTGCTGCGTTCCCGATCCTATACTGTGGCTGGAAGCTCATTCACAGGACTAGGATATATCCCCCAGCCAAGGTGGATCTTAAACAGGGCTTGGAAGAAATCGAAGAATATTCGCAGAACTACGTTTCAAAGCCCCCAAAGTACGATATCCTCGCCAAAAAATGAAGAAATATCCCGTGTCTTCCTAGATCATTGCTGACCTCCGCAGGAACTTTTTCGATAAGTGGTTCAACATAATATTTAGCTAATTTAGGGAAGTTAGAACAAGAGAAGGCATACAGTTAGTAGCAAAAGTCGCGTAGTTTGCGTTCTCAATGGCACATGCAGGCTTGACGTAGATCGCAGTTGGAACAAAAACAAAAGCGATGCCCATTTATACTCCCGATACGATGGGATACAGCATACTCTATCGCGGCTCTCTGAAAGGTATAGAGTTGAATACATACTTCAAATTCAAAATGAGATGTTTTCAGTAGTGATGCGTCTAATCGAGGTCTATGTTTCGAGTCCAAGATAAAGCTAAGTCTGCATGAAGTATCATAGGGCGTGAAAGATGTTGTCCCTCTTATACTATTTACTTGTCGTCCTATGGATCCTCATCCAAGCCACCCTCATCTTCATTCGCTATTAATTGTCCAATCCGAGTCATGGCCCGATAGGGTGGAATCACAGTCGCTGCCAATTTCATACCCATCATCCTCATCCTTATAGTCCACATCATCAACTATCGAAGGAAACTCACTACTAGGCGGGATGATGTTTACCACAGTTTCGCCCGAAGACCCTTGGCTCGTGGTTGAAGGGTGACGGCCGTGACCACTTGTTCTTTCTTTCCGGCCGCGGCTATCCTGCTTTCTCTTTCGTCGCTCGACTAACCGAACGATTCTCTTGCTCTTGCCCGACGTCTTGGGGTTCTGTCTCGCGCTCGTCCTCTTATTCTTCTTATTCCTGTGGTTCTTAGAGATGCCAGCGTCCCGAGCTCTTAGGACCTTTTCCGTCGGTATCTTCATCTTCCGTCCATCTTTTCTCTTTCCAGAACTAGGACCAGAACCAGATGAAGACAAATGCCCCGGATGGAGGCTCGTCCCAGTAAATCCCCATGCCCTGACAATCCTCTCAACCGTCCCAGAGATCAGCGCTCTCGCCTCGTTCCTGACAACCCCATCACGAAGATACTTATCATACTCCGTGTGACAATGCCTAGCATAAGCAAAAACAGCATTCGTCGCACGTTCGCTCATGCCCAACTTCCCCTTTCTTCCTACTCTCCCCTTCCCCTTCTGCATAGTCCAACCAACACATCTCTCCCTTTCGTCATCCGGCATATACGGGAAACCCTCGCCAACCGCCTCCCTGAACTGCCCTTCCAGCCTCTCATCCCTCTTCACCGTAGCCCTCGCGCGTGTCTCTTTTGTGCTGTCGTGTTGCGCAAGGACAGCCTCGTAGACATAGTGCGGGACCCTAAGGCCCATCTTCTGCTTCTTCGAGTCCTGCACGACGTACACTTTGCGGCCTTCGGCGCGTGTTCTCTTCCGGCAGTTCGCCGTGATGTATGCGTTTCCCGAGGGCACGAAGATGTACCGGTGGGGCATCGGGTCCATGAGGTTGACGAGTTTTTCGTCCGGGCGAGTCTTTTGCGCCGGCATAGTTGGCGGTATTAGGGCAAGGAGAAATGAAATTGGTGTTTTTTTGGTTTCAAGATGGATAGTATCTGTGAAGTACTTGTTTTGTTTGGGAACCAGATTTTTTCGCAGTTTCTAGATGTATAAAATACCAATATCTGATATCGTCCCAAATTCTACGCATTTTGAAGCCGGCCATCGATTGCTTTTATGCATGGGGGGCTAGCCGAAGCTGTTCTGCATCAACAAGGACGTTGTCTGGTTGCTTCTCAGTCGCCTTGTTTTTGCCTGACAAAGCGTATTCATAGAACTACAGAGTATTGAGACAGGACACGCGTCCTCTGTGAAAGACAACAATGACACTGTCTGTGCTGCGTATCTGAAGACAAAGAGACAACTCTGCTCGTCGCTATTCTGCACCCAAGGATACGTGGTTAGGAGACGTAGTGACGTTTCCTACTTTCAACGCAATGGTAGACACTTGGAACCAAGTTCATTGTACGGGGTGCACCCACAAGGTGAGAAATTTCAGTTAGGTGGAATATCACATACGCCGCCACTTATAAGTTGGTGAGTCAAGAGAATGATTCCGGGCTAAGTCCTACTATCTGAATTTGATGCATGTATTTTATTAATATCAAATTGTTGGTATCTTTTGGTATCTTTAAACTGAAACGACAGCGCGCTATCGGTCGGGGACAGCGTCCCAAATGATGTTCGTTCCACAAGCCTCGTAGTGCCTCATGTATTTGTAATATATATCCAATCGTGCACTCCAACGCCGTGCTTCAATGCCATAAGGATGTTACACGATGTTCCAACGCCAAACGCCTTTATCCCTCGAGACCTTTTCTTAATGTCCTCATGATACAGGATTATATGTAGCAGGTTTGCTGTCGTAGCTGTCCTTCTGCCCGACACCAGCCAGATCATCCTGTAGGAATCGCCGTACCAGGAGGTTAAAGCGTGTATCGCGTGTGCGGACGATTTCAGGGGTGAGCTTGCTGAGGTATCGATCCCACGCCATCTGGCTCCAGGCATGATAGGCAAGTTGTTCACCGAACAGACTTCCCCCATTGCGCTTTATCTCGGCAGCCCATTGGCGAGCCTGTTGCCGGGTCAGGGGTTCATGCATCCACAGGACATGCTGCCAAGTCCAGGTGGGCCAGAAGAAAGACGAGGGTGGCAGGGCGCAAATGTCATTAGGATTTTGCAGCTGAAGCTGCTTAGGTAGAACAACGCTGTGGAAATTCCATTCACGTGAGAGGTCGACGTTGCTGTACTCAGTGGCCCAGCGATCGATAAAGGAGCTGTTTTTGCGGGCCACCATAATGGCGTTGCAAAGCCCGCCACGATTGCCACCCTCGTGACCCATAATCATGTCGCGAGGGGATCTAAGGAGGTCGGCGAAAGGGCGCAAGCCAAAGGCATCTATGTCAAGATAGATGCCGCCCTGTTCTCGAAGGAGATGTAGGCGTAGAATGTCAGAGATATGAGCTGCCTGCCAATGGGCACCCGGTTGGTTCTTCAATGCCTGCATCTCCTCGGGCGAATGGTAGACGAGGTTAATATCATTTTTTAAGCGATGTACCCAGCGGTTGGAAAGGGGGTCTTTGTTGGGTTCAGGTGAGGGTGGATGGGCGAGGTAGGTATAGTGGAGGGAGATGTTGTCGGCTTTCATGCCCACAAGGGCGCTCCGCACGGCGAGATAGGAGACGAAATTGAAGGTGCCAACGCGTGGGTCCACGTAGGGATTGCTGAGGCCAAATATAAAGTGAACATGGTTGGGTATGAGTTCAGTATTAGTCGAGGATTCGGTCGTGGCAGGGTGTGTCCTGCCAAAGAGGCAATCGAGCTCGTCCTTGGTTGAGATGAAGTTTTGCTGGACTCCGTATTGTTCTGACCAGGGGTTCGTCTGGCGCACCCAGTCCCCGATGTTATAGAGGTGTGGCCATATGTATAGCGCAAGCAATACAAGAGCAATAACTAGTATTATAGGATTGGATCGTCGGCGGCGGAAGAGCGAGTTTCTTTCCCAGCGCATCGTGTTCAGCCAACGAGCTGGGCTTGAGAGCAGCCAAGGGGTTGTCACCCACGTGGCACTCGATTTCCTTCTTTTCATTTGTTCGCGGCGTGGCAATCAGTTCGTAGTGCATAATTGACTGATAAAGGTAAACGGGAGAAAATGAGAGCTGTTACTCTGCTGGCTCGAGTTGACAGCAGCGGTTTGCAAGGAGCGGCAACACTTTTCATAAGCTAAAGCCATACGGCGGGCGGGCTATGCAGCGTTCCTGTCCACGATAGTATATAGCATTCAGCGACGGGTAGATAGATCAACGATGCTGAAGGAGTGGCCGAGGACCGTGGAATATCCTCTGAGATGGCATGGTTGGCGTTGTTATAACATGGTGAAGATGTTATAACTTGTGTTGTGGGAAGGCTGTCAAATGTCAGAGGCCAATGAAGAAAACTTGAAGATGGGAAAGTAGCAATGACGATCACGGTAATTGCTTCGACCCACCCACTGCGCGTGCTGTGCTGTTTCATGGTACTAAGTACCTATGTAGGTAGGGTTGCAGCAGCCTCAGTGCCTTCCAACGTCACCTTTTAGACTTTTATCTGGTACCTTCAGGTACTTAAGGGCGCTACAAAGAAACCGGAGCCTGTAAAAAGGCATGGCGGCATGTGCCCCTGAAAACAAGTATTATAGGTACCGTAAAGTACCTATCTACCTACATACATGTACTGTACCTACCTAGGTACATACATCTAGCTCAGTTCTGCAGGGGTTCCCCAGAGCGAGAGCGGCACTACAGATTAAACTTCGGCAGCATCCTTCAAGCATCCTTCGAGGCTGCTGATTATTATTATTATTATTATTTTTGTTGTTATTATTATCCTTATTAGTTTCGCCATGAAGAAATTATCTAGATCCAGAGAAATAAATTGAGCTTTGCCGTCTTGATTTTTGGCTGGAGGAGGTCTGGAAAACGGCGCGCGACGTTCTAAACACCATGGTGTGGTGCCCTAGTCTTGTCCTGTCACCAGTCGCATTTCATCAGCCCTGCTACCAGCAATGCTGCACCACCGACTCCTGCAGCGCCTACAACGCCTGCGAAGACGTGGCTTACACAAGTCGCCCATTCTATGGCTCATCCTAGTTGCCGCTCTCATTGAAGCCGTCTCCCATTCCTCTCAGTTCCGAGTTCCAGTCCCCAATCGCGAGCTCGATACCCCTTTCTACGGCACCTGTCAGGAACCCGACGTCGATGGGCCACGCGAAAATGCTGCCATTGTCATGTTGGCCCGCAATGAGGAGGTCGATAAGGCCCGTCGATCCGTCGAGAGCCTCGAGCGTCGGTTCAATCAGTGGTTCAAATATCCTATCGTCTTCCTAAACGACGAACCCTGGAGCGAGACTTTCATCCAGACCCTCAACGCTACTACGAGCGCCGAGACCGCCTTCGAATATGTACCCAAAAAGGAGTGGTTGTTTCCTCAGTGGATGAACCATGACAGTGCTCGCGCGAGTATTAAGCGTCAAGGAGACCGAGGCGTCTTGTACGCTGGCAAGGAAACTTACCACCATATGTGCCGCTTCTTTTCAGGGTAGGTTCTCTCCCCTTCTCCCCGAGCTATGTCATAAATACAATATTCATCCACGTATACATGATGGCAGATACTTTTATCAAGTCGAAGCGCTCAAGAAATACAAATGGTACTGGCGGTTAGAGCCTGATGTCGAATTCTCCTGCTCCATTACTTACGATCCCTTCCGCGAAATGGCTCGCCACAAAAAGGTATATGGCTTCACCTTGGCACTCTGGGAGGAGAAACGAACATGCCCCAGTCTCTTTCGAAAGGTATCAGACTGGAAGGAGTCGCAGAACATTCCCTCCACCTCTCTTTGGAATGCTGGCATAGATCCGTCTTGGGTCCCTTGGCCATTTCGTTCCTGGATGCGTTGGTTCTCTCATCGAGACCGACATGGGGATGGCTGGAATCTCTGTCACTATTGGAGTAACTTCGAAATCGCAGACCTTGACTTTTTCCGCGGTGAAAAATATCAATCACTTTTCCAGAAGCTAGAACGAGACGGTGGCTTCTATTCTGAAAGGGTATGGCTCCCCCAATATTCGCATGTATTTCCTAATATCAATGACTGTTGGATGCGCCTTGATGTTATTTCCGATATCACAACTCGTGATTGGTGCTTATTGCAAGAGAAATGCTGATAATGTTCACCCAGTGGGGAGATGCAGCAGTCCATTCCCTTGCCGTAAACATGCTGGCCGAGCCACACCAGGTTCACCACTTTGCCGACATCGGTTATAGACACGATTGGTATTATCAATGCCCGGCCAATGCACCCGGGGGACAGCTGCCAGAGTCAAAGATGCTGAACCGCGTCGAAGAGACCTGGGCGCCTGAGATCGACGGCGGCGTAGGATGTCGATGCGACTGTGATGGTCGCACGAACCGCAACACTGCCAGCTATTGCCATAACAAATTGAGGGCGCCTAATACTATCAAGCGTCCCTGGTCTACGTGGCTGCTTGGATGGATATTTTGAGCAGTGTACACGACTGAGAACTGCGCTGGCAAATCGGGACGGCGCGCAAACCTACAGAAAAGCGCTGGCGTAGCCGAAACAAACCTCTCCAAGCTTGAGTTTGTGACACCGTGCGCATCACCATCCAGCTTGGAATCACATGTTAGGATACATCCACAAAGCTATGCTACTTATTTCTACACCAGCAGACACCGCCTACTGCTTAGTGGAGTTCACAGGTATGCCTGGGTTAACCTTCTAATATATACTAGATATTTCACAAGCTGACAGGTGTTCAAGTTTCGAGTAATAACTCATCAAAGGATCATATACGTCGCAGTATTGTCAAATCCCAAATCCCGTGGTATGTTAGATAATGTCGCATTTAGAGCATTGCATAAAGCATTCAGTGTTCATTAACATGATGCTCATGATACCCATGTCTCAGTTACTGCATATTTAGGGGATAGAGTCTTTCCAAAGGGCAATTATGGTAGCATTTCATGGGGATGATAATACAGTACATAGACATTGTCAGCATATGCAAATGGAAGTCACTCACTGTATATTTAACTGTATAGCGAGACCCCCAGTCGATCATCATCGGCGTTGTCATCACTACTGCGCAATATACTGAAATGGATCATCCAAGCGAAGCCGAATTTCACTCCGCCTCCGGAATGTCTTGACACAATCATCGCCATCGATTTGGCGGGCCCCCATTCTAGATATTAAGAGCTTTATCTGACGCGATATTCTCAATCTAGAGACGTGGCTGTTATGACGACGTTCCAAAAAGCAACCGCTATCGCAAAGCCTCGCGTCAGTCTTGTCAGGCTGTTTGTCCCAACGCTGTGTAAAGTTCTGCTGAGCTGTGCTGTTACCGATAGAGCAGCCCCTTGGAGTAGCAGCGCACCTCTTCTAGGCCACCCTATTGACCTCATGAGGAGCAATCTTGCTGAATAATGGTCTTCTAGATGCTCGTATGCTTATGTTTGATTTATCCGCTCATGAGACGTTATCCTCATCAACAGCCATTTCTTCCTCGGCGGTTCCTTTCTGCTGCTGCTTCTTCGCCTTGGTTTCGAGTTTGTCCGATACATCTGTTCAGCAAATGTTAGCACTCAATCTCTCTTTTTCTTCCCACTTCCCAGTATCGTCCCAGTATCCCAAAAAGCCACCACCCAAACCAACCAAGGACCGCCTTTTTCTCTGTAAGGTAAATGTAGGAACAAAAAGATAAGATATACCTTTCATCTCCACTTCGCCCTCGGCCTCCATCTTCCGCTTGAGCGCATACCCCATCTTGCGCTCGAGCTTGCGCTGCCTCTTGCCGCTCAGGGGTTTGTTCGGCCCGCTGGTGGGCAGCAAGCCCGCTCGCGCGCCGCGCTTCGTGTCCGCCTTGGTGATCTTGTGCTGTTCTACCGAAACCTTGCGCGCGACCGACTTTGCCGAATGCTTGCGCGCCGTCGCGGTCCGGGCGGCGAGACGGTTCTTGGAGGGCCCGTTGGGGTTCTTGACGGAGGGCATGGCTGTTAGTGGATATTGGTGGATGTGATGGTGGTTGAGTCGTGGTTTGCAAGATGGCCATGGACCTTGAAAATCGAGATTTTGGTGGGGTTGGATCGCATATGGTGGGATGTGATGTTGCTTGTATTGGCGTATGGTGTTTAAGTGCATACCTTGATAATTGACATCATTTCCTTCCAGTACTGTAAAAGTACACAAGAAAAGCTTCACGTAGCTCTAGTATCTGTCGTCGGACTGGCTGGCTTCTCGAAGGAAACCACCTATTACTTAAGAATAAATTTCCCGAGTTGTCTTGTTGCCCATATCTCAATTATCGGTATAGACTTGAGGGAGTGTATAAGGGAGTGGAAATATACATGCAACATTTAAAACTTGTTAGTTGTTAACGACCTAGATAACTGCTGGGTTTTGATTTAATCTAGGAGTCCGCAGAATAAAGTTCTTCTATATATATTTGCAATTTATCTCACTCGAGGGTGAAGCTTTATAGTTGCTTTATCTGAACCCCATCCGGATGCGGTTCATTGTCATCATGATCCTTGTTTAAAACAATCAAGTATACAAAAGTATAGCTAAGTTGTCGAACGTCTTTGTAACATAGAAATCACTAGCGAGGATGCAATTCGGTACTCTGAATTAAGCCATTCTCACACGGCAGTATCTATGGCTAGGCTTATACTGACCGGAAAGCCTATGGTCAGTTCTGGCCGACCTCGTTTCCTAGTTTGGGTTGTCGCCATACCCGATTGTCCAAAATGATGAACTTTACCCCCTCCGAAACAGTAAGAAGACTCTAAACTCAATTGGCCTCCTTCGTCTATGCCCAAGACCAAGAAACTCTAGTTTAAAGATACTGGGCGTTTCGCTCCACGATCCGGCAAGATGTCTCTTCAAGTAGATCTACTAACTCGAGATACTGCAGTGGCTCCAAAGATATCACAGGAAGATGTACAACAACTTCATGTCCTACCGGGAGCGCTTCAGACCCTTTGATAGCCCGACTCTACCTCTCAGCGGCGAGCCACCCGAACTATTCACCACCGACATGGACCAGATGGCGTACCCCTTTGTGCGAGTGGCGAAGGACAAAATCGACATCGACGCGGTGCCAGATCCCTCGATATTACCGGCCAAGGTCGCTTACGCCTGGAGTAATGCCCAGGAATTGAAGAAATATTTTGCCAGGGAAAGACCCGGCTTGAGATACAGAAAGTGTCTTGGTTGGGGAGGTAATGGGCTCGCGGCGGCGTTTGATGTTCTCGACAAGTCTGGGAGAAAGAAGAGGTCTGTGGTGGTGAAGATGCTTTTCGACGATGAGGAGGAACTGATGGATATAGAAACTGAGAATAGTGAGTGGGTCTTATCACATATCTGAAAAAAGTCCTGGGTGGTATAAGCGTATGTAGTACTACTTGCTGACCATCAGTGTGAACAGTACGGGCAGGTTGCCTCCTATTATGGTTGTTGTCGAACCACTACCATATCCCAGTCAACGGGCCAAACACTGACCGCAAGCACAGGAACACCGAAAAGCCGAGCATATCGTGCAGCTCGAATATATAGAGGGTGAAGGCCTAGTGGACAACGACAACGCGCGTAGTCCCAAGGAGCTGTCAATACCAAAACATAAGAGTCTCATCACTTTTGTTACAGAGATGCTGGAGAACGGCGATTTGGCACACTTCTTATGTATGGTCCAGGAGCACAGGGAGACGATTCCTAATGAAGTTCTTTGGCGGTTCTTTTTATGCTGTACGTTCGCCTTCTGATATGTGATGAAGCTGTTGGCGACGTACTGGCTAATAGAGCTAACAGTAAGACTTTAGTTGTCAGAATGTGTATCGGACTTGCCTTCCCGCCGGGCACTCTGCAAGAAAACGAGAAAATTCCCGGTCCCATCACAGAGACAGTGCCAGATCGACTCAAAAATGAGCCAAGGCGCATAGTTCATTTTGACTTCGATCCCAGGAATAGTGCGTTGCACAACGTGTCATGGTCACACCTCTAGCTGACATTCATCTATAGTCTTTGTTGGAGACGTAGGCGTAGGGGCTGAACATAATTTGACACCCCTGCTCAAGGTAACTGCATCTCTCAACATGTAACACGACCTTGACGAGCTAACCTCAGCAGCTTGGAGATTTTGGCCTGACTCAGGAGGTTTTATATGAGAAAGACGACTTGTATGTCGGCTTACTCAGGTCTTGGGGCAGAGATGTACTGAATATTACTGTGTAGTTATTACGAGAGGTTTCGATATTACGGCAAGCGCGGCTTCTTTGCTCCTGTAAGTCCCGCCATCTCATAGAGGATTAAAAATCAAAAGTTGGCTAATCTTCTGATAGGAGCAATTCTGCGTAGATTGGGACTATATACCAATGGATTCCGATACAATCTTCTCTCATCACATAGCAGGTAATTACGGGGCACATACAAACGTATGGGCTATAGGTTACGTGAGTAATTATATCTCTGTATTTGTCTAATATTCGATATATGTCGTCAATAACTACCTTCTAATAAATATGCAGGTAATGGAATGTCTCATCACGCTCTGCTACCCAGCCCAACCACCTAAACCCACCAAAATATTTCATATGCCGCCTAAACACAAACGAGGGTACTATACCTACGGTGCCCACCTCGGCCAGGACATCTACTCTCATATAGACCCAGATATCATATCCATCATCATGCGCTGCCAGGCCCATCTTCCCGTCGACAGACCCGCGTTGCACGAGCTTGAAAAGTACGTCACGACGAAGATTGCAGAGAAGAGCAACAGTGGCAAGACAGATCAAGAGATTATGGCATGGATACAGAAGGTCCTCTACGAGCCTCCGATAGACCCTCCGACAGACCTAGATCTGGCGTACGCGCCCGTGCCGGTTCTAGGAGCCAGCGTCGGATCTGTGGATTCAATGCCTAATATCCAGCTTCTAAGTATGTTTCTCATACTTCTCATTTTCCCCATTCCTTTCTACCGAGTCCACATCTCGTTTTTCTGGGGTTTGATCAAGAGACAATAGTCTCACTAACCGGCGGTTGGAATAGCCCCAGAAAAGAGAACCCCAGAAAAGAGAACCCCAGAAAGGAAAGTCCTGGAAAAGAAAGTCCCGGAAAAGAAAATCCTAGAAAAGAAAGACCCAGACAAGAAAGACCTAGAAAAGAAAGCCCCCGGCGCTGCCCGACGGGACCGGGTCCCTTTTCAGGGTCGCTTCCGGTTTAGATACAGGAGAGGAGATGGACGAGATAGTTATCATAGGAGGAGCACTAGGATCAGAGGCAGTAACTGTCCTTGATTGGGAAAACTGGTACTGTGGCCTTCCCCTAAGCAAGTTTCGGATCTATATATATATACACGGAGGTGAGTGCAGACTAGGTTTGACTGTATCATAAAGTAGAGTAACTCCTGGGAGGTACCTTAACCAGTTGAGTTAAATTCGCACCCTTTACTGACCCGTGTTCTCTGCCCACCTGGAGAACTACCTAGAACATTGCTGTTAGTGGCCACGGGGACTAAAGATAGGTGATGAGGATCGGGGGTTAGCAAATGCGAAAAGACCATTTCGTCGAATGTAACGTCTTGACAGTTTTAGGGCTAGTGACAACAACTTACTGGCATCGGCTTGAATGACGACTAACTTGCAACTCATATCACGTCTACGACAATACCGTTTTGCCCAAATCTTCTGCAACTATTTTTATTTGATTCTGTGAGCATATTCCAGATCTCACAGCATAGCTACAGACATGGAGCAGAGCACGTGGGTTGGTTCAGCAGGCTCGGCGGCCTACGACTTTCGCAGTGAGTCATGGCCCAGCGAATCTCCGTTATATCACCTGATATCTAAATGGGCAAGGCGATGTGGTGATAACACCCACGGCCTCAATGCTAGCCGCGATCACGTCTTGTACGCTCCAAGATGACGTGTGGCAAGAAGACAACACGACGAACGACCTCGAGGCACACTGCGCCGCCCTCACGGGCAAGGAGTCCGCCGTGTTCGTCTTGTTTGGTACCATGGGCAACTAGCTAGGCCTCGTAGTATGTATCACAGTTCTCAGGTGAGTAACAATGAAAATAGTGGCCTGCATAGTCAAGCAAATTATAAGCGAAAAATTAAACGATCTAACTGGCGCTATACCATCTTGAATGCGTTGGGCACCGTTCATGTCGGTTAAACTAGCTTCGCGAACTCATCGCACACCTGAATGAGCTTCGCAGTCGTTCCAGGTTCCTGCCAGGGTCAGCGGATATACTACGATAGTTGCGTACGACACAGTAAGGTACTTACTCCAGCAGAATGCCCAGCATCGTCGACCCAATGAAGCGAAGACCTGGGCCATGCCTTGTGCACTTCCCAAGCAGCTAGAGGCGGACAGATCATATCATAACGCCCCTGAACTATAGCACCTAGACCAGAATCTTAGCTAGTGGAGCAGAATCTCAGAGTCATAGGAGAGGGAATACCTGGAATGTCTTTGATCTTCTCCATGTTGGCAGGCCACAAGAGCTGTCCGTCCTCCATCCAAGCGTCTTTCTGGAAGCAGTGCGATTCAAACAGAGCATGAGTGAGACACCACTCCGGATCCTCTATGCGGGCGAGAGATGACGGGTCTGGTCGGAGAGTTCCAAGAGACCCGCCCCACCTATTCCACTCCTTCGCCGCAGCAAGGGCGATTTCTCGGTCTTTTGACGTGATGCGTGCATAGTAGGCACTTATGGGATCCTGGCGCTCGTTCTCCGGCAAGAAGGTTAGGAAGTTTTCCCACTCCTGGGGGAAGAAGAGGGCGGCTGGGCGTCCGTTGGTCCGATATTCGGACTTCCGCGGTACGAGGACGCCGCGGATCACTATCGAGCCGACTCTTTTGGGATGAGCCTGCGAATAGAATAGTGACAGTGCGCTGCCCCAGGACCCGCCAAACACCAAGTGCCATTTGGAGATGCCTAGATGCTCGCGCAGCCTCTCGATGTCATCTGAAATATGCTGCGTAGTATTTTCTCTCAGCTCGTTCCTCGGGCGGGATTTACCTGCGCCTCGTTGGTCCATGAGCACGACTCGGTAGACTGCCGGGTTGAAGAATCTGGTGTTGGCTGGGCTTGTATTGCCGCCGGGGCCTCCGTGGAGGAAAATGACTGCGTTCTATGTTAGTATATCCAGAGTGCGACTTGATTATTTAAGAAATCTACTGTACCGGGAAGCCCATCCTTCTTTCCGTACTGCTCGTAGTAAATTTCGTGAATCGAACCGACCGCCAGATGACCAGCGTCGTAGGCCGCTTCGTGGGTGTATGGCTGTGCTGGTGCTTGTTGCGCCATCTTGATTACAAATGATGAGGGGTTGGTATAAGAAGCCTAGATGACTGGAAATTTAGGGATCCGAAAATGGAGTCCTACACGATTTGCGACCTGCAGGACGCTGTTCACGTGACCCCTACTTTACAAAATTTGGATGAGATTATTGATTTAAGATGTTATGCTCTGAAAATTTCCTAGCAATTCATAATCTTCTCATTAAGAAGTAACTATACGGGGGAAGTCAAATAATATTATATCAGAGCTGTTCTGACCACGGGGATATGGCCCTAGCGGCATTTGAACCTGTGCTGTCGCCCAAATTCGAAACAAGAAGTAGTCTAACTATAACCTATTTGCGAAGTTGCCAGGTTAACGTCAAGCTTACAGAATCTAGGACCTACTGTGAATTAGTCAGCCAGCCATCCAGCCAACTGAAGGGTTGAGGGTTGAAGGGCTGAAGCCTTGAAGCCTTGAAGAGTGACAACCTAGGTGCTCAAAAACGAGGGCTATTGTGCCGCCATGAGGAGGCCTTGAGTTAGTGGTATAATGTCTTATCTCGTCTGCTAATCGAAAAAGATGGCAATCACCTTTTATTTTAAGATGGTCTTGGGGGCCAAAATGTGATGATGATCCGACTTGTGGAAAAAGCCCTAACATAGAGGTATAGTTGCCATTTTCATGTACAGATTAACGAACTGCCTCGCGAGGCTGAAGTATATTTCCCCTCCAATGAAAGCCGAACATGTCTCGCTGCTGCTAGCTCTCCGCGCCTGAAGAATCTCCAAGATAGTCTTCGAGTGGTTAGGGTTCAGTAAAGCCTAACTCATGGAGGCCTGCCAAGCACTTATAGGTTCTTGGCAGGCCCTTAAGTAAAGCTTATAGGCTTACTTAGATTAAGGCTTTACTTAGGGGCTTAACTGAAATTTTGTACGTAAATAAAATATTTATTCATTTTAATAATAGAATCTAATATTATAATGTATTTATTTAATAATATAAATAAAGTTTTTATAATAAAACTTCTCTCGTCGCCTTCGTTTCTCTCTTGTAATCATTCCTGTCTAGAACCCCATGTGACCCAGTAAGCCCACAAGCTGCCTCTCGCTCCTGCGTCTCAACTCCATTCTGTGATCTTCCTCTGGATTCATTCTCAAATAGTCCTCATTAGCCAATGTCCAGGGCGATAGAGAGCCCAAGAGTTCGTCAACATCCGCAATCTTGTCGATCCCTTGAATAGAGCTAGGTCGCTTTACATCCAATTTCTGTAGCTCGTCCTCCCATGCCTGCGCGAGTTCCCAATCAACCCCCGGGCCATTGTCGGACGCTACCAGAGCTGGAAGAGGCGAAGGAAACTGTCCGGTAAGTTTGGCATTCCGAAGCGCTGCCGCCTCCTTTTCCTGTGGAGTTGTGTCGCTTGACCAGCCGCTAAGCCGGCCGCCGGTGCTGTTAAAAGAGCGGAAGAATTCATATGCAGGGTGCAAGATGCTAGCGAAATCATAATCGAGAAGTGCTGTTATACGGCCTGTCGCAGGGTCGTAGAGTACATTATCAGTAGCTTTGTCTAAGTGTTAGTGCCAAGGTTACAAAAGCTGGAGTAATAGCAAAGGATTCTAAACAAATAGGAAAAGAAAATACCAACTAAAATCTGCGTGTATAATAGTCCTGTCCTGCTTCGACGTTAAGTCGGAGAATTGTGCTGCTAGACCACGCTCGATAAAAGCATCAACGCGTTCTCTGACGCCGTTGGCGCGCCAACCTTTCAGATACGGATTCGTATCGGCTTTGCTGAGTGCTACTTTCAGGCGGCTTCTATAAGAGTCTTCAAAAGAAGGCCACGGTCCGGCACCGACGCTGGTCATAGACGCGCTGACTATAGCTCCGCCGTCATCAAACGTCACACCTCCCCAGCCATTGATACTTTCAGGAAGCGGGTAATCCTGCAGCGCCTTTAGTAGTCCCGCCATTTGTGCCAAGATCCCTGTCTTCTGGTCAAGAGACATGGTTTTGTCAAACGCCTCGGCAAGTGGTGCGCCGGGCATCAATTCCTCCAAAATCCAGCCTAAATAATCGCGACTAGCGCCACTCCAGCCGAAAACGCGGGGAACTACGGTGGGCTTAATATGGCAAAGAGCAGCTGAGGCGAGAGTAAGGATGCCGACTTCATTCTGTACTCGCGTTTCTTGGTGCATGCCCTCAGCGTCCGGGTTGCTTAAACGTAGTATAAAATCCCTGGTACCTGCTGGAATGGGGACGCAGCCTGGTTGCTTCGGCTTACCACTTCCATTAGCATCCCCAAGGCCGCCTGAGATGCCGGTAGGGAGCGAGAGGCGGTAGACGAAATTGTTGTACTTGAAAGGGAAGTCATCTTCGTATTGGATCGGCGTGATCTTGGTTTGCTCTATGGCCTATTTAGAATCACCCTGGTTAGATATTACTGCAAGTTCAAAAACGATGACACAGCTAATATGAGGTGGAAAAGCTCGAGGTAGGCTTGCTACTAGCTTGTTACCTACCTCATTAGGGAGATTCAAATAATCTGCTAGTATTTCCTTAATGTAGTCGAGACGCGCCTGGTAGTGGGCGTGGTTGTGAGAAACGGTCGCCATGCCAAGTACTTATCAGGTCGAAAACCTTGAGTTGTGAACGGTGAGATTTGCAGTGAAAGCCTGAGTTCTTTCAAGGTTCTCTTAGGGTATAAGCCGTATCGAGCATAGTCGCCAAGCTCCAGCCTAATGCAGTGGGAATGCAGGGTACGCGAAAAAAATTATATGAATGTCTTGGGATTCCAACACGATCAAGCTCAGAAACGCTTTCACTGACGGTCAATTGAATAACCTGGAGTCTGATGCACCGCCCAGTGTGACTGGAAAGCCATGGCGACCTCGTGGCCCCACAAGAGAGCCTGGCCAACAGAATCCCGTGAACACGCCGCATTCCTCAGCAGATACCTCAGCGATGCCCTCAAATGTGTCGAACACGCCGGAAACCAGCTAGTGCCCTCCAATATCGTCAAGTCGATAATACTCGGAATTAAATCCCTTGTATTTAAGATCTAGAACGTGCCGGACGTTCAAGTCTTACACGAAACTCTCACTGTCGTCCAGGCCGAAGCAAGAGCCGAAGCTTAAGAGAAAACACAAACACTACAGAAAATCATACAAGAGCTGGAGAATACGAAGACGAAGCTAGACGAATTTATTACTCCCGTAGAGGAGAATAAAATGACGGCTAGGGAGGCAACGGAGATGGAACAAACGCTCACAGCGATGCTGAGAGAGATTAAGAACGCCGGAAGCCAAAATCGGACGGTTAATATGCCCCTTATACGCTGCCATGATGTTAAAAGGACTAGCTTCAAACATACATAATACTAAGAATGCTAAAACCATAAATATGTTAACATAACGTAAGATTGTCGTGAATATCTGAGACCTCTTACCCGTTACTAGCCCTCTGCTTCTAACCTACCTTCACTCCCTATAATTATACTGCAGAGCTTTGAGATTAGTATTCGGTACATGGATCCTTAAGAATTTTCCCGAAAGCAATATCCTGCGCTGGTGTATTCAATACACTGTATTTATCATCATAACCATTGCGATCATCGTTATCGTTACCATCATGTACACAAACAAGCTCGAAGAGAGCATCCCCCTCTTAGAGGCAAACGCGGACTCGGACTCGGACTCGGACTACCATTTGGACCCAACCCTTACTGACCGTTAACGGAAAATTGATGCAGGTTAGGATAGACGATGTGCTATGCGCATGTCGCAGTATTTTGAGTTAGGTTGCATTCGAAGCTCTCCTAAACTTCTTCGTTCCCCTATGATGTTGCCACGCATTGAAAGGGAGAGGCGGAAATGGCGACAGGCACTGGAACGAGTAACAACCATTTTTCAACTCGCCAGGGGTAAGTATTAACAGAATTGTTCCTGTCCGAAGCGCCCTTGAATCTGAACGACACGACTCCTTGTATCCTGTCAGCCGCAATAGCTTGTTCCCCCTTAACCAGCTCATGTTAGGGGTTTCTGGAATAGGGCACCTCTTAATACGACTGCGCAACACCCTGTCCATATTTTCTCAACTTGTTCTGTACCTTTAACCTGCTCCCTTTGGCAATCTAGCCCGTTGATTCCATTAATACTCTAAACAGCCATAGACACAGCTAGTAGTTGCGTGCCATAGGAGCTCTACGGGTCCCAATTGAGGCGTCCGAAAGGCATTGCCTATAAATTTGGGCACATTCCCAGGTCCTACGCGCTCCTAATTCTTTCCCTTAACCAACCTTCCCATCAATGCCTCACATCTCTTCTGTTTACAGACAATGCCTTCCCCTCCTGCCACTGGTATTGAATATCTTCCTCACTCTGATCTAGGCGTGATAGACTGCCAGCCCAATCAACGATCCGAATTGGCGTCCACCAAAAATCCACCGGAAAGAGCCCAAGACACTAGCCATCAGAAATATGGACACCTGTTAGTAAATCGAAAGCGACGTGCTACTTGGAAAGTACGAGACGCGGGGTCGTAGGATGACGTTCTGAAGAAAGAGTCTAGCAAGTATGCACATCACAAAATTAAGACTATAGTCTACTTCGTTTACTAATGGTTACTTGGAGAGGGCGAAAGATAGCATATGGAAGAAAGAAAGCCGTCCGTCGGTTTTTGGCACGGTAGAAAACCGCTTACGTTGATACGCAAAGAATCAAAGCGCAGGGTGAAATGTATGACCTCCTGGGAGGTTGAATCTGGGCGGGGCCAGAGGAAATTTTCCCAGGAATGCGTTGGGTAGAAGAAACATGCAACTGTACTCTACTACTGTGCTTTGATGCCTTGACGGCAGAAGACTAATTATTCAAGGCACCAGAAGAATATAAAAGTGCTTACTGCCAGTAGAGTTCCCAGCAGCCTTTCTCCTTTTTCGTCTACACGTCTTTGGCCAAAATTTTATTTTTAAGACTTTTAAGGGCTATTTACACGTAAAATAAAAATTGTTGGTTAAAATTCTCACTTTATTTTTTGGTTTTACATATGAAATTACATCTTTATAACTACAAGTACTAAAAATATGATTCCAGCTGCATAATAATGGAATCATTCTTATTTAATTTTATGAACTTTCTCTAAGTTTAGTTCAATATAAGTGTTCGAAGTTATTTGATGTTGTCGTTGAGTGTTGGTGCGAAATAAAAAAATCGTGGGACTTTTTTCCACTGACCATCGACATTCGCACGTCACAAGACACTTAACAGACCAGCAAGTCAAACGGTTGAAATGCCATCTAAGGTTTCGAACTTTATACTGGTTCAATATAGACGGGTAGTCGCAACATCATGGTGCATGTAGATTCTGCACTCTAGGTACATGACTTCGTAATTAGAGACTTTGACATGAGATAGACAACATAGCTTTGTGTTATATAACAGCCTGAAACCACGAAGCTACATACTTTAGTTCCGTTCGTATATCACCCTGCACCCTGCATCAGCTTTCAGATGCCGACATGCTTGGATCGGTTCATCAGTTATTCTTTCTACAGTTCCATTTCCATCACGAGCTGATCGTCGCCCTGCACAAGCGACGTAGTCTGCTTGTCCGGTTGGAAAATGAACTATATCACACAGGTTAACTGTTACCCTAAAAACCATTGGTCGTGTCTGAGAAACTGGATATGAGATATGGAGCAGGAAAACGCTAAAAGTATAGACGACATACATATGCAGGACCCTTAGTATCAGTGGACCAGTAGAAGTCAGTAGCAGAGCACAAGGCTTCGGAGCCGCAGACCTGGGCGCCCGTCGTGTATGCCTTGAAGGAGATCTCGTTCGTTTCGGAGCCCCACAGCTTGCGCCAACGACTTCTAACGCTGCCGGACTTGGCGTTGGGGATCTTGTTGGTGTTGTAGGCGAGATTCCAGATGCTCTCGTCGGTGGCGCAGAGGTCGCCCCCGCTGGAACTGGCCTTACCTTCGACGTACCCGATCTCGCCGCAGGATAGCCCAGATTGATAGATGTCGATCGTGACAGCGTTGCCGACGGAGTTCATGCATTTGTTCCCTCCGCTTATGGGGTTGAACGTAACGGTAAAATTGGTGGACGGCCTGATTCCTAGGTTGATGCAGGCATAGACCTCGGCGCCCGGGCCAGCAGTGATGGGAAGAGCATAGCTCAGGATGAAGACGAGGACCGAAGAACGGAGAGAAGGCATAGTGTTGGAGCACAGTCAAGGGCGAATGTGAAGCACATAGAAGGACTGGAGGTTGGTGTCTGGTTTTCGCAGACTGTGGGGGAACTCCCTGAATTTATGCTCGATCTGCCGGTCGCACCTTTTGGCGACTCTTCTGGGAGTAGGTTCTCTCATCAAGTATATGCCTCAAGTTTGCCCTTGTCGCTTGGTGTATAGGCCCGTAAGTTTACCATCTCCCACCCATTCCAGGAGGAATGTAGATCTCCATGCGGTCTATCTCGACGGTCTGTTCCTTTGACAGGTCACTTCGCGATTGTAACTTGTACAGCATGTGACCTAGCCAGAGGTAGTACGGTGAGATACTCATCGCTCGACACCTCAATGAGCATGTCTCAATGCGCCCACATACATCCCGACGGACAGCAGTAGACCTCGATGTGCCAAGCATCAGGTTATCGTCGGTATGTGTAAACCAGGTCTGGACAGCGGCGAGGTGTTCGTGAGAAGAGCAAGCTGAGGAGGGAGTGTTGTACGAAATAGCCTATTGACACAGCACAAAAACAACCCCGCACGAGATGTGGTCCAATGAGGATTTTTGAAGTCGACTACGATCTTCTGCCGGTCAGACGTGGCGCTCATAATGGCAACCTTTTCCTATACTCATACGCGTCAGGCGTCGAGAGCTGACTAAGATCATCCAAATACATGGGGAAAGGAACTGTGAAGCTTGGCTGGAGTTTAGGAGGAATTAGATTTCGAGATAGCCTATTAAGACAATACGGGGACTAGCCCTCGCGAGACGTCGTCGAATGACGGCTCTAAAACCTACAACTATTGCATCCAGACTCTTGTTATCACGCCTTGGTATTCACAATCGTCACCTTTTTGGATGCCCATGCATTAGGGCCGCATATAACTATCTGTCAACAAAGTGACACCTAAGGTCATCCGACTACATTGGGAAACGAGATCGCAAAGGTGACCAAGGGTCTTCAGGCAAGTCTGAACCTGTCGATCGCTGAGAACTACGCCTCGCACAGTGAAATATCTTGCCTATGTCATCAAGATCCTAATTCCTTGTCTACATTCGATTTTGAGGCTGCAGAGGCGGTTAGGGCGCGAGAAGGAAAATGACCATCAGGATTTATCTTAGCGAGCACAGGGCAATTGCGTGACTAGCATATGAGGCATTGTACGAAGTTATTGGTCCTCAACGAAAGGAGTCGAGGAGTATGAGTATAAAAAAAAGCTCCATCGCACAAGTTATGCCTGATAAACTTGCTAGCCTAAAGGACTACCGGCGTCCCAGAGCAGTATCATTGAATCCCAGGCCCTGAAATGAGCGATCAAAGCCAGTACCAAGGCTCTCAAGCCTATGCTCGAGAAGTCGCCGCGGACGAGTCCATAACACCCAACTGTGGCACCGTGGGCTTTTCCAAGACGCTCGTCAATCTTCGGGGCAAGCTCCAATCCATCGACCTTACCATCAAAGCATCCTTCACCTCGAACACGAAAGGTTCCTTCGGCCTCCCACCCAACTGGGGGTTGAACATCTCCTACACCATCCCCGGCCAGAGTGTGACTGCGCAGGGGAAGAGCTACGTGGTTGATCCCGACTGGAGCGACGAGACTGGTTGGCAAAGTGGCCTTCGATACGTCAACCACCATGGCATGCTGTTCGAGCAAGTGTTCCCTTCCCTCCCGCTCCCCTCTGGTCGACCGGGTTTCTATGCCTGGCAACTCCATATGACCGACGGAGCTCTAGAATTCTTTGATGACTACGGGAAGTTACTCGAGCATGATGACGTGTACGGAAACTCGATCTATTACTCTTATGTTGACCCCATGTCGGATCCTCGCAATGCATGGATTGACTATATCATTGATTCCTGGGGCCAACAAATATCTTTCCAGTATGACATGGACACTAGCCTAGCTGTTGTTGCACCGGATGGAGGCAAGATGACATTGGTCTTTGGATACCAGGGCGTGGACCAACTCCAGGATCCTTCAGGCTATATCACGTCTTTCAACTACACCACCTCTGCCAACCAGACTGTCATCGACAAGATAACGTACCCCACCGGTCTACAATCGAGCTTCGAGTATACTGGGCTCAACGCGCTCGATGAGAACGGGAGTTCCATTGAGCTTCCGACGTGCTCGCGGCACGTACACATGGATGCCACTGGAAATCAGATGAGCATAACCAGATACATCTATGGCGAGGCTACGGGGTACGCGAATTTCACGGGCAATGCCATCGGATGCTGGATGGGTTCAAGCCACGACTCTCTCATGGATAGCAATAACCAAGACTACAGGTGATACTTCTGCCTATATATGCCCACAGATTTTACTAAGAACTAGCTGACTTGTTGGGAAGATACGACGTTGCCATACAACGACTAGACGAGAACCAAGCCATCCTACAAATGTCGCGAATCTACTACAATTACTTGCACCTGTCCATGAGGGATGAGCACTACTTGATTGATATGAACGGCAACCTAGTCCCTGCATATTGTTCGGAGAACACCTATAACATCCTAGTCGACTAGCACGCAAGGGCGACATCATACAGCCAGCCAGTTCAAGTTGATCACTTCCACTACCACGAATCGGACTCCAGCTATAAACCCCTACGTCGAACAACTGCTGCTTATGATGACTTCGGATGCCCACTGAAGACGAGCGAATATCTGTGGGATGCAAGCCGGAACGCCTTTGTTTTACAGCAAAGCGTGGCAAACACCTACACCAATGCGTCCTGGGGTGGCGAGATGCTGGCTAGCGAGACGTACATCGACAACCTCGTCGGGAGTGAAAAGCGCATAAACCACGAACTCACACCAGATCAGCGGAACTTTGCCAGCTCCACTACCCTATTCCGAGAGTCTTCCGCTTCCGACTGGAGCCCCTGGAAAACGAAACTCCATGCTTACGACACCTGCGGTCGTATCACCTCTGAAACCGTTGCGTGGAGCAAGGGCGCCGACGTCCCGCGTGGCAGTGTCGCCCAGTATACTTACCTGAAGATCTATTGGTTTGATCAAGGTACAGGTATCCTGACGGAGTCGAGGACTGACCCGCTTGGCAAGACAGGAAGCCTCGATTACGACATGCGGATTATGCGCGGGCCTCTTGTTCGGAAGACGTCGCCCCTCGGTGTCGTGGAGTTCCTCAAGTACGACTTGTCCGGGAGACTGGTAGAGATGACTGACGCGCTCGGCTATACCAGTAAGATTCTGTATCTCGTCGGGCCGTCGACCAACAAGGTGCAATCCACGAACTCTATCGGTTACATTACGCAGCAGTCTTATGATGCGCTAGGTCGCGGGATCGAGATCGCCGACAGTGGTGTCGAGGGGTTGCCCGGCATTAACAGGATACTGTCCCTCAGTGAATACAACTTCGTGTCCAAGGCCGTCAGATCCACCAACGAGCTAGGGCTAGTCACGACCCAGGTGTACGACGCGCTTGGTCGGCTTATTCGCCGGACCGATTACCTCGGCAATGTAACGACCTATATTCACAACGATGCCGATCTCGTGACGGAGGAGAGGCTCAACGGGGACCCACGGCGAACCGTATTCGCCGACGGCCTCGCGAGGACTTTCAAGACCATTTTGTATGAAGACTCCGGTGCGACATCCTTGGGCTATCAGCTCGTGTCCGAGACGTTGTACGATGGGTTCGGCAGAGTTAAGAGCCGCACATCACATCAGCAGGCGACTGACGGCTCCAACTCGATCCTGCTATCCCAGAAAGATACCGAAATGAACGTAGAGGACAGTCCTCAAAAGGTCACAACAGTGGGCTTGGCGAGCAACCTTACAGGACCGATGGACCAGGTTGTTCGTGAGTATACGTACGACATATTCGGCAATTCCATCACCTACCGCAAGACGGTGACGTACGCTGACGGACGTCAATACTCCCATGACGGTCCAATGAGCACATATGACGCTTGCAACCGCATGGTAAAGTTGCAGAACCAACTTAGCCAGTCAGAGACAAGTGTCTACAATGCAGATAGGCACAAGGTGTCCTTGAAACGATATGATGGCACCGTGTTCAGTTACACGTACGATGCTCTCGGACAAGAGTTGACCGTCGAGAGCCCGGACGAGACGACTTCAAAGGAATGGCAACCGAATGGCATGCTTGCCAGGGTTAGCAGAGGTGACTCAACCATGAGTTACGCCTATGCCATAGACGGAAGCCTCAAGTCTGTGGTTTACCCGGGCGGCGCAACCCAGTTATATGAAGTCGACAGTTTCTCAAGGGTTCGT
Source organism: Xylariaceae sp. AK1471 (assembly GCA_023159215.1). Taxonomy (NCBI): domain Eukaryota; kingdom Fungi; phylum Ascomycota; class Sordariomycetes; order Xylariales; family Xylariaceae; species Xylariaceae sp. AK1471. Next base: position 1,013,948 of record JAJKLI010000009.1, on the reverse strand, counting down.
CGGGAGGTCGATGCTGCCGGTTGCGTAACCGTGAATTCTTTTGATAGCTTCGGGCGGCTCGCGTCAAAGACGCTAAATACTAACAAGATCGTGTATGATTTTGGAACGGTTAACCACTGTATCGGCGCTCTTGCTGGCTACACTGTCTCCTCTTCTCGATCTTATCGCCGCTTCATCTCTTACGATGCCTTCGGTCGGCAGTCCGAGGTCGTCGATCGCGACTCCGCTGGGAAACTCCTTAGCACAATCTATCGCCACGACAGTAGAGGTCGACTGACAGAGTCAAGTGTCAGCTCATCAGATACCCAGGATCCACACACAAACTACGACGACCATATTCAATACGATGGCTTGGGCCAGCTGAGCGTGAAGAGCACTCAATACCCGAGTGACCTAGCGTCGTCAAATATTCAGAGTTTCGCATATGACGGAAATTCGAATATTCTGCAGTCCACGAATAATGGGACAACCTCGTACTTCACATACAATGCCATCGATCAGCGAACAGACAATGGCTTCGTATATGACACCAACGGAAGGCTTTTGGCCGATTCCAGGCAGAGGAAGTACACTTACGACTCCAAAGATAAGCTGCTCAGCGTCACTAGCGAGACAGGAACCACAAGCTATCAGTACTATGCCAACGATGCCCTATCTACGATGGCCAAACCCAAGGCATCCTCGTCGTACTACTACAGCTCGGGTGCAGTGAACGCGGCGATGGAGTCGGACGGCAAGGCTTCAGCCTGGACGTCATATTTCTTGCATCTGCAAGGTCCCATCTTGGCGCAACGGGGAACTGAAAGCGCCACAGCCTTCCTCGAGAGCCGGAACTCGACGGTCATGGCCCTGGGAAGCACAGAAACTACATCATACGCGTACGACTCTTACGGCAAGACAGCCAGCGGACCACCCCGGTTCGGATGGCAGCAGGAACTGAGTGACCCAGAAGAAGGGCTGGTATACCTCCGCTCTCGCTTCTACCAGTCGGACAACATGTCCTTCCTGACTATGGACGGCGCTCGATCCCAAGAGAACCGATACGCCTATTGCAATGGCGACCCCGTCAACGCATCGGATCCAGACGGCCATGATGCTACTGGGAGGATGATAGCAGGCACGGTTGTCGGTGCTGTTGTTGGCATCGTGATTACGGTGGCTTCCGGAGGCCTCCTGTCCTGGGTCGGAATACAAAGTTTCGGCATCTCAGCAGCCGTAGCCGGCATCGGTGCAGCAACCATATCCGGCGCGGCCGGTAGTCTCGCTGGTGATGCCACAAGTGCTGGGATCAAAGGCGAGAGGTTCACCGCGGCACGTGCGGGAGAAGATCTTCTCGTCGGGGCCGTCGGAGGCGCAGTAGGTGCAGGGTCCGGCGGACTTGCAGCAAACACGGCAACACGAATGGCCATGAATGCGGCTTGGAAGTTGGCTAATATTCAGTGAATCGGCGCCTTTACCACGGCCATCATTGGCGGCGGCTTAGGCAGCTTCGCATCAGCCGAGACGAGCGCATTAATCCATCATCAGCCGCTGTTTTCAGCCGACACGGCTCTCGCTGCGATTACGGGTTTCGCAGGGGGTTTCGGTGGCGCGTTCGTCTCAAGCGGCGTCAGTCGTGCTTATCTATCAGGGGACCTTGATGTGCTTCCTGTGAAACTGACAGCGGCGGAGGCGCGACTGATCGTCAAGGGCATGTCGACAAACCTAGCGCTCGCTGATGACTTCAACATGTACGCGCTGAGCACACACGCTGAAATGCAAGCGGATCTGCAGGGAATGACCAACGACCTTTTCCGCACACGGGGCCCCGGAGGCAACGGACAGATGCACCGAGTCATCATTGCGCACAGCGATGGGGACATCATGTACGCCACCGTTCACTACCAAGGGAAAACAGTGTATCGGCCCATCGATGCATCTGTGCTGGGCGCACATATCGCTGCTGATCCCACCTTTAGGATGGCCAATGGGGCAGACCCTCGAGTCTACACGAACGATATCAAGTTAATTGCCTGTAGGGGAGGGATAGCAAATGCTCAGAAGGTGGCGGGGGCGCTGAACACCCGCGTTTGGGCATCGTATGAGGCTATCACGGTCAGCGACCAGCCGAGATGGCATCAATTTACCTGATTTTTTAATTTGTTTCCTTAAGCACTCACCGCTTCATTCAGACTGGCCCAAATGGCTGAGGTCGGAGAAGGCAGAGCCGGTGGGACTGCCGCACCATTATAATAAGTCAGCAAAACCCTTCATACCGGGTGTTCAATATGCGAAACCCGGGCATTTGAAGAATCTCCCAATTCTAGAAAACGAAATCATTTTCTTTGTCCAAACAGAAATTATATAACGATCACTCGATAGATGATTGGACGCCGTTTTTATGATTTGTTTAAGGTTTGTTGATGTATGAGTCAAGTACGGAGTCGAGGCTGAAGTCGGTAGGATTTGTTTGGCCATCTAATGAGGCTCGAGATAGGGTTTCCGCAACGCTACTTCGTCAAACGAAGTGGCCTAGCTTGATCTGATAGCATAAAGTAATCCTACCGGAAATCCAGGAAATAACCCTTGCATTATTTAAAACACTATATTTCCTAAAAATACGGCGTTGCAAAGTCTGGGGAGAGGACAGGGCTGACAATATCGAACAAAGTTCCAAGGAGAAATGCGCTCTCATTAGCGAGGAGTAAGGTTCTAAATCATCGACCCTAGAGCATATAACTCACAAAACCTTATGTGAGAAGGCAGAAGGGGAAAGCTTTCTAAGAGGTCTCTCGTTGATGTCTTCGTTTCAAGGAGACTTATACCAATTTCCAATGTAAGCGATAGCGCATAGGCTCAATGCCGCGAGGGCAGGTCCATATGGCCAGAACAGCTGTGGCACGGTATTATTTAGCTCCCTATATGGGAGTCCGAGGATAAACTTGTGAACTGTGATACGAACAAAAGCATTGAATGCATCTTTTAGTATACGAAGCCCATGACCTAAAAAAACACTCCATAGAAATGTTTGTTAAACTGATTTCTAGCTCCTGGGTGCGATATTTTCTGCTCGCTACTCGTAGGTTCTATTATAGACCGTTTCGCATACCAAATTCTGAGAGCTAGAAATTGGTGGCGCCATCATATCGCGATATAGCCGTATCTTCAGCGGTTGGCATGACTTCGCTTGCCTCTCTCTTAACACAGCGTTGTTACAAGCCGGGTTGTCTAGCAGGTACGTTCAACAGGACATATCTGCTACCATTACATGGTTTTGGACTGCAACCTATATATTGGCTCAAAGCAACCCGTGCACTGCAGCAGGTTCTATACAAATCAAACCCATAACAGCCTTTAGACTACACCCATCATGGTTAGTTGCAAGCATTCGTAAGGCTAATCACCTGAAAAGACCATAAAGGATGATTCTTGACTTCCATATAGCAATGAAAGACCTATACGTCGCTTAAGCCGATTTCCTACGAGCCTGATTGCGATAGCTGTTAGAAACCGGAGATCACTCTCCTTATCTACATATGCACACAAGTAATGGGCCCAACCGGATCCTACTTTACGTTTACATCAGAAGCCAAACAAACAGCGACCGCGCAACTATACACAGATATAACTTCGCATATGACATATCTATCGGCTGTCCGCCGCAATCCTATGATGACCGTGTCACATTATGAATTCAACCTCTCCGACATTATTAATGCAAAATCACCAATGTAGTCAAACAAGCTGTGGCGGTAGTCAATAAGGTAAAAACTCAGAGCAGAACGAAGATCTTGGTGTATTGCCGTATGGGTACATTGCGGTCGGCTTCTGTTATTGCTGCACATCTGATGAGCGAGAAGATAGGCTTGGAAGAGGCTTTGGCGATGCTGGGGGGTGCAAGGCTAGTGGCGCGTCCAAATAAAGGGTTTGTGCAGCAGCTGAAGTGTTTAGAGACAGATATCTGGGCAACTAAGTTAGCATAAGGACCGGATAGCAGTTTATAATGGCATTTTTCTTTCGGTACTACTTTCTCCTTTGGCCTAGTTCTGTACAAATGCCTTCTTCAGAATAGATCACCCCTGAATTTATGCTACTCTTGCCTTCGTACTAATTGAACATTGTGCTCACGAAAAGTCAGTTCAAGTTCTAGATGAGGGAATCGGGGCAACCTCTGAAGCACCGAGAAAATGATTCATTCTATCCAGTCAGCGCTCTCCTTGTTCACAAGACCTGCCAAGAAGCGTGGCCGTATGCGGTTAAGATTGATTGGCCATCATGCCTCTCCGGAATGAGTCATCTCATCCCTGTTTTTCCAGAGTTGGCGTCAATACGGTAGTGCACGCCGGCACACGCGCTACCACGAAATCGCAAGATGGTTGATGCGACTTAAATTATGCGGCTCAACGGCAAGTTGGTGACACAAAAGTTGACACACATCCCTTAACACTTACATATACAGTGAAGACGATGATACCACTGAAATAATCTCAAATTAAACCAAAATGATTAAATTGTGCATTTTCGATGGCGTTAATTCAATCTACTAGTTTTTTAGTCAAATAAACCGAAATACGTGGTGGAGTTGATGTTCGGAATCAGATAACTGTTATCGAGAGAGTGTCAATTTTTTTGCCACCAACTTGAACGGCAGGAGAATGCTAACCTTAGGTACTGACTGCAAAATCCTACTGACATGGATGCTCCTTAATGTATCGTGATTCGATATCCACATTTGGGGCCAAAAAACGATCATCCTGACTAGATGTCGGGTGTCAAAAAGGTTAATCACGACATGGATCCTCTTGGTCTGTAAGGTCGGTATTAGAACCACATCCTGTTATGAACCAGCATACTCTGGTCAAGGTATTTGAAATGAAGCAATTTTGGTTCTGAAGAATGTTTTAATGCGGTGCTATCGCTAGAGCCCTGTGAATGCGCTCTGATTACGTGTGTAAATAAAAGAATATATTATTTTAGGTCACGGGTATAGCTAGAAGAGTGTTAGTTTCCTGACAGTAACCATTTCAGGACGATATCGTGGCAGTGTGATTCAACGATGGAACGTTGCTGCCTGGGCTTGCTTTTCACCCGGCTCAAAATGCCACTTGAATATGCAACAGAACTGCAAGCCCAAGGATAACAATGGAGGGGGAGTGATACATACAGTTATTCAAGCAGTAATCACACTGATCAGCAGAACCAGCAGGTGCTTCCATTCTAGTAAGACGTATAATTTAGTAGATAGGGTACTGATATACGCTGGAAAGATATATCGCTTCTGGCAAACTCCCTAGTCAGGAGTGAGAGACATTTGACCTAATCGTGTCTGATATCGTAGCGTATGTTAGATGATTGGCTCTGAAGTCACTACCCCGAAGTGTTTTTGCTTTGCAGTACGTTACTAGAGGGGAACCATAGATAGGTGATGGCTAAATCTGTCTTAGTTCCTGCTCGGGGGCGTTCCGTGCCAGTCTTTAGGAAGAACAAGGATAGGATTGAGTTTGGCTGCATAGTGCCGGGATCGTTACAAAAAACACATACAGGATAATGCATAATTCCCAAACACTTGGCATAAAACATCGCTAGCCAATTAGGGCACGTCCCATTCAGCCGGTATGGGGAAGCCTGCAATTACGCGCAATGTTGTTGTAGGTAATCACAGGCCAGTCGCTGGTGAGGCTCAAAACGCCAGCGAATGATTCGCTGGTTGAATGCTGAATTGGGGGCCAAAAAGGAACTATCAGCACTACTGCAGCACCCTGATTTCGACGTGCTCCCCGCACCGGAAAACACTACATAAGTGGCTAGACTATGAAGCCTCTGTCAACCATTGATTCAGCGCTTGAAGCAGTTTGTATCGCCCTGTAGCGCTTGCAGTAACACGACCCAATGTGTTAATGTGTCGCGCCGATGCATGAAGATAACATTTATCACATCACTATTTGAGGAATGCAGTACCAGGAAATGAGTTCCAGCTTTGCTCAATGAGTTATGGCAAGGGTTGACTGAGTTCACTTCACATGCGTGAGCTTCTTCATGATAAGATCAAAGGGCCAAGGGGGGAGAATGGCCAGTAAGAGGTGAAGTCCCAAGCCGTGGCTTTCACAATTAGTCGGCTACTAAGAATCGGTTGGAGTCTATATACAGTAATCAATGTGGACTGTTGGAGTCCGCAGTACTAGGTAGAGGCAATTTATGGAAATAGCAGATCTTCAATACCGGTATACTGTGGAAATGATAAGCCCCCAAGTACAGGATGAAATTCCGGCGGTGCCTTCCCATTAGGAAGCAAGCGAGGTACTTTTTCTGTATCGTAATCTTGCGCAGAAAGTTCTCGCTGTGAACGTACCCCCAGAGGCATCTCCTCATCCGGGTTGGATCCCTTTGGATCCCGCCAGGCCGTTATTGGACAGCATGCCGTTCTTTTGCCTTCCTTCTGATGTCGCATGACCCTGCTCTAGTCACACCTGCAGTGTGTGTTGGATGTAGTAGGCTGGAGCGGGTCGACTGGGCTGTGTTGGTCCAACCATCTGAACAACCGTATGTTCATGAAAATTACCAAGATTTGATCATAGTTAATTAGACGTGAGAACCGACTTATATGATAAGCTCATTGGTTCAAGCGTTTCATAAACCAGTATTATTACTTTAGTCTGTGACCATGCTGCATGCAGGAAAGCCTAAACAGGGACTCCCACGGACTGGTACATGACGCATCCAAGGAAAAACACCAACAAATTATAAGTGTCATGCATACCATACACTACCCTGAAGAAGACGGTGGTATAGCCAGCGGAAGAGGTGTGTAGTAGTTCTTCTTATACAGGTTTCTTTCCATGTCTCATGCAATAACATCCTATAAAGCAGTCGACAACACTGATATTTAAGACGCCCCACAGATTTTTCTTCCACTCCACAAGCCGTGGAAGGCTTGACGCAATATTCCTGCTGTCCTCATAGATCCTATCCCCCTTGGCCATTCGACTTTTACAATTTTATCATATTCACCTATAAATTTTGATTAGTAGCCTGTCTCAAAATTCTTAGTCCACTTCGATTTCAACCTTTGCACCAAGTTTCTAAGAATCATGGCTTCCGTGGCGAGGTTGTACAACACGCTGCCCAACCTTGGTGAGGCGGAAGAGAAGCTCGCAAATCAGCAGTTCGACTTGGCTGAGTTGGCAAATCTCCTTGCCACCTACAGTTACGAATTTGGTGTATACCTTGTTCATGCCCATTGCAAGCTTGCTGAAGGAGAAATTATGCTTGCTAATGGAAATGTCTCGGAGCCAAAACACATCTCAGAAGTCGGTGGCTACTATCCGGAAAACTGGCTCCCATCCGGAGAAGCCTTTGAGTTTAGGGGAAATGCAACCAAAACTCCTCCCGCTAAGCTTTTTGCCGAGCTCAACCGTCTCACAAAGAATACGGGTGTCCTAGGACTTTATTATATCGGCGAAACTGACCCTGAGAAGAAGTTGGAGTATACCGACGGCCGCAAAAACATACTGGAGCCATTCAAAGAGGAATATCGTGGCAAAAACACAACAGAAACTGGATGGGCAGCGACCAAAGGAGCTCCTGGCATTTTGACCTGCACGATCAACTGTGATACCCGAATTACCCGTAGCGGTTCTGTACACAAGGGTATGATCACTTCAATGCTACTCTAAGATCCTAATATTAATGCTTCAGAAACAGGCACGAGATCCACAAGCCCTGGTGGCCAAGCCTAAATGCGTACATACGTTGCAGTTTCGGGCCATATGCAATTGACTGAGGGCAAGTCGGTAAAATGGAAGTTGAACGTGTATTCCTTTCTGGGGTATTCCTAGTCTATAGGTATCTCGAAGCAGCTTGCTTTGAGGCGTGTCAGATATTATCTAGGCTGGCAGATGATTGTGCAGACTTTCAACAAGCCTGCCATGGGGAATCTCCTTTTTAACAGATCATAGTTACATTTGCTCTCATAGCCTTTTCACCAATAGCTTCTGTTAATATTTTGATCAAAAGTCACACTCATCTTTTTGATTAGGTATTAATCAGAGTGACTCTTATGGTTACATTTGTTATCAGCCTTTAGAATGTCTACACCATGTGAACAATGTTGTCCTCTGTGCGCAACCTGGCAAAGCAGGCCGGAACAGGCCATATTTGGCGCAGCACAGCTTTACAATAAATTCTGAGGATCGCTTGAAATATGTCAATCTAGCTAGGTGACAGTTGATGCCAGCATGTTTGAACAATATGAGAGACACTCGGGTACAAAGTGCTCAGGGAGGATGAAATCGTGGCACCTTTACTGCAGGGTCCCAGAGTCACCGCATAGTGATTCAAAACCACTACACTCATTCTAATGGAAAGTCTAATTTGCACGTGGACTAAATGCTACCACTCAGACAAGTTGATTTGCAGACATTTTGAATCACTATTCTCTCTACCCCAGCCCTTCGTGCTTGTGCATGACATTTCTTTGCTTCATTCTATCTTGATAGCCTCAACCATCCTATATAGCTCATCCAGACTGGGGCGCTGTGTTGGCACCACTTTCATGCAAGCTTCAACAATAGCATCTAGAGGTGGCGGTACAGGCCATTCAATCAAAGTATTAATGGGAACATTAGAATATACCCACCCTTTGATTAGAGGGCCAATATCGTAGATGTCAGATAGTACAGACCAACCCGCATCATCCAAGCTATTCTCATCCATGGTATAGGTAAGCTCAGGAGCAAACCAAGTTCCCCACCTACTCTCTAGGTCAATTAGTACTAAGCTTTGTTTATCCAGCGAGAACATGATATTTTTCAAAGAGAGATCGCGATGAATGATACCGAGAGAGTGAAGACATCTCAATGCTTCAATGAGCTGTAAAAGCCAGCGCTTATAATCTGCGAGAGAGTAGGATCGACTGATGCCATGTTGCCAAGGGAGCAGTTTTTCAAAAACGAGTTTCCCATCTGCTGATTTGCCAAGGAGATGAGTGAGGTGTGGCGATATCGGAGTGCCAGGACATGAGCCACCCTGACAATTTAAGAGATTGAGAATCTCCCTTCGATATTTGCAACGCTTAACGAAATGCTTCGACTCGTCAACATCGATCAAGGGTAGCAGCTCAAGATCAGCATCAGTGTGATCAAAATCCTCCGAGAAGTGCTCCTCTGGTGGCATAGGCACACGCTCGATCTTGGTGACCTTGTCACCATCAATGTCCCAGTTATCTGTAAGATTTGGTAGGTTGCGGTGAAGTCGAAGAATGTCGCCGGACAGAGTGCCAGGAATGTTTGACAGACGAATGTACCTTCCATGAGTTGTGATGCCGTCTGCCATCCAATAGCTCCATTTTTCGACACTTCCTTCAGTTTTCGTTTCTTGTGCCAGAATTTCGCAACCAGGATAGAGATTCGAAGTTTCAAACCGTAGGTTGTTGTATTCAGAACGAAGGTGTTGTACTTGGGATGCAAAGTGCATGGCCGAATATGTCTGCAGGACCATGACTGCAGTATTCTTCTGAGACCGTTGTCGAATGTGGTGGCGTTGTGGATTGACAGAGAAGGGAGGGTAATCAGGTTGTTCCAGATATTCTGTAGTGCATATGAAAAAGTTCAGATTACAAGAATATTTAGATTTGTAACGGTGGTGCGGAAAATATTGTATAAGTGAAAGTGTCAGGGTGAGGACTTCACTGCGTGCTGGAGGTGGTGAAGGGGAAGAGAGTCAGGTAGGCTGATTAGATCTACCTAGCTATGAGGTGGAAGCCTTAGGTATATAGATAGGTCGGGTCGCAACAGGAGGGTGGCCAGACAACCGAGACAGCGAGTTGGTTAACCCGTCCCTTGGGTGCTGAATCGGCACCAACCTCATTTATTAAGAGAACCTTATCACTACCTCTGCTGTAGTCTGCACTAGGCACATCTGCTGTACTTCAACTGCTGGCAATTAGAGCTAGCTGTGCCGCTGTGTGAACTACCCCGCACCTAAGCAGCCTACTAACTTAACAATACTTTATTTAAGTAGAGAGATAGTAAGTTTGATTTACTTACACAGCTAAATTATTGCGCACTAAAAACAAGTAATCACATTATAATAATATTAATCAATTAACAGTTTAGTTAATTAGTTGAAGTAGATTTTATGTTGTTGAAATAGTTGTTAGACTAGTGTTATAGGTGTTGTAGGTGGTACAGGTGCAAGTGGTGCAGGTAATCAGCAGATGTAGTAATTATCTTTTTTAATTAGTATACGAATACACCAGCTTAGCATAAAGACCCAATCATCACACAATTCCATAGACTAGCTTCTCAGCACGAACTTTACCCTGCTTCTGCAACTCGAAACCCTCCGCGATAGCATCCAGCCCACCGAGCTCTTTAGACGGATTCGGCTTGATCTTACCGGACCCGACGTATTCCGGCAGCAAAGACAAATACTTTTCCCAGAAATTTTTGTCTTCGGGCGTGGGCCCACCATAGTTATCGAATGAACTGCCACCGAGATCAATCGGGTTTCCGAACACCGTGTACACAATAGTCGACTCAACCTTCACTTTCGCCAGGTCTGCTGGGAGCTCAGCACTCTTTCGGGGGAGAATGCAGAGCACGTGTCCTCCTTTCGTAGGTGAGATGGCCTGCGCGACAGCTTTCGTCGTCTCCTTCTCAGATATGCAGTCGAATGCGTGCTGAAGCCCGTCATGGGTTAGCGTGCGGACCTTTTCAGGCCACGCCGCGTCCTTGTAATCCACCACGGCGTCGGCACCCAATGATGTGAGGAGGTCGTGGTTCTGCTTGGACCCTGTTGCAATGACGTATAAACCAGCAAGTTTGGCAAGCTGCACAGCATACAGGCCCACCGAGCTCGTTCCTCCATTGATGAGGACCGGAAAAGCCGACTTGGCAGGCTTGCTGGGCTCGGGGAGCCCTAACCTCTGAAACATGGCCTGTATCGCAGTGGCGAAAGCAAGACTCACGGTCGCCGCGTCCTGGAACGAGACGGAGTCCGGCACCGCCCACACGAGCGAAGAGCCAGTGACGAGGTACTCAGCGTAGGCGCCGCGCTTCGGCTCGCCCAAGGTGCCGTATACGAAGCCGGCGACGCGCTGGCCCTCGCGCCACGACGAGCCGTTGGGATCGGCGACGGTGCCGGCGAAGTCGCAGCCCACGATACGCCCCGGAGGCCGACTCGGCACGGACTTCCAGTCCGTCGGATTCTGGGCTGCGTAGTGTACGCGGACGAGGATCTCGCCTTCGGATGGCGTTGGCTTTGGAATTTCTTGCACGGTGGCAATGCCCCCTTCGGCGGTGACGAAGGCCTTCATATTGTGTGGATGATAACTGTCTGGTGATGCGGTGCTTACTTTTCTTGAGGGAGTCTTGAAGTAAGAGGTCAGCTTGGTGATTTTGAATGACTTTGGGTATACTGGTAGTTTATTATAGAAGAAGGCAGGGGCTTTTATGAAGGAATTTCTTGGTCTTAGCACAGCTTGAGTGAGATGTCTCATTCGTTAGGCCGTCATATGAATGATGGAGTGTATGAGACAGCGGGGAATGTCACGGTATGAGTTTACTGTTTCCTTGCCCTGGTATTAGTAGGCAATGGATGCTATACGGCGCTACAGATATGGGGAGTACTGATAGGGGTATCATATCTCCATTCGACCTACCTAGGACTACTAGGTAGCGGTCAGTGTGTCTTAGCTGACAAACTACCGTTTATAATCTTGCTTTGAAACGGATATACATATGCCCTCGCGCCCTTTCGTAAAAGCCCTGTTACAAATGTCTTATTACGGATGCTGCGTTGTGGCACAGTGTCTCTATTATAGGGGGGTTCAATGCCAAGGATGACGACCATCGGAAGATTTTTAACCCTGCTTATGTCATAATGGTACATGCCATGTTGTGAATGTGGTGATCTGAGGTAATGTCATAGACACGATTGAGAATTACCGAGGGAACACCGAAGAAAAATAGTATGAAAATAGCCCATATAGGTTTGGTTTCTGGTGTCACATACAGCAGTCTAGAAGTCTTGAACATTCACATGCAAGACGACTAGTAAAGTCACAGCACCATAATTAGTGACACAGTTGCCGAAGAGGGTCATGAGTCAAAAGTTGTTTGAAACCGCAAAATTTTGAAGTTATGTAGTTGGTAGATATTTACCACTCTAACCTATCATCACAGGTTAAGCTGACATCGAAACGCTCGTCGCCTCTCCAGACCTTGGCGCCAGAATTGGACGCCGCGACGACGCTTCGAAGATCGCTTATCATTCCGCCTGGGCCACTGCCGAATACCCTCGTCGGCCCTCGCACGGTGCTTTCCACGAAGTCAGTCACTAGAGTCTTCAAATCCGGGTGTCGATCCAACCCTTTGCTGCCGAGTTTTTGTATGTCCAGTGACATGGCAGTTGGGCTCCCATTAATCGACGTCGAAGAGCACGAAGGGGACCGGCATATCTCCTTATCAGCAACAATTTGTTCTTCAAGCTTTTCCTCTTGTATAGAAGGGGTGTTGCTGCCTGCCTCCCTTGTCACATAGATGTGTACTTCGATCCTGTGGGATCTAGCAGCGTTATGGATAGCCATGATCTCCTGCTCGACCCAGCGCAGATCTGCTTTCCTTCGGACAGCCCAGATGAGCTGGATTCTGCGGTCCCTCGTTGCGGGTTTCTCGATAACACTGAGGAGTACGGGTAACACGTAAGTGATGCCGGTGCCACCCGCGACACACAAGAGGTTGTCTTCGGGCATCAGCGTTTCGACGATTGACTCCCCGTAGGGTCCGGTCAATATGACTGGTGTTGTGGCTTTAGGGGATTGGGTAAGCTTCTTTAAAGCTAGATCTGCGATCTTCTTCGTTTCACCCTTCTTAGCTCTGAATATATAGGAGTGTGTGACTGTCCCATTGCGAGTCGAGGGTAGGTTCAATGGCGTGAAAGGATGCGACTGCCACATGCTACTCTCGGTGAAGCATAGGTAGAAGTGCTGGCCGACTTTCCAGACATCATGAGATTGTGTTAAGTCTATGCGTACGATATCTCCGTGCTCAGTATCTGAAAAGTGCGTCAGTGAGGCTGGTGCAGCGCGGAAGCCCATTGAGTTATCTGGGAGATACTGGTGGTGTATCAACAATGTGCGCAAGAGGCGAATGGCACGATCCAGAAACCATATCAGTAGAGATGGAAGAAGGAAACATCTCAGTTGCTCCCAGTGACCCCAGCAAGCCCCTACGTAGACCATGGCTAAAACGTAGTGAGCCTTTCGGAAGAACTCGTATCCTGTGAGACGAATGGCCCATGGTGTGCTCAGCACGAATAGGAGTATGAGTAAGATCATCGCAACCACTCCCCATATCATGTAGGGCTGGGTAATCCAGGCAATCGCCGTCAATGGTTGCGGTTGATACAGCCGCACTTCGATAATAGTCCAACCAATTGTATGCACAGAGCCCTGGATGAAGATAATGTAGCCAAGCCATCGATGAAGAAAGCTGAAACTTTGGTAGGAAACTCCTGTCAGTAAAGAGAGGATCAATTCTCTGCTTGATAACAAAATTGAGAGCGGTGTCAAAGCGTAGGCCAGAACTCCAATGCGATCAGCGAATGGTCCAAGAGTTGTTCTTGTGTTGTATAGTCCTGGATTATTTTTCACGGGCGTAATCCAGGTTTGATACGATAGGCCTGCGAAGCTCCATATCAACAGATAACCTGCTAATATAGCTAGAATGAGTACTTGAAGTCGAGTTGTCCTGCCAAAAAGTGGTCGAGCCGCTTCGGGGAGTAATGAACTTCGCAAATATGCGTAGAACGCTCTCGTATATCGTGTTACGGATGACTTTCTGTTACTAATACTTCTAGATGCCAGTCCATCGGCTCGCAATGGTGCCCAGACTCTCCTACTTATCGTCCATAAGAGTGCGATGCCAAGTATGGTCGACCATAGGATACCAGAGTAGAGGATACTCAGATCATGAGAGTTGTAAACTTGGTCAAGATAGGCGCAGGACCCGGGATCATTCGTGCATGGGCGAGCTCTAGGAACATAGCCCCAATGTGGTTCTAGGTAATCCGCTTCGCTCTCGTTTTGGATGTGGCGGGAAGTCAATAGCTCTTCGTGGCTCGCCATCTTCCCCAGGGTAATCTCAAAGAGGAAAGCTCGGAGTGGTGCAGAGACAAACAAACAACTAATATCGGTTTCTTCGGGATGCTTGGTCCGTCGATGCACATGCGCGGCTTTGGTATCACTGATAGACTTTGAAGGTCAATCACCAACCAAATAACGTATTCCAGGGGAATGGAAAGTTATGAGGCGAGGCAAGCAGCATCCGAACTGTTGGTCACTCCGAGGGGCACCTATGAACTCTTAAAAAAAACATCGTGACCTGTCCGAGGTTGACATAGAGCAATAACCAGGCAGTTGTGGCCAACTCCACACCACCATACCACCTAAATCGACGAAAACTTGCGCAGATACAATGCCCAAAATCCACATACATGTAGCTAAGTACTGCATCAGGAGTCTGTAGAACTGGAAATCAGATAGCGTTGTGGGGAAGTGGGCTGTTGAGAAAGATTGAGCACGTTTTGTGACACATTTTAGGTGCGGATATCGAGGGGACCTTGGCAACACACTCAACCCGAACCATATTCAGTAGTGCTACCGCCGCCATTGAGCTGGGCATTCTTGGAACTCGCATCTTCAGTGTCCCACATCCGCCTTCTAGTTTCTACTCCGACATTGACAACAGACTCCGGTGACTAGGCTTCTTGACCCACCAGAGTCAGTCGCCAACCTTCTCAGAGCAGGGCACGTACATCAAGCACTTCGCAAATGTGCGCAATCCAACTCTTCCAGGGCCCAAACATCGGTATTTCGCATCCGAATTCTTGTTTTAATTTGCTCATCTTGTATCACCATCTGAAGATTGCACTCTGGGTCAGTACGCCGTAAAGAGATAAGGCAAGCGAAAGAAAAAGTAGAAAAGGGGACCTATTCGCACAACGCAGGTCAAAGCTGCTAGCCACTATACCTTCCCAAAATTGTTGAAGATTAGCATTCTCAGTTCACTCAAGATATTTCCAAGACAAAATAGGACACGGCGACAGTATGGATATGGATATGGATATGGATATGGGAGGCTCGACATGCTCGACTCACGTTAGTCGTCCCATACATACCTTCATATAGTTATACTCTCACTGACAAGTCTCTAGATGCTATGGAATTGGGACACGATCGATTCTTGTATGACGAGTACCACCAAAGCCGTATACATGATCGCGTACTGATAAGTTAGGTTTCCTTGCCGAGTCATGGCACATAAAAAACGAGGGCATGATGGCAGCAACCTGCATTGGTGTCTTCTTACTCGCCATTGTCCTGGAATTTGTTCGCCGAGCCGGCAAAGAATATGACCAATTCGTTCTTCGACAATTCCAGCAGCATGTCAATGCTCAGGCTGCCATGTCCAGAGTGGAAAACGATTGCTGTGCAGAAGAACCTCAACCCAGTAGCCACACTACAACATTTAGAGCGACGCCAGTACAACAACTAGTCCGAAGCCTCATTCGTAAGTTCTTTCTAAGTTATATCCTCTTGATTTTCGTAAGATCGCACTCTCCGGCTATTGTTCCCCGTGCTCTTTTATTGCCGTATTGAGCGTGAGCTGCGTCCTAGTGGTCCGCTTAAGTCCTACCGACGCTGACATGAATTCGCTGCAGACGCTGTTGCTTTTGGTATTGCCTATATTTTGATGTTGATAGCTATGGCCTATAATGGCTATGTCATCATCATGATAATTATCGGTGCAGGATTCGGGAAGTTCGTTTGTGACTGGACGAGTCAGAAGGTAGTGGTAGGAGCTAACACCGCTCTGTTAGCGAAGGGTGTCGAGAGCAATGAAGAGGCGACTGTTTGTTGCGGTTAAATTATGGCCATGTTTGTTTGGTGAATGAGCAGTGTGAAAGCGTTACTGGGCTCCTCTCTGCGTAGTTCGTTATTTCAGCGGGTTTTCAATAGTCGCGTTCTTGTCTTCGAGTAACGAGAGAACACAAATTGATAGCTATTTCTGCTTTGATAAAATAGCAAGATGTCGGATACTACATACTTCACACACTCTGTAGCCCATATAAACGATAGCCATATTTCGCACTAATGCCCCTTAGAGGTCAGGTGGGTAGGCGGGAAGGGTTTTCACAAATGCTATCCTTGGTTCTCTCATTGACCGTAGCAATATTCAGTTTAGCAAGCACCAGTGAATATTATGCGTTTCTTGGTCTAAGACCACCATTTGAAGATAATATGAGCACGGAATATGAAAAGAATCCAGTTTGGAGACAAGATTCATCTTAATGTGGCTGGTGCTGGAAGATTAGATGGCTGTGCTCTGATAGGTGCCCCCTAGATACTTATGTGGCTTGAGACTCGCCCCTATTTAATTTCTTATCAGCTTATCGGATTCTTTCCCTTGGACTGCCCCTCCAAAAGCTGCCGATCGGCCTGGGACATCCCACCTTACTTTTCGGGTGACTCAGTTGGTCTCGATACAACAATACAAAACAATAAAACAACCACCTCAAAACTACCACAAAATCGACTCCCTTCTCGGCACTGATTTCTGAAATGGCGCCCTTAAACGCCAGTGAGAGGATTACTCTTATCAAAGAGAACCTAGCCGAGTTTCTCAATCCCGAGATAATCGAGACAATTGTCAACGAGGGGCGCAATCCAAGGATCTACTGGGGTAACTTGCCTTTGTATGTCTTTCTCGTCACATTCATTCGGTACTGACGAAATCCTTGCTCTCCTGTAGGAACTGCCACTGTAAGCCATACGTTTTGCATGCTTGTCACTTTGGGAAGAGTTGGGAAACCCATCACTAACATGAATACGCAACAGACCGGTCGACCGCATTGCGGATATTTAGTGCCCGGCGTATGATTATCCGACCCTCGACTCGTCCGCCATATTAAACTCACCGTTGGGAACAGGTCAAGATAGCCCAATTGCTGGCTGCTGGCTGTGACATGGTCATTCTCCTTGCCGACGTACGCGTTCCTCCACGCCCCTTACTCATCGAAGCACACGCCCCGCGACCAACACTGATGATGGATAGATCCATGGCTTTCTTGACAACCTCAAGGCACCCATCGAGCTCGTCGAATACCGCGTCAAATATTATCGCTTTGCTATAACGGCATTGCTCCAGGCTTGTGGCGTGTCAACCGACAAGGTAGAGTTTGTCCTTGGCAGCTCTTACCAAAAGAATCCCGACTATATCATGGACATCTACAAGATGTGTTCTTTGACATCTGAACATGATGCGAAGAGAGCCGGCGCCGAGGTGGTTAAGCAGTCGGCCAACAGCCCTCTAAGTGGATTGCTCTATCCGATTCTGCAAGTGTTAGACGAGCAGTACCTAAATGTGGATGCGCAGTTTGGTGGTAAGTTCGCCACTAGCTCTTCAACCTGAAGCATATCATTGAAGTAGTTTAGGACTGGATCAGCGAAAGCTATTCACTGCTGCCAAAGAGTGGTTACCGAAACTTGGTTACCGACAGGTCAGTTGATTGCAATGGGGTCAATCCAAGCTTCTAGGGCTTACCTAATCATAGCGCGCTCATCTTATGAACGACATGATTCCGGGTCTCCAGGGTGGTAAAAGTGAGTATACATACCTTTCAGTACGCCAGCATGATGTGTGTCAAACCGTTAAGGTTTCCGAACGTTTATTGAGATTATCTGTGAAAGCTGTCGCTCAACACCTTGTTTTCATTTGAGAGGCGTTTTCACAGCTACAAATAGTTCCGCTTGACTATTTTGCTAATTCATGTTAATAGTGAGCTCTAGTGATGAGAATTCAAAGATTGATCTTCTCGACTCACCGGATCTCGTAGCCAAAAAGGTTAGATAAAATATGCCCTCTTGATTAATTTTGAATAGGCGTGGTCCCGGTACTTGTAGCACCACCTTGAAGAGAAATTGCTAACTATCGCTACAGATTAAGAGGGCGGAAGCTGCGCCGCTGGTTACTGAAGGGAATGGCCTCTTAGCTTATGTGGAACACGTTTTCCTTCCTGTAGCTGAGCTCAGAGGAAAGCGTGAATTTGTCGTAAGCCGGGAACGAGACGGTTTAGAGCCGCTCGTATACACAACGATTTCCCAGATGCGCATTGATTACGAGACCGATGTGGTACGTTTTCTTCACAGCCTTATTGTGTGCCTGATCATATTAAGAGCAACGTACTAATCAACTTTTAAGCTCACACCGCAACTACTAAAACCCGCCGTTACGAAGGCATTACATGACATTCTGATACCAATCCAAGAGGCTTACAGCGCATCCAAAGAATGGCAGGAGATTACCCTGCTGGCTTACCCGCCACCAGAAAAGAAGCAAAAGAAGGACAAGAAGGACAAGAAGGACAAGAAAATAGGCACTCGTTACCCAGGCCAGGATAAGGCCGCTGTCCCTGATAA
This sequence comes from Xylariaceae sp. AK1471, assembly GCA_023159215.1. NCBI lineage: Eukaryota > Fungi > Ascomycota > Sordariomycetes > Xylariales > Xylariaceae > Xylariaceae sp. AK1471. Next base: position 995,491 of record JAJKLI010000009.1, on the reverse strand, counting down.
CGCGGACGAAATGGCTAAATTGAACTTGGAAACCGAAAAGTCATGAAGCGCAGGAAACCGCTACATGGTTTGAGGCGGTCGGGCTGTTTTTCATACCGGGTCATTCATGGTGAGTCAGGCGTAGATGCGCCTGGAGACTCAAAATCTGGAATGTGTTTCTTCAAGCTTGAGCAAGATCTTATACCCACAATCCTTTAGTAGGTAGGAACTTACAGGATAGAGACATTCAAGCGAACCCAATAGAGCGCGGATAACCGACAATCACCAACCACCACGTTTCCATGCGCTTGTCATCATTCCTTTAATTATTCCTCCTCGCTCATTCATGTGGTGTTTGATTGTCGGCGCCTGCCAGGCTGGCCTAGACATTGTCTACAACATGGTCAAACATTGTGCCTAAATTCTACCGTATGGCTGGCGACGGAGAGCAAAGCTGCGGACGAGCCAAATGCGGGACTGTGTTCACTTATATGTTGCAATTGCAACCCCGTCTTAGCCAAGGAATGCCGAACAAACGAGACAAGACATCGTATCGGGGGCCAGAGAGTGCCAAGTCTGGGAGCTCTACCTACTCCTTTAACATATTTAATCAGTATATATTTATATTAGCCAGTTACTGGACGTCTAGATCTCATCTTTACAACTAACTCACATCGTCCTTACCAGCTTAAATAAACCACTTCGAGATCCAGATATGACAAGTACATAAATTCTACAAAATGCAGCTCTATATCTACTACTCATTTGCCATATTTCAAGTCTTCTTGACAGCAGCATCCAACGCGCTTCCTCAAGACGGCGGCGGTACCACAACATGTTTCCCGACGATGTGGGTAAGCGATGCCAGCAGCACAACGACGGCCACCGAACCAACGGTGTCACCCATGAAGACGCTCTCACTATGTTGCTGCTGCCTAGCCAGGCCTCCATACACTTTCGACGAGCCACAGCCGAGTCCCGATCACTACATGGGCGAATGCTCGAAGCCAGGGGTCCGGGACGTCTGTGGCGATGAATACACGGGTATATCAGGGTTTGTACTGGAGGGACTCGAGGGACAGCCTGATAGGATTGCTGCTGAGTGCTCGGTGTCACGATGCGGTGCTATGTTATTCGTGGATTGAGACCAGAACTTGAGTGAGAGTTGAAGAACACGGGGGCTAGGAATATTCAAGTATTGAAGAGGTGTTGTGAAATAGCACCCAGCTGGCTAATGTAATGAATGAATGAATGATATTACTACTCTGTTATAAGGCTATTACTCCTAAACTTTGACATCCTTCCCAGCAATCTGTACATGATCGGCCGTAACTGTGTCATTATACGCGCTCACATCGCGATAGTACAATTGCGACGTATGCTGGCCACCGCTGATCGCTCCAAACGAGAAGATCTGATGCGTTTGTCCAACGCCCGAGCTATAGCTGTTGTCCGCAGGTCTAAAGTAATTCGCCGTGGCATTCCGCCAAGTCTTCAGTGCGGAGCCTTTCGTCGACGCCGACAGTAGCCCCGTAGCAGCGTATGCCTCAAGGCCGGTGGGCAACACGGCATCCCCGCGGACTTCGACCTGGAGTCCTTGATCGACCTGTGCCCAGAGCGTCAGGCTTCCCCCGGTTGTGTCCGCCGTGCTATTGCTGAACAATGGGTACGCGTAGCTCGTCGCGTAGTTTGTTTTAGGACCAGTCGCAGTGTCCGCCCCCGAGATGGCGAAAGTGTTGAGGTTATTGTTGCCGAAATTGGACACGCCGCCGATGTTCGAGTAGGACAACGACTGCGACCAGGTCACGGAACCTTGAGTCTTCTGCGTCTTCACATATGAGCTGATGGCTAAACTCCGTGATACTGCGAGGTTGTACTCGAGCGTCTCGTTCGCACCTGTCGCGTTCTGCGTCAAGCGCTGCGAGAGCGCGATGGTGGGCGGAACGGGATACAGACTCCCGAGAGTACCAGTTGTGATAGAGTGCGCGTCGTCGAGCCATACGAAGATCTTGCCCGTGATATACCACTCATCGTCCGTCGTCGAAGACAAAGTAGCGCTTGATTTACCATCGTCGTCGAGACCCACGATGTTGATCGTGAACGAGTGGGCCTTCCCATCACACAACAGCGGCAGAAACGGCGAGATGTCGATCTCGTGCTCGAGGATATCGAACGCCTGGATGCCCACGATGGGCCGGTGCAGCTGCGGGACTACACCGCCTGTGTATATCACGGGGAAAGGCCAGGACACGCCCGCCAGATAGCCGTCGATAAGCACCTGTACCTCGCGAAACGGCGAGTAGCCCGGGTATTCCCCGTACGTAGCATTGAAGGCGTATACGGCACTCTGAGGCACGTTGCTCCACCAGAATTCCTCGTTGGCCTGACCTTTCACGTCCACGGTGAACACGGCGCGGTTCGCGTTGCGCGGAAAGGCGGCCACTGTGTTCGTCGCATTCTGTGCGGGGTATACGAATTGGCTCGGTTTCCCGGCGGCACCAATGCGCTGCGAGATGGGGATGATGACGTCGGCTGGGTGGTAACTATTCCCCTTCCCTTTATCCTTCTCTTCGACTTCCGAGGCCTTGAAGAACGTCGCTGTCAACGTCGTGTTGAGCAACCCTGTGTAAGTGGGGTTCACGATGTTCTCGAGGTCGTAGATGACGGTTTGCGGCTGCTTCCATAGAGCCAGGAACGCCGTCATGTCTTTCAGCCATTCCCATCGGATGCCGTAGCTCGTTGGCTCTGCTGTAGACGTCCGCCAGACCTCGGTGTCGCCCAGGTACATGATACCTGTGCGGTCGTACTGCCGCCCCCTCACGAGCGTCGTGAAATTTATGACTACGCGGTCAAAGTCGCAGTCTGGAGGTGTGTAGTTACCTATGTCGGGGATCAGTGTATTGCTCCCCACTAGTAGTCATTTTCAATGATTCAATTGCGAAGTGAAACAGCATTATAGAAGTATGCTGTGAATCTCACAGAATGATGAGCTAGATAGTTCAATGCATACCAACAAAGGGAGCACCATAGCTATTCTCAAACGTATGCTCCATCAGAACCACAGCACATGGTGATGATCCGTGGCCATTGCCACTGTCGGCGCCAATCTCAATTGGTATCTGATTCGCTACTGGCGGCGGCTGTGTTATGTCACGGCGCGTCACCCCCGAGGGGGTGAGCACCGGCTCAGCAACCTGGAAGCACTCCAGCAGCGGCCGTGTAGGAGTCGGCGCCGGGCTCGTGGTAGACGTCGCGTCCGCTCCCAGTGCGAGACTTTTGTACTTCGCGAAGGGATGGACTGCACCCGAAGGTTTCGCGTCTGGGTGCCCCAAAGCGATCCCGGCAAGGAGGTTAAATAGCAACCCCCTCCTCATTTCGGATTAAAAGTAGCGAACGTGCGGGGATCCTTTCTCAACCTCACGAGAGGATATTAATGTATCCAAGAAATACCGACCGACCGACTGCAATGCGAACTCGAAGCCGTACAACCCAGTGAGTGAGGAGTAAAAGTTCGAAGCAGGGACGACATTTTGTATGAGCAGAGTGCGGACCTGGATGCATATATGCGTGCACATGCTTCCTTAACTGCTTGCATATAAGCGTCACGTCACATCCCTTCCAAGGTTGTGATAAGGGAATGCGCTATCCCAACCGAGAATAGGAAGGTGTTGTTTACCAAGACAAGCAGGGGATCTCGACTTATTAACTGGATCTCCGCCTGCAGATCCGGGATCTGGCCCAACAGCGCCGATCGGGGACCCATGTTAGTAGCAGTCGACTTACCGGGCAGAACCTAGGACTACAGCGTCATTGGGAACGCAAAAGCGCAACAACTTGTTGAAGACTAAATTCCATAGTATAAAACTATGTTGCGTAATGTCTATTATTCGATAGATAGCCTGTAAGCTCCAAATTTTGCAAGTAACAAGAAGACTTAAGCTTCAGGTCTCAACTACTTGAAGATGAATCTAAGCGCCGCACACATAAGTAATCACTAAAATAGAACAAGTGAGAAGTGGGAGACGACCGTGGAGATCGCGGATGGCCCTTGTTATGACCGCAAGATCGCGCTGCATTTCCCCAAGTTGGGTAAGGACTTCCTGTGGTTGGCCTGACATTGCTTTAGGTGGAATAGCTTGTGAACAAGACGTGCAATTCATTTAGTGTTCTTATGGTATATCGAAGCCTATAGTTGTATGTTAGCAAGTTGTAACCCAGGGGCTATGACGGGTCTATCGAACCAGGTAGGGTGTGAGATCGAGGAATAAAGCTTGATGCGGAATCTTACGAAATATTGGTTTATCTTCTTATGTGGCGAAGGCTAATATGCTGCGTTGTTTGCGTTCTAGTTCTGTGTTGGGTGCGTGAAGTATGTGCTGTGCTGGTAAAGATCATGAGATTATGGCTGAAAATTCTCATCTTTCTAATCAGGCTTGCAGTGATTCAGGTTATTTAGTTAATTGCGTCAGTGCTTGTCTATATACAGAAAACTTTGAGGATTGAGGCCCGAGGTTTTACATAATACTAGGCGTTTACCCTATGAAAGCATTGATGCGAGGAATCGTATTTTAAGATGGTTTACTTTTCACGACACCGACCCCCGAAACAACAAGATTTCCATCATACCTCTCGAAAATGGTATAAGGGCTTCGCGGCCTTTTCTAGTCACAGTAAAATCTTGTTGAAATACTTTGTCAAGGGGGAGGGCGAAGCATAATTACTTGCATTCTCGAGGCGTCTGAGGCTCCGAACCGAATGAGCTCTTTTTATTTTGAGCCGGGAAGTCGTTATTATGATTGAGAGGCGAGGTGAATAATATAGCTTTCATCAGGGAAATAGGATTTATATATAAAAAGGAAGTCTTATGCGGCAAAAGTAATTTCTTACGGTTCATCACTAGGAGAAGTTCAATAACGTTTATGTTAGCGAGTCAAATATTAACTTCCCACGAGGCCAGATAAATTTCTATCATCCTGTGGGAGCAACCGTGGCCTACACCGTGAACGATGGAAGGGAGGCAATCCATATGCTGAAACAACGTGCTGATACCATTACCGCTTGGCTTGATCAGACTAGCGCCTCGTTCGATCAATCTTCCCACACCGGTGTCAGTCCACCTCCTCAATCTAATACCGTTACTATGATAACGGAATATTTTCAACAAGGTCCGCCCTTTCAGCAAGGTCCACTCGTTCAGCAATATCCGCTCACCCAGCAATATCAGTCTACTCAGCAATACCAACCTACTCAGCAAGGTCCTTCCAATCACCAAGATCCTCCCACTCAGCAATACCAGCCTACTCAGAAAGACCCTCCAGCTCAGCAATATCAGCCTGCTCAGCAAGTTCCTTCCCTTCCACAAGGTCCTCCCGCTCAGCAAGATCCGCCCACCCAGCAATATCAGTCTACTCAACAAGATCCACCTATTCAGCAAGGTCCTCCCACTCGGCAATATCAGTCTACTCAGCAATATCAGCCGGCTCGGCAAGGTCCTCCCGCGCAGCAATACCAGCCTATTCAGCAAGGTCCTCCAACTCAGCAATACCAGACTACTCAGCAAGTTCCTTCCATTCAACAAAGCCCTCCTGCTCAACAAGGCCCTCCCGCTCAGCAAGACCCGCCCAATGACTACAATCCTATCCGCATCGGCTTCGACTGAGAGGCAAAATGTAGCAGGCTCAAGCAGACATACCGACATGGTAGACAATGATAAGAGGCGCGTGAGAAGTGGACGTAGATGAGTATTGGAGGGTTAGTGAAGTGAGAGTTCCGGATATCAACTTTGGTGGTTATTGTTTAAACAAAAAAGGTGAGACAGAAAAAATCTCTAGGTTGACAGATAGCTACCGTATAGGCCCATGTAGGCACGGGGTAATGAAGCATTACGAATAAGAATGCGAAGCTGATATATGTGATTTATGTGATACATCTATGCTTCTCAGTAACATTTTGACAATAACATATCCTAAACACTTGTTTACTACACTGCCTCTTTCTACCTATCCAGGTTTAAAGACGCAACGCTACAAAAGTCTGTTACGTCTATACAGCATAGCTTTTCACCAAGTTCAGTTTGCCGTTGAGGCAATTCTAACACGATTACATCAGGCTATTTATTGTCATCTTCGAGGTCTATTTCCTAAGAACAAATTTAAAGTCTAGAGCTGGGCTACATAAAACGCATTCCCGTAGCCAAACTTCTGAAGAGATAATCTCATGTATTTGAGCCACTAGTTTAGTATTTATAAGTAAAATAGACTCGCCTTGGTCTTCAGACGGGCTTTTAGTAGTCCTAGGGCCTTCAAGCGTCGCTATAGAGTCTTCAGCGATTGAGATGGATTTGGGAACGAGGTGGAAGTCTGCTGTAAGTTTCTAACGAGAGAATCTTCGTCATATTACTAGAATCTCTATTTTCGTGGGGAGTTATTGTTTCTTAACAAGCCGAGAGACTGAGAGTTTCAAATGTGCCCGTGCCACGATAAAGCCGCGTCAAGGCGTTTAAGTACTTAAAGTTGCTAGGAGGGCCTTTTCTTTTCGAAAATATTACATGTGTGTTAATTAGCCATATGTAGGAAAGGGTAGTGAAACTACGCCTTAATAAGGTTTTGCCATGTAGATCAGGTCGACACCCTGATGAAGCCGACAACAACAATGTATCATTTCGAAACAGCGCTGACCTATTAAGCCATAATTAATAAAAGGGGATGACACAGTCGTCTTAGTTATAGTATGAGCCGCAGGGTATATATGTCTAGAGCCGTAAGTTGGCACTCATAACGATGTATTGCACTGCCTCCCAAACCTAGACTTTGCTGCTCGGCAGATCAAATGGGCTCTACCTTTACCCTCATGAGCACGCGATTATATTTACATACTGAATAGCTCTTTAAATGTCTTGTGTTTGAATAGCCAAGCCGGTAGATTGGACATACTATTCAGTGGCACCGCACCGGAAGGGGAAACCCCTATTTAGCCAACAAGTCAACCCTATCTCAATCCCGCGCTGTATTGGTCGGCTGTAGATTGCCATTTCGTGGCAGTGAAATAGCTATGTATCTCCAACATCGCCATCCCGTATACATGTATATGATGGAATAACATTTAAGGGGCCCCGCTCCAAGGCTTTGTGTCCTGAGAAGCTTTTGTTGCTAAGCTAAGAATCCGTATTCTTAAAAAAGACTAGCAAATATGAAGACCTCAAATATTCTATCGGCGCTTCTCCTAGCAGGAGTCTCGTCCGCCCAGACTCCGGTGGGATTCACGCCATCTGTTACCCAGAAGCTCGAGGTGACGTTTGGCACCAAGAATATCGCGACGCCAGGGCAACCGATGGCCAAGACGGACACTTCTCGACAGCCTACTATTGGCCTCAGCAGCGCTGCCAACGGAACATATATCTGGATGTTGATTGGTGAGCTCGTTTTCACATCTAACTCGACTTGCCTCCTGAGAAGATGCTGACGTTTGCCTTGATAGATCTCGATGCGTACAGACCCCGTGTCCTTCTGAGTGTGCTTGTTGTATGATCTTACCACCTTGAAACTAACATGACCGTCGCAATCCTAGATCGACCAACTTCGCGAACCCCAGGGCTGGACAGCAAGCGACATATCTTCACACCGTACTTCGGGACTTCAAGGCCAGCGGCACCCCATCCACAGCTGGCGTGACAACTCTAACGACAAAAGCGACGGGTAAGATGCGTGCCGGTTTATAAAGAAACCCACGAATCCTTCACTTATCTCACTTGGAAGTTCTTTGCTAACTAGCGACCATCACAGGACCCGTGGCATGGTTCGCGCCCGCGCCTCCGGCGGAGAACCCCCCTCATCCCCATCGTTATACGAACTTGCTGTGGGAGCAACCGGCCAACTGGCAGATCCCCAGCGCCGCGAACACGATGCTGCAAAACGGGAGGGTCGGATTTAACGTATCGAACTTCCAGACGGCTGCTGGACTTAGCGCCCCTATTGCTGCCAACTATTTCAATGTCACGGGTTGAAAGGATCGGGGAGTTCAATGAGGAAACTTGTTGAGAGATAAGTGAATGAAAGAACTGGGTAGCTGCTTGTTCATCTGCGCATATTGTACATACGGGTCGCATGTATCTGGATTCAGCTATACGTACTACTTAGCAGAGTCCTTATGTTATTACTAGCACATGTGACTGTGAAAGAATGAAGCTGTGGATTCTGGGTAGAATCAATTGAATGAAAAAGAAAAAACTCCAAAAAGAAATTTGGCCGTCGGGGGAATCGAACCCCCATGCCTAACGATACTTTGTAAGAATACTTTGTAAAGATACTACGCTAGATCGCTAGACCGCTACCAACTCGGCCTTTGTGTTGTAGTTTAGACGTCTATTTCGGCATGTATAGTGGTATTTTACACTTCGGTTGAGCTGACGTTAAGTGGCTGGCCGTCGTGGTGGCGTGAGAAAGCCAAAGTATAAATTTGAAGGGTTCTTCAAATCACATGCTATATTGCTGGGGGTGTCACTAAGGTGCTGGAAAATACGTTAGGCGTCTTATGTGACTGACAGACGACATTGTTCCCAAGCAGAGTGTCTCTTTCCAGCTCTCAAACCGACATAGATGTTGGACCAATGCAACAAACACATATTCCCTCATGTCTCTACCATGAGTCGTCCGAAGTTTAATGGGAATATGAATTGGTCTGATTTTTAAGCTGTTGTTTTTTTTATCCCCCTCCCCAAGCTCTCCTCCTTGCCGACTTCAACCTCTGATTATTTATGACCCGATGTTGCGTTCACATTACCTCCGACGAGATGATTATCACCGCCTATTCACTGGCGGTCTCCTTTGCCCTGCTAATTCCTCACCCCTAGCTTAGTAACACTATGACAATAGAAGGGGGAAATCTACGACGGCGCAAGCGACACAACGCCCAAATTAACCGGCTGACAAGACGGGTTCTGCGGCGGCACGCCCTCAAGCCCGGACACCCACGCAAGAGAGTAATACCAATAGCCTCCCGTCCACTGATAGCAGAGATGGAAATCCGACGCGTTCCTCGAGGCTTCGCCAGTGGGAGCCGTGGCGTTCCAGTGCGTATCATCGTACAGCGAGTCCATGTAAAAGAGGCCCGTGTCGAAGTCCAGCGAGATGGGCGTCCAGCCATCGGTGCCGGGCGGGATGAGTGCCAGATGGACCTTCGGACATCAACAGTCAGTAATTTCCTTTCTGACAAACAGAAACCTCCTCGATTTTACTCACATTACTCGCCCAATTCGGGAACAAGCGCATGAACGAGGGAACCTCGACCGGCTGGCCATCAGCGCCCTCATAGACCAACACATAGCTTATGCTTCCGGGGTAGATATCGTCGTTGTAGTACGTGTAGTTGTAGTAGAACTCGTACGGGGCACCGCTGACGGGCGCCGAACCCGCCGCGTAGCAGAGACCTTCCGTCGCTGCGCCCGCGTGACATGCCCATGCATAGCCTGATTCATGAGACATAATGTCAGCGTATTTCCGATGTTCAGCTTGAAATGTGAATGTTGGTGATAGATAGGTAGGGGCAACGAACCGTCGATGGCCGAGTTCGTCTTCCCTGTGATGCGAAGCGCGAATGGTCCGACGACGTTGACGTCGGCGGCCGCGCTCGTGATGAAGGCAGTTGCTGCCGCTATGCTTGATAAGATCTTCATGATTTGATTTTTGGATATGTATGTTACGGTTTGAGGAGGTGCTAGTAGTAGGTATGACCTCTGCCCATGGTAGAAATTGCTTGCGGATATGAATCAAGGATCTCAATAATACTTATAGGTGGTCCAATCGTCTTGAATATCTCTGTTTCATTGAGATCGCAAGATCGTTCAATTCGCTCTGTGCAGTGTAGCACAGCCATATGATGAAGACAGGGCAACAGCACATACACTCAGTGGCGAGACCGGTGTTCTCACGATCGCAAGTTCATAGTCTCGAACCTTGTGGTCGGCGAGAGCTCTCATCTCATACTTAACATGCAGTTCGTGCTGCGTTACGACCAAACAAATTTCGTGCTGGCTGTGTGATGGCATTCGGGGAATACGGGTTGCCCAAGCGGACCGATAATCGACTGTAGTTGTTCGAGAATATGTTCTAGATAGAAGCAAGACAAGGAAGAGTAACAATCCGACGAGATCTAAATTGCCGTGTTGTGATACACAGCGTTCTCGGAATATGTGTCCCAATGTGTAGTCCTTGGTTTCGCAAGCCGCCTACCTGCTGCTATTGCCGAAACATGCAATGAATGAGTAGAGCTGGCCATTCTAGGAGCCTCAGATTCCAGTTACCGAGCCGATACTACCAAGGTAGAGATCCAAGGAGAATGTACAAGGCACAGCAGCTAACGACAATGAAGACCCAAGATCTTCGACTATAGATGCATATATATGATATTGGTATATGAACAGCTCGATAGGCACTGGATGCCCTATGCGGCACACATAGCAGGAAGCTTCCGCCTCAGTGTACCAATCATCCGCCTTCTAGAACATTTACCGTCAAATAAACTGTTGGCTAGTAGTACCATTTGATGTTGCTTTGAGCCATAAGACGAAGCTGGAGTTCTGAGACAGGAACTGGATGTACGAACGAGATGATGTACACTTATCATGCCGGCGCATCCGGATTGGTGAGGGTGACGCGGACTATCCATCTCGTAATACTCATATCTGCTGTGGGAGGCATGTTCTTACATAGTTCCTAATGTTGAAAGTTTAATGTAATTATCGGTGGGATCGCAACGTACAACATCGAAAGGTACTGTTGTGGCCAGTGAGAGGCCAGGATAATGCCACTTGAGACGAGCGTTATGCGTTCTTAGCTAGATATCAATGAAGTCACAGATGAAGCTTACCGCAGTCGGGCGTGTAACGGAAGCCGGACGAATGACTTGATCATTTCTAGTCATTACAACGCGCTATAGATGACATCAGGGGTAAGCTCGAAGCAGCTCCAGCATGGGCGCGCTTATTGGTCTATAAACAAATCATGTCCGTGACCAAGGCAATGTTTCACTGACGCGTAAGATATGCCCCGATCTCTAATAAATGGGTTCAGTGTTAGCTGAGTTAGATCGTATGAAGTCAAGTTCAGGATGCTTCAATTATTCAACAAATTAGTCAAAAATGCACTTCTTCATTGGCCAGTACAACGGAACACAGTATCTACACGTAGTGAAAATCATCCCTCATGTCCCATGGCCATTCCCCAAACGCCTTCCATGATGCAGTTGTAACCAAGGGAATATAGTATATTCCTAGACAGCCGCCAATATGCCACACAGAAGAATGCGAGCCAAAATTCCATGAACGAGACCCTTTTCCGTTGGGTCTCATCGGATATTTTATGCATCCTGGCTCGTATTAATTGTGACACTTGCTTTGGTATCCCTCTTGCCGAAAGCTTTGAGTTAATAGTAGTGCTCGTTCTCTTAATGTACAACGCCATCGCTGTTCTTGCCAACTGTACTGGGGCTGTTGAGACTATCGTCATCGTCCTGGGTGAGTTTTCTGCGATTTTCATCTTCGTCATCACTCATCAAACCCTCAAGCTCGAATTCATGTGCATCACGAATGGGAACATTGCCACTCAACCGGGGTCCAAGGCGACCAGCAGGCAATTCTTTGGCGGGAAGAGCGGAGCCAGCGTTGCGGTCATATACATGGATGAGCATGAGAGTAAAAAGGAAAAGAAGAGCAGCCAATGAGTAGAGGATGAGGATATAAGCGATGTGATCCATTCCAGACTTGGAGACAAGTTCCATTTGCTCCTCTGTGGCTCCCATGAACATGAAGCCAGAGGCAAAAAGCAGCTGTCGCAGTAAGGTTAGAAGGGATTTTCAGAAAGGAGCTGGGATACTCACGAAGACAGGGATGTACTGGAAGCTGTTGGTCTCCCTGCCATCCGCAGACAAGCTAGCGCGGTCTCGAAGGACGAAGGATACCTCGATAATGCGGGCCAGGCCGGCTGCCATTAGGGTATATCCATACATCTTGTGAACTTCGGCACTGACCATTAGCTCTTGGGGGTGGCCGCCAAAAGCCCAGCCTGTAATCAAGATGATGAATCCAGGGATGAAGTTTCGCTGCGGGCGACCGTCACGATCTCTGCTGAGCCATATTCCCACCAATCCAGCACACCACCAGATTATACCCATCGTTGTATGCTGCCAGTCATTCCTGACCCATTCGGTGCCCCAGCGGTGCTCGGTGAAAGTATTGACAACACCCCAAGCAGTGATGACAGCGCTGTCAAAGAACTCTTGGGATCGGCCGGTGCGCTTGAGCCACAGCTGTCCAACGAGTAGAAGGATGGTCAATAGAATACCATAGGCGATGAAAGCACCTCCCATAATAAAATGCGCAAGGCACTGGCCAACGTGTTCGCCTTGACAAAAGCCCAGCGCCGTGATGCCGCCAAAAATCATTTGCGTCCAGGCAAACACGGGAAGCGCTTTACCAACGATTCCATGTCCGAGTTTGACAACACGCCTAATCTTGCCGTAAATCCCCTTTTCGATATGTAATTTGAGGTAGATACCAAAAATGACCTGAGCGAACAGCATCAGGGATATGGGTGAAGCGAACTTGGAGTGGACGTTGTTGTGACGGAATTCGCGGCCTTTGTGCATATGGCCGAGGGCGTATCCAAGTATCGAGAGGGCAGTGCCGAAAACTTGTAAGGGGACGTGCCAGCGGGATTTCACAATCTGTGTGTGGGTGCGTATCACAGTTAGAGACCAAAGTCTTGAACAAAGGGAAGCTTGCGTGTGATGCTCCTTACCCCAAGAACCATGCCCAGTGGGAATATGACACCCCAGGCGGCCATCTGGATGAAGATGTGTATCCATAGCGTTGTGTCCTACATCAAGCCTGTCAGATGCCGCAAAAAGCCGCCCAGCAATTCCCAACACTTGTTCGGAGGATCACACGTACGATCGGATCGGCAGAGATGGCCTCTCCATCTTCGATGTGCGACGAGTCGTGATCGTGTCCGAAGGCCATTGGCAGGGTAGCGGAGATCAATAATAAAGCGTATATAGACGAAGGAGAAGTCGGAGCCATGGTGGCTCTCCTCGAAAGACTATTCATCATAGTGATGGGCCGTTTCAGGTGTACGTCACTCTAGAGTTACAGGTCGGGGATTACGAATCTCAACCCTGGATTTGGGTATCGCAGCCGGTTATTCGAGGCGCAACAGAGCAAGCGAATGTCTGTTGAAGCTGTTCAAGCAATATCTTCCAAGGTTGGCCATAGACCATGGGAATTGAGATATAGGCTATTGTTGATTGACGAGTGGAAAAGGAAAGGTTGCGCTGAGTGAATGGCGGAGATGCACTCGGACACCGAACCCACTACAATTAGTCGATCCGGCAGTGACGGGTATTATAGAGGGGGCCATTAGCGCGTAATTAATAAGGGATTATAGTATCATCATATTATTGGTTGGCCACGTCTTCATCGTGCCTTGCAGGGGGCATGCCATAGGTAAGTATCGATCCTCTCTTTCTTATCTAATCTCCTCAGGTACCTTAATAAGTATTTCAACTGCCATCAACTAGCCGACCTGTCGAAATGTTTAAAAGACGAAATCTATGTGCACTCACAACATACAAGCACACATGTGAAGGACTGGATATTGGTATTCTTTTGTGACAACAATGAGGGGCACCTCTAAACATGGAGCAAGTTTATTTCCCTCAAAGTTGCTCGTCTTTTATAATAAAAGGCAGAGCTAAAAGGTTCAAGAGCGCCTTCGAGATTATAGCACAACTCACGGTTCCGATCACTGGAGACCAATGTCTTTTCCTGTCTACGACAACATGTACAATGGTGCGCATTAACCAGCAAGTGAGCGAAAATAGGTATCCCAGGCGGTGAGACATTATGGCATATGTCTCACTCCCGCGACCATCATGAGCAATTGGCGAGGCTGAGCTTCACAGGAGAGACTTAACAGACACAGCACTTGCGAGGCACTGCTCCTTGAATCATTTCCGAAATTCATGCAGTAGGGCTATGTGGTAACATGCGGTCAAGAGGCTTCGGGACCGCTTAGTTCTTTGACAAGCGTTATTTTTCTCCGCTACATACAGGTATTTGATAGAATAGGTCATAGCTACGTTCCAGCTAACAGCGATATAGCGGTTCTTTGGCCTCCCAGCTGTTCTAGACAAGGAAGTCCTGATACCTTAACAATCCTTTCAAAGAGAAAATAGCCCTATGAGCCATCTAGATCTCAAGCTCTCCAACGCTGAAATGTGTGAATAATATCTAGCTAAGGATGTCAATTATCACGACAAGCTGTTAATTAGAAAGACTGCCCGCATCGGGCCAAGTTCTCTGAGCCGAAGCTCAATGCACCTTTGTATGGTGATCTCTAGAGTTCGAGATGACACCCGGCTTTGTTTCAACGGCGGCCGTCACGAGTTTCTTTGGATACGTTACCTCCTTTGATGGTCTTGCCACTTTGCCCCGTATATGAGATTGTCCTAACATAGGAGCAGAAGTAGGTGTTTGTGGTTCCGTACGAGGTCCAGCAAGTCCAAATAATTAACTTGGAATAGTTCTCAAACGACCTATTCTCCTCATCGTCAATTAAGCCAAGCCCCTTTCAGGACCTCAGCGCCACGAGAATACATACAATCGTCGATATGCCATCCATTACATCACCCCTGACCTTGATTACAATTTTCGCCGCCGTTGCTCTGGCGGCAGCCAACTTCGAGGGCAGCAATCTTTCCCCGGGCCTCCAAGTCGGGGACTGGAAGTACATGGGATGTGCCAACGAAATTCCCGGTCGAGCTCTTACAGGACTCAGCTTCTCAGACGACTCAATGACCATTGAGAGGTGCCAGGACTACTGCAAGACGAATAACTACCCACTCGCCGGCGTCGAGTACGGGCGGGAGTGCTACTGCGGCAAGATGGTCATGGACCAAGCTGAGTACGGACAGAAGGATTGCAACATGAACTGCAAGGGTGCCAACAAGCAGATGTGCGGCGGCAACGGGCGCGTCTCCATCTTCAGCAATACCAAGTTCGTCGGCCCCGCGCCGCCCAAGACGCTCGGCACCTGGCAGTACCAGAGTTGCTTCATGGAGCCGATGAACGTCCGCGCCCTCAGCAATCTTGTCAAGGCGGACGACAAGATGACGATCGATATGTGCCTCAAGGCCTGTAGCGACGCGGAATACGCCTACGCTGGCCTCGAATATGGCCGCGAGTGCTGGTGCGGCGCCCAGCCAGCTCCCAATCTTGAGGACGCGTCTGACCCCAGTTGTGCCATGCAATGCGACATGGTGTGTGGCGGTAACGGGTCGCAGATATGCGGCGGCCGCGGTGCTATCACGATCTACAAGAACGGGGCCAAGAAGAGGGGTTTGTCAGAGGGCTCTCACCTTGATTCTCACATTGATACCTTGCGAGCGAGAAAGGGGCGGTTTGTCAAGGTTCAGAGGATTCCTGCAAGAGATACGACACCGGTGGTGCAGTAAGGGTGTACTGTGGTACACTCAGTCCTCGATTGTGAATTAGGTAATTAAGGTATTAGGTAACTCTATGGTGGCTTATAGACTTTCACAACAAGTTAGATGACCATATTATACGAGGAAGGGTCTTTGATATCTCTCTTTCTTCTTTTCTTCTAGGGTCTTGTCTATAAATAGGTACTAGAGTTGGATAATTGCTAGAATGCCACGAACCATCTTTTTTCATCAATTATATCATATCCTTTAAACATTAGGATGAAGTCAGCCATTCAACTATACTAGAAGTAGACTGATTTGGCATTGCTGTCGGAGACCAGATCTAGCCAACATCTAGTGTGCAATTGCACATCACCATCTAGGATGGGCACTAGCACAGGTTACCAGTACACCAATGCCCAAGGTCATCGCGCATTTATTACAGTTAGCAAAAATGCTAGCGACCTACAAAGCTGAGCTACATGTACACAATATTATTACAAACTGCTAGTAAATCTAAGTAGTCTTTAGCTTGACATATTGAACTGGGCCGGGTGACTGAATCGCTCGTTTCGCTGGCCACCAGGACCCTCACACTTTGGTGGAAGGCTGACCTGCGCAGCCAAAGGTGCTGGATTCGAGTCTCCGTAGTGTTATTCTACAACCAGTTTTCGTTTCCTAAATTCGGAGATGTGGCAATTGATTGAGTCTATTCTATTCTAAACCTCGGACTACGAGTGCTGATAATTCTAGCTAAATGTGTACGTGTGTGGCTGGCCTCTGGTGTGGGTTGGCTGAGCCTCTGACCAACACATACACCACTTCAATATAGAACTATGGAAAATTTAGGTTTCAGCTCCGCTACTTTAATTTGTAAGAAAATTGTGAGTAAAAATAAGTACTTGCGCGACTGCAAGTGTCTCCTTGCTTTTGCTAATCAATGCGCGGTGCCCTTAGGCATCGGTGTACTGTTAATGACCAACCATGTTTAAAGGGACCAGCCACCAAAGCTTGCTTCCAATCATTTTCAATACAAGGACACCTACACAGCATCAGTGTGCAAGGGTTAAAGTCAGCCTACAGATATGCTGTCCGGTTCGTTTGATTGGTCGCTTCATTTATCACAAGATTGAGGCAGTGCATATTGCTGTCTTATATGTGGGCTTTTCCGATCCTGATCAGCACTCCGCGATCCCATCTTCTTATGACCACATGGAACTTACTAGCGCCAACAAGAGCAGCGTTGGTTAACCATGGAGGCTCTTGTAGCTGTTGGTCTCGCTTCCAACATTGTGCAGCTTATCGACTTCACCTCTGAATTGCTTCAGACCTATAATAACCTTCGACATGACGGAGCCTTGCCAAAGGATGAATACCGCAGTGCATTATTGTCGCACTTAATACCACTTTCAGACAAGATCAAGGGATCCGCAAACAAAATCGCACAATCGTCAGGTACATTACCTCTAGAACAGAAGGTAGAGTGCCCCTGCTTTACCAGTGTTACCGTTAGACAGCCAGATGGTTATTGACTTTATGCGGTTTAGACCCTTCAAGCTGTTGCCGATGGATGCCACGAACTAGCGGGAAAACTTCTTAAACGTGTTGATACATTAAGACATAGTCATAATGACGGCCAATTTCGACGCGCGAAAGTCGCGCTTAGAATTCTATGGAACAAAAGGGAGATGGATGACATGATCAACCAGCTTGAGCATTTCAAAAGTCAACTCAGTCTACATATGATTTCTGAAGTGTGGGACTTTCAAACAGAAAGTCGAGCCGTACAACCTACCAAAGACGACATCAAAGCAATCTCGGACGGTATTGCTAACCAGATCAAGCGGCTAGAAACATCGCTAGACGCACTCAGAGTTAGCTTCAACAATACGGCAGCACATCACCAAACTCAGGTGATGCACTCTATTACGAACCTTGCAGCTGAGAACTCGCAGCTCCATACCGAGATACAACAGCGAGTTACTGCATCTTCTCATGCCGTACTCAATACGGTCAACAATATTCAACAGATACTTTATACTCAGCACGAGGAAACCATGAATAACCTTGCTCAGGTTAGGGTCCAGAACTCTAAGTTCCATGCCAGCATGGCCATTCAAGAAGCCAGTATCCAGGATGGCGTCCGTACTGTTCTTCAACCGCTTCTGCAAGAGTATCAAGAGACGATCCTTGACGAGGTCCGGAAAGAGTTCAGGGGTACCGCCCGAGCGGAAATGGAGAGACTTCATTCAATGCTTGCGCAACCTCTAGATGGCACGGAACACCTGTACCATAAAGGAGAACTTGGCCATTTCCCTACAAGAGATGAGGTCGAATACCATGATACGGAAAGGTGCCTCCCTGAATTTTGGACATTCCCGGACACCGATTACAAAGAAGCCAATTTTCGCCAAGCGCTACGTCACCGCAAATCTACAACGTCTGTGACCTACAGGAACTCCAAATTCATATCAACCCGCCTGGGAGCATTGTCCCTTTATATCACTAACACAGTGCATTTCCGTCCAGGTCAAGCAGCCTTAAATACGTATTGTCTCGACCTGGACTTCCGCCCATTTCCACAATGGTTCTCCACCGGCTACTCGATCGCATATCAAAAGGTCACTGATGGGAGAGGACCGCCAAAGTTTGGCTTCCAATTTCCAACATACCGCATAATCCCTCAGGACCATGGGGTGTGGAGGGCTATAAAGAACAATGATCTCAGCACTATCCAGAGTATGCTGTCTCGGAGGGCTATTTTGCCTTCTGACCAAAGAGATGATGGCGTAACACTTCTTGAAGTAAGTTATGTGGTTAAGGTTTTGATTTATTTTTTCGGAAATGAGTATTAATAAGGACTAGTATGCCGTTGCTGCGGCTAGAGTAAATATTTGCAAAGCCTTAATTCATAGCGGCGTGGACGCTAATGCTCTACTAGGGTAAGTCGTTTCAAACTACACTTCGTGATATTTATAATGCTAACTAATTTTGCAAAGATGCCAAGACAGTCCGGTCCTATGGGCCTTGACATTCACATGTTACGGAAATGCTCAACACCTTGATATATTCTGCTATCTTCAATGCTTACCCGGTATTAACTTAGAGTGTCTTTGGTTGAACGAAGCTTACCCTCTTGAGTTGGCGCGTATAATATTGAAGTCACTAGGAATCCAAAAAAAGGCTAAACTCGTAATTAAAGTCCTTTCTCGTTGGGCGCCCTTATCTAGAAGTACCGAGGCCGACTTGGATATACCTGACCAGTTTGAGTTCTTGCAGGCTATAACACATGTCTGGTCGGACCCTGAGATGCACCCGCATTCCTTCTTTAACCCCACCAAAGATGAGACAGACGACGACACAGACGATAAATGGGTGTTCTTCCTAGAGGAGTTGAAAGCGATATTCGACGCGATCATCGACGAAAGCGGGAAACTTAAGAGCCTTGAATTCAACAGACAGATTCCAGTGGCACTTGCCGCAGTCTTAATTACAGATAGACTTAAAATGATGGCATCGGAGGATGAGGATGCATACCGCGAACCTTCCTCGGTACGAACGGTGTATTACCATGGCTACTACGTTGAGCCTCCGTGCGCCTTCTCGTGTCGCTTTTTAGAGCATGTTATCGCAATGGGCTTTAAACAGCGGGCCGATTCTATCTTCGATGATTATGATGGGTATACGATCTTTCGGCATCTCCTGCGCCGTTTCGATCGGGTTTACTACGATATTTTGAACAACCTTGGTGTTGATCCTATATGGGCTGTTAAAGAAAGCCTTAGACGGAAACGTGTTACTATCGGGCACGCCTCAGCCCATGACATAGATCTTGGGATTGAGACTGCTGACATCCCAAGCACACGTCGGCGGAAAGCATTTACAGCTAGTCAAGATGATTAAGCTAACCGAGTAAAACAAATTGACTTTGTTGAAGCAATGACCCTAAGTCCTTGCCTAGCGCAGACACCTAACCAGGAGGAGATTAGGCGATGAGGAAGGGATTAACTTCTTGCGTAGACTTAAACAAAGGCCTGCCTACCCACTAACAAATCCTCACAACGGACCATTTTAAACAAAGATTAAAGCAACTAGAGGCACGTAAAAAAAATGAAACAAGTCGTTAAAGACATTCCGCATGTCATCATCAGGTTCTAGGTTTTACCACTTTTGTAGCGCACGACAAATTGGGCTTAGCGCACTCACCGCTTTTGCTCAGGCTCAGCTCACCCTATCATCAGTTCAGGTGACTGAGGAATTACATTTATGTATAAGCTATACAGAGGGAAACAGTCCTCAGAACGGTTGGGGTTTAACGGTCAACTAAAGGAGGCTTATATACACATACACACACACAAGCTTATTACGCCCGGACTACTCCCCTAGAGGGCAACTAACACTACTATCCTACCCCCCTGTAAGACCTGCCTTGTCAAGTACCCGCGCTAGGCAAGGCTTTCGGGGCCCGCTATTAGAGAGTTTTTCCGTGCAAGTAACTGAGGGTAAGATACCTTTTATATGGGGTAGCCCAAGAGTTAGCGTGCCAAGAATACTTACCTCAGGTTGGTTTTACTGGGTAGACTACAGTAATATGCATAGTTCCATCCTAAGCTTCCGTCAAAACACCTCTGAGCCCTTACCCGAAGTCCTATCTAATTCTTGTCTTTAACCTATTTTACATGAGACATCTCTACAGTGTATTGTAAGTGGTTAGTAGCAAGTCAACCTGAAGGGTAACTTCTCTAAGTATTCAGCGTCCTATCTTCGGGCGGCTGAAGCGCGATCTGGTCACTAGCGAAATCCGTGTCCTCTATTTCTATACACAGCGTTTGGGAGCACGGGGTCTTTGTCAGCGCCAAGACTGATGACCAATATACCGCGCGACAACTGATGTACTAAGCGCGACTACGCGCATGGGTGACGGAGAAAAAGGAATGTCAATGGATTGCGAAAAGGTCAAGGCGAAGTCCAGGGGCTGTGTTACAGCACTGGGGGCTCATGTTAAAAAAAGATATCGAAAGTGCAGATGCATAGGCCTAGAGAAACGATGAGAAGCTATATGGCTTGTTGTCGTAGTTCTGAAGAAGTCAAAGCGAGTATTGTTGCTAACCCGGAATGAGGGTACCCTGTTCGGATTTCTAGTCTTTATTTATATAGCTAGCTACTGGTATACAGGGCTGTGTTTTCTTTAACCTATTTTTTATATTGTCCTTAAAGTCCTAGCCTTTTATTAACCTAGGTATATGAATTTAATGGCTTAAGCAAATCTTTAATCCTATTCTAGAAAACTGTTTAACTAAGATGTCTTTAAAACTAACGAGACTACCTAGCAAAAAATCGGCGTAGTACTACAGTATACCTAACAAACGGGATATTTCCGTGCCTCTATCCTATACGGTTTCAGTTCGTGGTCAGAAGGAAATAGGACGTGGGCCGAATAAAGACAACAAGTATAACACCGCGTACAGGTTATAGAAGCCGTCTTCGCTGGCCAGCCAATTAATTCGATCGGTTAATTAGCTGTAAAAATTGTATTAATAATAATTCTAGTAGGATTAGATTAGATGTATTCCTACACGGTTTCGGCCACACTTTAAACAGTGGCTATGCCCGGAATAACGGGAATCGGTCACACAGCCGACGCGAACCAGATCAAAGATCCGGGTCACCCCACTTCGCCATCTCCCGAAAGGAAAATGACCAGCTGTGCCCTCATCCCGCCTTGTAACCAAATTCATTATTGTACATGAATATAAGGCTCTTGAGGCTCCCTCACCTCTGTTTTGCAGTCTGTGTACCTGAATCCCCTAAAAGGTGACGTATTTACCTGTTGTCCTGTCCTGTATTACCCCGAGGATGTATGTTCTCTGATTTTGATGACTGTATTGAGTCTGCAAGGTAGAAATGAAGTCAGCCAGCCACTCGATATTTAACCGTGCCGTTAGGGATGTGTATGTTTCTTAATCCGGAGGTCAATTGTTATTCCATCCACTCACCGAAGACGTAGACGTGCTTGATGTTTTCGTTGTGGTTACTGATTCCTGTGGTGCCGTTGTTGGGTTCAAGTCACTTCCGATGATGATACTAAGTATCCAGATAAATAACAGAACACGTTAGTTTCGTTTCCTCATGCCAAGACTCTCGTGATAATCAGGACTGGGTGGCGAGAGGGCTTGGACATACGTGGGAAAACCTGGAAACGGCGGAATCGGAGGAGGCGGGTAGATGCTAGGTACATCGGGAATACCGAATAGAATCACTCCGGTCTCTCCCGCTGGGCAGATGAAACACCCGAAGAGCACGGGCACCGGCGTCCCGTTGACGTCCGTGTGCGTAGCGGTCTTGGCAGACACGGTCGATGTCGACACGCTCTTTGGGGGCGGGAATGTGAACAGCCCTCCCGCTTCGTCGGATGTTGTAGTGGACGGTGGTGCCGTCGTTATCCCGTCTGTGGTTGACGGCGGATTTGATGTGACAGGTGGTGAGGATAGCGAGGTTGTGAACGATGCTGATGTGGACTGAGACGTTGATGTGAGCTGAGATGTTGATGTGAACTGAGTAGATGATGACGACGACGACGACGGAGTAGTATTGACAAATCTTTGTAGCAAGCGTGGCTTTCGTGGTATATATTCTTCCTCGCCCGGAGGTCTATGGTACCGACCCTGAACTGGGACAAAACTACCAAGCAAGAGGAAGAGTGCTGCGATAAGAAGCGGAACACGGAGTGTGCCTGCCATTGTGTCTGAAATTTTGATTAGTCTCTCTAAGGATTGAGGTTGAGGTTGAGGTTGAATCTGTGTTCTTGAGATTCCTCATCAATTCACCGTGTTGGCTCGATTTCCTAAATGCGTCGTAATCCTCTCGTGATCCCCAGATTACCACGAGCATGTACTCGTCTTCATACTCGGCTATGGACCCGTAGTAGGCGTCGTGGTAGTGTTTCTTGTTCTCAACAAGAGGTGTGAAGATGCTGATGCGTCCATCTAATGGAGTTTGGGTGTTTGACAGCTTGAATCTTGTCCAGGAGGAGATGCGCCCGTTCGACATGATGACCTCGGCTATGGACAGTTTCGAAAGGTCGCGTGCAACGGTAAGAGCGAATTGGTATTATGAAGAAGTCAGATGATTATAACGGAACATTGCCCAATGGTATGATAGTGATAGGTAGTGGTTCAAACCTGACGGAATCCTCCGGGCTCTTCTAATAATAAAGGCCCCAAGAGAGTACCTATAGGTAGGTACCAAGGATCATGTGATTGATTATCTGGCAAAAGCAGAACTATTTTTGTATGTGTTGTCGTCATCTCGCAAGACATGAAACAGGTAGGCCTAATCTGTTGCTCCTTCACCTGTGTTTGAGGTTGTGAGCTGAAATACCCGAAGGTATACAGAATACAGACTAATTAAGCAAATATACTTCAGCATATAGAGGATCTTATTGATCTACAAGAACACGGTGCCATATTAGGGGCCTGAGCCACGCTGCTTTAAGCCAAAGCCTGCGCCTGCGCCAAGCAAAGAAATTGCATAAATTTCTTATCCACAAATAGATGACCTCAAGTTTTCAACAGAACCAAATGGCGATCGCTACAAGTTTAGTAGTATTTCTGCGACACAGAAAAACGAAACGTTAATCCCTGCCAGGAATTAACGGTATATATTCTACGTCACAATTTCTTTGCAAGAACCACATCTCCTACTATCCATGCAAGCCTCCCTCTTTTCTTCAAACGTCTAACCTAGGTTATTTATGCCAAATCACTATTATTATACCAATCCAACTTGTCTATACCACTTTTTTACCCTACCAGTAGCAGTTAGACGAAAAGTAGAACTAGAAACAGGATCTATGCCATATACGCATATACGTCCCTGGGTCCCTTTACTAAAGTAACTTGCCCGGCACCGTTTCGTTTCCGCGGCCGACTAAAAACCACGAGCTTAGATGTTGCAAACTATGGAAAGCACCGCACCGTCTTATTAGTTAGGGGTTTCAGCATTTGTTGTGGTGTACATAATCGGACGACGGACGAAAGAAGGGTGCAAGCATACATGGTCTTGAACCTAGCTCGGATCTATCACGAATTTCTTTCTGATTTCGGGCTTTCTAATTCCGACTCCCTTCCTGTAATCGGTCCATTTTGATCGGAGATACGATACCGCCCCCTGGGCCGAGAGCCTCTTGTCGAACTGATACTGGAAAAGTCCCTTTAGTACCCACAGTAGAGAATCTAATGCTGCATAATCATGTTCCGTATACTCGTCACTCTCGTATTCACCGTCCTCGTCGCAGCAGCTCGATATTATGGCATTACGGCGAGGTTCGAACGTATCCACGATACGTTCGGGGATGTGCCGACGTTCTATGATAGGCAAGCGCTGTTATTAGAAAGCTGACAATGCAGAGGATGGCGGAGGCAAAAAAGAGAGGGAGAGAAATAGTGGGTATAAAGGTAGATTCCTAGCAGACCGGGATTGACCGGTCAGAAACTCACCATCGTCCTGTAGGTCTTCACTTCGCCCCTGTATTTCCTCCCATCTGCTTTGCCAGTCGTCCGGTAGAGGCCCTAATTTCATAACCACCCTGTGGATGAAGCAGGCATCATCCTCCCAGAAAGACAGAAAGGGCCGTTTCTGGTAGTATAGGGAGTATATCTGTCAACGGACGGTTAATGTGCCGGAGGGTATCATGGAAAGGGCGAGACAAGACAACTGAAATAGGCCAAGAATGTACCTACCACACATCCAACCCTCCACAGGTCATGCCGGTAGTCAAAGGAACCTATGAAGAAGGTCTCTGGAGATCTGACGTCCCTGGGCTGGGCAATGCCCTTGACTGTACTACCGACAGGAAATGCCAGTCCCAGATCAAGTAATCGAAGCTCTTCATTAGGCGCCTCATACCAACCAGGCCAAACAGTGCACTGAACTAGCTGTTTGGGCAATTCAGGGGACCAGGGTATCTCATCGTTCGAGTAGTCCGCCGTAACCGGATCCCCGAGTACGAAGAAGAGCTCCTCCTCACTTTCTACGGCATTCTTACAGGTGAAAGCGACATTAGAGTTCGCCACGTCTACACAGAGTTCAAGGAGGCTCAGAATCCGGTTATTTTAGTCCTTCATTTAGATCGGAAGACAAGGGCGGCCATACCTCCGTGGGCAAAGCCCGCCTGATGCAAGAAAGCCAGGGCGTCAAGCAACTGACATGATGCTCTTAACATCGTATCGGGTCGCATTGTCCACCCCCGATATTCATAACACTCTAAGACGTTAGAGAGTGAAGGCCCAAGCAGCTCCATGACCAGGCAATTGTGGGTGCCATTCGGCCCGGTGTGGTGAAAGCAGTCTAAGAGGCGAATAGAAGGCATCGGGTTGTGCTGAACCGATTCGGCATAGCGTTTCTCCAACTGCTTCAGGATGCTGACCTCTGGATCTTGATCCAGGTCTTCCGTCGAAGCCGCTGCCGACTTGAACTTGATTGACACCCATTGCCTGAGCGATACATGCCATGTTAACGAAGTCGAGCAATGAGAGCCAGGAACATACCGTGTGTCTTGATCATGCGCGAGCCAAACGGTTGAGAACCCACCGTAGCCAAGTTTGTGACGTATGGTGTATCGGCCGCCTCGAAACGTATCGCCGAGGTTGACTGGATGAAAGCCTCCTGGATTGTACTTTTCCAACTCTTCATGAGGAAAGATTTCCAAGCAATCAGGGTATAGAATTTCCAACACGCGCTGTCGCTGCTGCTGATCAGCCATCTGAGAAGCTGGCGGTGTGGCCTCAAAAAGCCGTCTTGGGAGTAAGTGTTTGGGAGGGAGAGGATGGCGGGTGAAGCGTGAATAATGTGCTGGTTGATGCTCGTTGGGCAAAAATTGTGAAGCAGGACAGCTGTTGGCGCGCAGGTCTGGTGCAGTCGTATATAAGTGCACCTTGAAGAAAGAACAAGCTGGTTCAAATGGTGCAACACATTGTTGCATATAAGGTATTCTGACGGGTAAGATCTGCGTCCTGAATTAGCTACCTAGGGCGCGGGGCATATGTGAGGCGGGGATAAGGAGAACAGATTTAAAAAATGGGATTATTCTTAAACATACCCAAAAATTTCAGACAAAGGCGCCTTTTAATATAAGTTTGCCGGCTCCCCTACAACCCTCTTTTGCAAAGGTAATAAAAATAAGAGAGCATGCATATGAGTGAAGCTGGAAATCAGGAACAGACTTAAAGTCCTCGACCTTCAATAGGAAATCGCACAGTGATAATCCTTTTCGAAGGACTGCCTAATTGCGACGGCGGCCACGAAGGTTGCCGAGCTGCCTGGTCAGCGATGCGTAAATCGCCAGAGCGGATCCTCTCCGTTGAAAATAACCAAGCAACAATCTTTACTAGTAGATACCAATGGTGATCGGGCAAGGCATGGACCGGGAACAAAACAGAGGATAAATAAACAATGGCTTCTGTAATGACCGTTAGCTCGAGCAGATGGCCAAGAGATAAGTATTGTAATTAGTAAATACTTACTAAGACGAGAATCTATTGTATAGGCAGTTGATCAATAGTAGAACGTGATGCAGGTTTGAGACATGAGTTAACAGATAAGACGGGACCTAAACCAACTTATAGCATGCTGTACGCCTCTGTTAGGAAGTCTTGTGATACAAGCCTATCCTCATCGCTCATGTCCAATGTCTTTTCAATAGCTACGACGTGCTCTAGTAATTCGATCGCTTCCTTGATCTGTCGGTTATCGAAGTATACTGCTGCGAGCGCATGCTCTGATGCTAATCGAGAGTGGTCCTCTTCTGCTAGCGTTTTCTGCCGCACGGCTACAACGTGCTCAAGTATTTCAGTCGCTTTCTTAATCTGTCGGTTTTTAAGGTATGCTCTTGCAAGCTCGTGCTCTGACGCGAGTCGAGAGTAGTCCTCTTCTGCTAGCGTTTTCTGCCAAACGGCTACAATGTGCTCAAGTATCTCGGTCGCTTCCTTGATCTGTCGGTTGTCGAGGTAGGCGCTTGCAAGCGCGTGCTCTGATGCTAATCGATCGTGGTCCTCTTTTGCTAGCGTTTTCTTCTGGACGGCTACAACGTGCTCAAGTATTTCGGTCGCTTCCTTAATCTGTCGGTTTTTAAGGTATGCTCTTGCAAGCTCGTGCTCTGATGCTAATCGATCGTGGTCCTCTTTTGCTAGCGTTTTCTTCTGGACGGCTACAACGTGCTCAAGTGTTTCGATCGCCTCCTTAATCTGTCGGTTTTCGAGGTATGCGCTTGCAAGCTCGTGCTTTAATATAAGTCGAGAGCGGCCCTCTTTTGCTAGCGTTTTCTGACGCACTCTAATCACCCGTTTAAATAACTTTATTGCTTTAATTCGTCTGCCGCTTTGGTTTGATCTTTGAAGGTCGTTTTCTGGCGGGAATCGGAAACATTTATGAGCTTCTTCGAAGGCTTTAACAGCCTCTTTAAATCTTCGCTCGACATGTAGGCATTGCCCAACCTGGAAAAGTAAATCGTATCTCTCTTGTATCTGATATCCATCGCTTCTTTCGAGCGCGCGTAAAGCATGTGGTAAGTATTCCCGCCATAAATCACGATTTGCTAGATCACTAGAAGGAAAGATTTGTTCCAGATGGCAAAGGGCACTGGTTATAATTTCTAGCGGACGAGTGTGCTTTTGGGTCCAGATTCGTGTTGCAACATGCACTAAAGCATGCATATCAAATATGTCGCTCTCTCCTCTTCTAGTTAGGAAAGAGTATTGGCAAAGTGTACCGATTGCTTTTTCCATATCGCTTTTTAACCCAGTGTTTGGTAATAAAGATTGGGGTATTGCTTTAGGCTCAATGCACGACATGAAAGACAGTAATTGGGCGGCAAAAGGATCAGATTTGGCAATCTGTTCAAAAGACACAATCCAGGTGGTTGCAATAGCGTTCTGCGAGTCTTGGTATCGACTGCTGTCGTAAAACTCTTGGGTCATCATCTCGACTATATCTTCTTCTGTCCCCCGTAAGAGATCAAGGTACTTCCGGATAGGCAATCGGGTTTGGTTGAGATATGCAATGGCATTTGTGATCGCTAGGGGAATGTAACAGAGCTCTGCAAGCAGATCCGCTATCTGTTTCTCGTCTGTGAGTATTGCTGGCTGTACTATCATCCTCTTTAGGAAAGTCGCAGCTTCGTGGAAACTCAGTTGTTGCAGGTCAACCAGCTCACTTCTAGCAACCGATACGGCTACTTCCCTCGATCGTGTCGTATACAGAATCAGCCCATGGTCGCTTTCGGGTAGGTACTTGTATACACCATCCTGATTCCTATTACGACCGAATATGACTTCAATATCATCCGCGTTGTCCACAATAAGAAGCCATTTCCCGGCTCGTTCAGATTCAAGATACCGCCGAACTGAGTCTTTGGGGTCCGCGTCATTTGTGTTCATTCGGATGTCGAGTCGCCTCGCCATTTCCATATAGGCCTGCTCGAAGCTCCCATGGCTTAGTGCCGGCACCCAGAACACGGAGTAGTTGAGCTGGGTTTCTTTTACCCAGTAAGCAAGCTGCAGCACGACTTGGGTTTTCCCAATACCACCAAGTCCAACGACAGCAAGCTTCTGGCATTCCTTTTCGATGAACAGCTTCCTCTTAAGCTCGTCGAGGATACTATCACGCCCGGTGAACTGTGTGTTCTTCGGAAGGGGAACATAGTGGCAGGGCCGCGTTGAGGGAAGACTGTTGTTGCTAATTATCACTTGGTTCATCGACTTATTTGCAGCAACTTCACCCGTTCGAATTTCTCCGTCTTCGAGCTGTCTTGAGACTGTGGAAATGTATATTAGCACAACCCACTGAAACTATCGTTAACCATTGCTCAGATTTGATCTAGTAACCAACTTCAGGTCTTGTTTGCAGTATGTCATCGCAATCTGGTCATCCGTGCTTCTAAGCTATCCTCGCTCACAGCGCATCACTCTTCACCAACCGTATGAGGTAGACTAGCAAACTCACTTTTCTTAAGCGCCTTCGTGTAGACATCTTTAATATTAGCCCGCACAAGTTTGAGGTTATCTTGATCCGTTTGACTCGATCCAAACTTGCATACTCCGCTGTGGTCGGTGTTCAGTTTCACGACGTTTTCCTTGTCGCCAGGCATCCTTAGTTGTGCACTATCTTTCGTGACAACCTAATAGGATGATTAGCATTAGAAAGAAGGTGGAAGTCCCATTGGGATGTGTTACTAACGTTGTCTAGACCTCCCCAGAAAGATATGATATCGTATTGCAGCAACTGATGCCGCCAATGTTCCTGCATAATGTCTGAGAAAATGCTGCCGTTTTTCAACGTTTCCAAAACATCATCGCCCTTCTGGAAGCCCGCAGTTGTTGCAACCTTGGCGACAAGCCCTCCAAGGCTTACCAATTTCCAGTCCCCACCATTATGAGGCGTAGCAAAAAACGCCAGGCCAGAGGTGGCTATCTTGGTTGGTGTATGCTTGGGATTGTTGTGTGCATTGATCAAGGCTTGCTTAACCAACAATCCTCCCATGCTGTGGCATAGAAATACGATGGGCCGAGACTCGATTCCATCCCGCTCGATCCTTATCGCTTCAAGGAGCTCGTTCGCTTTGCCTACAAAGGTATCTCGGTCTTTGCCGTAGACTGCGGTAGCGTTGTACTCGTACAGGAAGATTCGCGACTCGGGAACGTATTGAGGAAGGTCGTCGCGAAGCCAAAGTCGCCCGCTTGGTCCGGCAGGAGTTCGCCATGTATCCCAAGCGTGGTCTACGTCTGGCTTGCTTCGCGGATTTAGGCCATGGACGGCGATAATGCTATAACTGTTAGCTGATTCGATAACAACGGAACCCGTTCATACTCGACTTTTCCCGCAACTCCAGGCGCGTTGATCTCCTGGTCAGGAAATAATAGTCTTAAGGGCTACATGTCTGTAAGCTCGTGTTTCTATCAAAATATGGGCTTACTGACCATTCTTTCGATTAACTTGGTATAGTTTTAAGTGATCGAAGCACTCGACTATAACACAACATTGAACGACAAGTTGTCGACTCAACATAGTCGCTATGCGAACCGCCAGCCTCATGCGGCTGAGGTTGGAGTTGGTTTCGACCCCTGCCGCCAATATCCAATCATCACGAAGATGCTCCCTACATAGGTAATATGCTCTTGTAGAATACATGTTTTCGTTTGACGGGTTCATTCCCTTCAAGTATAGGCAGTCTCGAAAACACACAAGTATTCGGGCAATAATATGAAAGTATTTAAATACGTACGATATCACGTTGTAGGCACGACGAATCATTAACTGCCTTTAAATTAATGTACGTTACTCACAACAGGGCCACCCCCACGAATGGATCACCCTTGCCACCATCACCATTACTACCATCAATATTATATTACAACACTCTACCGCCCATAACGATACAGCTTTCTCCCTTACTGGATAATTCAATAACTAGGGGGTAATGGGTTCTCAGCTACCGGCGTAGTGTTGACGGCCAGCCTATACCTAGTCTAAGCAACAAAATCGCCAAATCCATTCCAACCTGTTTATGTTTCCTTACAAAACCAAAAGGTATCATACCCACTACCAGACCGCCAGTCACAGAAAAAGGCAATTACAGACAGACAGACAGACATAAGGGATAATAATCAAAAAGCCAATGCGCGTCCTAGACACCATGCCTCCAGACAAGAGCATAGGCGAGGAAACAGCAGCATCTTATTTGCCCTCGTTCTGCCTCTCATCCAAACAGATGCACATGGCCACGATGAGGGCCATGTCGACGTTTGGCGCGATCGTAACGACGTACGTCTGCTGGCCGGCGAAGGCCTCGCGCAGATTGAAGAACTTGCGGTCGATGGTCGCGACGGGCTGTTTGGTCGCCTCGTCCGTGATGTTGGCCTTGGTGTCGAAGAAGTTGCCCTTCATCATCAACGACTCCTCCTTGCCTGACTGCGACTTGAATGTGCAGACTGATTTCGAGGTGCCGACTATTCCAATGTCATTAGTAACTTAGTCTAATTATATGTGGCCAAGATAGAGAAATCTTGATAATAATGATTCCGCAGAGTTAGCGGGGGAAGAAGTGGAAGGACTTACTGCTGAACTTGCCCTTGACCTCAAAAAGGACATTGCCATTAGGGTCTTCAGCATAGAAAGTCGCATGCAGTGCGAGTAGTTTCTTTCGGATGGTGAACAGCACGTTGCCGTTCATGTCGCTGAGGTGCTTGCGGCCGGAGAGCGAGAACGTCTCGCCCTTGACTTGAAAGATGAGCTGGCCGGTGATGGTCTTGATGTCGAAGCTGTCGCCTGATAGCGAGAGGACTTTCTCCTTCAGCACCAGCGACTCAGACTGACGCGCGATGAACTGCGGCAAGATACCTATCTGTGCGGGATAGGCTTGCATCTGCGGCGCTTGCATCTGTGGCGCTGCCATAGCTGCGGTGGTTTGCTGGTACTTCAGACTCGATGGAGAGAATGTGGTGTAGTGTTGTGTAGTGTTCTTTGATCTCTCCCGATTTATAGAGTTGAGTTGACAGTGTTCTGGTGGAATTTCTCTGGGGGCGGATAGCAATGCGATGGATGTTACGATTTAAGAGGATTTATTGACGGATGCATCCTTCCGGAGGAATGCAGGCCTTCAAAGGTACTTATACACATTCCCGTTCCATCAGTTTGGAAGGCGGAGCTTTTGTCCTACCATTTGAATCTTGACCAGACCATGACAATCCAAGTACCATCGGCTGTGTCGTCCCTTCACATAGACCTGATGTAGCTGAGGAGTATAGCGTCGGCAGTGCAACATGTAGCTGGAGAATGCTCTTGGCGGTTAAACAAGCGAGCCTCAGCCTTCAAAGCCACAAGATCACCCGTTATAGCGCATGTTTCGCCCCATCAGGCGCCCTGAAGCGGACAACTGAACATGCAACCTCGTCTATATCGAGAGCAAGAGAGCTGAGGGAGCATCGAGAAGTGATCAAGCATTGAAGAGTTCATGTTTCATCTGCTAGATGATTAGCGTGACGACTTGAACCTATACGATTTTATTTTCAATTTTGAAGCAAGCGCGAAGAGGTAATCAATGGTGCACAGCAGTACATGAAGCTCTCCTCCTACTATAAACCAGTATACCTTGAAGTTGTTGAAAGCTACTTCAATCACCAGTTATGGACAAGCTTCTCATAGGTTTAGAAAACTAGCAATACTCTTTTTGAACAGAAGACATATTCAACAACAAGTACTGTACAATTAACTTTCGCAGTCTTGTATTGATAAAGAGGCAATGGGAGCATTCGCCAGCTCAAAGCCACAGTCGCTGATCACAGTCGCTCATCAGTCACAAATCAATAAGCGCCGGGTATGAAATGCCTACACAGCCTCACTTGGCACACATCACGGTGACCGACTTGGTGTTCCCCAGTTGACTCTTCACTACCCCGTACTTCTACCCGTGCCATGCTGCTTCAAACCCCCAACAAGATGTCCCGAAATCATCTCTGGCTGAACCTCCGGTGAAAAATGCCCACAGTCCTCAACAATATCCAACTCAGACCCGGGGATAGCCTCACTCAGCCTCCGTGCCCAACCCACGACCTACCAGGCAGCATCAGCGCCCAGATGATTTTAACTAGCAGTTTCCCAAGCTCATGTAGCCTATTAGAAATTTCCATCGTGTGTCTGGGATCATAATGCAGGACCCGATCCTCGAAAAGACTCAGCTGTCCAATCGG
This sequence comes from Xylariaceae sp. AK1471, assembly GCA_023159215.1. Taxonomy (NCBI): domain Eukaryota; kingdom Fungi; phylum Ascomycota; class Sordariomycetes; order Xylariales; family Xylariaceae; species Xylariaceae sp. AK1471. The sequence continues at coordinate 963,296 of JAJKLI010000009.1, read as the reverse complement.
GTCCGAGATATAATCCAAGTAGCCATCCACATCCACCAGAAGTTGCTCTTTGTCATGCACCGTTGAGAGCGGCCGCTCTCTGAAATGCGCCCCGTGATCTTCGGCGGCCGCTTTCATCAGCGACTCGAGGCCTTTCTGCATCTGCTCCTGCGTGCGTTTGGACGGGATGGGTAACTATGCGAAGTCGACGACGTCAGCGAGTGTCAGCGAGCGCACTCTCTCGGGCGAGAATATAGCGAACCGCTGGGCGATATCATGCGTGATGATATATGCTGTCTCTAATCCCTAGGAAGACAGAACACCTTTGAGCACGGCACCTTGACCCGACATGGACATATCGACGGAAGAGTCCCATGGCCGTTCTGAGACGCCGTAGCCCAATAGGTCGGATACGTGAGCTTTGTACCCTGCGTCTACTAGTTGCGGTACTATACTTCGCCATATAAGGGATGATGAGGGCGTTCCATGAATTAACACTACCGGCTCGCCACCCCCGTACACGCCTAGGCGACCCTGGAGCCGTCTATGAGAGCATTTTCTATTGCGATTAGTTTCATGATATTGCTCAATGGCTTCTGAACAAGCTGCCAAGACTTAGCGAGCATGGAAACAAGTACCTATGCATGCAGATATTCTCCGGATCTACTTCTATAGGCCTTCTTCTCACGGTTACTTAGCAGACAACCAAAAGGGGGCTTTATACCATATCCTTCCAATTAGGATTTGGTAGATTTCTATCTTCGTGTGTAATGACGTTGCTACTTGCCCTCTCCTCTCTCCTGATAGTAGACAAGATGGAAAAATCGAAGGAGCCAGAGCAGAGGAATGAATGATCAGGCGCTTGTGCTCATCACGTGCACAAGGGACCGTCTTGAAGGCCAGATGGTATATGATGCTTTACTCCCCGCCATAAAGCAGGTAAACCTTTGCCATACGAAATAGCAGCATGCTTTTATACATTACTCAACTACCTACCCACCCTGAGCCTATGGTTAATTTAATCCCCCTGTGCCTTGTCAAGCATGAAAGACTTCCCAAACAATGTCAGCGAAGAACTTCGTCGAAAGCATACGGTTCCAACCGGGAATTATCTTTACGAATGAGCCTGAAGTTATATAGGAGGGAAGTTAAACCGTATGACCCCTGAGACAACATCATACATACACGACCTGAGTAGGTAGACGTCACTTACAAAATCCAACCTGGGTTTATTCACCATACAGAGGGGCTGATCTTGCCACCACTCTAGTATAAATAATCACACGGAAGGATGTAGTTCAAATATTTTCCCTGTTCTCAACTATCTACCTAGCTTCGCTCTTCCGCCAGGGGGGTATCTAAAATCACCTGGTTGATGCAAAAGCAAAACGGCCCCCGAACACCTCTGCATCCACTCCTCTCGCCAAAGAAAGCTCAAAAATCAAGACTAGAATGCAATGTTTGCTCTTCCGTAGTCCAAAGCGAAAGCACCGCAGGATCTCCCGTACAAAGACCAGGCCCATGGTTCAGCGGCCGGTGAAGCAATTCGGGAGGTGGGAATGAGGTAGGAAGACTAAAAAATTATACAGCAATGAGGGCGAGAATCCGTACGCCTATAATAACAATGATAGTGACATATTTTGCCGCTCTACTCCAGATCCAACTATCAAACCCGATAAACGCCGATACTATTTTTCGCAAGCCGAAGAGACAGAAGCGTGGGGTGTTTCAGTATGGATTCTGAGTCCGGAGCCAATCCAGAATATCGAGATCGATGCTGTGGTTTCACGGACCAGTTCACGCCAGTACAGGTCTGCGTCATGTGGATTGAAGGGATGCGGTTCCCGAGCACAAAGAAAAGGGTGCAATGTGTGTAAAGTAAGTAGTAGATATATGCAGTGCTGAATGTAGCAAGTTGGAGGATAATCATAAGTCGTCCGATGAGAGCCTGGTCGTTGGTGGATTATGACAGACTAAATATCTGGGGCTAGGTGCAGAATGCTAAGATGACTGTGCCAGACAGGTCACATCACAAGACAGCACCCACAGCCGGACTTTTCGCTTTTCTCGTCAGGTTGTTCTTGCTCTGGAGGCTCCGGTATCCTGACAGCTGCATCAATCTGGGGTTGCAGTTGTTGCATAGCTGGAGATCTCGGGCTGCCTAGGGGGCTGATGGCAGGTGTGTCTTGGATCTTTGGCATGGTCGAGTATGAACTTGTCCCAGGACGGCTAGGAGTGGGAACCCGAGCATCAGGCTTCAGGGGCCACTCGTCCTGGCGATCTTCAATATCTTGAGGCTTCTCCAACTCGGGTGGTTTTGCGAATGTGTCTTTATTTAGAGGCCGGAATTCTTTGTCGTATACGCTCCCAAACGTCCCTTCCTGCTCCCATTTTTCTTGTTGTAACCTCTTCGCAACCGTAGGTAGAAGTTGCTGCTCTGGCGGTAAACGTGGATCCGGCTGATACGCGGATATCATCCATGGAGGATCGCCCTCAGGAGCTCTTGGGGATATGTCGCCAGAACGAGTAGATGGTCGTGTAGTAGAATTGCTTCGAGGCGTAGGGCCGGATCGAGTTTTGGGACGACCCTGTGTAGTAGGCTTCGTCGGTGCCGATGTCTTCCGCGGCGCTGTCGTGTTGCTCTTCTTTGGAGACCCTTCAGTCACAGACCGCTTTCCAACCTGAGCCTTGGGGGGCGAATCGTCAAGAGCATTCGCACTACTATTACTTCGTGACCTAGTTTTCGGAAAGGCAATGGAAGCTTCCTCATCAAGAAATGGAAAGCTTGATTTTCGCTGTACAGGGGCATTTCGGTCAATGTAGTCGACGGGAATTGGTACTGGGCTGAGTTTAGCTACCGGAATGCGTGTGCCTTTTCCAGAGTCATTAGAGACCCAGTATTCGCCAGGATCCTCGGCAATCTCTTCAGGCAGGCGGAAATCCCAGCTCGGGACCTCGAGGTCTGGCGTTTTTTCATGAGTCAGATCGGAGTTCTTTCGAGAACTCGGTAAGAATTGCTGGTCAGCAGAGTCTGTGGTCCCCCTTCGGCGACTGTTGGCCTTATCCTGGCTACGGTCCCGTCTTGACCGGCTTTGTGCTCTACTACTAGGCTTTGGTAGTATTATCCCAGCTGCCTGTAACTCCTCGCTCTCGATTTTGGCCAGCTTATCTCGGTGGATCCATTTCGAGTTTTCGTCATCGTACGTCAGAATAGTACCGTCTTTCGCACGTTTGGTTTGAGGCGGCGGGGCAGCAGCACGGCTGCTACTGCGGGATTCTAGAAAAGTGTCAGTGCCAACAATACCACATGGCTTAACGACCGAGTGAGGTGCGGGCAGGTTAATGACATTCAGTGGGCGTAATAATCGAATAAAAGTTAGCCGTACCTCTCGGAGTGAAATAACTTTCTGTGGGGTGTTGGTCGGAGTAAGAGGTCCCATTTTGTGAAGTTGGCGCGATTTGTGGTGAACCAATGGCTTCGTAGTCGGCGAAAGAGTGATTCATAGAAGTCTATAGCAAGGAACAGTACTTGTTAGTACGTACTACTACAAAACTCTAGTCCGTCCCCTGGTCGAAAACATGTATCTGTCTGGGAGTCCAGAGAGACGGTGATGGTTGGAGCAAGCTCACCTCAGTCACCTCATTATGACCATTTGAAGCATGATTCCATGCCGCATATTCATCTTCAGGATTGCTCGTGTGACTAAAGGATGTAGGCCCCGAGGCCGCCGAGATAGCCGTCATGCTGGTCAGCGTAGGCCACAGATAGCGGCGTGCCCGAGGAGCCTGTTCTGCTCGCTATTATATCCAGGATGGGTGGAACTGATTAAAGACGTCGGACTTCTCGGTCGTAGAAGGGACTTTCGTAGTAGAGTTGGCTTAACAGGACGAAGCGACGATAGACTTCAGTTTCGGAAAGACGAGGAAAGACGTAGGCGGTAAATTCGTAGTAGTAACACCGAATATGGAACGGTGAAGCAGTCACCAGCCAGTGTGGCTGTCGATCCGGACTCGTAATCGGAGGACGGAGGAAAGACGAAAGAAGGAACAGAAAGTATGCGCCTGGAGTCTACCAAGAAACGCTACGAAGAAAAAATAAGGTAGAATAAGAGCTTGTTTGTTTGATTATTGCCGTTATAGTAAGTAAGTGTCAGTGCGACAGTAGTCAGGATATTAGGTATTTTTTGCGACAGGCCGTAGACCAGCGAGAATTCGTTATAGAGTAGAAATCTAGATAGGTAGTCCGCTTCGTAAAAGTCGCGTCTTCAACTGACTGCCCCCTGGATCTCGACGGTGCTGCTCGATGCACCGAGTTCCCGTTTCGCTGGACTTAGCAAGTACAAGTCGGAGCGGAGGCTCTCATTGGACCCTGAATTGGGGGCAATTGGGTCTCATGAGACAAGAAACCGAGAGAGAGACAGAAACACCCGCGGTTGCAGATCCGCTGAGGAGAGCTGCAAAAGAAAAAGAGGCCGGTTGACACCAAGGGGAGCTGGGCAAGCTGGGGAGGTTGGATAGTTGAGTGGTCATTCGTTAGGTAAAGGAGGGCGAACGAATGAAGAGAAGTAATTATTAGCTGGCCAGGGATTTGGAGATGAAAGCGGAATAGCTAACTAACTCTATTGGCCCTTTCTTCGGTGGGGTAGGTTTTACATCCAACCAGTTGGACCAACCAAATCTTAGTCCCACCTCGACTTAAGTATGTATTATCATTCATTCATTATTTCTATCACATTGGGAGCAACAGGGACCTTTTCCGGTTGGTGCAGTATGTGTTGTCCTAGGTAGGTACCTATAACTATGCTGTTCTACGTGGTGCACCTTCGAAACACTCAACTCAACCCAACACATAATGTATAATTATTGTACAGTAGCCCGATAGATGTGTTGGGCATTTACTTGTATTGAATCGCAAACAGACTCGATACATAGTATACATAGTATACTATGTATACTATGTATACCACAGTATAATAGACTACCCCAGCCAGCTAAGGTGAATTGTGCAGGGTCCTCCTGGCTTTGGCATAATGTGCACACCGACCACATGAGTCTGTGTTTGGACTACAAGAAAAAGAGATTATTTGCTATCTTCAATACGGTACACCCGAACCAGCAAGGTGGCCAAAGTGGTCCAGACCTCAGGCTAGACCCTAGCGGGCTCTTTATTATGGATAGCATACGCTGAATGCCGTCGTCTCGCTCCTTTATTTGAAGAAACATGAACGTATTTTGAAATAGGTACCTACAGTATTTACCTACACATTCAATTGCTTAGACTCGTCCGAGAACAAGGTAGTGAGTGATCTGACTGGATGGTGTGTTCTTATACAATATCCTTTTAAGTTCCACATACTGCTAGGACAGTCTGAGCGACTCAATCATATGATTAGCAGCAACAAATACATTCCACATAGCTTCACGGGTCGCTACATCGAAAACGTATCGGCATGGTAGCAATCACAATAGCAATCATGATAGCTCAGAGAAACTTTGTGATATTTGGGTCAAATTTTCGCCTACTACATCACGAGAACTAAGTACATAGGTACTCTCCAAGGACATTAATTCCAAGGTATGCATGCACAGTGTCACTAGCTCGTGCAGATATGTTGTAGCTACATAAATAGCTCAATCGTCTGGTGATGCTATTTTACAAGCCTTGCGACTTACGAATTCATACTTACTCTTGAAGTTGTTTACAAATATGGGCGAGTACTGGATACAGAAAGTAAGAAAGACTTAAAACGGTCTGAACTTAAAGAATATGTGAAAGTCTGCAGCTACGTCATCTGACTAGCTGAAAGTGCCTGTTGTGTTACCTTTTAACTATCTGATTGACGGCGTCATTAGACAAACACAAGTTTCCACCCTTCCAAAACAGAAGCCTACATCTTCAACAGCATTAATCCACTTCAGATTCGAGACGAGGCAGACTGTGACAGGGCTTGGACTGACGACCAACTTCGTCACCTCTGCTAGGCACCCGCAGACTAGTTAGGCTGCCACCCCATCTTCAGCACCTATATCTACAGCATGATGTCGACAAACCTGTAATACACATATATCTACCTACATGTACGTAGGTAGGTATAATTATAACAGCCCCCGAAATCAACCGAGGTACTGTATCCTATAACCCACCTCAAATCATGGAAGACTCAAGCGCTTTTTTGTCAACTACACGGCTTCGACGCACACGAAGAACCCGCTTCGTCTGCATCTCCGACACGCATAACTGCACCGTCAAACTGCCCAAGGGTGACGTACTGATCCACTGCGGCGACCTCACAAACCAAGGGAGTTTCAAAGAGCTCTCGAAGCAAGTTAACTGGCTCGAGCAGGCCGATTTCGAGTGCAAGATTGTAGTAGCAGGCAACCACGACTTGACGCTGGACACCGACTTCTATAACACCTACGGTTCTTACAGGCATAACAGCAATCCGCAGGTGACAGAAGACTGCCAGGCCTTACTTACCGAGGCCAAAACTATCACTTACATGCTGCATGAGAGCCGTACCTTCAAGCTGACTTCCCCTGAGGGCCCACGGACTACATTCTCTGTCTTTGGGTCGCCCTACAGCCCGGTTTGGGGTGGCGCCTGGGCCTTCCAGTATCCACGTGACGACAACGATAATATGGCTGCAAAAGTGCTTTGGGAAGAAATACCCCTCGATACTGATATCCTAATTACGCATGGCCCAGCGCGTACACACTGCGATGAGGCGCGCACGCGGGAGGCGGCAGGATGTGAGATTCTCCGACAGGAGCTCTGGCGAGTGAGGCCGCGTCTTGCGCTATGCGGCCACATCCACGAGGCGAGGGGCGCCGAGCGCGTACGCTGGGATCTGGAGAGCAAGAATGCGCGACATGCTGAGCTCGGCCGTACGGTCTGGAATGACCCGAACCCAGACAGGGAGAAGAACGCACTTGTAGACCTCACTGCGAAAGGCGGCAAGCCGCTGGATAATGATGGGAGCCTCTGTCTGCCCGAACTTGCATCCCGTAAGGACTATGGTAGACACAAAGTGCGACTAGGAATACTAGAGGAAGGAGAAGACAAGGAGGTTGCACACCCAGGGATCGGCACCCGGGGTCTCGGCGAGAAGCCGGACTCAGCGCGTAGCGACCAAGCAGCCCTCGCCGGACGTCTTGGGCGCAAAGAGACATGTATCGTCAACTGCGCGATACAGCATTCCAGTTATCCGCACTCAGGCCAGGGTTCACGGAAACTGAATAAAGCTATCGTCGTGGATCTGGACCTTCCTGTGTGGGATGACCATGAGCCTCTTGAGAAAGCACTTGACGGCGCATGAGCGAGGGTGCTAAACCCTATGAGTGCGGCTTATACTTGAGCAGAGCTCTTATCTGAGACTATCCCGGTGAAGGGGACTATGAGACTCGGACGGAGAGTGGGGATATGGACGGGCTACCATGTGCTCTCGGGCGTGAGCTGTAAGACATAAGCTACAGCCTGCCGCGACCTAGCGCTGATACGGCGAATCACACGAAACAATGCCTCGAAACACAAAAGCCACTAGGCGGGGTAAATTTGGCAATGAGGCTCTTCACAGCCGCCGGGCGTAGGCTAGGGAGGTTGAGACATAACTTAAGAGCAGGCCACCAATCCTGTCTACCCTTTTTATGTTTTCTGTGGCGCAATATGGAGCGCAAACCCAGATCTCATACATCGTTTGATCCTCGCTTAGGGCCGATAGTCATAGAGCCTCAACTTAGCCTCCCGGCTCGAGCACGAAGTAGCAGGTACCTACCTAGATAGGCATGCGTACATGCATGTATCATAGCTTAAGTCTGAGACCATTCTTACATGCATCACCAGTAGACTTCCTTTATTTCAACTTTCTCTCTTGGCAAGCTGGGAGTCAGTGCCAGACTTGTGTGCTAGCTATATGTATTGACCTCGGAGGAGAATACTCGTACACTGTTTCTACAATCTATTCATTTTCATTGCATATATTTCCCTTAGTGTATGATATACCCTTTCTGCTGCTTGTCTGTGTGTTACAGGCCCTTCTTGCGTGATATTCCCAATAGCAGATGTGAACGATAATCCCGTCCTCCAAACCAACCTACCTACGCCCTAGCAATCAATATTGCTTATATCACCATCCCTCTCTTTCGCGCTTCCCCCTCTCTAGAGACCATCTAGAACCACCAGTTCCAACGTTTCTCATCATCATTACGAATTCGGTCTGTTTTGAGTTTCTGTCATAATAGACACAAAATAATTACAGCTTATCATACTTATTATCGATATTCTAGGTACTTGTGATATCTGAGTGTAGAGCTAAGCTCGTTTTCTAAAGGGGCGTGTGTTTTCCTGCTGTTAGGTCCCGTATAGCTCGTCCGCCATTTTAGAGATTCTAGGAGTTATCATGGTTTGTTTTCATGTTGATCATTAGAGTGCTAGTTTTGGAGAAAGGGGCCTGGTCTGCCTGGTTAAAAGACAGCGTTGTGGCAAACAAGTTTCTTCATCGCTTATGATGAGCCGGTTTGCCTCATGTAAATCTGAGGCGTCGTCGTGGCAATATATTGCACGGCGATATCGAGAGCAGAAAAAAATTGGGATGTGACGTTGGGAATCGATCGGGTAGCGTTGGAAGCTGCCCAATTCTCTCTGACCAATGTCGGGAGGACATGACAAGTTTTGAGCACTGGATAGAGATGGCTGGTCAGTGAAAAGCATATCAGTATATTAATTTGACAAGGCCTTGGCTCCCCGTGGTCTATCAGTTGGACGACGTCATATAAGCCGTTTTTCCTGTCCTGAAGCTGCCGGCATCCTTACTCATCAGCTACTATTTTCTCAGCTCGTTGACCTAGCGAGTGATAAGCAAGCAGATAGGGCTACCACGCTGAAAGGATGTGAGTCTTGAGTAGGTAGGCGACGCTGAGAAACAGCGAGGATCTATCAGTAAAACATATGTCATCCCAAGGCATCAACGTAGACCCATTCATTAGTGATGGAATATGCCCGATTGGACTGCAGGTTTGTCATGAAATGCCTTACGCTTTATCATACCATAGCATTGCTACCGTCTTCTTGCGTCTCATTCAATCTTCCTCAGCCTCCGTCAGAAGCCTCCATAGGGGCTATGGCGTTGCATTCAACCAGCAATCGACGACTCAGGCTCTGGGGCTTCTTTCAAAGCAACCTGGTCGTGGCTGAAGTAAGACATTGTATTTTCAAGTGAGCTGGCGTAACTGATTACGATTATGAGCTCATTCTTTTACAGCGGGTTTAGTATTCACAGACACAGGCACCCCTCTGGGCTTTTGCGGTTCATGTAGGCATTAGTCCTTTGATTATTAGATTTAACATAGAATTGCTCTTCTCATAATCTGCCTCAGCTGAACCGCCTCGTTTGAAAGTGCTGAAAACCCGTACCTATCAAATCACGACTTGAGCGCGGTCGCAGGTTATTCCCATACTCTATGAAGTCAGTAAACGCCACATGAGCAGGTATTATTACCATGAAGACGCAGTTGGGAAAAGTGATAAACATATCAATTGACCAGTTTATGATGTCAGTAATAAGCTTCTGAGCCTATGGCTGAAGGGGTCCAAATGCATGTGTAGCAGATCCTTGCATATCAGCAATGAAGAACTTCGACCGATTCGAGAACGTCCTGCCGATCCCTTTTTGGGTTGATTACTGTCTTGATAGCCTATGGTTTAAGCAAATAGTCTATCGCTTTTACGTAGATAAACTAGAACGGATTACGAAGTGAATCATCAACGGGGGCGTATGTCAGCTGAGGGGCGCTGTTCCAGGCTCTATTTTGAGGGGATTGGCTTATATGGTTGACCAGTTTATTGCTAATAGGCTTGGCCGGACAGAGCTTGTGCGACGCGACGCTGACACTAACCATGTTGATCTTTCTTAGGCTATAGCTTTAATAGTTTCGTCGTGAGATTTCTCTTCCCAAAGATAGATATCTAGATGCCGGATAGTAATTTCTCATATGTCACACAAGTAGAAAAGGGATTTGGCTTAGTATGCTGCGCCTCTCATAAATCAATGGGTGAAGAGAACATCCACTGGTAGTTGATCTGTAAGGGATGTAAAGCAGAAGCTCAGAGGAATTTCAGATGAAATTGTGCAAGTCTTTAACAGTGTCTCGAATAAATGTCTCTTGACACCTCCTGCTTGTAAACGCAAAAGTGGATTCGAAGCGGTAGGTTCCGGTCGTGCTGAACGATCAAGTAGGAAACAGAAGCCGAAGAATACAGAAAATAAGGAAAGAAAAGACCCAAAACGGTGCGTGTCTAAGACATGTAGTACCGGTGACCTGCTAATAGATCTTATGATTTAAAGAAAATTGCCGTTTTTGGTACAGTAATAATAATTAGAGGCGTGCTCTTGAAACAAAATGTCATTCAGGTGAGCAGGCAAATGTGGATGGTGGTCAGATGGTGTATAAGGTGGTATACGGCGCTTGGGTCTTCAACCAATAACAGAATTCCTAACCAATTTAGTACATGATTCGCTGGAACCATGGATTAGTGGACACTTGTATATCGAGGACCGGATGTAGATTCTCTTGCAGGTTAGCTCATGCAAGTGATTGGACAGGCGGATGGACTCCGGCAGATCTGGGTAGATCCGGATAGGCTCCCTTTTCTGCGAGAATACAGAAAGAGGTTTAAAGGGAGGAGAACGGCGTTATAGGACTAGTGAGCTGCACTAGAATCGGGGAGAAGATGCACGGCTTACTGGTTGCTGGTCGGTTGCATCGCCGCTCTCTCGCAGGCAGTCAGTCTATGGCAGATGGTCAAATAGGTAGGTAAAGCAGAGGTTACGGTCAGCATTCCTCACCGCCATGCGTTGAAGGGCGTAGGAAGATGCAAGATACTTATTATATGCGATGGAAAGGCACAGATGTGCATCCGTCCCGTCCCGCCTTCAGGCACACACCACTTCTGCCTCGTGTAAATGACTGTTGGTTATCTCTAGTACCACGGTACAAAGGGTACCGTAGCAGTGATACTGTATTGATCCATCTCAAAATAGTTGCCTGCAGCTATATAGACTAGACTAACTGCTAGTCTAGGTTAGAAATTATGGCACGTGATATGTGGGTTGAAGTGTGATAGGACTTGTGGAGGGGTTGAATAGGCGCGATGCTCTACGGTAGATAGTCTAGATAATAAGTCGCAGCTGGCTGTGGAAACTAGGCCGGATCGTCTCTACCTATCTCAGGGTTTCCGTCGTGGGGTAACAGCTAGGGAACAATAATACCATCGAATAGCTCTTGGTGGCGTCGAATGTAGTCGACAAATTCGATTTAGTTTAAGATGTGAGTGTTCAGTTGTTTTTCTGAAACATGGGCTATTCGTTGATTGTCGAACTCGTTCGTTTGACCCGTATCAATGCTCATATGATCAACAAAAGGACGCGAAGCCCCGCCGCCCACCGACTTATCCTGTCTTAATAGGAGAGCCTTCCCCTGACCACGGGGATTCAGGTAATCCCTATTCGTCATGGATGATAGGAATGGGAGAAAGCGCATGCTATTCATTCCATCAAGAGGGAAAACGAACGAAGATCGAAGCGGAGTGTAGGCTATTAAATAGCCTCATCTACTGACCTCATTACTGTGATCCTCGCCAATGACTTCGTCGTGATGGTCGCTGCGCTGCTCAGCGGCCTCCGACAAGAGCAAGATATGCTCGGGATGTTCAGCGATCAACAGACAGTCAAACAGGCAATGAGGAATCGTGGGACGGGCGGCAGAAGCGCGATTCGCTCCCGCTCGCAGATGTCCTGCATTATCCCTGAATTCACACGTTGACCGCTGATACTGGCTCAGTGAACCTAACTTTATGTGAGATAGTGGATGCACTTCCTCAACCCACCAGTCGTAACTGTTGTCTGGACACTGGCTTGTTTGGGTCCGGCCAACTGTGCTGTACATCTGCAGCATAGGAAGAGCTATACCTGTAAGTACATGTATAGGGGTCTACCCCGGCTCACGAATTTTATGGTTAATCGCTTTCACCGATTGAGAGCTTTGGGGTTTCTTCTACCAAATGGTCAGGTTAGTTCAAAAGGCAGGCGTGTCGAACCCGGCTAGTTGTTGTCTGTCGTTTCATTGTCCCTGGCTGGCTGACGAAAACATGAGAAGATGGGGGGCGCTGTGTGGCTTGCAATCTGGCAACATAGATCTCATACCCACTCCCTCGACATTTATTGGGCCTCAACCGGCTCCAAATGATAAATCTATTGGCTTCCTTTGTCCCCCTCCTTTTCGTCAACGCTGACCTAACCCATTGCGCTCGAGCGAGTGTCCACATCACAAACCATTCTCCATTCATGACCCGTTACTGAGGCCTCGTGCAACCGTCATCATGCAAGCTTATACGGAGGTCTGAGAAGAGAACTGGGCAGCTGCAAGGGCCCAGAGGTCATAACATGAATTGCATCGTGATCTTAGATTGTTGGCGATGGTACTGATGCCATCCATTAAGCTGAGTGTACCTGCTTCTCATGCTGGGTTGGGTGGCTCCCGCTTGTTCACTGGATTCTTATTGAAATCGGCCTTACACCTAGGCGTGACTGGCTCTCTGCAGGGAGGACCTGTGATGCTGATGCTGATGCTAATGCTGATGTATCGAAGGCTTCGATCCGAATCTGGTTGGCTGAGGGGGTCATGCAGGTCGCTCGGTCTGGTGTGCCTACCCCAGCGCAGTGCCCAGCGCAACCTGCGTCCCATACAACTGCTTGGTGGAGATCGGCTGCTGCAGGAGAAGTTCGAAACAGGAAAGACGCCTAGTTACCAAGACGATTGTCCAGTAAAAGAGGTCGAAATGCGGCATTGGCAATTCGGTATGAACGTGCCACGACGCTGCTCTTCATGGATGGATGCACATAGATATCCGAATGATATAGATGCTAGCAACCGTGACCCTCGCCATCGAGATCTCAAGGAACGACCAACTTCTATAACCTGCGATGGATAGCGAGGCTGCCAATCGAGAAGCAAGCTCGGGGGTTAAATTAGTACGAGCACTACTGCGCTCACAAGGTCGCCAAGATAGTTGGTGAGAGCAAGTCTGGTTGTTTCTCACTCGTCCTTTGTTGATTGCAAAGCTATAATATTGAACGCTCCTAGAGGAACCAACATATTATTCAATGCAATGAGAAATGCTTTTGTCGCTTTTGAATGTGGATATTACTCAATTGTAATGTGTAGGTACAGATTACCTCGCAGATATCTCCTGCAGGCGTCGGCAATCGATACCGGATCCTTCCTCTGCCTTCTTTGTTCGCTCTGGGATTGGTAGTACAGTACACGTAAAATGTTGATGATACAACCTTCAAACATCTTGTTAGGGAACACGATACTGATATGTAGTCAGAGGGTCTTCAATCACCTCGCGGCATAATATATATTGTAGATCTTGTGGAACATCTCACGGCTTCTACGGAGCCAACAGGTCATTAGTAGCACCCAATAACTCTTTGAGTCCAGCGTTATGACGCATTTGTTGGGATGAACCAATAGCTTCATACCCCCTTTGAAAGTGGCTATTGGTGTTGGTATTGGTGCTAGGATTTTTATGGTTCACCATCACCTTTTCCGGTCGTCCACATGTGTAATGTGGAATGTTGGTTATAACTACATCCTTTTAAAGTGCTCCTAATTTCTGTTGGGCCAACAGCTACTCGGTGAGTGAGTAGTTTACTCTCTTTGACCTACCAAGGGCTCAAATTCGTGGTAGGCTAAGAGGCTTAGAAGTCGTTTGGAATATATCAACCTCCACCTTCACCTTCACCGCTGATTCTTCAAGCTGCCTCACCTCCACAACAACACCTCCCGTTTCTACGGAGACGGTCGACCGACTTTTCATCTTCGTACTAGATTAGGTGTGTCCAGTAATCTGGAGATCCGGTTTCAATTGTCCATCAACTAGTCTAGCCTCGAGGAAGCTTTCGCCATCTCTCACTGACTGATCAGATTCTGTCAGGGACCTGTGCTCTCAATAAATCGCCACACGTCGCCCTTACACTCCATGCCTACGATTTCTATTCGCCCCAGCCGAAGTGGCCTGCATGCCCATTGGCCTGCTGCGGTCCAGAATCGCAGCGACGTCGTAACGGACGTGTAACAGTACAGATCAAACTCGCCTCTTCCAACAAGTTGGCTGAGCCAGGCACCAGTTGAATTTTGATGCAGAGAACTGACAATTTCATTGCCTCTTGACTCGACTTCGCACTTTCGCTCCTGTCTGGGCTTGTGGAATTCGCTTACATGATACCAAGATCGGCAAACTTCATTGCCAGACTAAGAATCCGGGGAATGGAATATTCTTTCCCTTTCGGTGCTCGTCTCTGCCCGTCATCCGCCGGTCGTCTTACTCATCTCCTAGACTCCTAACCCTCCGTCGTGCCGAGTCGCTCATACCGAGGACGAGGTTTCGCGCGTAAAGAGTCACCGATTTGACTCTTCCGACCGACTATTTCATTAGTTCCTATTCTTTTCTAGGTCATCGTTCCATTGGATTCATTAATAATCCGTTACCATCTCGTCATGGCGCTTTCATCAATACCTATCTAATCGTTGTGGTATTATCTATAAGCTGGATGCTGATTTGCATATATCATCCCACACGAGCTGAGATTCTCTAGGCGTGTGTCTCTAGCATCTCCGACGCTGTGCATGTGTAATACATTCCATGCCTATTTATGAATTACAGTACAAGCGTTATCCCGGCCACACCCGGCCCTCATCAATTGGAACACGAAATACTTTCGGCGAGGACGACATCCTCTGCTTAGCAAATCATCATTATTCATTGTCCTTTCTTTTCTTTCACCTTGCCTGCTATTTATCCCGGGCTGGGATTGAACTGAAATCGAAATTGAAATTGAAATTGTTGGTCAATATCCACGTCATTTGCACTGCCCGGATCAACGACTACCTACGGGTTCTTAGTATTCCGTATCGCCCGCACGCATTCCCACATATACGCAATAGCCAGATATACCTACATGTATACAGTAGTGCAGCATCAATCGGGGGACTCGGATTAATCGTTCTACAAATCACACATGGGCATAACGTGGATGCGTACGAAACTGTCTTCGCATTCATTCGTAACAAGTGACGCCAGAGGACGATAACCTGTATTTTAATCGCCTCTTTCCAAAATCTGGTACAATAGGTAGAACTGCACCTATAGTTTAAGTTACCCAAACGGTACTTCCAACTCGCAGCAAGACCCCGTGTCGAGCTAGGTCACACCGACCCCTGTCGTCGTAGCTAGTCTAGGCGTGCTGCAGCTCCCAGTAGAAGGTAGCCGCGGCGCTTTCAGCGGACCCAGTGGCCGAGCAAGGCGAGTTTAGCGACACTCCAAGCGACTAGAAGCGCTAGCGAAGGGACCGGTCGGCTGCTGTCAAGAAGGCGTCCCCCTTGGGTGATTGCCAGGAGGAGCAAGGACCCAGCCTGTACTGGAGTAAGGTACAAAGGTACCCGCAACAGGTACCTCGGTACTTACTTCCACCCTCTGCCCGCTACCGACGACTTCAACCATTCATAGGCTGATAGGTACCACCTGCACCAGCTGGAGACCCAGCAGTGTGTGGCACCAGTCACCATCGCCCCAGGTCCCTCTACCTACTGGAACACTGTCCGGGGGTCCCTTTTTTCATCACGCACCACCTGCCCACCTGCTGAACACTGGCTTGACTGGCACTGGTTGCTTCCAGGCTTGCCAGGTTTGAGGACGAAGGAGAGAGAGCCCCCATATCGCCTGCTCCATCAAGCCTCAACTTGCAAGCCATCCCCAAATACTGCATATCCCCCCTCCAGTCCCTCTACTTCTTTCCCTCTCCAGTCCTTGCTGGCTGCCCAACCCTTATTCCTCCTTATTACCTATTACTTCGTGACCTTATTTCACCAGCCATTGTTCATTCCTTCCACCACCTAAACAAACCATCTATCCAAACTAGTTTAATCCCCTCAATTCACCTTCACATTGGGATTCGATCGACCTTCCGGTCTGATCCATCATTTGCGCTAAAACAAGGTTGATCGTGGCGATTGACCTTGGATTAGACTCCTTCTCCCCTGGGACCGTCATTGACTTGGTCCCATCTTTTCTCAGAGTCAGTTCTTAAATGAATCTGGCTTGTCTTCTATAGCCTGCTATCACAGGCTGTGTATATTCACTATTTCCTCATTGCCTCACGTCGACTTGCTTTCTTGTGGCGTGTTTCAAACGCCAGCCGCTTGATCACCATTCGCCCCCTTATACCCCCCCAAAACCCCAACCTCTTCGCCATCGCTCTCGTAACGATCAAAACAAGGTTACTGGGACGTAAACTTCTGTGACTCGAGCCCTCGCTGGACGACTGTACCTCTAATCACCATGAGTTCTCTTCCCCCCGATCCATACAGAATTCTGGGAGTGTCCAAGGATGCCCAGATCACCGAAATCCGCTCTGCCCACCGCAAACTAGTACTCAAATGCCATCCCGATAAGATTCAGGACCCGGCCTTGAAAGAGGCGAAACAAAATGAGTTTCAACAAGTACAACAGGCTTATGAGCTGCTCAGCAACGAGACCGAACGCGAAAAATACGACCGTAAAGTTGAGGTATTCAATGACCTTGCAAGAGAAAGGGAAAGGGCCAAGAACTCAGCAAGGTCATCATCGATAACCCGCGGTACACCCAAACGGGAATACTACCATGTCAAAGAGGCTTCGCCACGGGCCAGCACATTCGCTAAGCCGGGCCCATACGGAAGAACACCACCTAGGTCCTGGGAAGATACCACAGCACCACGCATGTATGAAGAACCAACCCGTTATGCTAGGAAGACTGCAAGTTACGAGAAAGAGAAGCCTTCCAAACGAGACGAAGAGCGCCGTAGACGAAGAGAAGAAGACGAGTGGGCCCGCGAAAAAGAAAAGGAAAAGGTGCGAGAGGCACGAAAGGCCAAGGACCGTAAAGAAGAGAAGGATCGAATGGCACGGGAAGATAGAGAAAGAGAGAAACGCAGAGATGAGAAGAAAAGGGCGCAAAACGACCGCGACAAGGAGCGTGAGAAAGAGCGAAAGAATGCCAGCGCGGAGAAGCTCCGCACAAGGCAACCCATAATCGAGACGTCAGAGTCATCAGATTCATCGGATGACGATGTTGTTTACGAACCACCACCACCAAAGGCAGACAAGAAGAAGTCTAGCAGTAGTCGTAAGACGGAAGATATAGATCCTCCGTCAACATCAGAGCGCACTAGGAAATATTCTGGTAATATGGAACAAGCGATTCGGTATCTAACCCGGTCAAGCGGCAAGGCACCAGCTGCTTTTGTTCGATCGCAAACATATAGTGGTGAGGGCTCTTCCAAGGCATTCAATACTCCCATGGTTCCTACGCCTCCACCAGCACCGGGAGCACCCTTCGCACCACCCCCACCGATAGCTGAGCCGGGAGAGACTTCAGAGGAAGATATGGCTAGAAGGTCATCCGCTCGACCGTCTCTTCGCCGCATGTCGCATGAAACATCGAGATCATCGAGGGAGAAGTCGTCTTCGCACAAGAAGTCAAGCTCTTCCAGAGATCACCAACCTGTCATCGTGGAATCTGGTTCGCCTTCAGCTCGAATAATTCCTTCACTGCAAAAGTCACATTCAGAGAGAATTCCTTCACACGCCGACAGAGTTCCCCCACTCTCTCGTGCGCAAACGGAAAGCTTTACCCGCCCTATACCTGTACCGCTAAGTCGCTCAGAAACATGGTTTCCAGCGACAGATCGTGAGCGCGAGCGACACGAGCGAAGTCGCTCGCGTCCCACGCCGACATACTCAGATGAAGAGGACTCGGAGGCTGAAAGAGAACGTCGTCATCGCCGGAGTCGGCGAACTCACTCTCCTGAGCCTATGCCTATACCCATGCCAGCACAGACACACCACCGATATACCGTGGATGGCACCAAGAGCATTCCGGTGCGCCAAAAAACATACCATGAGCAACCGAAGTCTCGTGTGTACCAAAAGGGTGGAGTTCATATTATTCCAAATTCCTCAGCGCGGCGAGGGCCCACAGCATCATATGCGCGCGACTACTACGCGGACGAGCCGGCTCAAGTCTTCCAGAAGGTTAAATACGCGACGCAATTTGGCGAGCACAATATTCAATACAGCGATCTTCCCTACTCGGGATCACACCGATCAGATGGTGTTTACGCTGTCTGAGAACTTTCATCTAATATCCGGCATTTTTTGGTCGATTTATCTTACGTGTTCTTTCAAGGGAGTTCAGGATTCGGCGTTCCGCGCATCTTGGCTGGCTTGACACCATTTACATACAGAATTCGTTAAAATACAGTAACGATTTGACGACTTCTTGGGGTCCTATGATAGAGTGCGAAGTGGTTGACAATGCGAGAACTTTGTTCCTTGGTAGGATCAAGAAAGAAATCGATAAACGGAGGCCCGCCTTCAAACATCAGTCTTGCTCCCCATAACCATAACACTGATGTCGTAGTTCGCCATCGGCCGTCCTTCTCTTCGGCATTTGGGCAACGGCAGCTTTCACGACACTTATGAGAAATCATTATCGTTCTCATCTTTTTCAACTGTATTTCAGTTTTCTATTATCTCTTATCCCTCGTTTCGCGTGCTATGCACGCTATACGACATATACAACTACATTTGCATCTATGAAGGAGGACCGGGCTCCTTGCTATGGTACGGATCATAACAGGTACAACGGGTGGGAGGTTATGTTTTGGACATCGTTCTGTTTGATCCGGGTTTCTTGCGAAATTGTCTTCCATGAGGTTGTCTCTTGCGAAGATAGGGAGGTTGGTTCTACATGGGTCATTTGGCCTCGTCCAGTAGAGAGGTGAAGAGGAAGAGAAGAGTTACTACTCCCAACTTTTGTACACTCATTTTGATGCCACGAGCCGAGGAGGATGGGCTATGAGTAAATCTGATGGCCTGCCAGTGTGTCTAACCTGGAAGCCTCACTCCGATGAAATGGAGTTATTTCACGCACGCACATACATACATAGCGCAGCTGGTCTCGTTTGCGCGGCACGGGCTTGCTTTTCTGTTCCCTGCCCCTTCTGAGGACGCCAAGTGTCCTGTTATGAATGAATGGAAGTCATGAACCAAGCATTACTACCTCGCCCTTATCTTCCTCTCCGACATGAGTGATACATGTGATATTATGGATTATGTGAGTGTGATGTGTGATATCCTGAATGGGCTAGCTAGATGATACGTGTAGAACAAACATCTCGTCATCGGTTCATCTCCATCGGGTTTCTAGCATCTACATTGACGCAAGGTATTCGGACGACACAACTTGTGCTACTTCAAGTCTAGCACGTATTCGTTGTGTGATATACGTATTCAGATAGTAGCGATGTAAACCCGATGTTTAACGTCCCAAGGCAGAATTTACAAACTTGAAACTATCCTAACCTATACAGACTATACACATGGCGATAAAAATATATAAAACAGTTACTCTGCAGAGAACGTCATGTTATATTAGTATAGGAGAAAAATCCTCAAAGGGTCCCTTTACTCTCGGTTTGCGCGGCTAGCTAAGGTGGTTATCATTTTACTGTGGTAGGTATATTCGATAGGTTGCTATATTATCAACACTATCATGGTGGCAAAACATATTTGGATGGTTGCATGCATACATCATTGCAGCGAAGGTGTTTTGCATATCTATCTTATCTATCACACATGCACATGAGGCGAGGAACTGGAAGTAGTTTGCAGAGAGAGAATTTGAAGGAAGGATGTATAGTGGTATCTTCGCAATGATAGAAAAACTAAAAACACAATGCAGTGAATGCTAGACTAGTATATACAGCTCTGTTCTCTAGTTTATTCCCGGTTCTTCATGTGATGTTCTCTCTTTATTCCTTTCATCTTCTTCAGATCAAAGTGTTGATTTCTACCTATGCAAGCTCGTCGCTCCCGAATTTCGGAGGACACTTCCTATCAAATTAGACGAGAACATAAAGGGAGCAGATCTGTTTTGATCTTCCAGTTAGCTCTCCTAACAAATCATAATGAAAGAGAAGATAAGAAACGGGGATAGTATAGAATGTGTATTAACTCACTAGACTAAGGCCCATGATCATGCTGATCCAGAATAGCACGTTATTTGCGGTCTTGTGGGTGCGGACCCAGCGCGTGTGCTGCAACATGACGATAGGAAGCTGGAGCATCTGGCAGACGAAGCCGTAGCCACGCAGCTTCTTGGTGATGCAGGCCATGACGATCTCGTGGCCGATAGCGGACACGAGGAAAGTGACGAAGGTGGCATTGTTGCGACCGATGCTGGGCTTCGAGGTTGCGTACACGTGGCGCCGCAGGAACGAGTACACGGGCACGTTCCACTCACGGCTGAACTCCATCCAGTCCGAGCAGTTCCACCAGTCACTATAGAAGTGGCGGTCCGCGAATCGCGTGATCTCGGCAAAAGCACCCAAAACATATTCGAAGATAACGAGGAACACGAGTAGCAGCGTCAGCATGAAGGGAAACAGCAGCGACGAAATCGACTCGGAGAGGATTAGCAGCTTCTCCAATACCGACGTGGTGCTGTCGAGCCGAGCCTGAGACTCTTGTAGGACGGGCAAAATAAATTCTTCAGAGATGACGGTCAAGAGGAAGATACAACCAAAGGTAGCTATTATCTTGGCTATAAGATTCGTCCAGTTTATTGACTTGGTGCGCGGGTATTCCAGCTCATAGCACAAAGTGGGACAGAGAAGATAATCAATGTAGTTCCCCCAAGACAGGTTATTTGGGTATGTGACATTGCCAATGGGGCTTGTCAGCTCACGAGCGAGGTCGACACGCAATTGGGAAAGGCCCTCGTTATCACTGTCGCTGTCGACAGCCATGTCTTCGTGTTTTAGAGTACCCATGGGGTTTTCCACTGTTGGGTACGTATATACGGGCTCTTTGGAGGCGCCATCCGGTTTATCGAGGGCTTGTAGCCTCTTCTCTGTCTCTGAGAGATGGCCGTTGTAGAAAGCATAGGAGTGCATCTTCATGAGCAGCACCATGGTATGAAGCAGGAAGAAGACCTGGGCGGTCCAAGTCCAGTTGAGGATGAAAGGCACAGCGATCCAAAATGCCAGCCATGCGACCTGGTATATGCTCTGGGCAGCGATGCCGCCCTGGTTCCAGGTCCACGAACCCCGACTCTTCCTGAATAGCTTATGTAGAGGCAAGCTGACCGAGGTGCTCGCGACCATTAAGAATTCGGCAATGGCCAGGTGCCACAGCTTGACCGTGAACAGACCCCATATCTGTACGCGCAAGGGGTAGCCGGTGTCCTTGTAATTGCGCAACATGGTGGTGATGCCCATGATGGCCAGGCCGATCCAAAAGAGGTTGAAGAAGCCATGGAAGTCGCGATAGTCGGATTCGGGATCGAAGTGGGAGACTCGCGAGGCAAATTCGATGGTCGGGAAGATACGTCGTCGCTGCTCGGCGCGAACTTGTTTACGTGCACTGGATAAAGCTTTGGTCGAGGCTGGCGCGTTCTCGGGTACGGGGGTTGAGCGGCCACTGTGAAGCGAGAAGGTCAGAAATGCTCATGCTTATTCCGCGATACCAGCGCCCATACCTGGTCACATTCGAGGCTAAGTCGTGTGGTACGTCGAGCATGCCATTGATCGAGTTGCTACTAGATTCCCTGACAAGCTCGGTGACTTGCGCATGCTGAGGTTTGCGCGGACGAGGACGCAGGATATGATCATGAGCGCCACTGCCGCCGTTGGTATCTATGTTGGTTGACGACATGTTCACGTCTATCCGTGGCAGCGCCAGGTGGATTCGCCGTGTCGTCGGTTACGCAGCAAAATCGATATTGTGGCGAGGACCCAGAAACCCAGAAACCCCCAGCGGCCAATGGGAGAGGGACAATATCGTAGCCAAACGCTAAGGGAAGAATAGGAGTGGGCCGAGGAAAGAAAAAGTGTATGCAAGGTCCCCTCCGTCCGTCGTGGAGTTTATCAGAGATAGCGTAAGATATATTTGTTTGAGCTGCTGCTGCTGATGTTACTGGTGATGGTGGTGATGATGATGATGATGGTGGTGGGGTTTAGAGGAGAAGTAAATCGCCTGGTCGTGAATAATAAGCAGACTAGCTGAACTAAGGTAGATAAAGTATTGTATTGAACTGGAAAGGGAGAAGCAAGTACAACAAAAAGCCCAACGATGATAATAAGGCAGAAAACTACACAGCAACGTCTTCACTTCATAGGACTTTTACAGAGCAACAGCCTCACATTACGAATATATAATTATAGACTCCATTTGAACACGCATTCCGATCAATTGGTAGCACAACTTGACCTCGGCGTAATGGTATGTACCACCAACCTAAATTTTAGCGGGGAGATACATGTACAGGCCCCTGAAGCTCATGCTATTCAGTACCAGCTGTACCGGTGTAGTCTGGTAGGATTGACGTCATCTGTTGGTTATGCCGCCCAAAAGGGATATAGTAGGATCGCGAAACCCAATTCGCACTTATAAGTTACGTCAACAGCCGTGACACCCCATAAACGGTCTCAACCGTCAAGATGATCGCCATTTACCGAGCTCCAATCATCGCTTGAACTGGCAAACATTTCGTAGTTACGCTGGTTAGGGAAGTTCTCTTGCTCCACATGCTCCACATGCTGGCCTGCACGGCTCCTCGGCGCTGTCTGGTCACAAAGGCACACACGGAGCTCTCTATCATCGTAGGCGCCCAGTGCCATTCTACTATCTAGCTGTCCCTGAATAGCTTCATTCGCGGTTTCGCTGGTAGGTTGTCACATGTTCTGTGAAAAAGAAAAAAGATATAGTTAAGTTTATATTCGGAGGTGGCTTTAGAGTTTACAACACTTACAGCATTTACAGAGTTAGTCCTTCGGTGGATGCCGGTAATATATTAACACTTATGCAGCATCTCCCGTATTATATATGTCTGCCTCTATTTCATCTTGATTAATCTAGTAAAGCTTAATATTTCTCTTAGTTAGCTTATAAAATTCGGCCTCCCACAAGTTAAGATATACGTTGTTGAAGAAGTGAAATTATAGATATATTCATATTAGTCCTCCTATGGCAATCATCAGTCTTCGTGGGCTAGCGACATCTACACCTATACTAATTACGGGACTAACAAGGTCGAGGCATTCTCTCTGCCTGTGAATCACTGGTCGCCTCGAGCTGGACAACGGACGACATAATCCGCAAAAGAGGCAAGGAAAATCAGGCCATGTAATGGGGACCCCCTCAACTAACTTGTGAATGCTGCGACCGCTCCAAGCCAATATTCCGATATGCCGGTAGTGTTATGGGAGCTCGAGCTGTACGATGAGCAAGGCGAGCCGTATGAGACTAATGTTAAGCACCTACCTCATCATATCTGCATAGATTGCTAGGACTAAGCGATTAAAAACTTTTAATTGTTAAAACTAAACGAGCTAATACTAAACATATATTTAAATATATGTTATTATTGTTTTTTATAAGTATGTTTTTATCTTTAAAGTGTACACCAAAAATATTATATAATAAGCCCTTAGGTGTGCAGCTATTATTGCATGCACCCTTAATGTTTAATTTTATATAACCCCTTTATTCTAACAACATGTACCCTCAATGATCAATTTAATATAACCCCTTTAGTTTAACACTAAAGCCTCTTTACTACAAACTATCTTTAAGCGCTGTGTACTATAAATAAGAACTGTAAAGCTACTCATACTCCATAATGCACATAAGGAACCCAGTGAGCCGGCCCTAGATCGTCGTCCTCACAGGATAATACATCCCGGTCTACTCGGAGCTTGGAGTTGGCGGTCCTCACAGTGCTGACGTCTTCTAATCCGTACTCGCCGCTTTTGTGTGCCCTGGACCTCGCTTTCTCAGATCCCGCGTTGAGCCAAAGGTCTCGAAGCTGTATGCTAGCCTTATGAAGCCCACGCCAGACGGACTCATCCGTCAACCCCTTTTCTCGAATCTCCTCATACACAATCCTTGCGACGTCGACGCACGTCTTGTCGTTGACTTCCCACATGGTACCAATGGCGTGGCGAAAACCAGCCAATTGGCACGCGCTGAGTAAATGGGCGCCTTCGTCTAGGTACTCAGCATCGCGAATCTGGCTCGTGCTGCAAGCTGAGAGATACGCAAGGAAGGGTTTGCGTTTTCGAAGGTTCATTTGCAACAAGTCAGCGACTCGAAGGGGGTTGTCTTTCCAGTCTTCCAAACGTAGATGGCTAGCGGAAGGGTCCTTGGCGTCTGTATAGCCATGTCCGGCGAAGTGAAAGATGTCGCAATCCCCCAAGTGCGACATCACATCTTGTGTACATCGACGTGTTCGAACTACCTCAAAAATCGATTCACAAATCTCGTTTATAGCCTCGATTTCTCGGCTTGCAAATGGTAGATCTGCACTTTCTGGGGTATGCTCCATATCAACGACCAATGCTCGTGCCTTGACGCTAGTTCTCTCTAGAAGAGGATCTCTGTGGCCTTCAATAAGCGCATGTATAGAACGACTGTACGAAGATACAACCCTATCAATTACAGTCTCGCCTGAATGCCGTGTATGTCGCCCTGCTGCATGAAGTGGTAACCTACTCAAGGCTCCGATAGGGATCCACCACACGTGTGGCCAGTTGTTGTCAGAAGGGGTTTCAGTAAACCCAAGAGCATCAAGAATGGGGCCAGTAATAGTTTCCCACAGCCATTCGAGTGCCTGAAGCTCCCCTAGGTTCCCTTCCGCCACCTTTTTCTCAATCAGCTCTTTAGATATGCCAGGTAGAGGCAACACTTGTATGTCACCCCTAGTAACGAGAAAAGCGTCGCAACGGTAATTCAGGTTGATCACTACAACAGGCCCTTCCTTGACAGCGAGATCCAGATTCATTGAGTTTAGACCGCTGCGAAAAGCCAGCGTCGTATTTGAAGTTGATATCTTGGAAATCATCGTATCGAGCTTCCTGCCTGCCTCGATCTGTTGAATTTGTTCGCATAAGGTTACTTGGTGTCCGGAGTTAAGTTTGGATATCTCAAGACTCCTTCCCGCCTCCACTTTATCAAGCAGAATTGGAAGTTCAGGATAGTTGATTGCCATCCACGGTGGCAAATTAAGACGCTGCTCCGTCAAAATTACCGCCATAATGCCACGACCGTTTTCAAGGAGCTGAAGTGCCTCGATAGGCTGAGCTCTTGAACTCAACGCAAGAGCAGCAGCTATCGACGCCAAGCCAGTAAAAACCGGAAATAAATTCTGTGCTTCTCTGTATTCAAAAAACGACGGTAAGAATAGTCGAATGTCAGTTATGAGGTCGGCTGCGACCTTCCAAGCCTTGAACCAATCTCTTCTTTGCGTGTATACAGTAATCAGCCGCCAGACTATGAGTATGTAATCATTAGTGACCCCGGGACATTTGAATAGCGCTTCCTCCAAGTAGTCGGTCGCCGTTTCAAGGTCTGAGTCCAGCCCGTTTGTCCCAAATCTGGCGAGATGAAGTTCCCCAACGGCTACAGTCGCCATGGTGTAGTCATAGCGATCATGCTGTGATGTCGCTTTGAAAGCTTCCAGCGAAAGCTGAACCGCATTGTCTAGATTTGTAGCTTTGCGTGTTTTTTTGAAACCGCAATGGTAGTGATCCGCAAGACACAAAATGCGCCCGCCTCTGTTGCTTGAATCTCTCGTAGTACTGTCTAGCGCTGCTTGAAAAGCATTGATTCCTAGCTCGAAAATTGAATCAGTGCCTGTCGATAGAAACTTATCGCGATAACCGGATCCTAAGCAACGGTATATGTCGGCCTTAGAATCACATTCCGGCCATGTCTCCAAAGCCTCTTTGTATGTCTGAATAGCTGTCTCAAGGTAATATAGTATTTTAGCCATATAGTATTTAGTGTGATACAAGTTCCCTAAATCCAATAGAAGATGAGGCCGGTCTCGAGAACCTAAAGGACTCAGGCCGACGGCTTCTTGCAATAGGTGTAAGGCAACTTCAAAATCCGTATCATTGTTGAAAAACCAAATTCTCATATTTATAGCTGTCACCAACCTCCGGAGCCGAATAATACGGCAGGGATGGTCGGTCGGTGTAATATTCACAGACTCTTTATATAGTAGCAACGCAATTTTGAAGTCCGCCAGGTTTCTTCGAAGTAGAAACCTGCCTTCATATATTCGGCCAAGACGGTGGACCGTAGTGACCCAAATATCATTGTCGGTCGGAGCTGTGTCAATTATCTCCTGAAAGGCTTCCACAATAATGTCGAGGCAATGAAGCCGCTGCTCGTCCAAATCACCGTGTGGCTTCAATTTATCATCATAATATTCCTCATAGCATTGCCCAAGGCCATAGAGCCGAGCGAGTCTATCCGGATGCCCACGTGGTGTAGCTGCAACACAGGTTTCAAACAGCATGGTTGCAGTGTCGAGGTGTTCCTCCCACTGTGATCTTCGGAATAATTGGAAGTATTTATTTCCAAGATTTTGCAAGCGGGAAGGATAGTCAGGGAAATTTGAAACGGAGACATGAATAGAGCCCTTGCCCCAAGCCTCTGAAGGGGAGTCATTTGCTGATCCTAAATGCAGACTGTAGTAACCTGCGTCAACATCGCTGAGGCGAGCAGCTACATCTGCTTTGCGGTTCCGCAGGATTTCGGCACTTTGTTCTCCTTCGTGCCGAAACTTCAGAGCTCTGTCCAAATCGGTGATAACCCCTTCCCTGAGATACTTATCCTCGAAATATCGCGCGAGATTGAGAGTGCACCACATCCTATTGTAGTGACATTCAATAGCGTCGCCTAGCGAAAGACCGAATGCCTCCATACCAAGGTCGATACATTCGTAAAGGTCCAGCAACCGCCCCGTTCTGTTGTACCGGGTGTGTAATCCTATTGACAGAACAGTCAAATAGAACGGTCGGCCTGCATGGTCCAACGGCGCCTTGGTTACAGCAAGCCGACTCACATCGATAGCCTCCTCTAGATCTCTCGGCTGTGCTGTGTGGAAAAATATCCTATTTAATCCAAATGCTAGGCAACAAAGGTGCCACGGTAGGTCTGGATGATGATGGGGGGTCATCTCAACGGCTTGTCGTCCGACCCGAACTGCTTCTTCAACATTAGTCACCGACGTTCCCCCAAGCAAGCCTAATGCAATGTTGCTTAAATATCTTGCTTTATTCGAATCGATTGCCTTGTTCTCCTCAGAAGCGCTTCGATTATAGTGAATAAGATTTTCAACAACCTCTTGGCGGTCTTCCTCACCATATAAAGCCCCTTCGAAATGGGGAAGCCCAAAGTAGCACAGGGACTTTGACGCCTGGGTTGGAGGGCAGTGTGAGAAAGCCCCGTGACCGATAGCCTCCTCAAGGTCTGTGAAGATACCCATTCTTATATATCGCTCGCATAAGAGAGAGGCAAGCGTGATACGATACTGGCAATCGTCGAAACGGATTATGGTTAGGCCGGTAGCTTGTCTCACAAGATGAATGGCTTCTTCTAGATCTGCCTCGGCCTGTGTCGTAATATATAGTTCGTATAGCCCAATTCCAAGGCAATATAAAATTCTCTCATATTCTGGAACTCCCTCTGGAATCGTGACCAAATTCTGTCGTCCTAAGCGAATGGAATCTATTAGATCTTCCAATTCATTTGTGATACAGTAGCGTTGAATGAGGGCGGTTGACAGATTATACAAAGGTGTTGGATCGCCTTCCTCTCCTGTATGGACTATTTTGCGGGCATAGTCAATGGCTTCTTCAAGATGGATTTCGTCTTGCGTTGTGAAGTATTTACGATAGTGTAAGCGTCCAAGGGCCCGTAAACAACTTCGCTGGTGATCATCACCATGTTGGTTGTACTTGATTGCTTGTAACGCAAGTTCGATCGCTTCATCAAGACTTGCCGTGTCCCTTGTTATTTCGTGCCATGCAGCAAGGTGCGTTGCTAACGCAGGGGTATACATAGCGCGATCGAGTTCATTGGCTGCCGAATTGACCAACTGTCTAGTTAACTCCACGGCCTCCTTTATTATGGCTGGATCTTGGGTCCTTTCGTAGAAATGCGAAAGGAAACGACTAAGGTCAATCCGCAGGGTATTCTCATCCGGTGTTAACTTAATTGTGGACCTCAGAGTCAGTATAGCTTCATGGAGGTCGCCTAAGCTTCCGCTCGTGTGATACCTGACGTATAACCGACGTCTGAGTCTCTCTAAACATCCGACTGGGTTCAAGTTTCCAATAGGAACATATCCCGGCTGTTTAGCTATTCGGGTAACCACCGCAATGTCTGCGTGTGCACCTGCCTTTAAAGCCCAGTCGGAAATTAGATAACCCCGGAGAGATCGATTAAAATTAGACGGAGGCATACGCCCGCCGAAACCTAACGAGTTGACTACTTGCCGAGCTATTTCGATAGTTTCATCAAGGTCCACGATATTTCCCAATTTATCGTATCGGTCAAAAAGTATGTCTCCAAGGAAGTTGAAAGAGAGAAGGCGTTCCACTGTATATTTTGCTTCATTTAATGCTTGCCTGGCGACTTCAATAACTTCCTGGAGGTCATTGACGATGTCGTCCGCACGATAGTAATCGAAAAGGCGGGCTGCAAGACATTGCAGATATGAGTGAAGATCTCCAGATGCTAAACTTAGGGCTTGCCTAGCAAGCTGAATAGACTCTTCAATGCCGCTCTTCGGTTTTACCTCTCGGGCCCCAAGTAAAGTTGCTAGATCTCTTAGAATGGGCGGTTTTGAGGTTGGATGTGACTCCTCGAGGGCATGTCTGAGAGTTACTATGGATGCTTCAAGGTCATCCACGCACTTTGTTTGTATATACTGAGTTTGCTGAACCTTCGCAAGCTGTTGAAGCAATAATGAGCGATCCGGGGAGCTATGAGGAGCTGTGGTAATTGCTTGCTTCAGGATACTAATGCTTTCCTCGACGTCGCTCGGGGCTTGGGACCTAAGACTCTTTTTGCTAGACAGTTGTGTTCGGGCGAAATATTGTGTTCCTTCACCTTGATAGCTAAGACCTGGACTCTTCCGATCACGTATAGGTAATAGGGAGTTTTCAAGTTCCGTTATTGTTTCTGCTCTTAAATGTCGGGAATGAAGTGATACGCCAAGGTTGTGTAGACGTATAGCGCGGTTGTACTCGTCAGGTGTAATCTCCAGAGCGCGTCTGTCAAGTGCTATAGCTTCGTCGAGAGTTTCAATGCTTCCTGTGAGTCCATATGTGTGGTACAAACAGTCTGCCAAGTAGCTCAGATGCGCAGCTTGGTGCAGTGCTTCAGGAGTCATATTGATAGACCGTCTTAGTAGTTGAATAGCATCCTCGATATCGCTTACTGATTGTGACTCGAGATAATATCGATCAGATAGAAGAAGCCCAAGCTCCCGCAAATGTCGTGCTCGCAAGATGTCGTCATCTGGCACGGTATCCAGAGCAAGTCTGGCTTCTCGAATCGCCGCTGCAAGATCCTCCACATTTCTATCGCTACTTTCCTCCGTGTCACCCATTGCCTGGCACGCTCTCTGTCTCAGTCTTGTGCGCGGCCGATGAGACTAGGTATCTATGTGTTTATGTAATTATGCCTTTCTGATTACTGATTTGGGCCGGACCAGTCTCAGCACTGTAGCCTGAGAATCGGATGTGGTCTTTGAATAGAGTCAAAAGTGTGTTGCTAACTGGTTAACTAACTAGTGCTGACAACTAACCAGTTTTTCGCTAAGGGAAGGCAAAAAAAAACGAAAAAAAAAAACGGGAACAAGTACGAAATTAAAAAGCGGCGTGGGTTGAGAAACTTCAAACAGGAGTTTACATTTGCATTTTGCATAGAAAGGGTAGATCACCATAGTTACCTGTTGACAGCCTGAGTTTCTCTATTTGTCAGAGGCAGCCTGTGGGCAGTGCTTACTTGCGGAGGTAACAGCTGACTGTGATGAACCGTAGCTGGTGTGGCTGTGCTTAGGAAGGTCGGAGTGATAACGGGGTGGCCTACGAATGGATGGCCTGCGATCCTCTGAGTTATCTCAAGGTTTAAGATTTAGACCAGCCTTCAAGTACATAACTAAGTGTTAGAATAAGATGTTAGAATAACGGGGTCACATAAAATTGATCATCAAGGGTGCGTGCAGCAATAGCTCTATACATAGGGTCCCATTATATATAAAATTTGAATTGTACACCAGAGAGATAGTATTGAAATTAACCATTGCACCATGAAGGCAAAAAATGAGTGATATTTCTAACTTTTATTAAAGGTCATATTTTAACAGATAATGCAACACTAGCATAATAAACACAATATACTTAAATATACTGATTCGGGGTAGGGAAGTTCGGTCACGTGACTAGCATTCAGGGGTTGAGTTGATCATTCGTGTATTTCTTCGTTTTTCGCGTTCTTTTCACGCACGCGGAGATTTCTCAGACAGGCATCCTTCAGTACAGAAACTCGAGTCCTTCGTTAAGTTGCTATAATTCGTTATTCGGGCCCCTTGGCCACCTGACTTCAACAATCGACGAGACGCGATCCAGGCTCCTGCCTAGGCACTTAAAGAGTACTTAATATTTTTCGGAGCGCTGATGGTGATACAAGTATTCATTATATCGATAGTCCACTGCTTTTTGAAAAGAATGGCCAAGTAACTCTTCCGATGTTGCATAGACTTGTGCCTTTTATCGAACTACGGATAACCGAGGAAGAGTTACTAGGGCATCAATTGTTGTCAGTGTCTGACAATTATCGAGAACAACTCGCATATGCATGATTAGCATTTAACCCCATTTTTGCCCAGAAACAGCTTGTGACATCTTCGCACGATTATAGGAGAACATTCTATCACTCCCTAATACCGATAGCAGTTGAGTATAAAACAGCGTGCTTTGTTGCTTTCTAGCCAAGATACTCGAATACTCTAGTAATGTATTAGCTGGGAGTCTGAGAATTAGGAATTATATATAATTATATGTAAGCTCTCGTTCCCAAACTAGTAATCAAGGACACCATCACAATCGCCCTTTCAAGAAAAAGTTGCAGACTTCACGCGTGATCAAATACGCAAATACCAAACCAGGCCTCATCACACGATCGCATAAGAGACCCTTCAATCAATCACCTATCAACTCAACGCCAGAAACAATATAGCAATGGCGTCTCCTACAACAAATTCCCCGAAGTCCAATTCCTATTCCAGTTCTGGGGAAGCTACGAGGGCATTCCTCGAAACATCACGTCTTTTAAAAGCAAAACGCCAATCAGAGGAAAAAGAAAAACGAGAAGCAGAAGAAGAAGAACAAAGACATAAACTCATGACCAGCGGCATCTCGACAACGGCAGCTCCTTCTTCTACCAAATGGGTATTTTGGAAACCTAAAATCCGCCGGGCTGGCCATGAAGAGAAAGATACGGCGATAGGGACCTTGATCCTTATCTGTGGTGCTTCGTTCATGTTTAGCTATTTAATCGCGGCTACGGCTATGGCTTTGTGGTCTGTTGTTAGTGCCTTGTGGAAAGTGGTTGCTTTTGTGTGGAGTGCGTTGGAGATGTTTAGACCGGTGTGAAATGAGCAGCTGCTGTTACTTGTGTGCGTTGTGAGGTTAGTTATTCGATCAGGCAGGGCTCCGTGATAAAGAAAACATAAAACTTGTCGAAGGCTCTTTGTCTTAAAAGTTGGATGATGTGTCTACGGTACCTAGACAATAAGGGTTAGGAATCTGATTACTGGTTACCTGCTCGAGTTCTCGTGCGAAACAATAAAGCTGAAATGAAATAAATTAATAAAAATTATTGCCTCTCTTGAACTCATTCATGTCTGTTCTATCTATAGATCAGTACTTACATGTAATATCTCTTCTAATGAAAATGTCAGACGATACTGGGTTCTCAAACACTAGGATAGAAGCCAGCAATGCGATTTCAATTATTAGTGAAATAACTATGATCTACCTAAGTTGAACTGGGGAGTACTTTATAATCCATCCATCCAGCGACGTCACTTTCCTTTTTCATGAGTTGCAAGAGCCTACGTTCATCCAGAGCAGATATAAGACTAATTAAGGGGGCAGCCCACCGTGGCTATCGGCTGAGCAACAAAACAATGTCAAAAACCCCAAATTTTGCTCCTATTTGGGCAGTTTAGGTAGTACTTTTATCCAAGATTGAAAACATAGCTGTTCAAGTTAGGTTGCGGGTAATATTGTTATTCCCTTTCCCTTTTCTCCATTTTTTTCTGTTTGGGTTTGCCTTGAACACGACTTGTACTGTATGATGCAAAACCCAGACAAAACATGAATATTTCTTTGGTAGTTGGGAGAACTTTGGCGTTGGTATTTCATAACTCTCTGTTGTTTAAGAAGGGCTGTCGTCTCTATTTCATAAAGTGTTTGGTGAACACTCTAGGTTCTCTCTGTGAGATCATTAGAATCGATTCGGGCCACTCCCCGACGCTCGACAGAATGGAAGACCTCGTAGACCAAATACATATTGCCGGTGGTGTGTCATGAGTCCTTTTATTGAGTATGTAATATAAGTAAGTCTCGTTTTTGTAACGAATGCTAATTTCATGTAGAAATCATGGATATACTTGTAACCACGCCTGCCACTACCCGTAGAGTTCTAATACAGGGCTGGGATGGATAAGCGCGGGTGTATAGGCAACTGTAGGCGACAACAAGCACGCATGCTGCCTTTTTCCATTTTAGAGCAGAATTCTATTTTTCTATTTTATATACAGCTGGGTGTCTATACATATATACATGTAAGTGTGTACAGTGGATATTGCTATGCCAAATATCTAGGGAGGTAGCTCACCCTCAAATTTACAGCTCCAGCATCTGCCCGGTCTACCAAGGCAAGCATAACCTTCCTCATCTGGAATGACCGTCTCTTTGGGTCGTAGTGTGCTTCGTCTATAGCCAAAAGGTAGGATGTATGCATGGGCTGATCTCTTCAGATATTGAGCTGCCCCATCCATGGTCCGTACTCGTACCAGGAAGTGAAGAGTTATTAGCATCTTTCTATAAGCCGTTGTTTTCCAAAAACTCTATTTCCTTTTCCCGTTCTTTTCTGGCTCTATACTTGTGATTGACACAGTCGTCCTTGTAGTAAGTATTCTCGTCTTAAAAAGGCTGGTACGCTCTCCAAACCATTCGTTTTTTACGGGTAAATGGGGCGACCAATTGACCGGTACTTTCTATCGGCATACCCCAAGGCAACAGCCGTTTCGTCAGGCTTCTCGTCAAATTCCTTGGGAAACGTCATGCCGACCACCTCGCCGATCACGATGACATTCTGTCCGGCATTCGGTAGCTCAGGATGTATCACGCGCACCAGATGGCAATTCAGCACCTCCATGACCCCCCTAAAGTGTAGATAGGGAACGTGATGGACTTGTCTGAGAGACCTGGCGACTTCAGAACCAGGGCCTACTTCTGAGACTTGATGGCCCCTCTCTTTGGCCTCTCGATATTGTTCATGCCACGCGTCTCGATTCGCAATCACGACATCCGTGTCAAAGCCCTCATCTCTCAGGCCCACGAATACGCCCAAATCGGCATCGGTATCGAAAGCGAGCTCAGAGGACCCTCCCAACAGGCGGTTCCCGCGGGTGAAGACGTTGGCGACTCGTGCACCGAATTCATCCGGAGTGAGGACATGAACATTAAAGTCCTTGCACGCGACGAGCGCCTCGTACATGGTGCTCGGCAGCATCATGTTGAACATGACGTGGGGTCTCGGCTGGATGCACAGGGACGTGAAGGAGGAGACGGTGATGCCGCGGGCGATGGGATGTTGCATCTTCTCGATGGGCACCCCGGCGGCAGCTTGTGCGTGGTATGTTCGATCTAAGGTGGTGATTACGACGGCGGGATGAGGGAGCTTGGCCATGACGGCTGTCACGGAGCTGCAGAGGTCTGGGTGTTGATTATTATCCTCGGCCGTAACATTCTTGCTGTAGCAGATGAGCGAGCTCGTGAAGCTCCGAGACGGACATGGGCGATGCAGAAAGGCATAGTGTGGACTTGTGGACAGAATTGCCCGCCGTAGGCCACGGATGCTCTGCATCTCAGCCCATGAATGGCAAAAAAAAGAGGCTGAAGCCAAACTTGGGACTTCTTATTAAAGACGTCGGCTAGACGCAGACGCAAAATGTCGTCAGAAAGAAACTCTCCGTCAGGTAGCTCAACTTTTTGGAGCTACTGCAGGTGGAACAGGGATCATATTATGACAAGGATACTCGATAACGATAAGAACCCACCCGGGCTATCTGGACTAAACTTTCCACCATCAGTGTCTCCTGTGTCGTCAGGTCCCGACAGGGCTCCAGCTCTTCAGTCTTCATTACTGGCGGCTGATAGCGGGCCGACAGCCCAAAATTTCCCAACTCCAAGCCCAGAAATTTAGTGACGGGCTGCCATCTAGACTCTGAGCTTCATTAATAGCTATCTACGGGCGCAGAGCATTGGAAGGGTTCCCAAGGGCGACACAAGCTCGCAACACGTTCTTTTAATTACTGTTCTTCGAAAAACCACCGCATTGATTTATTTCGCGAAAAGTTGCAGTACGATCCGATCCGAACGTCGGCCGCCGACCCTCCTCAAGAAACGAAACACCATCATCCTACCTAAACTCCTCCACAACCCTTAAAAAATGGCAACAAGACTCCCATCCACCCTCGCCAGGCGTCCCACAGCCTCCCTGACCCTCAACCCCCTAAACACACACACAAGCCCATCCTACCTGTCGCCCTCGCACACGCCCCTCTCCCACACGCCCAGCCGCGCCGCGACGCTCATCAAGCGTCCGCGGCGCCCCTACACCTTCACGCAGCTCGTGCAGCTGTCCGACGGGTCGACCTACACGATGCGCACGTCCAGCCCGCTGGGCTTGTACAAGAGCACCAAGGACGCCCGGAACCACGTGCTCTGGAACCCCAACGAGAAGAGCCTCCAGAACGTCGAGGTCGACGAGGCCGGCAAGCTGGCCGCCTTCCGCGAGCGCTTCGGCCGCGGATGGGATGCCGAGGCGCCTGCTGTAGAGGGGGCCGAGACCGCCGAGGCGACGACGCTGGCGACGAAAGGCGGGAGCGCGACGATCGAGAAGGGCAAGAAGGAGGGCGCTCCTGCTGCTCCTGCTAAGGACATGGGAAGTGGTGATGCCCTGGCAGATTTGATTGCTGGCTATGCGGTTGGCATGCCTGAGCTTCCCATGAAGTCGCCACCGCCAGGCGCGGGGAAGAAGAAGTAAGGGGGCCACGATCATATTAACCACTTAGATAAAAAGGACGCAAGACGACGGTAACATCTTATCATCATGAGGGGGTCGCAACAAAGACGAGGTCAGCAACTCATGGATATCATCTCCAAGGTAGTCTTGCTCATGTATATTGAAACTGCGGAGCAGAGACTCCCGGCCTCTGATTGGGGCCGTTGAAGGTTTTTGTGTAGCTATATGTACAACCCCTGTATACATTTATTTCAAGTTCTGTTCATCCATCTTTGGTGAATCGCCCACAAGTCTTCCGAATAGCAATCAGACGCTCGATAACCACATACATCTATACTTCTCAGTCCGAATCCTCATCAATGGTAGCCCTGGCCCGATCTACAGCAGTATCACCACGACCTGCGGCCTTGGCGGCAGTCTGTATCACGGGCGGGCGGTAGAACACCGTTTCATCGTCCTCAGCATCCAGTTGCATCAGGAATGTTTCCCACTTTTCAATCAACTGTCCTGTCATTAGCTTCGTAGAAGAACTATAGCAAAAGTAACTTACCTCCTTCTGCGCCTCCACTGCACTTTCTAGGAATGTCTCAACAGAAGACTTGAAATCCTCGACCTTCTCACGCTCAAATCGGTCAAGCTCAACCCGCATGAGTCTACCCATGTCCTCGAAGAGTAATCGCGCTTGGTGTACCTTGCGTTCGGCATCCGCTACCTCAGCCCCAACTTGGTTGAGACGATCTTGCTGAGATCGACCCTGTCTGAGTAGCTTCTCTTGGCTAGTCTTACGCTTCTGCAAATCATTCTCGGCGCTGTGCCATGAATGAAAGGCCTTCTGGCGTTGGGAGAAAGCCTGCTTGACACTGCCAATTAGTCGGATATACTCGTCGATGGTGATTCCAAAGGTGAGCACGTCCTGTTGGGCTTGCCGATCATAGACATCTCGTATAGTAAGCTGTAGGTCAGATAGAGCATCGAGGGGGCCGGAAAGCGTAGGGCTCAGTTCTACGGTCGAGAGAGCATGTAGAGATGCAGAGAAATCTGCTGCCGATTCTGCCATTGCTTTGCGCTGGATCACCATTGTGTCCATTGACTTCATCAATGCCTTCAGTTGGTTTTCTAGAGCGTCGAGGTAGACACGACGGTCGTGGAACCACTGCGCTGCAAGTTAGAAGCTAGATGAAACAGAAGTGCTTTGACAGACTCACATCATCTTGTTCGACAAACTTACTACCACCTCCAACATTGATACCGAAAGAGCCTAGCATTCCCTTACTTTCACTCGGTATAGGCTCTTTCCTCTCCTTGTGCTTGACGTCGACGTTGAATGCCTCGCTTTCCAGGAAGAGCTTCAAATCTGAATCGTGCTGTAGTGTCGGGTGTGCGGCAGTTTTGTTCAACATCTTCTCCAGGGCGGCTCGACGGGACTCGACGAAGTTACTTTCGAAGCGATTGAGTGCCTGCTTCTCGGGGGGTGGGGGCACCACAACCCCAGGATTATTCCCATGCATTGTAGTATATAGCCACAGAAAATCGCGGTATCTTCGCTTTACTTCGAATTCGGGCTGCTTGTAGCCTTTCGATGTGGTCTACATAGCTAAGATCAGCATAGACTTGCTTGAGGTAAAGTCATAGTCATTCATACCCTCGTTCGGACTGAGTAGACGATATGAGAGCTCGTCAAGTCACCAACTTTGTGTGGATCGCCCACAGTGATGTGGAAGCTAGGCTTTGCGGCTTGCTCAATACTAACGCTTGGCTGGCCGCTCGAACGCACGGGATTTGGCTGTGCAGCTTGCACGGGGGGTGGTGGTCTAGGGCCGGAAGGTCGATCGTAGTCATCTTCATCATCGATGCGATGGGGGTCTGCCGGGCCGGGCCGTTTCTGCTGTGAAGGTTGCGGCATCGTGGTTCGAATGACAACCTGCTCTTTCTGGGGTGGTACCGGGGGCTCATCGGCTTGCGAGTCCGCGCCTGGGCCGGCATTTCCTCCCAAAGGGCCCAGTGGTCCAAGAGGATCGTCGACCGCCTCGAGCCTTGTCGGTTGAGCGACTAGTCGGCGCACTGGGCCTCTTGCCCCTCGGGAAGTTGGCGACTTGATGGAAGTTTGCGACTGTTGGGAGGACTCGGCATCCTGGGGTTTCGAAGGACCGTCTATATAGTCCAAGGATATCAGCAGCCGCCCTCCGCAATAAGGAAAGAGTGTAGGTATAGCAGACCTTGGGCAACATTGGAAGATGCAGATTGCGAAGGCACATCTAAATGACAATTAGTGAACTAAGCTCAAGGTAAGGACATAATGCTTAAGGAGGCTAATTACCGCCCCAAGGCGAGTCGCCTGCTTCTCCCAGATCCATGCTAGCGAGTTTCTAAGCGTTTGATATTCTGGGG
The DNA here is from genome assembly GCA_023159215.1 of Xylariaceae sp. AK1471. Lineage (NCBI taxonomy): Eukaryota > Fungi > Ascomycota > Sordariomycetes > Xylariales > Xylariaceae > Xylariaceae sp. AK1471. The sequence continues at coordinate 925,654 of JAJKLI010000009.1, read as the reverse complement.
AGGAGCTAAAGCTGAGTTTTGTCGTCGGCGGATATGGAGGTGAAGAAGGTCGGTACACCGAGGAGTTGACGCAGCCGTCTGTTGATGCTAGCTGACGCACCTGCACCTCTGCTTGCGATGGGGCAGCTGTAGGCACCCCCCTGTCCACCTGCCGCTTATCCCTGAGTGTTTGTCTTAGGTAATCTTTTAGCGGGGTCTATGGACGTCCAACTAGTCTCATCGAGACAGCAAAAAACAGTTTGCAGATAGTTACGGACGAGTATTATGCTTATCTACTTGGATATACTATCTCTATGTTATTCTTATTCAATAAATTTATAGTTTCTCTTTGTTGTACCGCTGTCCTATGGCCAAATAGCTGCCCCTCTTGCTGCAATTTGGGGACATTTTCAGCGTCATGAAGCTGAACTCGGGTATTTTGGGCAAGGTCTTTTTATTCAGCTATGTTCTATCATACGAAGAAAATACTCAAGTTTCCCTGTCTGGGAATATTATCAAATTTGTGTAAGAATTACAATTGCGTGGTATATCTCTGCCTTCGTGGCATCTAAAGGCCCTTAAGGGCACGTCGCAAAGTTGTATCTAAGGACTTCATAAGATCTCATTAGAGGAATTTGTCCCCTTAGGCACTGATTCCCACGATAGTGGCAACTCACAACATTTCCGCATAAAGGACCCTTTTGGCCCTATGGCTGACGGCGGGTTGCGGGTTGGCTGTTTGATAGTCCACACCTGGTGATGGACTTGTTGGTGTATCCGGCGAGCCCAGTGGTGTTCGCTATATGTACGGGGACCAAGATCTCATATCCTGTCCACAACTTTGCAAGCCGGTTTGAGCGAAGGAACCAAATCTTGTTCGTAGCTGTCATTCTTCAGCTAGGAGGTTGGAGGGTATATCGTTGGATGAAGGCGAACATGGACATTTCTTCATATGAGGTGCTACCTCTGTCGATGGTTCTCTGCTATCTGTGATAGTAGTATGTGAGTTTTGGCTCGAATAGTACTCAAAGCGACAAGTTGACTACTTACCGCAAAAGAGACAACTGGCAGAAGATGCTGCTGTGTAGCCGGTTGGTGTCCGTGTGCCGTGAGGTAGCATTCGCAAGACGCTTGCTAATGCAACATATTTTGGCCACTGCCTGTGACTGTCTGTCCGATATCTAGGTATTTCAAGATACCATTCCATTATGGGCACCTTGGCCCACATCCTGTCGTTGGTGCGCAATGAGTCGCTCCAGGATGTCTTCAGCCTCTTGCCAGAGGTCGGCCTCCATGTCCTTCTCGACTCTATTGCTTCGGCTGTTGAGCCAGCCTACATCTAGACCGCCGATCTTTCCGCTCCCGTCCGGCTCGAGAAGTGTATTACGGGCGTTACTTGCTTGCACCTCGCCGCCCTCTTCTCTCGTACTGACTAGTTCCTTCTTGCCGAGGGAGATGATACCAGCTTCCTCCAACCCCCAAATCTGGCGCTTTATGCCGACATTCACGGTCCGCAGAGTTTTCATAAACTCATCCATGGACTCTTTAAATCGTTGGGTTGGGTCGCCGTCGGTCATAGTAACGTCTTCGTCCTGCGACTCTCTCTTTCCGAGACACTGCACGGCTTGGCCCGTGGATCGTAGGAGACTGACAATTTTCTTTGCAGGTTAGCAGGGAAAAGGATGCAGAGGAAATCATTCGGAGCCAACCTTGTCAATATCGCCTAGCTGTTGAATCCGTTCTGCCTTAGTGAAGGGGATAAAGGTCGCTTGCTCTCCGCTGGTCTCCATCGTGAGAAGAAACTGGTGTGGGAAGCGGCAATGAAAGTCTTGGTCAAAACGGCCGTTGATCAACAGGAAGAATACGAGACTGGGATATTAGAGTGATATCGAAGAGAAGTTGTCATGCTTCCGGACGAAAGTAACGGCTGTGGTGGTTGAGCTAGCGTTGATTTGGGAAATTTCGAGCATGTGAATGAAAGAATGGAGGAGCAAGCAGAGCTACAGCAGCTTCCCCAGCTACCTAGGTACTTAGTTTGTCGTCATCCCACCAACCTAAAGGCTAAAGTTGCATTGCCGAGGTGGCCTGTGCTGGATACATCGAGAGACCTGCCGTCTACATAGTCTAGGGATAGATATTTCAGTTAAATGACCTTACCCTTCAAGTCGGATTTAATACTCCTAAATTTAATGCAAATGTTCCAAAGATATAAACTCACGAGTTATGGCCACTTAGGTATAGTGTAATTCATAGCTAAGTAGGAGATTCCTGGTCTTGAATGCGTTCTGGCTGCAAGGGTGTCAAAGTCAACCAAGTACTGTAGTCCACGGAGAAGGGGATAAATATATCTGTTTTGTACAGTTTTCATATAAAATTCTCGCATATTATAGTAAAGAACTGTCTTTATATTTACAATACTACTAGTATCTGAGCTAGTAATTGTTATGATGGGTGTACAAGATTGAGCAGACTTGTATTAACAAAGGTACCTACTAGATAGATACCTACATGTAGGTAGTTGGAGGTTCTTACAGGTACATGGTACCTACCTCCTAGGTAGCTCCAGCAGTACATAAGGTTAGCGCCTTCTCGCACTGCATCTTCCATTTTGAGCCTCAATGCATTGATGGAAAGCTCAAGCTCTCCCTCCATCAACCTCATCTCGTCCTGGTCTCTCTACAACGCTATACTTTCTCACACCTTCTCCCATCGTATCCAATAAATCAGCCATTAGACAAACACCGTCTCAGCCGCCATGTCCAACGCTGGACCGCCTTCTGCTGGCGGCGCGTCTGGTGGTGGCAGCTTCCCGCCTCAACCTGCTGCCGCGTCAAATACGCCAGGTCCGACTGCATCAGCTCCCACGACCACCACAGCAGTACCGCCGCCTCCTCCGCCGCCGCAAAACAATCAAAACTTAAACCAAATTGTAAGTTTTGGAGTTTTGGAGGGTTGAAATTCTTGTCTTCTTCCATTTGGACCTCGCTGCGTATTTGCTTTATTGTCAACACGGGACAACGTGCCATCAAATGAGCTATGAGCAAATTTGAAAAACTCGTTCATAGTCACCAACTATTTACCAGCCTTGTTTTTCCTTATTTATGTTCACTACTCTACTGCTTACCTGGCGTTCCCATCATGGCGGCTCCACGCAAAAAAGAGTTTTTGACCGAAGAAGAAAAGAGGATTATGGTTAGCCCTCCTGAGCAAGCAATGATACTATCGCACGCAACCTGATACCTAGTCTTCTTCTGCTATTAGCTCGAATTTGGCCCTGTCGTTAAAATGCGTTCATCTGATGGCTTCGCGATGCCTCTTTCGTCTCTCATCTTTCTGTCGAGCGGAGAGTAACATGCTAATATCCCTTGATAGGTTACGGACTATCTGCTCAAGAAGGGTTATAAACGCACTGAGGAGATCTTTCGTCAAGAAGTGAAAGATCTAGATGAGAGTGGACGTCCTAGACAACAGCAGAATGACGTCTCAGTATCGGATAGGATATTTCCCGCAGGGAAATATCTGACCTCCTTCAAGCACTTCGAGAGATGGGTCGACAATGGGCTGGACCTTTACAAGGTACGTTCTACTGATACGTACCCTAAAACATAGACTACCTATCTCATACCATTTTAGTTCGAGTTAGGCAAGGTTATGTGGCCACTGTTGGTCTACTCGTACCTTCGACTCGTAGCACAGGGATCGACTGCCCACGCCAAAGAATTTATGCAAAAGTGCCGTGAGCGTTTTGAGGGTTCACGCATAGATGAGCTGAAAGGGCTAGAGCTGATCACTCTATCTGCTCATATTCGAGAGAATTCGATGGCGAAGCTCTACCTTGAGAATCGCTATGTTATTCCCATTAACAAGTCACTGACAGGTCACCTCTTCCACTTCTTGGAAAGGGAACTGGACCAATGCGGAGCCGTTGTTCTCGATATCATTCAGCAGTACTGCCGTGTGGATTCTGTTGACCGCGGTCCTATCGAGCCATTTAGTTTCGAGGCTATCTATAGACGGGCCCGGAACCAGGAACTAGATGATGCAGACATCCAAGAAGGGATACCCGGCCTCACCAGTCGCAGTGGCGTGGCAAATCGAGACATCCTGGAGAATCAAGCAGCATTGAAGCTAGGACCCTTGCCCTTGGACAGTGAACTACGGGATGATGTGGCTGCTGAATTAGAAGAGGAGGATCGCCTTCATCCTCCTAAAGATGGTATACCGACGCTTGTCGACGAGTTCAACTCGATGCATCCTATCAAGAAAGAGGCTGGGGACTCCCCTCAGCGAACAGACATACCATACCCGCCTTCGCGCGCCAGAGACGTAGTCATAGAGATGCAGAAAGTGCGCGAGAACCGTGATCGCTTTAAAATCGAAGACCGCACCGGTGGTGTTGGTCCAGGTCTTTCTGTTTGCATATTTACATTTCACAACCATCTTGGCAGGTAAGTTTGAATATGGGCGCAGTTATCTTGCAGGATTTTGCATCTAACTTAGAGAATAGCTTCTCTTGTATAGATTTTTCTAAAGACCAACAGCTTGTAGCGGTGGGCACTTCAGAATCGTACATTCGAGTATGGTCTCTTGACGGGAAGCCACTCAAGTCCCGCTTAACACCAGAGAAAGATATGAAGGTGAATAATCGAAAACTCATTGGCCATTCTGCTCCGGTGTATGCGGTCGCCTTCTCAGATGCCATCACGAATATAGACCGAGATCTCTACGAAGGGCAACCAAAACCAGAAACTGATTCGAAGTTGTTACTTTCGTGTTCAGCAGATGGACAAGTTCGGTTGTGGTCTTTAGATATCTGGACCTGTCTCTGTATTTACAAGGGCCATGATGGTCCGGTTACCAGCCTATCATGGAGTCCTCATGGACACTATTTTGTCACCGGTGGTTGGGACAAGACTGTTCGGATTTGGTCCCAAGATCACGCTTCCGCACAACGACTTCTCGTTGGTCATAATACTCCTATCTCTGCTGTTACATGGCACCCTAACGGCACTTACGTATTTTCTGCTTCGGATGAGACAGATAAATCGATACGGATGTGGACTATGGCTAACGGGAACTGTGTACGAGTCTTCACCGGCCACACAGATTTTATATCGGCACTTGAATGCGCTCCGAATGGCAAAATTCTTGCCTCGGCAGATATTGGCGGCAATATCTTCCTATGGGACATCGAAAAAGCAACTCGCATAAAGCGTTGTCGTGGACATGGGCGAGGTGGTATCTGGTCTCTCAGCTTCAGCGTCGAAAGCACTGTCCTTGTTTCGGGCGGTCAAGATAATACGGTACGCGTGTGGGATGTCGAAATGCCCGCCGAAGGTAGCAGGCCCACAAACCAGCAAGATGGTGACAGCGCGATCGTGGCCGCAGGTGCACAAGGCGACGGCAAGCAGGTCGGGGCTGTCACCCAGCCTGCCAGCAACCCTAAGAAGAAAGGCAAGGAGGTGATGATTACCCCGGATCAGATTAGTGCTTTTCCAACGAAGAAGACACCAGTTCTGAAGGTTCAATGTACACGAATGAACCTTGTTCTCGCGGGCGGTTGCTATTACCCAGAGACTCAAGATCGAGATCGATGAATGGACTCAACGTCATTACTACAGGAGAGATGATTAATATGGTGTTGGACTTGGCGTTATGGTGTTCTCGCGCACATGGGTTAGGCTGGCTGAAATAGATACCCCAGTGGTGGCAAGCAAGGGACACAATGTTCGTACATTGAACAGTTACGTATAATTACGGTTAGTGTTAGTGCCAGGCCATCGAAATGGACTTGGCTTTCTCGACAAGAACTTTAGTCATGGCCACATGGAGCAACGACCGCATTTTATTATGGGATATGGTACTAATGTGTGAATGGACATAAGATTATTACTACTAGATGCTTGCGTAGAATGGCTCTATGCCTTGAAGTGTCAGCGATCATAGGAGATGATCTGAAATCCCCGTCTCTCGCTTCGATCTATCTATCAATTCAACTTTGTTATGAGCTTGATTGCCAAGGCCAGCGACTTCAGATCTGTGATGACGGGAAAGCCGGTTCTCTGTATCCGCCCTACGGGGTGACCGAGTTGGCCTCCCAAGGTAAGTGAGAACTTATTGGATTTCGAAGCAGTAATTTCGACCAGAAATGTCTTAGGATTCTTCGTTACATAACGAGAATCTTAGGTATTTTATTTTAGTTCGATTTATTTAATTATTATACGTTGAGTGACATTGACTTCCTCGTAATCGGTGTCCCGTCGGTGTCCCGTCGGTGTCCCGTCGTTGTATACATAGCTCTGACGGAGAAATGGGTCAATTGATCAGGGAAGCAGAGGAGAGCATGTGCAGTGACTACTAGCGATCTTGGTGCTGGTGTTTCTGATGATCTATCTCTAAGTCTAAGTTTTCTACACCAGTTTCTGTGCTCGCTTAGTTATTGTGTGTTCCCGGATCATAGTAACTCCCTCCGTGGTCTCCACGGAGCGTAGCGCTTGTGCTGTGGCTGATCCACAGCGTGCTATAACCCACTTTACCGTCACAATAGCTTTAAGTCACTTCAGGAATGAGAGAAGTAGACAGGTAGATGCCACGTTCGAGGGCAATGCCCCAGGCTATCATAACGGGTTGTGTAATTCTCGCCATTGCGGTTGTTATTATACCACGCGCCGTCACCCGTGCGCTCCGGACCGATAGGAAGATCGAGCCTTCTAAGCCTCAAATCCTTCCAATTGGATCACGCAATCTCACCGGTCTCTAGGCGCCTAGTAGTCTGCCTTGTTGCTAGGTATGCTGTGCTGCCCCTGATTTCTTTTAATACGGCCATTTCATTTGACAAGCTAAGCTAAGATATCTGCGTTCTGGTATTATGAGGGCTCAATAGCGAGTGAGTTGTGCGCAGCATGCATCTGAAGCCAGTATCAAGCCAAGCTAGCTTCCTAGGTAGACTATCGATGGCCAATGATACACCTGTTTAGATCATTGCAAGGTGTTGTTATAGGACCATCCTAGTACTGTAGCGTTATATATATGGATCGCTCGAAAATATCTTAATGTCGGACCTCTTAAGCTACGATGTTGCGACCTGGTTATTCGGACGGAGGGAGGCTTCGCGGTAATCTGTGATTGATGTGCTGAAACGGCTGATGGATCACAGTGCCACGTGTGTTATTAGAGTACAAATTAGAAGGTGGTAGGACACAATTAGATGTTTGCGGCCAGAAACCATCGAGTCTCACAATGTATGATGTTGATTATCTCTCAGGTGGGATTTCCATAAAGGACGGAACGGGTTGTTGTTGGCTGCCAACATGCCAGTCTGCGGGGGATGTACCGCCAACGAATAACTTACAAACATGCCGTCACAACAAAGACTTCAGAAGTATATGTTTGTTCGAGCGCATGTCTATAACATCTCAGGTCCATCAGTTCACCCCGAGCTCAAATCGCCTTGTCCCTCTCATCTAACGACTTGCCTTGACTGTGCGCTAATAGCCCCTTACTTTGGTCGCTTACCTTTCTACTTACTACTAGATACTTCATCAAACATGCATATTTCGAAATATGTGGCAGCGTTGAGTATAGCCAGCGTTGCTGCCGCCGCCCCTAGATTTGCCGTGTATTACGATGAATGGCACCAGGCCCTCCCACCGAAAGGCGGCACAGCCGGTATCACCCACGTATATACCTCCTTCGCCGACCCCTCCCTGTTCACGACAGCTACGCCGGGTCCCTATGCCCCGTTCATCGACTCCAGCACTCTGCGTGCGTCCTTTGACGAAGGCACGAAAATGTGCCTGGCCGTCGGGGGGTGGGGCTTGTCTGCTGGGTATTCGGCCGGGTACAAGACTGAGGAGCTCAGGGCGCTGTTCGCTAAGAATATCGCTGCGGCTCTTGATACTCATGGTTATGAATGCGTTGGTGCGTACCGAGTGAGGAATCGCTTGTTCTCCGTGGCTTTGACTGATCGCGTGTAGATGTGGATTGGGAGTACCCTGGCGGCAACGGGGAAGATTACATTATGAGCCCTAACAAGGACAAGGTGGGCGAGGTAGATGGCTATCCCTTGCTATTGCGCGCGATCAAGGATGCCATCGGCGAGAAGGAGCTCAGCATTGCTGTCCCGGGGTTGGAAAGGGATTTTATCGCTTTCACTGCTGAGAAGGTTCCCGAGATCAACGACGCTGTTGATGTGGTCAATGTGAGTGAAGCCACCGCTTACAGAGATGAGGGAGGCATGTGACTAACATCGGCATAGGTCATGACATACGATCTGATGAATAGGTGCGGCGCTGTATCTATATGCAATATGTATGGATGATTATTAGCTAACAACAACGAAAGACGCGATACCACAACCAAGCACCATAGCTCAGTGCAAGGATCGCTCAACACTGTCGAGAAGTACATCGAGCTCGGCATGGACCCAGCGAAAATGAACCTAGGAATCGGTTTCTACGCCAAGTACTTCATGACGATCGAACCATGCACACAACCCATCGGTTGCAAGACGGCCCTCCTCGAATACAACGGTACCGATACCGGCCGCTCCGGAGCGAAGACATTCGGGGAAGGTGTCCCAGTGCTCGCGAGTGGCAGGGCAGACAAGACCGAGGGCGGGCAGTGGTACTGGGATCCCGCGACGTCTTACTTCTGGACCTGGGACACGCCCGAGTTCATCGCGCAGAAGTTCGAGAAGATCATTAAGGCGAGGGGACTAGGTGGTATTAGTAAGTTCTTATTCATTTATTTGCACATGGATATGATTGGGGTAATTGCTAATGTTACTGTGAAGGTGTATGGAGTTTGGGAGAGGACTCGGGGGATTACGCTCACGTCAAGGCAATACAAGCTGGCCTGCAGACATTGTGATCTGGTGGTATACGTACTGTAGATTGGCTCGAAATGAAGCATGTAATGCCTAAAATAAAGAAGCCAGTTTACGCTACGCACAAGTTCGCATACGCCGAAATGTGATTTTGATGTACATTAGTCCTAAGTCAACGCCCTCCTGCAAGGCACAGAGGACGGGAGTCTACCCCGGCTCAACATCACTCCGATTTGCAGTTCCGCTTCGGCTGACCACGTGCTATATAATTAGCAGTTTTGGGGTATTAATAACCCGTAAGGCAGAATAAATGAAAGGATACGTCATTAGACATGTCCATTCCTTTGTACTGCACTTGACGCAAGGGTAGCAAGCTAATAGAAGAGTTCAAGTTGCATTTAGGAGTACTTTTAGTATTGGTGGTATTTCGCCGATAGCAGAGGGTGGAGATAACACTTGCCTACATGCACTAATTTTCCCAGTTTTAAATGTTTGCAAGGGGATGTGGACCAGACCTTGCGTACTCAAGGGGGGTATTGCCGAAATGGTATTCAAAGGGATGCCATGTCCCTAAATCCGGAATAATTACATTGCAGAGGTACGAGAGCACGTACCGAACCCCAATGAACCAGGTTTAACGTCACGATGCTCGTAGTGACAGAGCTGTCTACTACAGTGCGCCGCACAATGGCGCCAAGACATGGCGCCCTAAGCAATTCATCACATCTTCGGTGACCAGGGAGACAGATAGGTATGCTGCGCAGTTCGTTTGCATGGCTTGGCTCCGTGTCTGCCGTGTCTACTGTGTCGAGCCCCGGATTTGGGATACATGCCCGAATCTCGTGGATAGAGCTTACGCACTACCGCAACGTAGTATTGAGGTTATAATGAGAGAGATACAGCCACTGGCTTTACAGGCGTAGGATATAGAATTCCTCATGAGCAAATATCAGGTCGCGAAGATGATGGACTTCACGTGGCGTCAGTATAAAGATAGAAACCAAAATCAATAATATGACATTCGGACCCCATCAAGCATGCCGGCACGTGCGGAGTACGAGTAGGAGAATTTCTTACAGGAATGTGGCGTTATGTAGGGGCGATCTCGGGTCTCCCCTGCAGAGGGTAGCATCAGCTCAAGGGGCTTAAAGCTGATAAAGCTGATAAATTCGGTCCTCGTGTTCTGTTCCTGACACCAACGTTGGAATCTATCGATTAGTAGCAAACCTCATCGTCGGCAAAACCACCTCTTCAGGTAGAAGGTCTGCAGATCAGGTCGAGAGTTCTTGGCGTCAAGTGGAGGGGCGGGTGCCGCTTCTCGTTCCACCGCACACGTGTTCAAGTAATGTCGTGATAATCCTTGTCAACGGGGAACTTCGCGGAACGGATATGGGGCAGGATAGGGAATTAAACCGCAAAAATCAATGGCCTTACGCGGTATGAATGCGACGTCGAGGCTCGCTTCTCCTTAACGCACAGCCCTGCCCCTAACTATAATGTTTGTGTTAAGGCTGAACTCATGTGATGGCCTGCAGCTGGCATCTTATCAGATGCTTGACTAAGGCAATAGAGGCGCTTGACCATGACACACGCTTTCTGAGTTACGGGAATAGTACTGCTTGGCTGGATGCTTGGTAGGACCGTTCCTTGAGAGCCATGCTGAAAAATGTCGTCGTAAGTCAGGCAAGACTACAATTAAATGAGTCTCGAGTGTCTACTCCGAGGTCTTGTAGGATGTAGTTGGATATCCGCAACTTGTTAGGTAGACTGCTTGTCGAGGTTGAATACATATAGTAGTCGTCTTCTCGGGGCCTCTAAACACAATCGTTCGACTTCGCATCACCCCTCACTGGCAGCCTTCAAACTCGGTCTAACAGACATAATTAGTGCCCAAAATCCTCAACCATGCTCTCATACACACTCGTCGAAACACTTGCGGTGGCCGTTATGCTGGTCCCAGCGGACGCTTTCTCAGGTTTCCCTAGAATGAAGCAGCTGATGAAAATCGACGTACTGAACCCAGCCGATCTCAGCAACATTGGCGTGAATGACGGGGACGACTCATTCGAGCTGCTGGGGGATCTTGCCACCCTGAGTGCTGCGAGCCTGACACAAGTTGGTCGTGACATCAGGGACTTACTCCTCGGGTCCGGTGCCCCTGAGAGTGACGTCGGGTACACTGACGTCCCGGCTTTGAACTCCACCAGCTGTGCCCAAGATACATGCTGTGTCTGGAAGCACATAGCGGACGAGATGACCGATCTCTTCCGAGGTGAGTCAGGCCGGTGCACGAAATGGGCCCGGATGGCTATCCGTCTCGGCTTTCATGATGCCGGAGCTTGGTCCAGAGGCACTGCCGCTCAAGGAGGCGGTGCGGATGGGTCCATCTGCCTTACCGAGGAGTATACCTTCCCGGAGAACGCTGGCTTGCCGGACATGTGCACCCAGATGCTCGATTGGTATGACGAATGGCACAACCAGAAAGGCTTCAATATTTCCATGGCAGATTTGATACGGTATGTATGAGAAATACCAGTTTTTGATCCTTAGACTCTCATTTATAAACGAACAGGCTAACATTTAAACAGTAAGCAGATTTTTTTATTTAACAACTCCCGAAAGCAAGGTTTGATCTTCAAGAATATATGGTTAACATATTTCAGAGATGGGTGCTAACGTGGCCACCGTCGTCTGCCCTCTTGGCCCTCGCGTGCGATCCTTCGTGGGGCGCAAAGACTCCGCTATTCCCAACAAAAGCGAGCTCTTGCCCAGCCCCTTCGCAGAGGCCGTGGACCTCATCCGACTGTTCCGCGATAAGACAATAAGCCCCCATTCTCTCGTCGCGCTTCTCGGCGCCCACACAACGAGCCAACAGCGAGATGTGAACGTCACCAGGGCGGGCGATCCGCAGGATAGCACCCCCGGTGTCTGGGACGTGCTCTACTATGAGGAGACGTATGGCACGGTTGAGGCGCCGGCGAGAGTCTACCACTTCCCGAGTGATGTGGCTCTGGCCAAGTATTCTACGACGGGCAAGGAATGGGTGACGTTCCTTGGAAGTGGCGGCCAGGACCATTGGAATACGGTAAGTTTGACCGGGACTGTAATATCCCGCTACAGGATAGGGAGGAGACTCTGTCCGCTAACGCAGAGGATAATTTATTAGGACTATGCTAGAGCATACATCCGGCTCAGTTTGCTCGGCGTCAACAACATCAATCAACTCAAGGAATGCACCAGAGCTTTACCTGCGCGAACTTTGGAGTACAAGAATCCGGATCAGGAGACCATGGATCAGTGGCTGAATAGCTCCCGAGTCTCTCTCACTTCTGAGGAGATCGCTGACAGAGTCGAACTTGGTGGTACGGTCGATATTAATAACCTTTTTGCTGGTAATAGTTCAAGAGCGCTTGAGCTATAGGGCTAGTATGCTTTCAGAATGGTAGTCTAAGTTGGGTGGAAAGTTGGGGGTGATCGTCTGACTTTTTCTTGGACAATTTCTTGCATATAATTTCTTTCTATTATGTACATATTTTAAGCGCCTCGTTCTTTAGTGTTGCGTACTTAGTATATATTTGGATGCCTTCGAATAGCCAATCATCACTGCAGGGAGCGTAGCCCGATATTGAGCCTTACTACCTTTGCTCTTAGATTGCATTATCCACCTTTCTATTTCACTAGCAGGAAAAAAGCACCGTATCTCTTCTATCAATGTTTAGCCCCATCACGATATAATCTGTTCCATTGCTAGGCGGTAGGCCTTAAAGTATGAGACTTCTTAGTACTCAAACATTTAGGGTTGAGGGGTTTTATGGCCTATCGAAATATGCTATCCTCTCGCACACCTGGGACAAAGAAATGACGCTGTAGGAATGGCAGTCGAGTTCGAAGCAACATCGAGAAGCATACAAGGAAGTAGCCTGTGAATCAGAGCAAGCCATCAAGGACGGCATGGAGTATATCTGGACCGACAAGACCAGCAGCGCAGAGCTATCGGAAGCCATCGACTCGATCTTTAACTGATATGAAGGCGTGGAAGTATGGTAGGCTTATTTGTCTGATGTACTATTCGATGGTCTAGCCTGAATTAAGGAGAGCCCTCTTCGTAGAAGTAGGTGGTTTACGCTGGGTTGGACCCTTCAAGAAAAGTACCTAGCCCCGCGTAAACTATTAGAACGGCCGTAAAATTCTGGCAACTGTTAATGCGGGGGACATTATCGAGCAAAACACGTTTTAATCTTTGTCAACCTAATCCTTATGCCGCTTTCTTTCGATAGCACCATATATTCTCAACGCTAACTACTCTCTAAGCCAGTCGGGTCGGGAATCACTTCTTGCCTGGCTAATCCGCCAAGCCCCAGCCGCTCGTCGAGATCTTGTGCTTGCATTCCCGCAGCCGATAATTCCCATTTTAAATCTGTTTCATCACACACAGTGCTGTCCTTTTCGATGACACGAATCATAGTTTTTCTGGACATCGGCTTCTTTCGGGCGGGTGACGGCTCGAGGGCGCGGTGTTGACCTCCTTCGCTCGACAGCAAAGAGTCTATAAGATCATGGAAATACACTGCGTCTTCAGGGAACCAGTCGGCCACGAGCTCGCGTAATGTCAGCGCCCCTCCATGTGCTTTGAAAGTTTGGGACAGGGACGCTGTCGATTTCATAATAACAACGGTGTCAGGCCGTGGCAGCTCCCGCCCCTTAAGTAAGCTGGCAAATGAAATTTCAGCTTCCGAAAAAGGTCGAAATATTTCCCATCCCTCCTTTGGAAACATCCATGGTAGCGAATGAGGACCGGAGGGGGCTAGCTTGCCCACTGTCAAACCAGGATCTGCGCCATGTCGAAGAAACCAATCTACGAGGGTGCCTGAGCACCAACTTTTCGGGAAGCGGTTCCTCATCAAATCCCATAGGAAGCCTTGCCACGGGGTAGATCCGAGGAAGCGCCCCTCTATGTGAAACCTTCCTTGAGCTTCACACGTATTGAGGTCAAGACCAAGTGAGAGAAAACAGCTCAGAACCTCGATAAATCGTTCTTGGGTGTAATATAACCACCGAGAAGTCGTACCAAAGCGGTAAAACTCGTGAAAAACTGAAACGAGGTAATCTGGAGGCATTTGGAGGAGAGGAGACCCGGGATCCCTGTCCCTTACTAAATGAAGATACTCGAAAGCACCGAGTGAGAGCGACTTGACAGCAAGGTACTGGCTTGGCTCTAGCAAACGCGGAGTACATCCTAGTATTTCAAATAGCTCCGAGAAAATTCGTCCCATAGAATCAAGGAAAGTCTTGAAATTATCGGATCCGGAGCGTTCCAAGCCGATGCCCATGCGGATGTACGCCTCGATCTTTTGGTGTAAATAGAAGGAAATCATCTGGCCTACAGTCGGTGATGTAACAAGGTTTCCAAGTTTTCGATCGCGAAAGGCAAACACGGTAGGATGTAAATATCTGAGACATGATAACAAGGTGTGACAGGCACCATCGAAGCAGTCAAAATCCAACAGGTACGGACGAGTCATTTCGACCACATCTGGAGTTTCCAAGAACTCTATGACCGAGCGGTGAGTAAACACAACATGCTTCCCAATCGAAGCGGGAAAGTAGTCGCTGTCCCGGACCTCCAGAAAGCCCTTGCACCGTCCGTAAACCTTTTTATAAGTATTGGCCAGGCGTTCGGCGGGCCCCTTTGATTCGCGTCCCTGCATCTTGACGTTTTCGAAGGCGGCATGCGTCCATTCTATATCGTCTATGAATGAAAGCTGGAGAAGGCTAATTCTCTGAGAGACCTCCGTGAATGAAGACGAAGAAAATGTGTTCTGAGACCCAGTTTCCGAGAATCTCTCTGAAGTCGACTGGAAAAATTGCGCCATCTTCAGAGCTCTAAAAGCCCACCTACGATCCGTTGCATGAATCGACTGGATCAAGTGGTGATATAAGGGTTCAAGTTCGGTAGGATAGGCCTCGATCTTCTGCTTCAATTCATGTAAATCGTCTCCTGACATGAGGCCATCCTCCAGGGCCGTTAGGACAAGCGAAACCCACAAAAACACGCCTTCAGCTCTATTGATTATTGAGCTCAAAATATTGCTCGACTCGTGGAAGGAGGTTGTTGAACCGTTCTGTGTTACAAGAGCAGTGTAGTAAGTGTTAGACATCAAACGCGCAGCCACCATATTTCCAATATCCATGAAAGTTAATTCATGCAAGCGGAATTTTGGATAAGACAAAAATGATTCTTGGAATACACTGTATTCGCGACTGGAAACGCAGATTTTGAGAACATCGGGGTATTGTTGGATCCATGCTTTCAAAGTCTGTATAAGATCAAGATACCGCCCGTCGAATTCGTCGAGCCCGTCTATAAAAAGGGCAAACTTGTGTAAGCCATCGCGGCTAGCGTGTGCGAGAAGATTTTGAAACCCGTGTTGGAAATCACGGTATTCTAACGCTCTAGGCAATGCTGGTGGAACGAGTAGTGAATCCCAAAGTTCAGGAAATGCCGTCGGTATAAGGTCTCGGTGCTTATCGAGTATCGAGTGTATGAGTCCACCCAAAAGTCCCTTAAGGGTTTTCTGTGTTGCATGACCTGGCCTCCAAAAAAAGAACTGCCCAAGCCCCAGTTGAGCATTTTGACACCACATCTGTAGATGGCGAGACAAGTTCGGGTGGAGGCAAATGTATTTCATTAGAGTTGATTTCCCGGCCCCTGGCTTGCCACAAATGTGAAATAAGCCATTGTCTTTTTGAAGCCATGTGATGAACCTTTCCCGAGCCGTACTTTTGATACGACGATAGTCGTCCCGAAGAAGGAAATCATAAAATAGGCTGGGATTGCGGTGTGCTGGCTCTTCAGCTTCTGGTATATATAATGTATCGTCAATACCTGAAGGTTCGTCAAGCAACCATTGGAATGTTTTTTCATGAGCATCGGCAATAGCATCAAACCTCTCATGCAAATCTCGAAAATGTAGCAGGTTAAGAACGGTCGTTTCCCTCGATTTTACCAATGACTCATTGTAGTGCTGAACCAATTCCTGAAAAGTGCTTCGTATCTCTTCGCCCATAAGGCTCCAATCGCAGAGATTTTTCGTTGTCGAGTTTAACCTAGCCAACTCGCTTCTGATAAGCTGTCCGTTTTGGCTTAACATACTCAAGTTCATATTGACTTCATTCCTAAATTAGACTCAGCGGCCGACTCTAGGAATATAACACTAAATCACATCGCTTAATGATGAACTGGATGCTTACCTAGAGAGATAAATCAGGTGGAGACTCAGCTGACTCTTACACCTCTCTAGCCGGTTTTCAAGCTCTTGAATACGGTCCTTCTTATGTTCGCTCTTCACAACCGCCTTGAAGCTTTGCCATTTTGATTTGGGATCTTTCGGCTTGAGTTGCGCTAGCTCCGTGATCAGCACTTCAGACACTTGAACGCACTCAGCCGCAAGATGGCCAATTTCTCCGGCACTCTGGGGCAAGTTCTGCGGAGTCAAGTTAATAGCAACACCCTTAAGTCGTCTCGCAACCTGATCCAGATCTGGATCAATCGCTCCTATTTCGCGAAGTTTTTTGGCTTTGCTAGCAAGTTTGAGGCCGTATTCTAGAAATTGACAAATATTGGCTGCAACACCAAGAGCGGCAAGCCCGTCCATGATGGACTAAATGGCTGAGAGGAAGCGCCTTAACGAAAAATGATGACTACTGCATAGGAAGGGAAGAAGATATTTAATGAGGTTAATTTGAAGGAGAAGATGGGAAGGAATTTGCGTCAGCCTGTGTTTGCATCGTTCTACGAGTGCTGCCAGGCATGCAGTGGCTTAGTGTGGCTTAGCCATAGGCTTTCTCATAGGCGAGAAACCGGGGCTTAATTCATACATAATGGTGGTATCCGGCATTCGAACTGTTCCGAGGATCGCACCTGGAAATGTGAAAGGGACGTCTGCTTTCGGCATAAAAACCCTTTTCCTGAATATTATTTGCATCAACTAGCTCGGATTATGGCAGTGACAATGTCACCACGAGTTAAAGTATTCATTCAATAAGTAGTTTTGCTCTTAATGTTCATTACCTACATTGTGCCTAGTTGATTTTGAGGTCTACGATAAACGCACAACATTGAATGACTTTTCATTCTATCCTAGTCGTGCACACAAACTAGACTTGTTCTCTGCTCTAGCTTCATCAAATCACCAAAATGTTACACTGCCAGACTGCAAACAATATTAGCATACAAACAGCTCGTTACGGCCCGTGATAATAGTAGTGCCCAACCTTGGTAAAGGTAGTAATGATAGTAGCAGGCAGAATAAAAGCTGAATTAAAAGTATTAAAAGATGCGACTATTTATGCAGAAATAACTTTGCACATTAATTGGTATGTAAAAGTACAGATTGGTTACTGGCCTACTCTCTTAGGTTTAGGGAATCCGCTAGCGCTGCGCTAACAATTACCATCCTTCAGTGGATGGAAGTTATATAACTCCATTATTTCCGCTATCTGCAATGTCAAAGCAATCGTGAAGTACATATGTATGTACATCGGTAATTATAAAAGTCAAGTCGATGCCGACTCAGCACTTGAAGAGATATGCACAAGTGCTTTTACCCTCTGGCACTTCGGCCTAGGCTACCGAGGAACAGAACAAAGCTGCATTGTTCATCAGCCCTACCACTGATGTTAAGGTTGAGAAAAATGAACAATGCTTTTGTCGCTTTGTAAGTGCAGGCGTAAAACGACCTTTGTTGCACGTAGAAAAAGACATTGTTGAGCCAAACATAAAGTACTTCTACTTCTGCCTAATCTTCATTAACACCAAAAGGTTCAAAATAGGAGCGACCAAAGCAGCTGAAATTTGACGTTATAACTAAATCAAATTTCTCGTGCGTGTCGGCCATTTGCTGACGTTATCATTTAATAAGAATTGTACGCAAGGTAAGTAAGAGCAACATGTCGAATACAGCGCAAGGCCACAGTCTGGAGCAGGAGGAAGATCATCTTGATGTAATCAATCTCTACTTTGACTTGGAACAAGCTTCTCTACCCTGTGACTCTGAGTCAGTGGATCATCAGACAACGCAGAGCTCTGACAACAAGAATATTAGCGATAATAATATCCCAGGATTTGTCCCTATTACAGGTAGAAAGGAAGACAGCCATGAGAAGTGGCTAGCCGAAGTTCTTGCGCATAAAAATACTTCAGGAGGGAGAGGGCCTTTTGTTTTTCCTCAAAGTTCAACTACCTTCATGGGGAGCGAGGACGGACTCGAAGAAAAGCTAGTAGAGAAGGCCGTGGAAAGATCGTCAAAGCCATTACCGAGTGGCCACCGTAAGATGTTAGATTCAACTTACCGTCCTCGGCGTTCAGTCCAACCTTTACGTTACGTGAATTATGGCTGGATGAGACAGTAGTTCAAATCGATTATACATTTACATGACCATAAACTGAACAGGAGTCAGTGGCTCAATGGAAGTGTATTGATGACTGAATTGATTTATGCAAACTCTATCTCATGCGAACTAAGTCTTCTCCCTTCCATATACAAATGCAATGCTACTAAAGTGATGAAAGTAGATACAGAACTGAACATCCGCCACCCCGGACTATCGATAAATCGCTATGCAAACAAGATAGTCGTCATATTAACCTCCCACGAGTCGCCGGCTTAGCCACTCCAGACAGCCGGCCCAGGGATAGAGTAACTGCTGAAAGAAGTGTATAGGCTGAACAGGATGCCAGGGTCTGTCGGGGTGTAGAACTTCGTGGCGGCCTCGCCCGCGGGTAGCGCCTTCGATCCACTGCCACCGACCTTGATGTTCAAGCACTGGGGATAAGCCTGCGCTCCGTTGGCGCTTCCGGCGCTGTGTAGCGCGATAATCTCATGTCGAAGAACGTAATTGCCTGGAGCGAGACCGGCCGGAATCTTAACGTCTGAAGTGAAGTTCTGGGCGATGAGAGTATCTGTGACCCAAGTTCCGGGGTTGCTGCCAGACAAGTAGGCCCCTTGAGAGATCTTGGTGAATGATAGGCTGCCAGGGCTTGCTGATGTGCATTCTCCTAAGATAACGTATTAGAAAAAAAGTTCGAAATCCGGTTATAGAGCTCGGTTTGAATATTAAGGAGAGGAAGAGTGGCCTTTCAGCCCGTTTGAGACTATTTCTGAAAACACATACCGCTGCACTTAGCAAGATAGTTTATAACAGGTCCTTTATGGGTGTCCGGCCAGGTGTTCCAGTAAAGAGTGAGCGTATCGCCAGAGTTGGCGCTGATGTATTTCTGGCCAGGCTTCGCGCTCTTGTGGCAGGCAATATCGGAAGTAGTGAAGGCATCGGGGGAGACGAAACCGTTGTCCTGGTTCATCGCTTGCCAGCCTGCCGTTTGAGGGGCAGTGCCCGCTGGTTGATAATACCAGTTCGGGTTGGCACCGTCAATCCACGCCCCTTGGTTTACCTTGACTCCAGAGACGTAGCCATGGGCTGAGGCCAGCTGGAGAAGGGGAAAGGATAAAGCTGCGATGGATAAGATAGAAGGCATCGTGAGTACTAGGGCGGCCAGTGTTGTCCAACTATTCCGTGCAGAAAGAAGCGAGTACAAGATGATCGCCTCTGCATGAAGACACTTTATATATATTAATATTTTGGTGCATACGTATATTGGTATATTACAATACATGATTACAAAAGCTTAGCTTCTTGGTATGGACCCCATAACCCGGAACTGGATGCCGACTAACACGTCAGCCTAATATCGACTACCGTGTTTCAGGCCCCAGTATGACGTAGATGGGATCAAGAGCTCGGCGGGTTTTCTTTCGTATACGATAGCGTGGAATGGATGGAATCACGGCGAAGTCACTCCGAATGTGAACGTGCATGATTATTCGGAGGGAGGGAGGACTTTACCGGAGCGGCGTGGTTCCGTTTTACCCAAAACGGAGGCCCAAGCCCCGGCTAAAGTAACACTACTCGCAGGCATTTCGCAGCAGTGACTTCTTTCAAAATATTATCAAACACGTCCTGATTGGCAACAATACTATTAGTTGCTGACACTTTGTGTATTTTGAAGGCTGAAGGCAGCGGCAGACAGTTCTAGAGGGAAATGGTTGGCGGATACAACGCGCAGCCTTGTTCCGTCAGGTTCCATTAGCATCTTGCTTCTCCATAGACGGAATTCGTAATCTATATTGCGTGCATATGGTGTTGTGTCAGGTGGGCTGATCTCTGATCCATTTACCTTTCGAGAATCTTGACTGTCCCATTATAGTTACATGAATTGATCATCGTGTTGTAGTGGCTAACGTTATGGACAGGGAATTTCCACCAGAGCTCATTCAACTCGAGTAACGATTACACTAGCTCAATTGTCTAGTGAGATGTTGGGGGGTTTCTCCATGGACCTACTCGGGAGATCGGCACCACCATCAAGGGCTGCTCTACTCCAGGATGATGTGATCGCCTCATGGGTATTAGGACTCAACAAATGTAACAAGGGCTAGGCGCCGTCTCGCCCGCCCGGTTCTCGAGTGCGATTACCTGCCAATTCACATGTTAAATACTGTGAGAGAACTGACACCTCAAAGCCAGGAGTGAGATATGTTGGGTACCAAAGGCAATACAATTGCAACTTGGCCATACTAAGTGCCATAATAATTGCGAAGCCCCCCAAATCTTCTCCTCTAATTACCTACGACACACGGGTAAGTGCATGGTAGCTTTAAAAGCAATTTATTTATTCTTATTATGTACGTTCTGGGTTCATGTTTTATTCGCGTTCGCTGTAAAGTTAGCTAGGATTGAAGTGAACTTGGTGGTATCAATCACAACGAGCATGGGAATGACGAATCTCATGCTTGGGGTGTACTTATAACAGAGAACTGTTTCCTGCCGGCCTCTTTGGATAAAAATAACTCATCACTACCCAATATTACTTTTTAAAGCAGTGAGAAACTGATGGCCTAGACGTCATGAGCTCTGCACAATGAGTTTTCAATAATAAGTGCAAAAGACCATAATATTGTCAATAAAGGAAATAGATTTATATAGCCAATGTCTTGGCATTTGACTTTGAAGAGAGTTCGAACTAGAGGGCTGCTGAGGGCATACACATTAATTAGACTTTGGTATTGAGCCTTCAGTGATGCTATGTCCTTGTTTTCGCGCCCCAGGGGCAAATAATACTGTGTAACAACTGTTTTGGCCATATGGATCTGCCCTAGTGGCATTGAGCCTGCGCGTTATCGCTCATATTGGAAATTGGAAATAACTCGACACCATACTGTGTACGGGTCATAATAACCGTGGGTAAAAAAAAATCCATAATCAGCTCGTCTACGTGCCGTCTTTATGTCGTGCGTTGCCATCATGCCTCCCAAGGCGTCCCCTGCCCCTGGCGGGAGAGGATGATGACGATGATTCGGTGGTTTCGGATACCCCAGGATCCGATGACGAGTGGCTAGTTAGTCGTTTTCATATCGTTTCCGTGCCGTGAAATAAGTTTCTGGGCTTGGGCTACTGTGGTAAACTACTTTATACTTAAAGTTATATAATAGCCTTTTAACCTAGTAATATATAATATTTTAAACTAAATAATAAGTAACCACGTTATAATAGCATTAATTGCTTGATTAATTAAGTGTTATAGGTGGCCTAGAAAAGCATTATGGAATCTATGGCTGGAAAAGCCCTTGGGTTACTGGGAAGGCGGGTTTCTAGTTGCTTTATCGGGCTGTCGTTATTATCGTATGACCAATTCTCTAGGCCTTGCACTTCTCGAGGATGTAATCCCGCAACGAATCGTAGTTTTCTGCGATCACTTTTAGAAGGATGAGAACAATTCCCGGAGCCTCCACGTGCCCGTTGCTTTCTGTGTCATTTGTGTTGACCTGGGCATCGAATAATGACAATACCCATGGTTTTTTCTTATTATCCTATGGCAGAGGGATCATCAGAAAAAACCTGGCCGCCTCATACTCGATGGCCATTGGCAATTGCCTCTTTAGTTGAGTCTTGAAGTCAGGATTCAGCCAGTTGTACACCGCCCCAGGCAGCGACGGATACTGCGGCACTACTTCGGTCTCCTTATCACCATACTTGACTGTATGGAGATACTCCCAGGAAATCCTCAGGGTATAGTTTACGTCTCTTGGGGCAGGGTGAACGCGTTGGAGAGTGAGCTTCGTGTTGTATATTCCGTTCTAGTGCTGACGGGTTAGAAACTCCACAAAGCAAGCATCAATATCAGAAGTGAGAAAAAGCGCCGCCAACAGCTGGCTGAAGACTAAACTTTCTCAGTTCGCATGTCTGTTGCTTCATTCGCATCCTTGCTAGTGCTACTGCCAGCCGTGTCGGTGCTGGAGATATCGGTGTTCGGGGTGTCGGTGTTCATGATATCGGGATAATTTTGTTTCAAATGGTCAGTAATCATCTTCGCCTGATACTTGGAGGACCCAAATCTCCACAAATGCGTCACTGATTTAACTGCTACGGCCTCTTGAAGTTTCGCCATCTGAGTTTCGATGACGTTAACCCTGTGCTTCTTCTCTTTGTCGCACTGGTACGTCAAGGCTGCGTATAATTACCAGTCACTCAGTTAGCCCAGGTTGTTCCAGTGGCAGAATTATGTTGAGACAATTTCGCGCGCGTTGCTATCGTATCGAAGAGTGCTCCAGGAAGTGGTGGTGGTGCAGTGCAGGTGTGAGTCGAATTGGGAGGTGCAGAAACACTTGTCGCGGCGCGAAATCGATAAGATGGATCTGAATGCGATGTGATGGGATGTTTCCTTTTAATGGCTTTGGTGGCGGCGCATTGGTGAGGCTAGACTTAATCACAGGGAGGTGGTTTTGATGGCTGGTAATATTGAAGGAACGAAGCTGGAGGTAGAGGAGCGGTCTGACAACAATGCCGGGGATTGGTGGCACTTGATGTCTTTTGCACAACCAGTTAAGTGACTATGACGTTGGGAAACAAGGTTGGTGTAACGTTTTGAATAACTTGACCGGAATTTCTGATAATCACTTACCCGGCCAAAACTGGTCACTCAGCTGCAATAATCAGTGTAGTTGATCAATTCCCCTGTACCCACATATGGTCAGCTGGGACATGCCCTCTGTTTCTTCATATCATGATATTAAGACTTGCAAATTCAGAAAGGTGCCAGGTTCGACGATCCCTTGCGTCTAGAAAGACTTACAATTAAAATTTTCACACGTAAATCACATACAAAACGCGCCTATTGCAGGAGAATTGGTCAGTCGATTGATCTAGGTAGAGATGTGAAGGTGGTAGTAGGAGGTATGTGGTATTCTCGATTGCGGCGATGCTCGAGCTACAGTCCGACGGATTGGTGAAGCACACATACAAAATGGCTGTGTATTTTATTAGTATATAGGACAGGTACCTCTATCTAGAGCTGATATGAGTATAGCAGATGTAGCGTTGCCCTTTAAAGATGGGTACATGTCTTCAAGCAACTGCAATTGTGATTGTGTATCTACCCACCTACTTACTCAATCTTCCAGCTCTTGCCATAGGCATCCGTCGCCTACTCCTAGTAGATACACAGGCGCACAAATTCAGAGTGTAACACAACCTTCCTTGCTGTAGAAGTTGATAAGATCCGGATTATAGAATATGAATTCCTAAATATTCAGGTACTTCACGTTCGACCTTTCGTAAGTACGTATATTGGTAATTATATTGGCCATGATTATAATAAACCAATTCTGGAACGATCCTTTTTGTACAAAACCGACATCCTTAAGAGGTAACGATTTAGTTTAGGTCGCTAGTTGTATATCAGTATCATCCTTTGGCCATCCGATGGGAGGCTAGTCCTTTTAGCCTACATAACGTGAACTTATCATTATTCAAGTAGCTTAGACAGCCGTGTATACATGCGTTTAAATTCAATAAGGATTGTCCCTCATGTCTATTATAATTCTGCCCTGTCTCATTATTCTTCAAATTTCTAAGGTCGCGTGGCAATTGGTTTTCTTAGCATGCTCTTATTTTCGTGCTCTAATAATTTGAGAATATATCCTCTTCTCCTGGTAACTATTATCGAAAAGTCTGACCTTTTGATATCATCGACGTTAATGGTACTAATATAGTAAACTATTGAGGGAGGAGCTAATACGTTGATTGAGGTTGTTGTGGATGAAGCTAGCGCAAGTCAGAGAATTCACAGTGAGAAGTCAAAGCACGAATTGGGATAATAATGAGTGGAGGGGCATTTGGCTTTGACACTAAATATTCTTGTTGAAATAGACCCAGCGGGGGAAGGATAAGGGATGGAATAGAGTAATCACTACCGTACGACCGAAGATTTGAAGTATTTCTGATATCTCTCCAAGTCGAATGTTCCATCTTCCAATTCTCCGCTCCTTGAATCTCCAGACCAGCAAAAAACCATACCATCATCAAGCACTTCCCCGTTCTCCGTTTCGATAGTGCAGGGGCAAGCCCGGTACCTCTCAGTCTCATACTGCTGCAAAAACAGAAATTGTGTTACATCCTCTACCTTCCACACCATCCCTGTTATTCTGCTGCCATTGCCGTCATTTTCATCTTCTGATACAAGGGTCGGGTAGATCCCCCACATCCTGATTCTGAAGCCTTTGATGGAACCTTGACGCAGAACGGGCATTGTTGATGCGCGGGTAACGGTCTTTAGCACTTGGGGATCCATGAGGGACCCGTAAAAGAACATGTGGCAGGGTGTAAACATAGGCTGGAGTGTTGTAGCCCGCGTAGACCCTGCGCTTGCTTTCTCGGCAGCTGCAAATTTAGCAGCCATGAATGCTTGCTTTGGACGGCTGGCGAAATAATCAGATGGAAGTTTAGGCGGACGCCTGAGGACTTGTTGGGGAGGCAATGGAGGAGCGGAGGGTGCATCAGTGCCTGCTGTCGTCTCGGGTGGTGGTGATGGCGGTAGACCGTCCAAGAAGACTTGTGCTTCACGTGCTTCCTTCTCAGCATCTTGCTCCATGTTTAGCTGATTTCGATTAGATTCGAAAGGGAAGTCCATTCCAGGCAAAGGACCAGCAGAGGCAGCAGGTTTAGGAGTGGAGAAGACGAGAAGCTCGAAAACACCGAGAATATGAAAAATAAGTTAATAGACAATGGAGTGCAAGCGCGGTTCATCGAAGACGGCCTAGATTAGTTAATTAAGTAATTGTCTTGCAAAAACGCGTTTTGTATATAGTTTAGGTGTGAATGTGTTAATTGCAAGACTTCCTAAACGTAAGGGATTATTGAAGTAGGTATACAAAATAGCTGTATATTTCATCAAGACAGGGGGTAGGTGCCAGCTGATTATATGCGGGTACAGCAGATCTAGTGTTGCCCTTGAATTAACCCATTCTCTTCCCCACGTTCTGCCCACACAAAACCGAACACTAAGATTAGCTAATAAATCGCCTTGTTTTTGCCGTTCCTTGCCAAGGTCTCACTTCTGTCCGGTCTAGTATGGTCGGGGATAGATTCTGGTAATCGTGTCCGGATTGTGTAGGTATGCACAAACAGTACGTATACTGTAATTCATTGCAGCCCCGCTAGTTGCATTCTGGTCATGTGACCCTTCAGAAACCTGCTGACGTGCAGCCTAACGAATTCGTAGATTTGGCATCTTAATTTTAACACGCTCATCTCAACAGAACGCTTCCTTTCCAACCTGTCTACTCAAACAAGCTTTAAATGTTAGCATGGACACCGTCTATTATATCATACTGGCCTTCCTCTCTTTTTCCATCATAAAAGCAGTAGGTTTGCCTTCAAATACTAAACCACGCCCCCTTGAATTTGCCTAGGTAGCTGTTCTCTACCATAATATGTCCTACTTATTCGGAAGGGCCCCGTCTCCATTTCTTTATACTGACACTCACTGGCTTGAAAGATATTCTTTACGGATCGCTCACCAATTCCCGAAACCTCCGGCAATGTCTATAAGATAACCGAGGCCGCCGAATTGCGTGCCCTTTTGTCCTCTACAACTCATGTGGTAGTAGACTTCTATGCAGATTGGTGTCCACCCTGTCGTGTTATCGCGCCCATCTTCTCAAGTTTAGCCGATAAACACTCGTCCAATGGTCAACTTGCTTTCGCCAAAGTCAACGTCGACCATGTCAAGAACATCGCCGAGCAATTTAACGTCACTGCTATGCCAACCTTCATGTTCTTTCAAGATGGTGTGCCTAAAGGGGTGGCCGTCGAAGGCATAAGAAGCCGCCAATCTGTCAGCCTCACTGATGATGGGCTAGTTGACAGAGTTCGAGGAGCCGACAAGGGAGCTCTTGAAGCCGTAGTCCAGGCTGTGGCAAGTAAAGTAGGGGACGCAAAGGGATTAAAATCAAGTGACATCATGGAGAAAGAGTGATCATGTCTGTATCAGAGAGATAGACAGGTCGTGGCTGGATTGTGTGAGCAGCCGTCCAAAATGCTGGTTACGTCTGTCAATCAAACTAACAACAGTGTTCTAGTTAACCAAACTTGAGGCTCAAAGCTCCGAGTTATAAGTGTCTGATGATTCCCAATATTTAAAGAGGTTGTGAGCAGCCTATTGTAATATTAGGACTTAGACCCTAGAACCTCCATAATAAAATAGAACGCTGCTCACTGTAAATCAGCGCACCTATCAATAGCTATTTGCAGAAGCCATAGATATATACTCCCGCAAATATCAACCATCTCGATGGCGATACCATCTGAGCTTGCCTTGCAGGCAATATATTCCGGAGTCGAGTAAGCCAGGTTCGGCATGTTGGCCACGACGGGAAACATGTCCCTTTGGCACCACACCTGTGGGGCAGAGAATAGCGCAGGGACGTAGGCGTGGGGTTCTCGCCACCGTTGATATTGTTAGCAATGTCCTCAAACAACACTGGGGGTTTGATGCTTGGGTTGGTGTGCTTGACGAGTGGGGGGAAGGTTAGGCTGTACTCCCAAGACAATCGCTTTTCCTCACAGCCGGCTGAGGGCGTCACTATTGCAGGGATTCCTCTGTTATTAGAGTTATTTAATATTGAAGAAGGCCCATTGGGTGCCAGCATAAAATCGACCAAAGTTACGCAGTTCTTGCGCAACGTAGGCGATATCGTTTGGGATCGCCATTGGGAACCGAACGTCGTGGCAGACAGCAGTCCTACTGCAGGCCCGTTTCTGAACAGCATGAGAGGAGGGAGAAGCACAGGGCCGCGGCCATTAGGCTCATAGTTAAAACAGTGTAAAGAGCGATGGTTTGCATGATGTTGAGATGAACAGCTAGTCCGACAGGCTTGACGACCCCGTTCGTGAGGTTTTCTAGATTAACGGCAAGACTTCAATCATAGTATGACCACGCATGCTCGTGGCACATTCGTATGTACGTAAATAATTAATAATTCCGTTTTTTTCAACTTTCACGCAGTATCTTTATTCCAAAAGCATTTCAAAATGAAAGAAAAAATAGATAGATGTACAGAAAAATAAGCGCTTCCAAAAAAAAAATCAAGAAGCTTTTAAATTTAATACGTTGAATTAACAGAATTATTAGTGTTTGAACATCTGTTGTTTTATTTTAGCCCACCTATTAAACGCCTAGTATGTCATAGAGTGGAGTGCGGGGTAACAGGGAAAGAAGTCTAGTTCCCTTTTAGGTAATTATCCGACTCCTACAGAACCAGACGCCGGGCAAGAATACGGAAGGAATGGAAGGTTAACGTGATAGTAAGACAATTGAAAAGCTGTTTACATGCACCTATATCGTGTCAAGTGATATCTCGATAAATGAGGTGTGAAAGCGAACATTTCGCTACAAGTTTGGTATTCATATCGATGGCCCGTCGGTACCCAAGATACACGATTGTGCCTACGGAATCGGAATACAAGGGGCGCCCCGAAAGTTGTTGCCTGCGCGAGCCCCGGTCCTCAGCGTAAGATGATTCGTAAGTTCCGATAAAAGTGACGGATATATATACGTCGGTTTCATTTCAACAATCATAGCGCTCATTTGAAAGAGACACGGAAAGAAAGTATCGATCAAACAGTTTTCATCAATGTCGACAACACCAACTTTTCACGTGAGGGGTCTCGGCGAGAGACTCAAAGACAAACAATTCATCCTTGATGCGTTCGATTCCTCACTACCCCAGCTCGCGAAGATTGGGAGCGGAAATCAATGGGGGTCCGAGCTATTTTCTAAGAGGCCGGATATAGAAGACAGACTCAAGATCTTCCAGGCTAAGAGATATCAAGAGACCGGCGAGGGTGATCCTGTCCGGATATTCATCATCGAGGCCGAGATTCCTCCTTTAGGTGCAGACGAGCTGCCTGCTTCTGGGTACGTCCGAACAGACGATGCCGGAAAGAAGTTCTTAGCAGTTGGGTCCGCGATGCTTTCTGAAGGGAAATATCCTCCCTACGTGGGTCTTTATGCAGACAAGAACACGGTCGGGAAAGAGCTGAGTGGAACTCAGGATTATGTTTATCTCGATGGCCTCATCACGGATTACCGGACTGGGCCATGGCGTAAAGGAGCCGGGGCTGCGTTGATCGAGCATTGTCGGCAATATTGCCGGGAGAGAGGAAAGCCGATCTTATACTTGGATGGCTACTCTGGAAACGATCGAAAGCTTGTTAGGTGCGTATCCATGTGCAAGTCATAGCTTAGTCTCACTGCTAATATGGGTCTACTGTAGATACTATGAGAGCCAGGGCTTTTCTGTTGTGGATTATTTTGAGACCCCGAAACCGGATGGGTCTACATGGCCCGGAGCGTTTCTCCGCATGGATGTTGCGTTATAATGGGGGTCCCGCAGATCTGATACATATTTTAGGATTATCTTAATTCAAGATAGCGGACCCGGGCTTGCAATAGACCTTATGTTTTACAAGTACCGAGATTCTAAAAGATCTCTTGATGATCTCGATATTGTACAATATGTTTCGAATCGTTGTTGTGGGCTTTGATTTCTAAAACTCCGTAATAGGGTGGTTCGTGAAGATGGACTGAAACTATTCAACTTTAATCGATTTTTTAAGCGCTTAGCTTTAATTATATATTTTATTTTCATTCAGCTTATAATAGTCCTTAGCCAGCTAAACGTTAGCGATTTCATAACTTAAAAAAGGTAAAACCGAAAGAATTCACAAGAATAACTCTAAAACAGCACCTTAAAGGTCTGAAAATAAAACGCAGGCGCTTAAGAACAGAGTCTAATTTGCGGTGAACCTACACTTGTATTGTAAATGCACTTTTCTGTCTTGTTTTATGTTCAATACCAATGACATTATTAAGCCACCTTGGTTATAAAGGCTTAAACCCAGAAGACTGAGTGAGATGAGTCAGGACAAGAATGGCGGTCCCACACTATATCCGGGCCGAGGAGACTCCTAGTCCGCTGCCTGGGCAGACTCAGAACGCCGGCGTTACCGAGTCCCAATTCCACAACCATCACTCATTTATAGGGCATACCCAGCATGAATTAAGCCTGCCAGCTTTTTCATGTAAACTCAGAATAGAAACAAAATCTTCATTATAATGAGGACATGCTGTCGGAGGAGCAAATTACCGCACTCCGTCTGCAGGTCGCAAATGTCATCACGGATGAGCTGGCCCGTGCCAACATTGACTGGGCTTCGTTCAGTCAACTCACCGAGCCGAGCCTAAGCCTGAATATTGAAGCCAAGTTTCAAGCCCAATCCGTAGGCGATGCCCATAAGCAACAGCGGCCGTTGCCGGGCCTTACCTTTTCTGTATGTATGGAGCGAATAGAGCTTTCCTGGGGTGCTACCTAGAGACGTTACTGACAGTAACTTCTGAATAGCAAGTCATTGATCTTACCAAAATCATCTCACCTAGACTCGATATTTCTCGTGAGGAATCAGAATTAGATACTAGAAGAACGGTTAAGAAACGGAATTCCGAACTGGTCTCCGGCATCATTGTGCCCTCATCTCACAGCCATACCCGCGTCCCGCCACACGACACGCTCGATCAGGCTTCAAGTGACAAAGGAAAGGAACACTCTATAAACGAAGATCACAACACTTCAGACGATGAAGATGATGGGAATAATTCAAGAATAGCAATTAGCGGTTTGCGTCCAAGCCGTGGTGGCATACCAATCGTTGAAGATAACACGCAGCGGCAGATGCAAGTCGTAAACGAGAACTTCCCTAAACGTCGGAAAGCTGAGGCTGTTGGCTACGCCATGAAGCCTTCGACTTTGGACAAGCTTATTATTGGTTTGTGGGAACAGCTGCATAGCGGTGTCAGCATAGATCCCGTAAATATTTTAGGCCAATTCATGACCCCACCGCTCCTCAAAGATGCCATTGGCTCTTCGCAAGACACCCCTGGAATGAGCCTCTCGAATTCAGGACTCGCCAGTACTTCTTCCCCACCAGGCCAGCAGTTCAATGATACAACCATTTTCTGCCGCAGGATCACGCAAGCAAGCCGCACGTGTAGGTCAATCGAAGTAATAGCCCAAGCGCGATGGGTCGAACACTTTGATGCTTATGTCGAGCATCTCAGAGAAAATAGTCCAACGATCTCGATTACCAAACATCGTAAGGCAGCTTTGGCCGGAGCCTCCAGCAACTTTGGCTGGTCGGAGAAAGAGTTACGAAACAAAATGGCTGTTTGGCGCGGCTACAAGGAAATCAAAGACGCCGGTGGTTGGGCCTCACTCGTGTTCGCAGGGATGGGTATATACCGATTCTGCAAGTATCGTATAGGCTTCGATAAAGAGAGCATGCAGAGGCTCTGCAACTTGCGCCCGGCCCTTGAAGTGGCAGCAGACACCATGAATCCCAACTGGCGACGGCTCCTCTCGATAGTGGGTGAGCCGTCGGAACGAATATACTCCGGCCACCCTCACGATTGGGTTGTCTGTCTAGATGGCTCTCCCCCGCTGCAGCTACGTAAGACGTATCTACAGTGGGATCCGCATTTTGATTACAAGCATATTGAGGAATCCATTATCGATCAAGAAGTATGGGGCTGCGATGATCCTCGCTGGGCGCCACCATCTTCTGACGCCTTGACACGGGTTTCGAGCTTACCCCTGTGTGAGACTTGCTCTAAAGAGCAATCAGACGACCCTAAGCTCAACTGTTGCTACTGTTTTCCATCACTATTTGGATGCGCCACGCTCGTTCCGGCTCCCGTCCAAGTGTTCCGCACGCCTGATGGGCGAAATAACGGCCTCGTGGCATTGTGCGCCTTCGAAAGAGGTGCAGCAGTTGGAGAGTTCGTCGGTGTCATCACGAAGGGTCTACAGGATGTCGATGTCATGGAGAATTCAACAAGCTCGACTAATTACCAGATCTGGCAAGGGCGCCAGGGCAACTTTACACGATTTGTTAATCACAGCTGCAATGCGAATGCTCAGTATCAGCACTTTTCATGGCTAGATACGCAGCGGATCATATTAGTGAGCAAAGGCATCGATGCTGGGTCGGAGATCACAGTTGACTACTCAGACAAGTACTGGAAAGGGCTGAATAAGAAATGTCTCTGTAGGGAAAAGAGGTGTAGGTATAGAGATCATTGACTACGCATCAACAAGAACAAGACATACCATGAAGTAGATCACGAATGCAGCCCGTTGTATGAAATAGCCTACACCTATTGCATTACACCTTCATCGATAGAAATTAAAATCTGATTATACATCCTACATAGAAGCATATCGAGTAACTATGACTACGGCCAGCCTGGCATACCACTATCGCCGTCTACAAGTTCCAAATTGAGCTTGGCAGCCTGTACTACAGTAGGCGAGCGAAGAGCCACACCAACCTTTAGGCGAACAGCAATTGCCATAGACTGCGCCAAGGCAGGTAAATCCACTAGAAGTACCACAAGATCCGTCCCGAGAGATCGCCAGACCCTTGTTAATCCCACCGTACGAAGGCGGGCTGCTGGCTTCGGGAGTCGGGGCCGCACTAGAATCAACCGTTGAGGAAGTCGGAGTAGGCAAGCTATTATTTGGGATAGTGCCGTCAAGAGGACTAAAAGCGACCTCGGTAGTCTCCTTCGTCCCAGAAAACTCATAGACCTTCGGGCCACCGAGGATATAAGGGAAGCTTTTTGGCGCATCAGGGTGCGAGTTGAAGTTCACGGCCGGATCACTCGCCTTGATGTATCCTGGAATGCTCACAAGTTCATCAGCAGGGATATCAAGGGCCCTGGGAGAACCGTCCTCGACAGACATCTGCGCACACCCAGTATAGAACTGCGCAGGGCCTGCGGCGAGATTATGCAGAGCGATGATCTCTGGGCGAATTAGATACTGACCTGTCGGCATCTCGGCCGGAATCTGCAAAGACACGATCCCATCGTTAGCAATGAGTTTATGTGTAGCCCACGTCTGCGAAGCCTCGTCATAACCATATTCCCAAAGCTTGAACCACCCTGCTCCAGTCGGGTCTTGAGAAGAGCTGTCAACCTGTTTCGCGTAAATCGCCATTGGGCCAAGATGGCTCCCGTCGATCGTCCCGGGTGGCGAACCGCTCGCCCACAATCGGAATTCAAAGGAGACCTTAGCGCCGGCTTTGATGCTACAAGTGTCGGGAGCCGGCGTCTGGCCGACGATGCCGCAGGCCATCTCGGGGCTGTCGAGGTCTGTGACTGGACTTGTGATCCTGTCTACGGAGAAGGAAGTTCGGAGACATTTCCCGTCGCCTTGGCTTGTGCCGTCGATGAAGATTGTGGAAAAGACGCCGTGCGCTTGCGCGGTGGAGACGGATGAGGCGACAAGGCCGAAGGCTTGGAACAACTTCATTTCTCTCATAGTATATATAGCGACGGGCTAAGTAAGTATGTAGCTGAGGACGATTCGGGAGTTTGTCGGTACCCTGCGATGAGCATTTTCTGAAAGTGACTTTTTCCGTACTTAAGTACTAGGAGTTCAAAGTGAAGACTAGGCAATATCATGTCTCAGAAAAAAGACGTCGAGTAACAAGGCTTTTGTCATTATTAGAGAGAATTATCCAATGAAGACAAAAGTTAATAGTTCTTTGAGAAGTAGAAGGGCGTTTCCTTTGTTCCCACAGCGGAGTTCGAAATACCTCTAGGTAGAGAGCCCTGAGCTGCTAGAAAATCTTATGATCAATACAGCGCCAAATGTTCATTGCCAATACAAAACGTGTGTAGTTGATAGCTAAGCGCTTGCCGCAAATTGATGATGCTTCTAAGAAACATATTAGCCGGCATCTCTAAAATAGGAGCAGCAGCTCTAGCATGATACACAGTGTTAGAGAATCCCCAGTAGCGGCAGCTCACAACGGTCCTGTACGATCACTACAACAAGAGCGCTGTCCATAGTGATTGGAATTTCTAGAAGCTAAGAACCTTGCCTGTGAAACATGACAGGGCCCAAGGTCCTAGCTAACTATGTGAGCAGCACATTGTTCGTATTCGCCTGAAGGCCATCGTTAAGAAGTGTAAGCTGTGTTAGGATTACACCCGCAGAAATCCGAAGCCGATTGGTCTTGTTATTAACATATGAAACAGCTTACCGAACTAGTTCATGATCCGGAATTTGGAAAACGATACATAAACTTACACACACTTAGCCTTAGATAATATAGACGAGTCTGCATCTTAATTGTGTGAAGAACCAAGTTAGATAGCCACCTAAGACCTAACTCAACTGCGAAGCAGACATGATTTTCCAGGTATCTATTAGTTACAATACTTATCTAGCAACTATTGTATAAAAAGTATCTAGAGCTAAGGGCGAAATGCCTATGTAGGTATGGTAGAGTAAGTGCTCGATAAAACTGAGATGTAGGCAAATGTAGACTGCAGGTAACGATATCAATGAAATCCTAAGCTAGGCTATGTAGATTGATCGGTGACACTGGTGTTAGCCGGATGCTCACGGAAAAAAGCACTCGGAGCTAGCACGTTACGGATCGAGCTGTGCCCCCAAAACAAGGGGGAATGCGCCTATTAGCTGAATGCAGATCTCAATCAGCGCCGCAATTTTCAAATAAACCGCCAGTATGGTTTGTGTAAAGAGTAAGCGGCGAAGTAGGTTCTGCCTCATTACTGGAGGATTTGGCTTCGCCCCCACTGGTTTCAGCCATCTCAGCTTATGGGCGAAATCAGAGACTTTGCCAGCAAGTTAACATGCCTAACCGGTGTATATGTGTCAGGTTACAATCCCCTTTACACCGTAAAGAGGTTGGGAATTGGAAATTTGGTCATTTCGATTGCGTCTTCACACTCTCTGTTGGACTATTTCTTACTGCCTTCAGGTTAGCACTAGTTTCACTCATATGATTAGACTAGGGCGTTATGTTTAAGTTCCATTTAGTTGCCGTAACCGCGCAAC
Organism: Xylariaceae sp. AK1471; assembly: GCA_023159215.1. Lineage (NCBI taxonomy): Eukaryota > Fungi > Ascomycota > Sordariomycetes > Xylariales > Xylariaceae > Xylariaceae sp. AK1471. Next base: position 891,526 of record JAJKLI010000009.1, on the reverse strand, counting down.
TGATCTTGCAAGTCGCCTCACTTGCAACAACTTCTCAACAACAGTGTTACTACCCCAAAGGCAACCCATCCAACGGCGACCACCCGTGCGGTGACGGTATAAATCATAGCCACTGCTGCGGTAACGATGCGATATGCTTATCAAACAAGCTTTGTCTTCATGCCACCAACTCATTCGAGATTTCGCGTGCTAGCTGCACAGATCCAACATGGCAGTCACCGAATTGTCCCAGTCACTGTACAAATGGTGTGTTCATCCCCTTTTCGCGTACGTAGATCGCCTTATTTATAATGATATGCAGTCAGTGTCGACAAGGGGATCCCTATCGCCTTGTATGGCTTTGGCGAGCCCATGCCATCGCGATATTGTTGTGGTGTGGCTGTGGCACAGAAAGGAAGCTCGTCGTTGGGTTGTGCTTGGAGTCCAGAGCCATTTACTCTGGAGTCGGGTAGCCTAATTCCTGGCAGAGGAATTTTGAAAGACTACGTTCCTGCAGCGACTGTTGCAATAAATTCGACTTGCCCGATGGAGACGAGTTCAACTTGTCCCACAGGGATGAGCTCAAATAACGTCGTCGCCGTGGGTACAGGAATAGGGGTATCTCTTGGTCTTTTCTCGATTACGGCGGTGTCGTGGGCATTGTGGGAGAGACATCGGAGACGAAAGGAGGCAGCAAAATCACAAGCTATCCAGACAGCGATGCAAGCCACAGTAAACGCGCAACAATTAGAAATCGAGGAAACGAACGCGTTTCGGCCTCAAGCTCCTGGGCAAATAACCGAGCTGAGACACGACCGAGAACCAGCTGAACTAAGTCATCTGCCATACCTCTGAACTCGTTTTAGTATCTGTGCTCTCCCATATTCTGCCCTGTTCTTTGGAAGGCACTTCAGTTGAAGCTTTGGATAGCCAATCTACTGACGTGGTGCTATTCCTTAGGTAGCTTACCGATATTAAGAAAGGGGTATTTAAACCGTCCACAGAGCGAATACCTCTAGGAATAATCATACCACCTCTAGAATATATATACCCCAAACACCTAAAGTTGCAGTGCAAGTTGTTTCATAGAAAATCAACACCTTTGCACAGTTAGTAGTCCTTTTTCTTCAAAAAAAGATGGGTCATTATACATTACAAGAGCAAGTCGATCTGAGGGCTTGTCAGATCTTCAGCTTAGCTGACTCAACAGTCTCATCGCACAACTTCTTCTTAATGCTTTTTCACTAACATCACAATCCAATGTGATAAAGATAGTATACTATACGGCTTCAGGAGGCTTATCTATTTTACTAGAATGAGGGCTGATACCGCCGTGCCACTCTCATTGTTAAGGGGCTCGAGGAGGATATGTTTTCAAGAACTCGTCGCATTGATTCAGAACCAGAATAGAAGCCTATATAGCTCTAATACCATAACTCCATATCGAACCGAATATGGGTCGAGGAATCATCACTTCCACGAGTAGATATCCTATTCCACCCCAGCGCAGCCGTATAGTTTCCCTTATTCCAGCCAACCCTTTCATATTTACCCATCACGCACTTCAACACTCACTTATCATCTTTTGAACGAGAGATCAAATGCCGTGATTAGAGCCTCTCGCTTTGCTTCGGCACTGAACCGAATATCAGTTTTGTGAGAAGTTCTGAAACCCCATCGCTGAGATGAAGCGTAATAAGAACTGCATGGTTCCTTAAACCCATACTCAAAGAGCCAACCTTCTCTAGTCGAGTCGTCTATCCACGGCAGGGCGACAAGCATGTCTAGGGCGCCAGTCGAGCACTTCTTTCCAGCCTCTATGGCAAGACTGTAGAGTTTCGGCTATTGAAAGCGCGTCAGTACGTACTAACCTAGGCGAATTTCTTTCGGTACCTACAAAGCATTCTCTCCAAGTCGTCCCCTCCAATCTCTTCAAGGTGTAGTATTGCACCTGGTATCCTATTGGGGCGCCGCCAGTTGAGTAGGAGGCTACACGATTGCATCGCCAGATTCTCTCTTTGTAAGCAACTCCTACAACCGACTTAAGGAGTTCGAACTTGCGGTCGTACTTAAGATATGATTCATTGTAGTCTTCATTGATCTCGAGTGATCGTTGCCCCATATCTTCTTCTGGCTGCAGGGCCTCACAGAATGCCTCGTATTCACGCCAAAGTTCCCTGGAGATACCGACAGCTTCTCGGTCGGCTTGCATGCTCTGTTCGTTTTCCTCAACCTGAGTCTCTAATATCTTCTGACGTTTTCGTATGTTAAGTAAATCCTTGCTGATGGCTTTTCTCTTGCGCACCAGGTTGTCTTCTTCCGACTTGGAGGATGCGAGTTCCTGGGTTAAAGGATTCATGTTGTTCAGCTCTGAGCTGAGCTGAAGGGTCAAGAATTGACATGTTTCAAAAGAATGGCCGCTGTGGCTCTTTCTAGACAGCTCGACTGTGTCTTCCATGTCATTCTTATCATCCTCTACTTCCTCGACTTCCTCGTTTTCCTTGCCTTCCTCGCTGTCTGTGGCGTCTAGTTGGTCTTGGTTAGTTTCTATGGTATTTGTTTCGCTGCCGTGGCTGGAGCCATGGTCAGACTTCGTGTGGGACTCCGTGGTGCGAGACACCGACTCGTTTTCGGATTCATGGCTACTTTCTGACAATTTACTGCCCGGCCCCTGCAACATAAGATCATGCGACGTTAGGTGACTCGGAGAATGAACCACGCATTTCCTAACCACCGGGCTCGTGTGCGAGGTAGATGGATCGTCCTCAACTTCAGATTCAGTGTTGTATCCTATGTTAGAGGAAGTATCATATTGACGGGGCGGCGTGGTGGAGGAACTTTTTGTCGAGATATACTTCCGTGTGTCAATATATGGCGGGCATGTTGGCAGACTCCGACACCTAGGTAAAGGCATGACGAATTGAGGGAACGATCAAAGTTGAGAAGGAAGAAATTGTGTGAGACTTCAGTGCAGGCTTGCTAGGCTTAATGGGTGGGTAGAAATGATTTCTGAGAGAGGTCCCTGTGTCACTTTCTCCTGAGTGTGATGATGTAGAGAGAAGGAAGAGTGAATGAGAGTTGCTGGGTTGTTTTATACAAGCATCTAAGGTGGATAAGTACTTGGATGGTTTTGGCAACGATGTAATGGAAGTCAGTTGAGCGTGGAATGAAGTTCAGTGAGATGGATGAGTGCTTGATAGAACGGTAGTACGGGCATCTGCAAGTGGCGAGAGCCACTAGGTACCGAAGGTAATTCAGCGATACTATTGTTGGGCTGGAAATTATCGAGTGACTGTTGACGAGGAATGGGAAGCTTTGGTGTTATAAGGACATCTCACTAAACAGAGGCACTTCGACCTGAGCCTGCCTTGCATGATGTGACGACCTTGGAAGGAAGTTGAAAGGCTTCAAGGGAGACGAAGTTTAGTTTGTAGCTGGTTGAGGTAGCAGGTACTTAAGATACTTACAAGTACGGGATGAAAGAGGCCATTCCTGCGACCGTGAACGTAGTTGTGTAGGTACCTAGGTAGTCACTTGAGTAAGTATTCACCTATTATGGAGGTAGGGTATGAAGGAACGTTGAAGCCACAGGTAGAGTAGACTGGCAGTAAGGGTATCAATCGGATGTATTAAAAAACTACGCCAAATGTATTAGTGGAGGTATGTTCCTACTAGGCTGGTACTTTTCATTCTCGTTATATCATCCCATCGCGAGTCAACCAGTTAGAGAAGCACAGAAAACGCCCAGGTCATATCTGCATTATGTGACTTCTTGACGTTGCTCTTCAACCAGCACCGATGTTCAGTGCCTTCGTCACCGTCAATGAATCCCCATCCACAACCTACACAACCTGTCGTCCCAGCGCAATTAGCGATGCAATCCGTCACGTTTTCCGTAGGTACGTTCCCAATGTCGACTGCCCCATCTTCCTTGCCATAATCAACACCGCAGAGACGTAAGAACTTCTTGGTCGAGCCTGGCACTTGGTATATCGTCCCATTTACAGCCGGACAGCCTGTCATGGCCGTTGCGGTGGCCATCGGCGTCTGCATAGATGTTGTCGTCCGTGTTTCAATCGAGGTAGGGGATGGAGACGAAGTTGATATCGTCAATCCACTTGTGACTGACGCACCGGCGCTTGTTGTTGTGCCCATGGGACCAGAGCTATGCAAAGTAAGTAGATGCACATCGGCGTCAATTGAGGGTCAATAACATACGTGATACCATTAGCAGCACCTGCACTCTTTGAGCCACTGCTTGCACGTTGGCTTGTCCCTACTCCAACACCTACGCCTATCGCTACGATTATGATGACTGCGATGATCGCTAGCAATGTCCAAAACCACGGCCTCTGAAGTCTTAATGTCTTGTTCTCATTCCTCGGACTTCTCTCGTTCGACGGGGCAGGAAACCCCCCAAATTCCCCGGCAATGGATCGCGACTCGTCAAGAGATGGGTGAGCGGACGCTGGTGGACTTGCGTCTCCAAGCCACGACGACGGGGTGCCATTCTTCTCAGCAGCCGCCGCTCCAAAGTAGGCTCGCGATGCATCCTTCAATTCGTTGTAGTCGCGCTTAGCAAAGAAATCAAACCCGCGAAACTCGACGGGTTGTGATGGCTCGGGCCCTACTGCCTCTCCTAGAGTCGGTGATGGTTGCTGTCGTTGCCCCGGGCGGCTGAGGACCGTTACAGCGGGCTGCTCCGTCGCCATGACTATCTATCTCTGGTCTTGGGGTAGAGTCATTGCCGAATAGCCATTGATCAGTCTGCGATGCGGAGTGAGATAAAAAGACTGGACGGCGGCCACAAGCACGCCAGTGATCGATCGAGTGTATCACGACGCGTGACAAACAGCAGCAAAGGAATGAAGCTTGGTGGATTCAGAGGAATCTCCTTTATGAATGAAAGCCACCAACGGTTCCGGTCGTGTTACCCTGTCGTAGTGTTCGCCGCGACCGGGCGTATAGGGGACCCTGGTTCGTTGCATCGCTGCAATCTCGCGAAACACCTCAAACAGGCATGGTGAGCTTCCTTCGTGGGGTCCATCGCACGTGGCATTGGCTCCTTTTTTTGTAACCCTGTTGCGACATTCTTTATCAACGGGGGTCGTCGTACAGATCCTCGCTCCTCGACTTGTAACCCCCTTGCTTGTGCTTCTGCTTGTGTTGGAGTTACTTACCTGGGACAAGCTGCTGAGAGCGACGACGAGCTCAAGAACGGACGAATGTTCTCTTACTTGTACACCTCACCGTGAACGCGAAAACCGGAACCGATGGGTGTATGAAACAGCCCCAAATCCGAGAAGGATCTATGGTGTGGTCCATGAACACCATCTCCATGACCGCCAATATCAGTAGTAATATGTACACCTCAAAAAGGTGGAGGCTTGATCAGGAACGCTTCCTTCGAACCTTGTGCGATGACTTCCCAGTGGGCCCTACGCAACGAATGAATGCATTCTATCAGGTGCAGTGCAGTTGCTTGAATGAGATTACGAGCGCATAAGACGATGAAGAAATGTCCCTATTATCTGCATCGGCTGAGCTTGGCGTTGATCTCAGTGCCCAAGGCAGCTGATGGGGAAGACATCATTACCACACCATCCGCGCCGACGATACTAGGTAGACAGAGGAATTGAGAGTTACCAGGTAGGTTGAGAATAATACTCGCTACAATACCACATATTCCCATATTACCTAATTGATATACCTCGAATAATAGCCACGGGTAGAAGACTCGCCCGATTTTAGAGACGGGCAAGTGCCGTTTTACCCCTCGACGTTCATATGGCTATTCTCCTCGGTACGACCTATCGTCGAATCCAAAGCTCCGAAAGCATCAGTATTAAAGAGCTACTCCAACCAGACTAAGATGGATCGTTATTCAATGAAGAATTTCTTGGTTTCTCGCCGCCGATATCTCAGTTCAACATTGACTAGGTGTGAATGAAATTCCACGCGACGATGATGCAGGGCCTCCTCTCTCTGACCGCGCTCGCCGCGAGCTTATTTTCGGCCTCCGGAGCAGCTCAATGCTCCCGAGAATCCCTAGTGGCAGCAACCAACAACCTGCTAGCCGCTCAGACTGCGGGTAAACCCGACTCGCTGGGTGCTCTCGACGGGGTGGGATACCTCGAACAGTTCAAGACAGCCGATATCACGAAGGGCATTCTCACGACGCCCTTGAAGCTCGACTTCAACCGCAGTCTGATCGACTCGACGCAATGCTCTACGTACACGGAGATGGTCGCGGCGACGCAGGCGCATCCCTACGTCGTCGGCACCCAAATGCACTTCACGCCTGAGGGCAAGCTCACTAACATCAGCTCCCTTGTCACGGACCAGGGCGACTGGCTGTTCAATGCCACAGGCACCTTCTACTGGGCTTCACGCGAGAAGTGGGATGTGATCCCCGAGGACCAGCGAGACACCCGCGAGACCATCAAGGCTGCCGCCGATGCTTATGCCGACATCTTCAACGACAAGACTGTCACGGTGCCGTGGGGCTCACCCTGCGCTCGCCTCGAGGGCGGTGCGTACACTGGCAACGGCTCGCCGAGCGACCGATGCGACGTGGGAATTCCTAATGGTATGTCAACTTACGATTGATGTCTCAATTCATGTGCATAGTTTGCTGACTGACGGGTCATCTAGGTGTGAAACTCGTCAATCGTCGCTATGTCATTGACGAGACGATCGGGTCGGTGGATGTGTTCATTGACTTTGGCTCGGTCCCCGACAGCCACGAGTTCCGAGTTGAGAAGGGCAAGCTCCGCTACGTCCACACCATCACCGTCATGGGATGAGCGCGTTTCCTGAGAATTTGGGCCGCTGGACGTTCGATTCTTGGTGCTCTCTGAGCGGATCTGTAGGATTTACTTATTATTTGTATCTATGGCAATGAATTTGATTATGACGCTATGAAATAATGTGGTATGCTGTGTCTAGTCTAATATACAGAGCGACTTCTATAATGTATCTTGCTCTAATACGCTATGCTCTTGGAACCGATATCAACTCAACCTAAAACTCCAGTATCTAGTTATTCTTACAGCCTGAGGAACAAATTTGCATATAAGCCCCCAATGCGCAATTCCCCCATTCCCTTCCCCTTCACATCCTCCTATAAAACCGAAACCCAACAGTAGCCAGCGTCACAAACACAAGTGTCCCAGTCAAAAGCGGCAACACAGACGCAGAGGACACGGACTTCTTCTTCTCACTACTAAATACAGTCTGTTCTTCTCTCGTCCCCAACTTCGGATGATGCACATACGGCACGGCCCTCGCAGGCAACTGCTTCTCGGATAGCCATTCCAGCACAGGTGTGCGACTGATGACGGGGCCAAGAATGTGGTTGACGCTATACGTGCCGATAGGTAAATAAGGGACCACGAATCTCGCCATGAGCCAGTCCTTTGTCGTCAACCACGCGCACATGCGCGCTCTTTGCTCGGACATTTTTACGATGGCGAGGGTATCATCCATGCGCTGCGTCTGGTATGCGCGGAATAGGTCCTCGAGTTCCTTCGTAGTCGGCAATGGTGTTGCTGTAGCGTTGGTGGTGGTGATAAGTAGGCGTCGGAGATCATTAACAAGAACCACGAGGTCCGCCACGCCGCCGTTATACCCTAACCCGGCGTGCGGCTCAAGCTTGCGCACGGCGTCGCCTACGAGCACGATGCGCTTCCATGCCCACGTGTCTAACAAGCCTTCCTCCAGATTTATGAGCCCGACGGCGCCGTGGCGAAGTTGATGCACGTCTTTGAGTGTATACCCTGGAGCCATGTACAGATGTCCCCATTTCTTCAGGATTCCCTCCTTGTCGTCTTCGCTCCAGCGCAGGCGTTTCGACGTCGGCGCGTCGAGTTTCTCGTACACGGCGAACCACGCCTGTTTCTGCCCCGTCAGGATCTGCGTCGAGATGCCGTGTGCAGCGCACTCGAAGTTCGTGTTGGGCGTTAGACCCGGTAAGACGGAGATGTTACCGAAGAGGAGACGGTATGTTGTGGTGAATGGACTTGGTTGGTCTGTACTCGTATTTTCTGAGATTGAGGTTGATGTTGGGAATGATGAAGCTGCTGCGAGTGATTGCATGGCTTGTCGCGTGCGACTGTGAACGCCGTCCGCGCCTATTACTATAGAGCCGTGCTCGACGGACCCGTCGGCGCAGTGTACTGCTACGCCGTTGTCTGTCACGTCGATGCGCACGACGCGCTTTTGCACGTGAATGCGCGCCTTGGCCGACGCTGGCAGGCTTTGGTATAGAGCTTGCACGTAATGTGGACGGTGGACGATGCGGATGCCATGTCCATGGCTTGAGATATTCCGTCAGTTTAGGTAATTCTTTCATTCATTTCATCCCATCTCTTTTCATCTCGGGTTTCTGCATCACTTCTCACGACCGGAAGGGAAGAAACAAATCAAAGTCATACAACATAACCTGGAAAAGGAAAAAGTTGGAAAGAAACTCACTTCATCTCAACAAGCTGACTCAAGCACTCCTCCTTCAACACAGACGCATCAGTCGCATCCAAGAAGAAGCCCTTCTCCACCGTCTCGAGGACGGGCGCCACGGCGTCGAGGACGCCCAGCTGGTCGAGCACGCGGAACGTCGGCGGCCACAGCGAGAGCAGCGACCCGATCTCGGGCATCAGGTCGTCGTGCTGCTCGAGCACCACGTAGTCCACGTCCGGCATCTTGGCGAACATGTGCGCCGCCGTCAGGCCCAACAGGCCGCCGCCTACGATGATCACCCGGAAGGGCGGCGTTTCGCCTTTCTTCTCCATCTCTTTTCCTCCTTTGTAACCGATGTTGAGTGCCTTCGCCGGGATATACTTTACTTTCTCGCTACACTTCTCTCACGCTCTCTTCAAAAGCAATATAATATAATAAATAATAATAATTTTAAGGATAATTAGAAGAAGAAAAAACAATGTAAAAGATGGATGAGATTGATCATTCTTTCGTTGTCTAATTTACTTGTAAGCCCGGTCAAAAATTTACTGCTTATTCCCTGGAGCCTCGGAGTCTTGGCCACGAGTAGACTACGTTGAACTTTTAGCGATGAACCACTTGCGTCCCTGATTTGATACTTTACAAAGGTCTACGTACCACATTAAAATAGCAAAGAGCCTTCGTGTCCGTCAAAGCATACAAACGCACATTGTTGTACGATGCCATCTCTATTAAGCGTCCGATAACAAGTACCGTTATAATGGCGGCGGGTCCGGAGATGTTCATAGTGGATCGGTCATCTTCGGACTCTTAGGTATGTATGAAATTACCCACCCTGGCCATGCTGGCGCCAATGTGTTCTAGGATATGTCTTCTGAGATATACTACCGTGGGTATTGCTTAACTCTCCCCTAGTCTCCATTATATTCCCAGCTATAACAAAATATACCCTTCTCTTTACCGGCACACTTGAGGAGCGCACGAGAACCAGTAACCACACTAATTGGTATGTATCCATACATCACTCACGACTTGAATATAGAGGCATCCAGCTCACGAATTACCAAGGACGGCAAACTAAAGATCTCAAAACAGCAGCTGAGAGAAGCGTCTCGTATTCTGCGATTTGCCTAGGGTGTAACCATCGCTTGAATAGAATATACTTCATCAAGCAGCCCAAATACCCCCAAAGTTCCCACTAGGCACTTCTTCGTCGAAAGCCTGTGATGAAAAACCCAAGCATAGTCTCAAACCGGCCCCCCTTGCTCTTCAAACGAGCTCGAAACATAAAAATGTTATAATGCCTTGTGTTCCTCACTACCGACGATTCCCAAAGCCATCAATGCCCCAAAACGTACACCGCGCGCCCTAATCATCCAATCATATCGTCCAGTAGCGAAATAAACCGAATCAGCTAGTGTCATAACACTTCTTGTCCCTCTTCCTCTTCCGGGAACTTAAGGCCACCATCTACTTGAATTGCCTCACGGACCCATTCGTGCTGTGCAACCTGCCCCATTGGCCAGCGGTTTCGAGCACGTCTCAATAGGCCCTCAGTAATCTCCATGGCGCCTTTAAGCCCATCTCTCTCAAACAGCGCCGTATTTGCGTCGTGGTCGCCATCTTCGCCTGCATACTTAATCCAGCTCCACTCAACGCGAGCAATGCGATGGCTGGTCCTGCTTCGCATCCTTTGATAATCACTAGCGCCAGGAGGAGGGTCAAATGGTAGCCGTGACTCAATAAGGGCATAAAGAAGTACACCCAAAGACCAAGCATCAGTTGCCCGGCCATCGTAGGGTTGTCCTAGAATAACTTCTGGCGCTGCGTAATCATCGGAACCACAACGAGTTTCCAGTTTCTCATCGTCAGCTACACGCCGTGAGAGCCCAAGGTCAGTGAGGGTTATCACAGGGTATGGATACGTGGTCCAATCCTGCGTATTGTCGATAAGCTCTGCTGGTGGAATGTTGACGAGGACATCTACGAGATGTTAGCTTATGAAGCAATGCTCTAAAGACATACTTCTCTAGCTTATCGGCTAGAAGACTGTAAATTACATACTCTCAAGCTTGATGTCCCTGTGAACAATCCTGTGTTCGTGTAGATATCCGACGGCACCCACAATTTCCGCGAATATCCTCCGCAGAATTGGAGCTTTCAGTGAATCTCTGTAATTCGACGCGACATCGAATAGATCGCCTCCGGGGCAATAACTCAAGACCAACAACGCTCTTGTTGGTTCAATATTCCAAGCCTTCAGGTGCACCAATGATGGATGATGGACGGATTGCATAATATCGAGCTCCCGCTTTAGGCTCATTTCGATTCTGTCTTCCGAAGCGCCGCCTTTTGGACCATGTTCACAGACCTTGATAGCGACCAGTGATTTCCGATCCAATTGAGAGGTTGTTACAGGTGTGGAGGGGGCTTCGGAGCCGATTTGCATCTCATTCTTTCCGTTGTCCTCTTCTGTCTCAATTTTGTTCGTTGCGAGGACCACTCTGCTAAAAGTGCCTTCACCAAGATCCTTAATTCTACGCCATCTTCTCAATTTCTGGTCTTTCCGACCGCGAGCCTCGAAATACTCGTATGAAGGTCTCTTCGAAATGGAGCTGTCATTTGTCTGCGAAGATTCACTGGGTGGAGGCGTTGGCGGCTTTGTAGCCGATGTGAGCCCTCTTGATTCTGATAAATGCGGCTCCCTTCGTAAGCCGGCGGGGTCCTCTCGATTTCTTTGGTCAACTTTACCAGTAGAAACGGTGTTTTGCCTCTTAGGGATTCCCTTAGGATCTGGAATGTATTCGCTGATACTCCTATTTCGAGTATGCTCATGCTTACCGCTACTATGCTCCACGGCGTGCCCAACTTGGAGTCCTGCATAGGCCTTCCTCTTCGTTTGATGCTCGAGTGCAGCAGCCACGGACTCGCCGCTTCTTGTAATCAGTACAGAATCAGGCATGATGATTGGCAGAGCGAGTTCCCTCGACGGAGGACGTGCGCCAAATCGTTTCCAAGGGCCAGGCGAATCACTTGATAATAACGGTGAGGGAAGTGGCGTAACGTCGCCCATAGCAGATATCACTGGGCTTGGGTATGTGGAGCTCGCAGCAGAACTAATGCTCTTAGCAAAGTGCTGCTTCCAGCTCGGAGTTCGTGTTATGGGCTGTAAGTTCGAGGCTGATTTCTTGCGCTGCAAGGCCGAACCGTGTTGTGACGTAGAAAGACGACCGTTACGACTTCTGAGGCTGTCGGATCGCTGAGGGGACGCAGGAGAGATATCGGTGGAGATGAAGAGCGAAGTGTTGCCGTTTCTCAGTGGTAATGGAGAGTAGTCGTTGAGCGGGTCAAAGGCATCTCCGGGGATGTGCTCTGATAGAGGCGGAGAAGGAGATATTGTATGCGTCTCGAATTGGATCTGGCCATGAGACAATAGAGGTTTTTTTACAATCTCATCGTCACGGGTGATTGTTGAGGATCCATCGTGACGTGAATAGAGTGCGCTATTGGACTCTAGGTTTCGACGATTCAACTCTTGCAAGGCGGATGAGGTATGCGAGTCAGGCTGTTGTAAACCTTCTCTGATGGTATAGGATTCTGGTCTACCGTCGTCGTTTACGAAAACATCTTCTGGGAGGACACGAGATTGACGCGCTGTCATATTGGAAGAAGAGCAAGGTCCTGCCCGGAGCGATGACGCAGACGAGGTAAGTAAATCGGACGACGGAGGTAGGTAGGCAGTGACCACAGCGTGTACGAAGACTACAGAGTCATGAGACGGCGACACTCGAAGGGCGCAGAAATCAAATGGTGGCTCGGCAATTTGGACTACTGACGAGGGTGGCTCGGGAAGGAGTTAGGTCACAAGGACTATAGCGAGGGTGCTGCGCCGAAAAGCAACCAAATAAGGACAAGGGACGGAAATGCTTTCCCTGGAATGAATGACAATGTTAACGTTGACTCTCGAGTTTCTGATCGGACCACCTGCCTGAAAATCACAGATCTGACAGGCAGACAGACCCGTGGACCTGACGATAGCCAGGCTGGCAGTCTGGCAGTCTGTCTGTTGTCAGCTTGACCACTTTGGATTTCTAGACTAACGGACCTACGTATTTATGGTGATGGGCGGCAGCGTAGCGGGACAAAATTCCAGACTCCACCAGGTGCGCAGGGCGGACACAATGGTTGGCTACCGAACCGGTGGCTCCCTCTCAGTGGGAATGGGGTACTTTGTATTATGCGAGAGCCTCTTTCTTCGGGCTAAGCAAGCTAGGTACTACTGTACTGACGACAAATGAGCTGTTGACGGAATGTGATAGCTTCCGAGTGAGGTAGGTCGATATATCGGCTTTGGTCGACTCCTCACGAGTAGAAAATGGGCGGATGAGTGGGCGTGGCAGGATCATTGATTCGATTAGCGCGAATTTACTGGTTCTGGTGTCGCTCAAGAGTGGTACTTGGACGGTTGTAACGTTGATCTCGTCTGCAATACCCAGTCCAGTTGAGGTGGGATGAAATTGAATTGATGAATGGGGGCAATGCGGGTGGATGCCAACAGAAAACGGCGGGAAATACTGTATAAAGTGTACACGGGTACCTGTACACCATCTAGATAGGTAATAAAATAGAGCAGAGAGCAGGGGGATTATGCAAGTCGCCTCGTGGCCAAGACTATCCGTCTTGGTTGAAGATTAAACGACTGAACCAATCCGTGCGAGTTAGAGGATGCCAGAAATGATGATACTACAAGTGCATTCGATTGTAAGTACTCTTTTCATTGGTGGGTGACGACTGATAGGGCTAGAGGACCGGTATGTAATTGAAGGATTTAATGATGCCGAATATTGACTTCCGTTCAGATACAGGACATGGAGTACTTCAGTGGACTGTCTCAGCGCGATTGAAGGTTTCACCGCGGGTACTGATAGGTTGTCGTACCAGGGATGCCAGGGTTGGCCACTGAGTGCTTGGTGCTGGGCTGGGGATAGAAACTAGATAGGTAATAATCGTAACAAGGTAGGCACTTAGGTACTTATAAGAATAGCTGAAAAAGAGAAAGACATTTACTGATATCCTAGTTGACAATATTGTGGTAATCGGACGAGACGGTCAAGAGATATCGAAATGTTCTGGAGAGAAGAAGGAATTATGACTACATCTTAAAAATACAAAAAGAGGCACATGTAGGCTCGGCAATAAAGCTCAACTAAGTCTTGACAGCTTCTAGGGTGCCTACCTAGATAGCATGCCTTAGGTAGGTACCTAGGAGGTAGGTATGTACCTAGCACCTGCACGCTGTGGCACAGTGTTGGGAAGTCACCTAACCCGAGACTATTAGTGGGTGCTTATTCATGATCGCAACCTACCTAGGTACCTAGATAACCTCCTCCTTCATCACCTTTTCTTCATCAATAAAAAAGGAACTGGATGTCCAAACTGTTCCCAGTCGGTTCGTTTGATAAGGCATCGTCTTCATATGAACCCCCACTCAGCCCTCAATACCACCAATACTTAGTACACTAGGTCGAAGCCTCTTTTTTGTTATCAGCTTTATATATCTATAGTGTCGCTTGGAGCATTGCCGGGTTACAGCCGCATCATGCATCTCTCCTCAAACCAATCGAGAAGTTGAGCAACCCCTCCGCTACATAAATAGCTCACTGATAAACATAGAACGCTATGGCAGCATTCAGCTTCGCGCATTGACGTGCTGATGTCATCGTCGAAATAAGCCGCTCTTCTCGTCGCTGCAGGAGAGTTTCGAGCCACTAGATCGAATTCTGAGAGCACGGTCTGTATCCCCTCAAGTCGATTGGGTCGCTGTCCCAGCTGCACACCTCCAGAACTCACCATCCCCGTCCCTGCCCCTCTTCCCCGCTGTCAGAGAGGTACCCGGACCTCCCTTGAACCCATGTTAAGCCCGTACCACACCTGCTTGCTTGCCAGTGTCGACGGCCGGGACTCCTCCACCGACAGGCCGGTTGGTCAACCTTGAAAGTCAGTTACCTTAGAGCCAGTAGTAGGTCGTCTCCATAAACGCTGTATTACTTTACCAATAAGCAAAGCTACGTTGAGAATCAAGGCTTGAGCTCATGTGAAGATGGCGCAGTCAGCTCCTCCTCGGTGACGGACTCGTAGCCTCATGTCTCCTTCCAATCCATCCTATACACAACGTGCACAGGCACTGCAATACCGCCTCCCCCATCCTCTATACTATGTAAGCTGACAGCGGCTTTAACAAAATGTCATGATATCGTACTTCTATGTTGTTATTATTTATATCACGATTCTCGCCATCGGCGTCCTTATGAATCGCTATGAATCATCTTTACATCAGCTACCCGATTCCAGTGATTTCCCGTAGATATAGCAAATATTCGTTTGAGAAAATATGAGGCGCGCTGGGGACGTTCCTGACTTTCAACAAATCTCACAGAAGAGCCATCATTTTCATGGCATCACACCCGTCCATTCCTATGGATGTCTATATGGTGAGGTCAAACTCACAACTATCATGGAAAGGCGCAGAGCAGCCAGGAGGGAAACCCATATCAAGGTGACCAAGTAGTGTTGTGCTAACCCCAAGAACGCCCTTGTACTGCTTTCCAACACAGCACGGCGGTGTTTCGGACAAGCACGAGAAGGGGGGCATTATTGTAACGCTACTGTCTCGCTCCAAAAAGCACCAGATTTACAGCAAGTTATTATTTGAAACTAAGCGTCAATATTACCTTGAGAACTGTGGGAAAGAAATTGTTGCGTCAAAGCTCATCTCAGCCCTGTCAGTGCAGCGCCTCCTTCAAAGAAATTTAGCTCGTCCTAAACAGTCTCACCGAAGTCCCTAAACCTCTAATCGAAGGTATCAGTTGTTTGCGTGAACGGATCCATCAATACAGGGGAGCTTTGGACCGCAAGATGAGAAGAACTGGAGTGGATAGACGATGTCAACGAACTACTCCATTACTCCTACGGCGACATCTCTTGCAATCTAGACGCGATAGCAAGCCAAAAATCCTATTGTACCAGTGCCTCTCACAGCAGCATCAAGTGCCGGATATTCAACGATGCGGGGAAGCGGAGAACTGCTTCCCTCGTGCCACACCAGGGACCAAACGTCCCGAAGGAGCCCTTCCCGAGTAAGAAAATAGTCCTTAGAGCTGCTAAAGCCAAGGTATGTGCTACGGTTATGGGCCACAATGAGACATAAATCGTCGAGCGTAGGTTCACTACCAAGTTGCTTCTTCCAGACGCCGGCCTCATTTCGTCAAGAACCAGTCAGCTTTCTATATCAGATCGATGCGAAACCAAGCCGGATGACCGGCTAAGATATAGTGAACAAGATCAGCGTGGCGTGCCAAATCAGAATCAAGTCTCGTGTCTCCAAACAAAAGGGTTGCAACATGTCTAGCCCCGAGAAGCAAAAACTCGGTATAGATTCTGCTGAAGGTTCAGCGCCGTTTTCCCTTAAGAATGAACCATTAGATAGCCACCGCCGAATGAAAGTCCGTGTGGTTGGGGCAGGCTATTCCGGGATATACCTTGGAATCAGAATACCACAACGGCTCCGAAACATCGACCTGCAGATCTATGAGAAGAACGAAAGTGTTGGTGGCACGTGGTGGGTGAATAGATACCCAGGTATGATTTTCTCCGCCTCGGCTTTTGTCTGAAAGCTGTCTCGCATCGGTCCATGTGCAGCATATATTTTACTTACACTCACCAGGCGTCGCTTGTGACGTTCCGGCGCACTCGTATCAGTACTCATTCAACCCAAATCCAGACTGGTCTTCTTTCTACGCGCCAGGGAACGAGATATGTTCCTATTTGCGGGACACGGCAGAAAAGTTTGGTGCCACCAGATTCGTGAAACTTTCGCATGAGGTAGTATCTTGTGCATGGGATAACGAGGTAAAAAGATGGTAGGTTAAAGCGTAATATTTGTATAGAGACAACTCAGAAAGAAATGGCATGAAATTAACTCAGCAGCAGGATTTTAGACGTTCGAAAAACGAACACAGGGGAGACCTTCCAAGACGATGCCGATGTGTTGATTGTGGCCCGAGGCAACCTTAGCATCCCATCCTGGCCCGAGATCCCCGGCTTAAAAGACTTCGAAGGGGAAGTTATGCACTCAGCTATCTGGAATGATGAGTAGGTGCTTGCTTCTTATATTACTCCTCATGAGCTATGGACTAAGGAACGAAATAGTTACGATTTTAAAGACAAGCGAATCGGCATTATAGGTAACGGGTCAAGCTCGATTCAGATAGTACCCAGCTTACAGAAGGTTGAGGGAACTCAACTTTCCTGTTTCGTCAGGAGTAAAACTTGGATCACGAATCCCTTTGGAGATGGTGAGATAAATATCTGGCTGCTGTCGTGACTGTGCAGCTCTTGGTACTAACAAACTGCAGCCATAATGACAAAACTCGGATTGGACCCCAAGAAACTAGACTGTAAGTCATCGTCACCTGCCTCGTACACGCATTCTTCCTAAATATTCTTGTAGTCTCGCTCGAGCAACGCCGGGAATTCGCTCAGAATCCCGAGAAACTTTTCAATTTCCGGAAAGCGATTGAAGCCGATGGAAACACGGCTCACGAAGTCTCTTTTCGGAATTCTGATATACAATGTGGCGGCATGGCCCTATTTCGTGAAGCGATGCGGCAGCGCCTTGCGCCAAAGCCAGAGATCGCCGAATTTCTCATCCCGTCCTTTGGGTTTGGATGCCGACGGGCAACGCCGGGGCCCGGGTATCTAGAAGCGCTGGTCGAGAGTAACGTGGATTTCATCACAGACAAAATCGCAAACGTGACCCCGAATGGCGTGAAACTCGAGTCCGGGCGCGAGATATCTCTCGATGTTCTCGTCTGCGCAACGGGGTTCCAGACCTCGAGGGCACCGCTTTTCCAAATCACTGGACAGGGAGGGCTTACGCTTACTGAGCGCTTTACGCCGTTCCCGGAGGCGTACCTTTCGCTGGCCGTGGACTCGTTCCCGAACTATTTCATGATGCTGGGTCCCAATTCGGCGATCGGGTCCGGATCGCTGACTAAGATGCTCGAATGCGAGGGCGACTATCTCGTGAAGTGCATTCGCAAGCTGCAGAAAGAGGACTACGCGACCATGACTGTCAAACCAGAAAGAGTGCGCGATTGGCGCGAGTACTGCCACGAGTACTTCAAGAACACGGTCTATACTGAGAAGTGCAATAGCTGGTATAAGAGCGATGGTGGCAGGGGAGACAGGATCATTGCACTTTGGCCCGGTAGTACTTTGCATGCACTCGAGGCGCTACGTGCTCCCCGTTGGGAAGACTTCGAATGGGAAAGTCGCGATGGGCCCGGGGCGAACATGTTGCGATGGCTTGGCAATGGGTGGAGTGTTACGCACACGAGGACTGACGAGGGGAAGAGCAATGAGCAAGAATATCAGGGTGATCCGGCGTGGTATATTGAGCCGAGATTCCAAGATGTGCCTCTAAAACATCAGCCCGAGGAGGATGAAGAGTTCAAAATGCGCCCTTTTTCGCATTGAGGTTCGCAATCCGCTTGGGATTACGGGGAGTTTTAGCCGATTATTCTCATTTCTTCTAGACGTGCTCAAGAAAACTAATACTCATTGCATCTTCACGTGCGAGGATGCGTCATTCTGCGTAGAATACACTTAAGCAAAATTCACTGTCTTGCCCCAGGTCGTTCATGACCCCAAATCAACTTGTGTTAATCCCCTGTTCTAGTAGCTAAATACTGATAATCGCCTACACAACCGAGTCAACGGCTGGCTTTCGTACGACCTTACCAGCCTGAGTAGCGCGTAGTATCATGTAGATAAGACCTACGGCGTTGATTGGGATGCTGTTGTCTACGCCGGTCCTACCTGGTGGTGGTCTTAAGCTATTCAGAGATCATCTCGTTGGGTCTCGCGCTTGCGTTAGAGGGACGCGGGGTTAAATGGACCCTTAATACTGCAATGGGGCGACTACTGAATTTCATTATTACAGGGTATCTAGATTCTGACAATTTTTCGTGGGGTTGTTTTGGGGTTTGAAACTAACGGGATATCCCATCTAAGAGACCAGAGATCACCATCATTCAAAAAAGGAAACAAAAAAGGGCATGCTGTGAGCTGAAGCCGTAACGCACGTAATACGATCCCTCGCGCGTCGATGAGGCGCAGCCGAAGCATTAGCCGCCTCACTGGTTGCTGTACTCCGTAGTGCGCCAACAATGCCAAGAAAAGGGAGACTTTGACCGCTCTATCTATTCAATAATCTGTATTGCAAGGACAATCAGAATCGCCACGATTCGACGGGGTGATTGGCCAGGTAACGTATTGATTTGATTCGTTCCATTCCTACGGTAGAAACTCCGTACAGTAGATGGCTTTGTGTGGATGGAATGAAGATGGTGACACTGCCTCAATCAATCTCAGCTGGGAATCCCCCAGTCCGACCCCTGATCATCGGGGTCTGGATCTGCCAAGGTCATGTACCGGCAGGTGTAATAAATAAAACCCAAAGGGCCAGGCCGTCAACCATTCTCGTTTCAGCTCGTTCTCTCTCAGATCTAGACGATACTCTTTTCTTCTGTTTCCGCGACTTCGAAATCCAGTCACCTGCAAGCATCCCACTAGAGTCGCTCAATATTGGGCATGAAGGCCTCTTTCCTCCTCCCCGCCTCGCTGGCGAGCCTGGTTCTTGCCCATTCCCCTTCCATCTACATCCTCATGCCGAGTACCCCTGCTCTGACAGCCGTGTCCTCAGCGCTGAACACTCTAGGCTACACCTATTCCGAGTCTACGGCTAGTAGCAATAGTGCTGAACTCGGTCTGGATCCCAGCACATACGCCGTTCTAGCGTCAGGGACAGCGTACAAGAACATATCACGCGCTAATCCAGAGGCGAGATTCATCCTGCTAGCCGCCTCCGACTCTAGCGCTAACTCCAACTCATGGCTGGGGACTTTCTTTCGGGAGGAGGAGGAGGAGGAGGAGGAGGACGTAAAGAAGTATGACGCAGACTCAGTCCGTGCTTTCTTCGCCGACATGGGAAGTGAAAGTGGAAGAAATGGCGCATCACAGCTTCTCGAACTCGATGTCTTTGCGACTAGCTCACATGCCCAAGCTCAGACTTGGGTTGCGCTATGCGATTTCTTGGGCCTAGGGTATAGTGTGGTGGAGAGGCTGAAGCTGTGGCATTTCCCGTGATTGGGCGTCGGCTTTGAGGCTGAGCTTTAAGAGATTGGACGTTAACGCCATCTAGCGACATTAAAGAGGATCGACAGCGTGACCATATGCTGCAATGGCACTCTTTCACCTTGCCGCGCGGCTTTCTGGCGATAACGCCGCCGAGGAGGCCTTCCCAAGCATGGACATAATGCTTTCAAGGGTTGTGAGTTACGCAACTAAGATATCTGTGTCAATGACTAGAGAAGAGCTGAGTCTTCGCCTGGGGCACAGGTGATTATTCTGCCTCTTACGATGTCATTCAAGTACCTTGATGCACCCTAGCGTTTCTTCCGGGAGTGTATCATATCAGACCGCACTTATCCAAGGACGGATTCGGCCCGTTAGTAGGGACTACCTTAGATACCTAAGGTAGTGCCACACCGTCTCCGACCGACCAGCGAACACACGGTTTAGCGAGTCACGATTCCAACATGGAAGCTCACCCCTTCCCAATCTCAGGGCTTGTGGTCTAGTGGTATGATTCTTCCTTAGCATGGAAGAGGTCCGGGGTTCAATTCCCCGCGAGTCCATCTTCTGATCCTGTATCAGAAAAAATTTCGGGAGTTTGGCCGAGTGGTTAAGGCGTCGTGTTTAGGTAGAGTTGAGTTCATTCTTGGCATACCATAAATCCCGCGATGGGAAACCGCGCAGGTTCGAATCCTGCAGCTCTCAATTATCTTTTTGGTAATGGGTTGTACTTCACAAGACTGTAGATATTTTTTATGATAGAATCGAAATAGTGCGCAAGCGTCCAAGCTGTACCTTAGTTCTACTTTTTACGCTAGTTGCTTGTGACTTATTGTTGTGTGTGGAGTTCTGTTTGGCGTATCAACGAAAGCCCATATTTAAGTTAGTGATAAGGATATCAAATAATACCTTGAATAACGAGAGGGCCTAGTTATATGACAGAAAAATAATAAATATAATCATTTAAACAGAACATTCTGATCATCCAAAACGAGACTTGCCAATTGGGATGTGACAACTCTACTGTGCATCACGTGATGCCCATGGCCACCAACACACTACATAGTCTGTCTCGCTCCTTTACTAAAACTAAGATATCCTAGTGGTGAAAGTTTACAAAATAATTAATGCACATTCAAACATGCTTTAATGAGGAGAAACGGTTATGACCATCTTATTAAAGTTCATTTGACTTCACGTAGCCCAATGCCATAGTAGTCAACAACCCAGTATCGACAACTCCTTAGCGTCTTTGTCTAGCTACCATTAAACATGTATACTAATTCATTGTGCCTCTTGTATGCCTGTATATGCTGTGAAAGATGGGGTGTGAATGGTAGTACAGTCTTATTGTTCAAAGCATCACATGTCTATTTAGCTAGCAGTGGGATCGCATGCGCACGCGGTCCCCGTGCTCTTGATGTTAGCCACAAATCTGAAGTACCTCGATGCTTGACAGCTGCATTGCCATGTATACCGGGTATCTATCTACCTATGAAAGCCCAACGATCTAGATGCTAATGAGGTAGATGTCGTACAACACTTTCAGTCATATACATATCGCAAGAAATTTCAAAATGTAGTCTAAGAGAACTTTCCAAACAGAAAATAAAAGAATCTCAACTCTACAGGTCCGGGGCTTTGTGTTTGCCAACAAGATCTGAGTTCGTCTCCGCAGCCATCGTCCGCGAGACGCTTGATCACAACACTCAGCCGCTGTCGACTGCCACCACTCGACAGCAAGCCTCACAGAGAAAACAACACCTTACTTTCTCCTAGTTCCCAGTTTACAGCATCCAGCCTCCAATGGCAAGGAGACTCTAACATCGACCACAAGAACCACATACCCCTACCATCACCCACCCAACCTACAACCACCACACCCTTCCGAAAACCATGTCCGCAGAAGACTCCTCCGCCAAGCGAGCCGACTGGGTCGAGCGCCGCAACGCCAAAGTGCGAGACTACCGTGCGAAGAAAGACGAATGGCTCGCGCGCCGCACAGCAGAAGTAGCAGAAAGCGGCATCCCCCTTGACGCCGTGGACGAGCTGGGGAGTTACGAGTGCGCGCATGTCGGGCAGTGGCCCGGCGACACGGGCATCGAGCAGATCAAGTTCGGCGGCGCGGACGAGGATCGGGCGATCCCGCTGTTTCACGACGAGCACAGTCTGAGTCAGCGCTGGGATCGCCTCATTCTCGCCTTCGATGTCTTGATGCTCGATGCGGGCTTCCTGTATCAAGGCGAAATGATCGACGCAGTGACCGCATGTGAGGATATGCTGGATCATCTGAAACAGGCCGGGCAATACCTTCGAACAGGCACAAACCGGTTTGCCGCTGATCATCCAACGAAGACCCAAGACGACGGCAAAGTTGGCGACGAGGCTGATGTCAAAGAAGAAGATGGCAAAGTCGATACCAAGCCAGAAGATAAGAAGGGCAAGAAGAAGAAATACCGCAAAAGAAAGCCCCGAGTCAAGTGAAGGAGTACAGAAACACGGAACGAGCACCAATTGATAATGGGATGAGCTGATGGATGGAGATATGGCCAGATGGACGGAATACGTCGGTAGAGTGCCCCCAACCGGTACTTTCTACTATAGTAAGTAGGAGTAACCAAGGGAAACGGAATAATAAGATTGATGTTCTAATCATGATTAACCTCTACCCTAAACGTTATTAGATACTTAATTACATAAATCATGAGATTCTATCATAAAAGCGGAAGCTGATGGGTTCCACGTCTCGTTGCACAGATCCGAGCCTATCCGAATGATAGTCACCTTGGGGCCAGGTTCCGAGTCCTCTACCGACGCAGTGTCATCATGGTCGTCGGTCCATACAATAGAATCTAGTTTACGAAGCACATCAAGCCTCTCCGCTCGTATGCGCTCTGCTTGAAGTGGTTCTTGTCTGTGTAGGTAAAACGTTTCAAGCTGGAAGAGTGCCTCGCAGACGCAATCCCGAGAGCCGGTCCGCTTTGCCGCCTGGACGGAGTCTTTGTATGCTTTTTCAGCAGCAGTGATGTCCCCCTTCACCCACCGGATATAACCAAGCCAAACAGACCGAAATGAGTCGTCCCTAGGAGAAAGCGCCGTCATATCTAGTTGAGACAAGGCGTCCTCTGCCTTATCTAGCTGGTCCTCTGCGAGGTCCGATTTGCAGGTTGCCAACGCGTATTCAAACTTTAGCATTGCCATCACGGAAGGATCGACAATTTGATTATCAAGTTTAGAGAGCTGGCGCTGAAGACTCAATACTTGTGCTTTGGGGTCCTTCTGTCTCTCGACTGCATCGAAGTACAATAGATAGGTTTCTATTGACAGGGAATTATTGGTGCCGAGGTGGTCTTCGAATTCGGACACACATTGAGTAAGCACAACCTCTATGGCTTTCTTCCTTTCAGCAGCTGGTACATCAAGAAACGTTTGCCAGAAGCTTGAGAGAGGATGATTTCGTCCGTATAGAGCTTTGGTGAGATCTGAGCAGAATTGTAATAAGATGCCTTGTATCTCCTTCCGACTAAGAAGTTCGAGGCGAGCAGCAATACAAAGTATTCTGGGGATCATTTCCGGTGGAGGGTTCTTAAAGACCCTAATGAGTAGAGTAAAGGGAGCGTCGAGTGCGTGTCGTATGGCGACGGGTTCAACCTGACGACCTACGGAGAGTGCTGCCGTCATACACCTGTCTAGCAAAGATTTCAGGAGCTCAGTGGAGCCTCGATGTCCTCTAGAGCTCCAACTGTGACCCCCAGATCTAGCCCATGTGCCCGATCCAAAGCTTTGGGACATGTAAGTTCGAATAAACCGTATCAAGTCCTCATGAAGTTCGCTGACAGGTTTTGGCATGACTGCTGATATCGTGTCTTGGCCACTCTTGTGTTGTTCTGATAAGTCTGAAGCTGCCTCCGGTGGACACGGAGACGGAGAGCGACAGCTGACGTCCCGGATCGCATCTAAGTGGGGCTCTTCTCCGGATTCGAGCTTTGCGTAGAGAGACGGATTTCGGGATATATAGATCTGAAGACTGTCGGCCTCTACTCTCCGGTCTCTTACAAAGAAGACGGACCCTTTATTGTGCTCTGCTTCTCGTCGTCTTTTCAGGCGAAGGATCTGTAAGACTTCATCGAAACGCAGATTCTTGAAAGCGTTCCAGGAGGCGAGCTGTCTCTTGTACATGGAGATCCTTTGAGAGATTAGTGAGATTTTCCACTGTCGGACGACCATGAAGTCTTTATCATACGTTGCAATAAAATTATGATGCTCTTCCATGTATTGCCTGACCTCCTCAAGCGTCTTATTCTCCTCCACATAGAGCCGCACGATAGCATCTTGAAGCCTAGGCCAGTCCTCGGGGGCGGCATATCGCTTGGAAGAAGAAGGTTCTTCAGATTCGAGTTGCATGACAAAAGCTGGGTTGGGCTTGAGGACGGGACCCGAGTTGAAGATCAGGAGGCACTCGATATTGTATCACAAATAACAGAAGCATTTTGGGACCGATTTGGATGCTTTAAAGGTCTAAGCGGCGATGTGCTTGCAATCTTGTAAGCTAGCCACGGAGAGGAAGGCTATCTCCTTCAGGTTATAGAGTATGAAGCAAACGTGATACAAAGCAGTAAAAGCGGAGGCGGAGGACGCCCCAAGGTGGTCCAGGATCTGTCGACATGGTCCCATGATTGGCCAGTTGGGCAGGGGGTTACCCAATCGGGGAACAAGTCAGCTGCAGAAGACGCCCTTAGCGTGAACAGGCGGGCTGAAAAACCACGTTTAGGTCAAGTAAGTCAGGTTTGGACCAGCTGAAAACAGCAGCCGAGATGCAGAAGACTATTATGTCGATTGGCTACAGGCGCAGTGTGACCAGGCAATACCAGGCAATATGCTTATTCTCCAGGGTAGATCCTGTTCCCGACTATTAGGCATCTCGCCGCCGAAATGCGGGTGTCGTGATGATGATGCGGGTATTCTGGAAACCCCAAAGAAGAAGGCCATGTGCCGACGTTCCTATAACATAGGTGCAAGGCTCGCATGTTATGACCTTGGATATGCGCCTCACGCTCTCTGTCTCTCTGCCTCTCTTTTTTGCTCTCTCTTTATCTTTCGTATCTACACCACTACCCTGTAGTCAGCAGCAACTTGGCTTGATAGGTAACTGACAGATAGGCTCCAACAGGATTTCTTTCGGGATCCGTTGCAGGTGAGCGATTCATTCTATTGCCTCTAAAAAGCGGGGAGGCGTGAAC
Organism: Xylariaceae sp. AK1471; assembly: GCA_023159215.1. NCBI lineage: Eukaryota > Fungi > Ascomycota > Sordariomycetes > Xylariales > Xylariaceae > Xylariaceae sp. AK1471. The sequence continues at coordinate 866,654 of JAJKLI010000009.1, read as the reverse complement.
CATTCGAGCTGTACAGCATATTCTCGAGAGGCAACTCAGTTGTACTATTTGCGCAGGTTATTCTCTTTGCCGCTTCCTGTATGACGAGTTTTTTCTTCCTTGCGCCTGCTCAGCCAACATAGCAGAGCTGATTGAGAGGCGAAGACGAAGTGGACTCGTGGTGTTGAAATGTCGGCACTTCCTCTCGTACTTCGTAATCGGTCAAGGTTTTCCCGACAACCCGATGCCATTGGTGGTTGTACGCCAATCCACACCAGCCACACTCCACTATGTTCCCCACTATAGTCCCCAGTCCCCACTAGACTAAGCCCCAATGCAATTAACGCGTATGCCAATTCCGAGACCAAAGTTGACGCGTATTCAAGCAAATCGCGTCGGTCGTGTGCATTTCGAACTGAGGCAACTCATTCATCGTCCATACCGAGTGTTGTATGTCTACGACGTTCAGTGATTCTAGACTTGCGCATTACGAATCGCCAGGATGCTTCGACAGGATTTCAACCGCATTGACCCTAAGCGGCGCAATGTTGTCGACCACCGCAAGAAACAGTTTGCCGACCCGACTTACAAGGAGACGGAGTATCCGCATCGTCTAAACTTCTACGCCACTCCCCCAACCGCAGACATCACACTCGAGCAGTTTGAACAATGGGCAATCGATAGGTTAAGGAGTAAGCTTGCCAGTCAAGTTATACCGCGTCCTGTTACTGACTGTCCTGCAAGTACTCGCCGAGCTTGAAGCATGTTCGTTTCGCAACAAATCCCTGGCCGAGACGGCCTCACACATGAAGCCTCTGCTCGAAAAGTATCTCCTTCTCGAGCCGAATTCCTCATTGTCATCAAAGCTTTTCGCTGAGCGCCAAAAAGATCACTACAGCCATTTCATCCTACGGCTAGCCTTTGCCTCAACCGAAGACTTGCGCCGGAGGTTCAGCCGTGTCGAGACAATGTTGTTTCGGTTGCGACTGAACGATGAAAACATGCGCGAGAAGAATGCCTTCATACAAACCGTCAACCTAGACTGTGAGCAGGTTACGGAAGACGAGCGGAACAAGTATCGAGACGAGCTAGCAGCTGTAACGGGATTGAAGAAGGGCAGCGAGGAGGAGACGTGGATCAAGGTCGACTGGGAAAGAGTACCGGATCTAGTCGAGTCAAGGCGAGTGTTCGTAAAAGCCGGTAAAGCTTACGTGCCCTCCAAGGAGCAATCAAGCATGGTGGTCGCAGAGTTTACAAAGCGGCTAGATCGCGCACTAGAAGTAAGTATTCTACACCTCTATTTGCGGAGAATGACCATCGCACTGACTTGGATTTAAGTTGACAGCTCGCGCTTTGCCACGGTTAGACGAAGACGACCGATTAACACCGATACTTGGTCATTTATCCAAGAACTTCATCACACCAGACGCCTCCTACGCAAGTACATCGTCGTCAGTGCCTGGTGCCGATATATCAGCACGGAATATCGATGTCCTTTCTGCACATTTCCCCTTATGCATGCAGAACCTACACCGAACTCTCAGACGAGACGCACACCTGAAGCATTTTGCTCGTCTACAGTACACATTATTCTTGAAAGGGATCGGCTTGAACTTGGAAGAGTCGTTGATCTTCTGGCGAAGCTCCTTCCATAAGATCACAGATGACACGTTCAACAAGGAATACAGGTACAATGTGCGGCACTCATATGGCGACGTCGGTGGAGACTCGAACCGTCGCGGCGGTGGTTACTCACCTTTCTCATGTCAGAAAATCTTGACAGAGCATCCTCCTGGCCCTGGCGAGGCACACGGATGCCCATATCGTCATTTCAGTCTCGAAAATCTCACTGCGCTGCTGCAAGGCGTTGGCGTCACGGATAGATCTGTGTTGCAAGGTGTCAAAACAGATAAGGATAGCCAGAAGTTTCATATGGCTTGCAACCGGTACGTCCCGTTATTTTTCTCCAACCCGTTTCTTTCGTACTGACTCGTGGAATGCAGTGTCTTCGAATATGTTCATAAGAACGAGATCAACAAAGCCAAGGAGGAAAGCGTCATGACCTCCGCACAGCTCGAGACCATTGTCCATCCCAACGAGTACTTCAAGCGCAGCTATTTATTGAAGACCCTGGGCAAGGCAAACGGCGAGGACATAAAGATGGAAGGTTCTTAGATATCCTTGTTTGATTAATCATTTGTGGAGTTTTACATGTTGGGAATAAGCGTGAGAGGCGTATTTGTGCTTCCAGCAGTCAGGAGTAATTGTAGGCGTGGAGCGTTAGCAGCATGGGACTCGCGGGAACGATGCCGTAGTCTGGACACGGGTTTCAGGCGTTTGGACGGCGGACCTGGATAGGGCAAGGAGAGATCATAACAATGAAGAAATGACACTATCAACTTACTCCCGGCGTACCGACCTCTTTATCGTCGCTTCCTACAGCGGCATATACAACCGATAGGGCTAGCCGTATCGTGAAACCCAAAAACCCCTGCTTTCCGCTTCCCCGGCGCTCCACGATCCAGGGTCTACACTCCCTGTAGGGCTGATTACAACATACAGCTTCAATAATATATTATGCAGTGTTCAAGCAATATTCCCTCATCTTAGCTCCGCAAGATGGGCCGAACTGCCCGAGTATTTCTAACGTTGCAATCTAGGACGGCTTTGACCGAATAATATGTATGCAGTGCCTCATTCTCATCACGCCGAGCTTCAATCAACCTCTTTAACCTTCTTAACATGAGGCACTATTCCCGAGTGCCATATCTCATAGGTACTGCTGGGCTCTCACCTACGCGACAGAAGATTGCCTGTCATTGCTCATTTACGGTTTGAATGTATCAGTATATAGCTCAAAGTTGTCGTAATCGCGAATGAACATTCAATTAGCTCGTATCTCAGGGGTGTTGCGTTGGAAGGGTAGATATAGGTAAGCAGATGAGGAACGAATACGACCCGTTTCAACCTTAGGGTCGCTCAGGTATGTGAGATATTATTTACTAGTCGTCTACCACCAATTAATGCCACAAAGTTATCTAGCAAAGACAAAATGATTCATCATCTTTTCAATTTCATCCGCGAGCTGAGAGAAAAAATTATCGGAATCTTTCGGATCTCATAAGATTGGTCGAAGTATGGCTAAAATCGCGCTGTCTCAATTCAATACTTTTTTTGCTGTACTTACTAATTAAATTATACCTCACATAAGGTCGCATCACATAAAATAAATTTATCCAGTAAGTGATGACTCGGACACGCCGCGCTTCTTTCTTTCTTTTCATCCGGCTGCATGCATTACCCGGACTTGGCTGACTCGTCGCTGGCCCGCTCGTACCGTTACGCGACGCGGCAGCGCTACACAAGCCCGAGATATCCGCGATATCACGCCATTAACGTATCAAGCTCACTGTACAGAGGCCCGTAAGGCAAGATGAGGATAGCGCATCTTTTGGAGCTTCTGACTCCTTACTCATGCGGCACTGCGTCTCCAGAATTATTCCCATTGGGATCGTGAAAGATGTTGACGTAGACTGACGTGATGGGCAATTGTATCTGAAGCAGATGACCTGCGTTGGGAGTGACGATTAATACGGCCGGAGCCCGAGACATGCAAGACCATTCGCTCCTTTCGCGCTGAAAGATCACCGGTAAGGTCTTAATTGCTGCATCGTGAGGTGAGATCAGGTGACAGAGTTGACATCGTACCTAACATCAGATCGTAGACCAAATCATAGGCAGCGTAGACGGCACGGGGGAGCCTGAAAACCGGTGACAACGGTCCTATAGGTGCGGGGTCCTTAGGGAACTTGGGCTGCTAAATAATGGACTTGCTGTGATTCGTGAAACAGACAGGGCATGTGGTGCGTTGTCGTCAGATCTCATTCCTCGGCTCCCCCCCAAGAAAGGTATAGTCCCGATCACTAGCCTCCGCGCCGGTAGACGAGTTAGCCGGGCCGCGCGAATCGAAAAACGAGGGGAAGATCGTGAATAACCTCACTTTTCTCCCATCCCTTGCGAAAACCCCACCGACAATCCTCTTCCTTTCGTCATAAAACGCTCTCATGCAACTTTCTATGCTGCATAATTGGCGGGGAATGCGGCTACACAAAAACAAAAAATAAAAATAATAAACTGCTGCGGTATGTCCCAACGCATACGCAGACCCAAACTAGCACGATATCAGTTCGGTTGCATCGGTTGCAGGACGTCGTGACCATTTTTGGGAGGTTTTATTTGGCTGAGGATAGACGTGATAGACGCTATTGCTTCGTACGTGACTTCGTCGTCGTCGTCGATTTTTCCCACCCCCTTCGTCTCACTCGCGTTGACTGCTGCGGCGCTGTCTGCATGGGGATGCTAATAATAAACTACCTACCTAACCTTTCATGAGCGATTATTACAGGAGCAAGCAAGAAACAGACACACGTGCTTGAAGTTGGGGTTGTCAAGCGGGAGCCAAGCGTGCATGATGATGTCGTTGTGCAGAGACAAGAGTCGGAGATGGCTCCGTAGCGTATTTTGGCTTTGCTGTAAGTCCCTTCGGACCCTGATCGCCCGATGAGAGCACTGATCTAGTTGCAATAACCCCCCCTCGAAATGGGAGCTTTTAGAATTGCTGGCGCATGCATGGTCAAGTTAAGAAACAGTAAAAGCAATTGAGTTGTATTCATGTGTTTCAGATTCTGTGCTATCTTCATTGTAATACGAAGTGTTGTTGTACATAAGCTCTCACCAACAGAGCTAGGTAGACCTCGGAAGCTAGACTACATGTAACTCCTTGGTGCTCAGTCTAGCACTGCAAGTTAATCAATCAGCCATCCTGATGGCTTATACTGGTGCTGATGTCTCGATGTCTATCTCGTAAACCTAAACAAAAAGGAATGCAAGAAATCATGATTCCTCGCTCGCCAGTCACCACGTATTAGATCCTTTATAAATATAGCAACAGTAGTCTACGCATACCTTAAAATCAATATTTTGCATCTTGACATAGAGCTCGATAAACGAAACGTTACAGATGCAGCCCCCAAAGCTACAAATACAGGGTTCAATTCAGGGTTCAATCCAGGGTTTCTCTGCGTAAACAGGTACACGTAGGTGAGTCCCTGATGCAACCGAGGAGAGGCTGAGTATAGTCGTCAAGGGAGGTGGGTTTGTTCTCCATCCAACCTGGCCCTAACGACAGGGGATCGTGATGCAATTCACAAGCCATAAAGCATGCAAACCAGCAGCCCCCAAATGTATCAGTATCACTGATTGAAACCCTACCTACAGACCGCATCGTACCATTAGTTTATTGTTCTTTCTTAATATACATGTACATGTCTTATTTCGGAGTTTTTACTCGCCAATGGCGTGAGAAATTCCGTCGACTTTTACGAGTCTATTCAATCCTATTAGTATGGCGACAGCACTACCTATGACATCCTGCTCGGATTTTCTTTTGGCATATGCTATCCTTATCAAAGGTTTTTAAGTATGAGGACGGAGAGTCAGAAACAGCCAATTAGACTGTCGAAATCAGCGACTGGGGAAAATAAAACGTTCTAGGAATAAGTGTTATGAGATGTAAAATGACGTCGGTTTCGACAAGGGTTAACCGTTAACTGCATACACCCGGACTAGACTTGACAGGGTCTACCGCATAATACTTAGATTAAATTAACTCTTAGGGACTCGTGCAGTTCGTGTCAGCTAAATGCTGAAACCTGCAGCTGGGGGCGGTAGACTACTGCGTAGCTACTGTGCCTAAGTATGCATCACGATCAAAGGAGAGCCGAGGACATTTAAACAAAAATCATTTGAATTGAATCGTGGTATCATTGAATAATTGCTTACTCAAGACACCAAGCTAGACTAGAGTATTTCCCGACATAACTCGTAAGGAAACTTTAAACGTAAGCAAGGCACAGCCAGCCCATTGTCGCACTAGCACCGTCCCGTCATCGCGCCAGTGAGTGAATGCGGACATGTTCGCAAGATCCTGCAAATAGTGGGGTGCCGTTGCATAGGGTGCTGTATCTAATTCCTCGTATTGAAGTCTTAGAAAGCTAGATAGGACAAGCTTTGGCTTCTGTCCACTCGACCCAAAGAGGATGGATGGTCGTTGGTGAGCCATAGCATTAACCCTGACCAGCCGGGTGTAATGTATGAGACAAAAACAAAGCCAATTGCTGAAGCTAGTCATAAATCCATGGGTGGGTTGGAATGAGGCATGTTAGGCAAATGTCGATATAGCAATGCCACGCCACCAGATTGAGCTTCGTGTTGCCAATACCGAATAGATAGACAGGCAACGTTGTAATTGAAGCCAATAGCACGGCAATCGTCCCAACAATGCCTGTGGCTACAAGCCTTGCCGTAGCCTATGTGCAGTATAATCGTGTAGATCCCTGGTGATGATCTTCAAAATTGCTGATCGTTGCCATAAAGAAACCGTGTTCACGGGCGACGATCAGGGTCAACCCTTTGAGACCGATGAGACCCAAGCAGTCGGTCCAAGACCCGAGCCATTGGAAATATCGTGCAGCTCGCTCGTGTTGCCGTCCTTTCTAATCATACTGGCTCTGAATCGGCATCCCACATTGTGCACGAGTGTTTCTCTCGCTTCTGATTCCGATGCAGTAGTCGAATAATTGGTTGCTCGTCGAGGGCCGCGATTAGGCTTTCGATTTTCGAGCACGTGTGCATATGACGCTACCCTAAACACTGGCGTCCATCCAGGTTGAAATTGGTCGAGGTTTGTTTAATTCGTGAAGAGTTCGAATCGTCGTCGTTAATTGGGAGTGAATAATACGAGCGAGTAATATCGTAGTTACTCGTACACACTTCATTTGTAACCAACGGCAGCCGCACATTTTGTGCAATAGTAGAGATTAAAACCGACACGGATCATGCCAGTCGAGGCGAGGTCGTCTGTAGAGGTTGTTTCGACATGACGATGGCAGCGTAGACAACGTAGCACCTCCACCGAGGCCACGGGTCGAATGTCCATGCTGAGTCGGAAAGAGGAGTCAGAGTCGGAAGAGGATGTAGACGAGGAGCTCGAATACTGCGTCGAGGAAGGGCGAGTGGCAGTAGGCATGGCGAAGAGGTTCGATGATACCACGGCTGGCATTCAAAGTCTGGTAGAGTTGAGAGCGGAAAGGTATAGACGACTGGCTGGCAAGCCACAAGTCTTTTGTTGAGTAGGCTGAGAAGTAAGATATGTCGATCAAGAAGCTTCGTTGTTGTTGTTGAAAAGTGTTGGTTGCAGAGACAGATCAAACAAAAATAGAGCTTATAGGAATGAGAAGGATCTGGTGGCCTTTATGGAGTGACGAGCGGGATGGAGACGCCCTGTGTTTTAGCGTCAGACGAGTCCGGGTACCCCTGTCGGAAGATGTATTAGGTACCTAGGCAGGGTAGGGGGGGGCTATGGGTCAGTTGAACCTTTCCGTGGCCCAGCACCAATGCGGTTTAGCGCAAAAGAGTGCAGTGATGTCTGGATTCTGGGCAGCAACCAGGCAGGATGACGGTGTCAGCGGGGGCTGCAACCTTCTGGGCTGGACTCAGTGGACTGGTGAAGAATTTGGTTTTGTCGTGCCCAGAAATGAGCGAGTGATGATGCAGGGAAAATACGTCGGTATCGACCACCAGTAGAGCAGGTTAAACAAGGAACTGTAGTTGGAAAAATCTATGCCTCGGGGAAAACAAGGAGGGCGTTAAAAACACAGATACAGTATAGAGTTCTGTTTCTGGGTTGTCAGGCTTCAGTTCCTTTGGGCACTAGACAACGAGAGAGTCGATGTGACAACAAAGTGTTTGTCAGTTGGGCTCGCGTTACGCCTCCGTTGTACGGGAATAAGAGTTTAGTAATTTGGTTGTGTGGCTTCTATTATCTAGAAACCGCCCTGCGCAAGCGTGTGGTTGCCCTGTCAAAGGAGGCTTTTCACAGCGTCCTAGGTCCTAGGTCGGCTGCTTCGGACAAGGGGTTAATGTCTCCAAGTAAAGATTTGTCGTCAAAAACGACTGCCAGCTGAGAGTGATTTGGTGAGTAGTGTGAGTTGTTCGGCGATACAATTTGAGTGTCTTATTAACGAGGTGAATCCTTTCCAAAAGTCCTGAGAATTTAGGACTGAAGAGACATCTTATGCGAAATATCATGTAGACTTGATGCCTGGTATCGAGATCTCAACACAGCCCAGCTCGAACACCACGGCGATCTTTCTGATGGCCTACATACATATTCGACTGTGAAGGCCAATCAGAGCCCATTACTCTGACGGAGCAGGGGACCGGAAGTCTGAGGAAAAGGTCTAAAACAGTAATGATTATGTTGAACCGCTACGGAGCACAACGGAGCACCACATACACTTCTGAGTACAAAAAAATATAACTCTACTGTTATTGGCCGAATCCATAACCTTTGAAACTGGAACTGCGCAGTAGACTCATCGTTTTCCTATTCTACCTAGAGAGAAAAACTAGAAGAAAATAATAATAAAATTAAAGAGGAAAAGATCAGGTACCATGTATCGACTTTCCATCAATCCCATGTAAAAAGCACGACTCTTTCGCATAAGTAGGGCAAGTTCCGCATCCTTCATCTGCCGCTAGTAAGGTTGTTGGCGATGGTCACAAAGAAGCTCGATGGCCATCGACTTATAATATCACACAGCGTAACCTAGCGTGCTGTTTGTCTGTTGGTGTGAAGGCTCAAGTTTCAAAGGGGACCTAATAACGGCAAAAGGGGGGTTAGAAATCAAATCGATCGCCAAGTAAGGGCAGTATCGGCTATTTGATACACACTACATTCTGTCCTGTGCCAAATAGGCAGCATACTGAGCAGCAGAACAACCTGCGATGATTAATGAAAATGAAACCAACCGGTCGCAGCAGCGGGTACGCGTAATACGGCCAACCCCTGTCATTACGATACTGAGGCGAGCTGGCAATCCGCACACAGTTAGTTTAACAATTCACAATTAGTAATGGGTTTAAGTGCGAGTACCTCCTATGCTGGGATTAGTGGCATCGATGGTGCCATGTGTGGGAGGGAATTCCCGATGCATCAGCCAAAAAGCTGATCTACATACAGTAGACGGGGACTGTCAGATATGCCGAACGCGGCGATGATCATCCATCAGGAGGATCAATTTACTTGCAGTAGACAGCCAAAAATCCGAATTGCCCAAACACCTTGACTCCAGTGCAGAGCCGGTGAAGATTCTACTTGCCCAGCTTCTGCCCAGATACGACCTGTCACACGATGGGCAAGCACTGAGCGAGCCACCCAGATACCTAGCATCCAAGGCCATCCATCCTATCCACTTGCCAGAGTCAATTATTGGGCTGACCATGATGGTTCCCGGAATGATCATCATGCGCCCAGTCGATAAAGCTTCTTTGGAGTCTATTGCCTCATCCGATCGAGCCGGTTCAGCTTAGCCTCTCCCATAGTTACGGAGTGAGATAAGCGGAGAAGAGGATGGAGGATGCCGGTGTCAATGAATAAGACGCGTTATTCGGCGTCGGATCGGCCATTTTATCTGCAGTAAAAAGAAAGATATGAGATCTCATACTACAGTACCTATGCAGTGGAAATGAGCTTTATTAGCGTGTTGTCTCAAATGAAGGGGATCGATGGCCGAAAATTCACCGATAAAGGCGCCCATATGCAGTTTTAATAACTTCTGCGCTGCTGCCCGCACAACCATCTGCACAACCATCTGCACGCAGCCAGATTCATCAGTTACGAAGTAGCTGACCTGCAAAAATCTATATTACTCGTTTGTTATAGCGACAGGTACTTAGTCGATCGAGAACGGCACAAAGGGGGCGTCCTTTGCCTTCATGCACCATCGAGACGAGGCTCTCTCTTTGACTCACCCAGAAGATGGGGTACTACGGTTGATGATCGATGAACACTTGCGTACAACCTCTGCCGAGACTTATTAGGTAGAAACTATTGAACATCTCGCACTGACCGCACACTGTTTGTAACAGTTTGCATCTTTGACACGTCTTGATCACTGCCCGGGATGTCCCAGCGCAAGACGAAGTTAAGTCAGAAGGTCTGGACCATTTATTAAACAAAAAATTGAACAAACAAACTATGTACGCCACCTGGATCTCGATAAGATTGACGATCGATGGCAATTTAACGCTGATCAGGGGACTAGTTCCCACACTTTGAAGATGAAACGCTCGAGGTGGGCACGGCAATCAGCTGTCTTTTTCCCAGCTAATTGGTTATTTGTGGGGAAGTCTGTGTTCTCGAATGTTCAAGCTTCTTTTGAATCCAGTGTATTCTATTAATCCTCAATCTGCCCCCTTTTATCTCATATGTATACTGTAGCATTGAAATGGCATCAAAACAAAACACTTTCAATCCTTTGTTTTCAGATTAGGCAAGTACAAGAGGTCGCTAGTGAGTAATAGAAAAGGTGGGTTATTCCAGTCACAAAATAATGGGCTTGCTGGGAATAACAGCAGGATGTGTCGAGAGGTTATGATGATCACTCATGGCCAGGTCTCGAACTGGCCGTTTGATTCATCCCATCCATCCTGCCCCAGCGCAGGAGTCAACGCAAAAAAAGATGCGAAGAGGGAGATTACCAATTCATACTTCATTCGCCAGCAATTTTGTAACCAGCGTGACGAGAATAATCCTACCTTAGCCTTTAACAGTCTTCAGGTCATTCATTCATCCTCGTATTGATTGGGTTTCGAACTGAGTACATGATAAGTACAGCATATGTGTTGACCAATAACACCAGATAGCAACCGTTATAGTGGGTTGCAGCCATCATCATTGGGCACGAAATCTCAACTGCATGAACATCTCGCCACAATCCCATCGCGTCGCCATCGGGTTTCTCCAATTCCCATGCAATTCCCCCACGGTCTAGCATGCTAATGGCAAATAACTTTACCCGAGGCAGTGCCCGAGCAAGAGCGAAACCTTTTCTATCCGCTCTAGCCATGCCCTACATTTCTTCAGGTACCCAAGGATACCCCTCTAGATCCTCCATGGATGTAGAGGGTGTGTTCTCTGCGTCTCTTCTTCAACACTATGATTGACAACCAGCTACTTCTTGGCACCAAGAGGCCGAGTGAGGGAGACCTTCTGACAAACTGGCAGTTGTGATGTTCTATCACTTACCAAACCTACGAGCATTCACGCTGTCTGAGGGTGCTTCAGTTCTGCCAGCCTCAAACCGGTATAGAGCATGGAAGCAGGCCTCTCTCGTGACTCAATCGGATATGAGGGAAACTTCTATGGACTTCTGGAACGGCCTAGGAAGATTGCTGCGCTTAGGTATGTCAGTGTTCTAGACTCGGCGCTCCAAGCCATTGAGGCTTGGGTGATGTGGAACGTTACACTCAATAAGAGATTGAACTACTCCTTCTTTCGGATTATTAGACTGCCATTGATACTGGATGAGCCGCCCTCAAAGCACAATCCATTCTCTGTCATGTGGTAAAGTGAGGTACCACGAGCGTCAGGTCCTATTGTACGCTCGGGAAGGTCAAACCCTCATTTCAGCTAGTGCCAAGGACCGAGCCGGCGACACTGAGTCTCTCAATCTTCAAAATAGACCTGTTCTAGACCTTAGTCTCCCCGAGGCTCATCAAAGCCGATGGATCACAGAAGCCTTTATTTCATATTTGGGCCGCGGGGTGCATTGTTGTAGCCAAACCATGCTACTCAATGTCCCATGACTCTGTAAATGCTGCCAGGGTCTCGTCAGCCTGTCCCGCGTCTTTATGCAGAGCTGTTCGACGCTGACCTTCCTGACAGAATACCCTGGGGTTCATCCGTCCACTTTCCGCGGCACACAAACGGATATGTGGAAATAAAATGACAATATGCCTGTGGCTCTTTACCTCGAGCATGTACCTTGTTGGAATCTGTCAGTCAGACATGCAATGGTTTGGACATGGCATGCAAAACACTTGCTATGTTGTACCTTGATCGTGGCAGCTGTTACGCCGATCGAAAAATTCCCTCGCCAACAATACGTGAGAGTGTTGCATTCAAAAGGAGTGTGCTCAACGTGGCGGGGCAGGCTAGGCTATTCCTAATTCCTCACAAGCTGCCACTGTAATTGATAAACACCTAACAACAATAGTGAAGGCCTTACTTATGTTTAATCGAGCAAGAGAAACTACACCTGATGTCATATATATACATACGCATATTTCACGGAACAACGCCAAATCAATCCAGAATATATACGAGTTCCCTCTTGTTCAACCCCCGCGGTACCCGGCTGAATTGCTAGGCAAGTCCGAGATACCTACCTTTGGTCACCTACGAGGCTTCTGTCGCCGTTAATCCCCCCTTTTCCTCAAAATTACTCATTTTTCGGAGCTTTCGTGCGAGGTTATGCAGCTCCATCCTGAAACAAAGTTATATCCTTTGACCACTAGCGGCCGTAAGGATAAAGCGCCGTGGGCAGGCGAACCCACAGTTCAAACAATCTCAAGACTCTCCAATGAATTGACCAAACTTTTAAGGACAGTAGCCTTAGCATACCTGCTGACATTTACCGGATCAATCAACAGTTGAAATGCTCTATTGCTCTTGCAGACGGAGAGAGAGAAAGAGGATCGACCTAGCAAGCAGACTTACCAATCCTTCCAAATGAGTCTCTCCTTGAACGCCTTAAGGTTCTTCCAATTCTCGATGAGCATCTGATTGTTATGCGACTCAATGACCTTTCTTACCTTATCCTCCGCGTTGACTTCCTCGCAAGGACGCCGAATAATTACTCTCCCCACTAACGCGGGAAACCGCACCTCCTTGGGAACCGGCTGAGGCAGCCTTCTACGGATCTTGATGACAATTACGAGGTCATCGCGGAATCGCTTTGCGATATGGCCCCTCTTCACTAGGCGGTCGACATGCTTGCAGATATGCATAAGCCGCACGTCCATGCACTCACAATCCTCGGCGTGTGCTATCTTTATCTCGGATCGCGCTCGGTCAGGTTTCTTGACTGACATGCCCCAACAGCCGGTGTAAGTGTTCCTGATCATATAGGAATCAGGGGCGCCGACCCATTTCCGGGAATCTGCGAGCATGTCGGCTAGTGACAGTTTGGCGTCCTTCCTAAAACTCGGCGGTTTGGCGCTAGTTGATTTGACCTCCTTTGGCTTGGTTCTCGCTGGTTTCATCGCTGCCAGCTCGATTTTCGCTAGCTTAACCGCCAGTGACTTACCTCCCTTGACTTTAGCCAGTGCTGTCTTAGCCTGTGGTGCTTTGACCTCTGTTGCTTTGGCCTCCACCGCTTTGGATCCCAGAATTTGAGCTTCCAGTACTCTGACTTCCGGTACTTGAGCTTCCGGTGCTTTGGCTTCTACTTCTCGGACACCTTTAGCTTGAGCTTCTGTTACTACTTGGAAATCCATTGGCTGGACCGCCATGACTTGAGATTCCGCTTCCGCTCCCACTAGCTGGATCTCTGATCCTTGAGGTCCTGCCATTTCGACTTCAGTTAGCTGGAAATCCATCGGCTGGGGATCCTCAAAGAGAGAGTCCAGTGTCACCTCCATTGGTTGGACCTCAGACACCTGAGGTTTTGCCATTTCGACTTCAGTTGGCTGGGTTGCCATGATGATCAAGGGGTACGAATAGAAAAAGAAACTTAACCCGTTTTCAGAATTGTTGATTTGGGTAACATATAGGTATAATGAGTAGTGTTAACTTTGGGCAGCAGCCTTGTTTATAATACTTGGATCAAGTATTCTTATAGGAACTATTCTATTATCCCCAGGAGAAGGGGCCTTGTTTTTGAGATGGTTACCTTTGTGGGTTCTTAGACCCTTTGGCTTGATAGAGACCGAGTCTAAGGGGGAAATAAGAAGATCCAACGCCTTTGTCAAAGGGCGATTCTTTATGATGAATCTCAGCCCTGACCCGTTGGCACGCCCACTTATTATTGAATACCAAGCGTCTTTCAAGGTCGCGCTGCATCGTTGATCATATCTGACAAGACCGGTAATCGTGTTTTTGTCATGGCGCAGTCATTACAGTGACTGAAGGATACTTCTCCCTTCTGTACATATTGCTTCACCCTACGCTCTTCAATTAAATATCCGACAGCGAGAGTATGTTGCCATTTGCATGCGGTAATATGAACTTCCCAAGTCAAGTGGTCATGCTAGCACGTTCAGTTGGTCTAGTCGCAAGTAAACCCCGTAACAGCTTGGCTCACATGGATGTCAACGAACATTTCCGCAATCTCGATGAGGGTTATATGTATGAGGACAGAGTATTCAATACTAGCTATAAATTTGCCTTTTATGTCCTTGTTGTGCAAGCGATATTAGCCACAAGTACTTCCCCCAAGCTGCACCTTCATGACCTGGCCACCATCAAAGGCAGGGTACTCTGTCTTATTCTCTCTCCCGCCGGTAGAGACGTAGAGAGATGACCCATCCTTCGACACAACGACTGATGTAGGTTCCAGAAACGTCGAATTCACTCCTCCTGCGAAAGTTGACTGTACGCCGTGGGGCGTGATCTTGTATATCGAGGACGGGTGCACTGCGACGAAGACGTTTCCCTCATCGTCGAAGGCGAAGTCGTCATACGAGGCCCCATACTCGTCTAGACAGGCTAGGATCTCAACATCGCCAGTGTTGGTCCCGTTTGCATCGATGGGAAAGCGCCCGAACTTCCTCTGCGCTAGGTTGGTGAAGTAAAGATAGTCATCGCGGATCCTGAGTCCCTTGATGCCAAGTGCGGCTGCGGTGGCATTGTCGCCTGGTCCTAGCGCGGCATGTTCAATGGCGACACTGACGGAGTCGTCGGTGGTGTTGACGCGCAAGATACGGCCCATCCTCGGATCGGCGCTGAGGACGGTGTGTCGGTGCTTCGGTAATGCGGCCATGCCGTACAGACTTACCGTACCGGGGACCATAATGGCCGTGCTACGGACTAGTGTAGCTGTTACGCTGCCGTTTGTTTTGATCTTGACGACATGAACCTGCCAGTAGCCATCCGAGCTGGACGGCGGGGGCACGCCACCGTTGATGGCGTATAGTCCATCGCCTATCTCCGCCATGCCGGTCAATGCGGTGACGCCTGGGAGCGTAATGACATCCTGGGCAGCAGGGTAAATGGCCGTGGGGTCGATATAGTAGAGATTGCCCGTGTATGAGGTGGTGATGAGAAGGTGGCCGTTTTTTAAAGGGAATAGGTTTTCGACCCCGATGGGCCACTGGAATTGGTAGATCTGGGACACCGAAGGCGCTGCTGCCTGTGAGGGCAGACCCGAACTCAGCGTGGCCATGAATAAGAGGAGGATTCGGAGGACCCAGAAATTCGGGGTTAGCAAAGTGATGGCCATCTTATTAATGAACGGGCGGCCGGCCTTGGTGGTGAAAGTAAATGCAGGCCGGGGGTGGGGGGCAGCTAGCGTGTAAAATAGGCGGTGCGGCACTGAAGCTATTGCTGAAATCCGAGCTTGTTTTGGACCTGACCCTGTGACAGAGGCACTTGTACTCCGAATGCAGATGATCCTACCACGGTGAATTTATAATTGAGTCGAAGTGTCACATGAGCTTCGTCACGGCTCGCACCACACTTATCACTAAAGCAAACAGGAAGTCGATCACATGGTAAGAATGTGCTAACAACATACACAATATTAAATAAGGAAATGAAACCCCAACCGACAGGTACTAAGAGATGTAGGATGTTAGAGCGAGGGCTGCCAGGTAAGGGATGCTCATTCAATTCCTTCAATTACCGTCGGTACCTAGCAAACAACATTCCTGGATTGATTGCACCTTTTAGATATACAACAATAGATTCCGCAAAGGGCAGTCGAGTTCTCAGCTCGTGCTACCAAGCGACATCGGGTACATATGTACCGGGTCACGAAGTTTGCAAACCCCATATAAGAAGACGTATCTTTGGTGGCACCCGATGTGCATGATATATTTCTAGATCGCAATTTCAGGCCGACCTGTACCAAACTTCTACCGTTACTTCATACACTGGCCGAACGAGTGCCAGTGGCTGCAGACCCAAGCCAACACCACATTTCTGCCTTCATATTTATATGGCTTGGCTCGAACTCTGATCAAGCATTTTCCTGTAATTGTGTATAAGTGACAAGGGCTCTTATTAAGCCAACCTGCCGGTCTGCTCCTTTTCTTGGCTTTTGAGCTTCTCGGTCCCGTCACCTGTTCCTACCATCTGTACTTGCTCCTTGGCCTGGTCTTATTAATCTACTGCACGGTTGAGAACCTCGTCCGCGTCTACCATAGTCATCTAGTAACCATGGCGCTTTTCGCGTAGGGCGATCAAATTACCTTGCTCACCCTTCACCCCCGGCCACCTTTACTTTTCCCAAATACGCCTCTCTTGACGGACGAAGTGGAATAGTAAGCAGAGTATCCTAAAATAAAAGTCTCGTGCTTAAAGCTGAGTTTGAAGGAGGAGGGTGTTTCATGTTGTGAGGGATCAGTAGGGAATCGTAGTCTGGGCGCTCTTGTTCTTTTCAAGACGTCGCCGAGCATTGTATAGACAGCTCTGCGCTCCTTGTACACAGCTTAGAGAATGAGCAACAGTACTCTCTCTATGAAACCTCTATCTTATAAGATATTTCAAGTCAAAAGCCATGCTATAATGTTTCGAACTGTATATGTTAACCTCGATAACGAATTGTTTTTGCTGTTCGAGCTCTGGCTATTTAACCCCTTTCTCGGCTGACTCGTTCGGCCTGCACGTTCCATCTTACAGGATGAAGACAGTCTTTTCTTATACCCTACGAAGAAGTTTTATCTGAGGTATTTGTCCCTGAAGAACTCGACACGTTTGTAGACCGGTTCGATAACTGAGGGTAGGTGGTGTCGTGGCCTTGGCTTTCGCCAGGTATTTTCTTGTCCTATAGGGCGATATGACGCTCTAGACGGCTGTTAAGCTAGAGTTCATACAAGGCTCTATACCGTCTGCGATTTTGTGAAATTATTCGATCGTTGCTGTCCCGTTGTGTGTCTTGGGTGCGATGCGCTTTCGGACAACCATTTCGATAAACCTAGCCGATGTCGACAATCCTCCAGATATGATAACAGCCAATCTGAGCAGTCTTGCACGAAGCAATCACAATCAGAATTCACCTTCGAAAGAACTCATTTACTAACCCGTAAAACTTACCGAGAATCCTCTACTTAGGAGAACCTGAAATTGAACCGGAAAAAAAAAACTCTACGGTTCCAAGGCTCAACCGTGTCTTCTCGTCTAGCCAGGTATGGGCGGTGAAGATGGTCTTGACTACAGCGTAGGTCTTAGTCATGGAACCGACCTCTTAGATACGGCCATCCGAGATCTTCCTGGGTTTCTTGGGCGTTGATCGAGCATCGGACGATGAGACCTTGTAATAATGCTTCTTGTCGCTTTCAGGGGATGAAGTTTCTAGAAGGTGCCATCGTAGCCTCGAATGTTGAATCAATTCAGTTAAGCCCTCCGTAGTATGGCGAGATTCTCGGTCATCTGCGTTCGTTCATCTGTCGAAGCACTACTCTCGGGATTACAAACTTGAAAGGGGGGAGATAGACACTATATATATAGAGAATGTGTTTTTGCTATCGGCATCTCAGGGTATTGGATTTGTGCTTCCACATGATACATTTATATATCCAAATATACTTACCCTAGTTATCTTCGACTTCCTATCAAGCTTTTAGAAACGTGTAGCTCTAGGCAGGATTGCTTAAATAGCCCGCCAATTGCGAGAGTTGTAATATATAGCATATATCAACATTATTAAAGACGTCCGACACGGAGGATCCGCTAACGTAAGATCCGCATATGTCGACTGGCTGGAAATGCCCTCTCAGCGGCAGGTACGCACAAACCCTGTCACCCTCCGGCGACCCTCCGATGACCTTCCGATAACCCGCCGCCTCCTCCGCTCATTCATGGCAGCTCCATGCCAGCATTCCGTGCCTGCTTCTCTCTCACACATATTGACTAGCCTCATAGGGTTGTTTTTAGTCCGTACTGACTTAGAATTTATTTATTTTAAATTGGACTGAGGCGTCGTCGAATTTAACATATATAAATTGTCACGGCACGCCTTTCGGCATCAATGTGTCTTGCACATATTAAAAGAACTCAATCAAGTACCAGGCGTTGCTACATGATCACGTCAGCTCTTTAAAGCAAACGTGCAACACCGAATATTTCAACCAACCACACAATGGGCACACGAGAAATAGCGAGATCGAGCCTCGAGGCATCAGCTAGTGCAAGTTTGAAAGGCGATAACGAGGATATAGAGCCAGCCAAGATGTTCACTGAGAAAGACAGTTCAGATGCTCATACTGTAGATTGGGATGGTCCCCAGGATCCTGAGAACCCCATGAATTGGTCGAAGACCAAGAAAAACGCCCATATCGTTATTGTCAGCGTGCTTACCCTTACTGCGTAAGTTGTCGACTCATACTCTGATGAGGGTTTGAAGTGGTATTTCTGTGCCAACTAACTATCGTGCCATTCAAGTAACTTAGCAGCTACTATGTTTGCCCCGGGCGCACAGCAGTTAGCCAGCGATTTCAACGTCACCAATACCACTATCAAGACCTTCACAGTCAACATTTATCTCTTGGCTTTCGTTGTAGGCCCTCTTTTCCTCGCGCCATTGTCCGAAATATACGGTCGTTTGATCATCTATAATGTTTGCAACATCCTCTACATTGCATTCACGATCGGATGCGCCTTCAGCACAAATGTTTCCATGTTTCTTGTCTTTCGCGTTCTCTGCGGCCTTGTTGCTTCGGGGCCACTGAGCATCGGGGGCGGCACAATCGCCGACATTACAACTCAGCAGGAGCGTGGGAAAGCAATTGCACTATGGGGTATCGGACCACTGCTTGGACCCGTATGTATAGTGCACTCGGGTAGATCGATTGGTAGCTGATCATCTTCGCAGGTTGTTGGCCCTATTATTGGCGGCTTCGTCACTCAAAGTATCGGATGGCGATGGACGTTTCGACTTATTATAATACTGGTATTTCAATTCCCTGACTCAATCCCTTAGGATACAATAGGTCTAATCGAGGTCTATGATAGGCGGGTATACAGAGTGTTGCGACAGTGCTTTTCATGCGAGAAACTAATGCTACTATTCTACTACGACGAAAAACGAAAAGGTTAATTAAGAAGACAGGCGATAACAAGCTCACTCCAAAAGCCGCCACTGATGAGACACCGAAACAAATATTCCTCAGAGCTATTGTACGCCCAGCAAAAATGATAATCTTCTCTCCGATCGTCCTTCTCCTTTCACTCTACACTGGAACGCTGTATGGTCTCATATTCTTACTTTTTACAACATTCCCGGCCGTCTTCGAAGGAACATATGGGTTTAGTACCGGTATTTCTGGTCTTTCCTACTTGGGACTTGGGCTTGGCTTCTTGTCTGGGTTGTTGGTATTCTCCCTCCTGAGCGACAAGCTTCTGGGCCAGAAAAAAGACGGTCCCGTTGCTAAGCCTGAGCAACGGCTGATTCTCATGAAGTGGTTCGCCCCAATCACTCCTCTTGGTTGCTTCTGTAAGTCATGCTGAGAGTCACTTTCTTCCTGTTTTGGCCAATGCTAGGAGCGAAATCCCTTGCTCTAGTTAGGTCCATTTCCTGTGGGTTCTGTATACTCTCAGGTCTCCTTGCATACTTAGCCTAGGAAGAAGACTACTAACTCTTAATGTTAAAGTATATGGGTGGACCGCAGAGTATCATGTACATTGGATTGTGCCGATTCTGGGCACATTTGTCATTGGGTTTGGTTCTCTTTTCGTCATAATACCGGCCCAAACATACCTCGTCGACGCCTTCGGTTCGGAAGCCTCTGCCTCAGCTCTCGCCGCCAACTTGATTATCCGCTCCCCTTTTGGAGCCCTACTCGCGCTTGCGGCACCTCCACTGTATGCGAAACTAGGACTGGGATGGGGTAATAGTGTGCTGGGATTTATAACTCTGATTTTCACCCCTGTACCATGGCTATTCTATCGCTACGGCGAAACTTTGAGAAATCGATTCTCTATCAAGCTGTGAAAGGGGGGGAAGGTTGAGATAGTAACGCGATAGAAGGTATATTAGATTGTGGTCCTATGTTGTATGCAGCCTTTAAGTATGGCGTGCATGATTTCTCCTGTGATGTTAGTTTCTCGAGGGACGAGACGTTTACTTCTTCAAAATAGATGTAATATTGGCATAAATATAACTTGAAAACTTCTTTCCTTGAATGACCGCTATTGACTCTTCCGAAATAAAAGCGCTCCCATGCCTTATTGTACTGAGGCCGTGACTACCCTAGTTTCTCTTCAGCCATGAGCAAACTGCTCAAGTTGGATCGGTTGTACCAAATCTCTTCTGCACCGCGCTTGATACCTACTTATTATAACTAACGAATAGCCATCCGTGAAGTATGCGCATTTGTACAAGGCACCCAGTCTTCGTGGCAGTCACTTGGTCAAAACGCTCGCACGCAGCATTGAAAAATCTTATACTGAGCAAGTAGTTAGGTAGTGAATAAGCAACCTAGGTGCTCCTGTTGCATTGGCTATCTGGTTAAGCTGCAAAGATGTGGCAAAATTCTCTAGTGGTCCGAGTTCACCACATCTGATACCACATGACAGCACCCCTGCCCGACAATGTGAGTACCATCAAGACGACAAACATCGCAGACCTCCTAAAAATCTTGTTTGAAGAACTAGGGGCATCCGCTAGAGATATTTAGTAAACGACCTGCCCTAGGTTCTTATAAATACCTTACCTATTACCTGCAACCTTTATCTATCAAGTCTGCCCGAAAACAGACGTGACCAAATTCTATCTCCTTATCTACAAAGTTCGGGGATAGCTCCCTTCTCATCTTTCGGATTCTCAGTCGTTATCTCTCTATTTCCACTGAGACTTTTTAATTCTCATATTTTTTGGGGTCTTCATCAGTCTTCGTCAGTGAACAGCGTTGAGCCACAAGACTCTGCGTTTTGCGGTTCTAGGTACATGATACCGCGGGAGAGATGCCGATGAATTCAGCACCCGCTGTCGAGGCTATAGAGGCCACCACTCGGAGGTATTATTTCCACCTTTTACTCTTCAGCTGTCAACTGACACTTTTCTATTAACAGGCCCCACGCCCATCATCATAGTCGACTAGAAAGCATACCCACCGAGTTGGAATTTCTTGTTGTACGTGGGATTTCGGATACCCAGTCCACCCTCAATCTAGCTTTGAGTAGTTCAGTATTCTGTGCTTTTATTTCGAGATACAAGAAAGATGTCTCCAGGGATGTGATCATGTTCAATATCGCTGACGAGCTTATGACTTTTGCCGTTGCTAGACATGTCGCCCATAATTCAAAATGGATACAGAGGGCTACAAGCAACCCCATCGACGAAGCAGGTTGGTCGTACGGTGTAATTATCGCTTATCGAGTTCATTGGCCAATATATGGCCCCTATAAATGATGCTGTTTGGGTACGCTATATCTAAGGGTTAGGACTCACTGAAGCGTGTCGATATCTGAGTCTATACAATGTCATCTGTTACTATGTAGAGATATTAGCGCGCTATGCTATGAAGAGAACCCCAAAGGATCTTGGGTTCGGTCCCATGATTTCACCCACAGCAATGAGACGCTATGAGAAAGCACTCTATTATTTTCAGTTTTTTTCGGATTTATTTCCCAGTGAAGGTTACTGTATGCCGTTATACATGGCTCGGGTTAAGTTCTGGCTTAAGTGTACCCCGTGGGAGGTTGGACAAGTACTATGTGTACAGGTGCTCCTTGAGAGACACACTGAAGCCAGTAAGCTAAGTCATAGGCCTGCTAACCTCAGGCGGACAATCATTAATAACGAATATGGTCGTCGGTAAATCTGTTGACACGAATGAATCCTCCGCGAACTATAAATGGATAAATCGGAAAAGAAGGCCCTCTCCCCCAAGGCCTTTCGTCTGCGGTGAAGAACAACACGACGAGATGGGAAGATTTGTTGTCCATAAAGGTCTAGAAACACTTTGGACTCTGGAATTGAGGTCACCCCACGTCATCTGAGAAGCCTTCGATGATTTCCGAAACATGGACATATTCCAATATTCATCAACGGTCTACTGTTCGCCAAATAATTTTTGGGTGTTTGGGCCTGACACTTTAGGTTCGGATCTTAGCCTAGACATGGGAGACGTCTTCGCTACCTACAACAATGACGATCCCGGCCCAGTGAAGCTGTGGTATCATATCTTATTGCATGGAGCTCCTGAGAGTAGGCCCTGGTGTTCGCCTAATTCTTTTCTGCCTGACTCTCGTCCTTCTCTTGTATGCATTGCTTGATCCACTTAGGATATGCGCTTTGGGACGATATTGAGTCTTATCGGCTGCCAATACCTATAATCGGCGAGATGCAGCGTGCTGCAGCTAGGATGATTGTTAACCGGCTTGAATTTCCCTCAAAGTCAAATCTGGGGTTTCGGAACACGGATCACTGTCGCGCTGTTTCATATCGTTGACCCTGACTGGATGTTAGATGGCTGTCCAAGACTAGTGATAGACGGGAGAGAGAAAAGCAATCCCAAGACGCAGGCTGGGTTACTTGAAGCCGCGAATATGGACATTGAGCCATGAGCTGAGCGATTTAAACTTCATATCAATGGGATAATACGGAGCGGAAAAGGGGTTTGATGACTGATGCCAATCTGTTATATTCATTAGCGATATTTCTGCAACCGACACTTGTGTCAACCATCACGTTTTGTTGACTTCTACTATATTCTTATGTGTAAGAAAGCCTAGAATTCGATGCGAGTCTACTGCTCAGATCTGAATAATACACAGTTTTGTGTAGCTAGATACCTCCACGACATATTTCGCAGTCTTGGTGATGAGCCCTAACCTTATACCAGTATCTAGAGCTCAGGGCTGTCACCAAACAGCACACTCACCATCGCTGGGGCATATCGTTCTCCCTTCGAGCCACCAACACTGTCAATCGCCTGCCTGATCTTGGCTTCTTCTTCCTTGGTTAAGGTGACATCCACCGACTTCATGTTTTCCTCCAAATACTTAACACGCTTCGTGCCGGGGATAGGAATGATGTCTACAGTGAGCGTTAGCTAATACAAGTAGGTAATAAGGAACTATATTCTAGTTTACCGTCGCCCTGAGCAAGCAACCACGCGAGGGATAGCTGGCCGGGAGTGCATCCCTTCTCTTTCGCGATAGAACCGATGAGCTGCGCCAGTTTCAAGTTGCCACCGAAATTCTCCTCCGAGAAACGGGGCATGAGTCTGCGGTTGTCTTTCTCGTCGAGCTGGTCCCTGCTCGTGATGGAACCGGTCAAGAAACCACGGCCAAGCGGCGAGTAAGAGACGACCGCGACACCGAGCTCGCGCGCAGTCTGCAAAAGGTTCGTCTGGCTGGATTCAATCTGGAGTGCGAACGGCGAATACTCCATCTGAATGGCCGCGATGGGGTGTACGGCGTGGGCGCGCCGCAGGCTGCGCTCCGAGCACTCGGAGATACCCAGGTAGCGGATCTTGCCTTCTTCCTTGAGCTCTACCATGGCTTTGATGGTGTGCTCGATTGGCGTCTTGGAGTCGACGCGGTGTTGGTAATACAAGTCGATGTGGTCGGTCTGTAAACGCTTCAGACTGGCGTTGCACGCCTCTTTTACGTATGCGGGGTCTCCTGAGATTGTCCACTTGCCGTCCACTAAACGGTTGGCGAACTTGGTCGCGAGAAAGATCTCATTACGACGACCGGTCTCTTTGAACCACTTTCCGATCAACTCCTCATTGCTAAAAACGTCATTGATTAGTACAGGCGCTACGATGATGTTACCGAATTTGATTGTATGAATTGATGCGCCTTGTAAGTACTTACGTGAACGGGCCGTACATGTCCGCCGTATCCCAGAACGTGATACCAGAATCAGCGGCCTTTGTGAGGACTCTGAAGGATTCCTCGTCGTTGAATCCGCCAAAGGAAGCATAACTAAAGGACATACCCATACATCCAAGGCCGATGGCGCTTACGGAGTCGTCTCCAATCTTGCGCTGGGGGTACTTGGCCGCCATTATGACTTGCACTGGACAAGGTAATGCCTAGATTACTGAGGATGATGAGATGTATCAGAGAAGATGCTGTGCAAGCGATTAATGATATTGCGCCCAACACTAAAGTCTCTGAGCTTGCTACGTCTAATAGGATAAACAAATCAATTGGAGCTGTTGTCAAATCTGCCGGTTAACTTGGTTGATATAGTATAGACTCATGGCAATAGCGATTTAAGTCCGGAATGTCGCGAATATGAACCCCGCCCTGACGCTTTGTCTCGTGGAGTTACATGAGAACTGTAGGAATCTACTGGTAACGTCATTCGGAGATCAACCTCGCGGGTAGATCGGAAGGAGAATCACATTAAACCCCCTAAACCCGATCGGCTTTGCATAACGGACTACAGTATTTTGTTAATCTCCTCATAGATTATCCTTTAGGTCCGAATACCGGTCTTTAGCATCTCAGACATCCCCGCGCGGTGGGGAACTCCGCTGACTAAGGAAGCATTGTGCACTTTCTGCTGCATTGATGGATGCTAGGTATTGAATTGAATGGTAGAAGTTGGGTTTTCACCGCGGCCGTATCTTTCATAGAATTACATGATTATAGCTTGGGGCTCCATGTAAGGTATCGGATATAGCGATGACTCAACCAACTGTCTTAGCCATGTGCCAAGTGATGTGGAATATACTGTCAAGAGGCCAGTAGTTCCATGTTTACTTTCTCAGAGTTTGATGGATCGCTAGGGGCATCGAGAGATTTTCAGATAGAACGATTAAACAGGGGTATACTCGGTGCAGTAACAGAAATCAGTCCCATATCCAACTAATCAGACGTACCCAGCCGCTCTTCTGTTTGACGGGAGGTTCATCATCTGGAACCTGTTCAGCCTGCTTGAAGGCTTCCTCAAGTGGAATATCAGAGAGAGAAATGAGCTTAGTCTTCTTCCATAACTTCCAGATGAGATAAGCTGTCAGCACAAGAGGAATATCCCTGCCGCATTGATTAGCATGCTAAGTCAAGTGAACACGACTATGATTAATACAACTTACAGGTATGACGATACAAACGACTGCGCATCCCAATTACCTGCAGTGAACACTTCATACCCGCCTGTCAGCAGGATAAGTAGACACATAAATAGCCCAGCGTAAGAGCTATACACTGTCTATGCATTAGCATTGGCGTATGGAAACTCTTAGGTGTATCTCACAGGTCCAAGAATTATGCCACGGCAGCGACTGATTTGGGATGCCTTGTCGCTTCATCGCTAATTTTAGTCTGATATGATTGAATAGGATTGCAGACCAAGACACAAGCACTCCGGCAGCGGTCAAATCAACAAGCCACCAGAACACCGTCAAGGCCGCGTTCGACAACGTCAAGAAGCTTAGGAACATGAATGGCGCGAAAAACAGAACGCAAACATATGGAACACCCCATGATGTCGTACGTAGAAAGATCTTGGGAGCTTGTTTTTTGAGAGCTAAGCCATATAACACACGAGTTCCGGCGAGCAAGCTCTGGTTGGACGATGACCAGGCGGATGTAATCACAATGGCATTGACAACAGATGGGATGGCGGGAATACCAGCAGCTGAAGCGGCGATGACGAAGGGGCTTTGTGCGGCAGAGCCAGATGAGTCGTTTAGGCGCTCGTCGTTGCTCGCAACTAGAAGGCCAACCACGACGATGGCGAGCACATAGAAGATAACAATTCGAAAGAAAACTCTCTTACAGGCCGCTGGGATGGCGCGTCTGGGATTCTTGGTCTCGGCGGCAGCCATGGCGAGCGACTCGACACCGGCGAAGGAGAACACAGCGCCGGTCATGACACTCCAGTAGCCGAGGAATTTGCCCCAATTGCCAGTGGCAATATGTTCAACAAAGGGCCCTGGATTTCGCCAATATGCACCTCCAATCGCCGGTGTCCCGGGTATACCTCCTAGGTCGATGACCAGCCCCAGGATTATCAAGAAGACAACGAGGAGGATTTTTAGGATAGCAAATATGAACTCGACCTCGCCGTACACGCGGATGAAGGCGATGCCAATAAATATAGTTAAGATAATGAAAATGATGATAAAAACTGCAGGGTTCAGGTCGGTCCAGAACTGGAATAGCACACAGATAGCTGTGATCTCAGATGGAATGGACAAAATATTGCCGTATACCAAGTTCCAGCCAATGGCGAATCCAAAAGCTGGATCTACAAGAAATTCGGCGTGTCGTACGAAGCTGCCCGTTACTGGCAACAAAGCCGACACCTCGCCCAGCGCAAATTGGACCGCGCACACGACAAGGCCGACAGTAAAATAGCCCAGCAATGCGCCTAGTGGTCCAGCGGTCTGTACGGCGCTTCCGAGGCCGAGAAACAGACCAGTTCCGATGGCACCAGCAATGCCGAGCATGGACAAATGGCGCTGGGCTAGTCCACGCTTAAGATCGCGGTCTTCGACGACCGTGACCAGGTCGTTGTTCGAGTATAAACTGTCCAAATCATCTCGTCGGGGGGGTTCGAAAGTGCCATATTCGGGCGATTCCGTGTAAGCAGACGCCAAAACACTGTGCTTCTTGGGGTCAAGAAGCCCCGGCGGACTGCGGCTCATCTCGGTGATATGGTAAGACTCCCTTCAATAAAGGGAATTCTTTCTCCTCATGAGCCTTCAAACGACGTAAGAACAGAGTCCGTTGCCTTATACAAGCACCCGTGCCGAAGGATTTTCGGTTGTCGGCCGGCCCGCTATCGCCATGACAAGGTTGGATTGCGTGAAGCCATATCCAGATAAGCGATGGATAACGCAGGTGGCTGGCTATGTATCGCTTAGTGCAATACTGACTGATATTACTTTTATTATATGCATAAACTGTATATAAGGATACTATCTCGCACTACGTACCTAATTATCCCTGATCCTAATCGTTACCCTGGCACTATCGCCGGAACGTATTCCACTTAAGGCAACTAACATCAACGCGTTTGGATGGAATACCACTCGCCTGAAAAGATCAAGGAATCAACATTTTCAAGCATGATGAACCCTGAACCTGTACGCCTTCAAAAATGTCCGAAATAGCGTCTCTTGGCATCACAGATATGGACCAACTGTTGTTTCCATTGTCTGCACGTGTTGCAACCACGATCACTACAGGGAACGTGGCATTGCCCATTGTTTACATTTAGTCCTCTTGGGCATGATGTTGCTCGTCTTCCCTAGTAATGGAGCTATACATTTATGTTATAATGGAGGGAGCCTAATGGCCGAATGCTTTCCCTCTGTGTTGGCTTCACTCTCGTGCTCTCTATTCTTAAAAGATGCGAGCCTCCAAGCTCCCAGCTCTGCTAGCTGTCAGGCAACTTCTTATCGGTACGGTCGCCGCTTTTGATCTCCCTATTGCGGCAAGAACAGACGAGGTTGAGTCAGACTTTACCGCCATCTTCTACAATGGGATCAGGCCGGTTCTCATCGGTAACGACGGTGGTGCTGCGTCTGGCGGCTTTCGCACGTTTGCGATAAGTGATGGAGCTCACCTTACGGAGACAAAGCACGAGACCCCTGGCCGAACTAAGCTGGTCACTACAGTTTACGGTGTCGACGGAAAAGACCTGATCGTAACCATTGCCCAGCCAGAATCCTCCCTTTTCCGTTTATATGACGCTAGCACAGTTGAACAAGTCGGCGAGCCTCTTGCACACACATTGGGTGATTGGTCAGCACTTTGCGCTTGGAGGAGCCCAAGTAGCGGCGAGCAGTACCTTTACCTTTTCGGCAAAAAAGTAGCTGTTCAATTTCTGCTACGAGCGGCTCATAAGTCTATCGAGGCTGTGGAGGTCCAAACTTTCGAAACCCCAGTTGAGGCGTCATCGTGTGCTGTATCTTCTTCTACTCACGCCATGTTCTTCAGCGGTGACGATGACTCCAACATATACACCTTTGGCGCTGTGGAGTCGACCCAAGTGCCAAAAATTACTGTTCTTGGAGCAGCGGAACTGGACGTTACCGGGCTTGCTGTATATGTTGGCAAGAAGTCCGATTATCTTTTGGTCGCCCAAAAGAACACCATTGCCTTTTACAATGAAATGTTTAATATGGTGGGGTCTGCAACGCTCACGGGAGACGACGATATCGAAATCCAAGGGCTCAGCGTCTACCAAAGTAAGACTCAATCTTATCCCGCCGGTGTCGTGACCTACGCGATTGAGAGCGACTCAGGAATAGGATTCGGGCTTAGTTCACTGAGAGAGACCTTCGACCATTTCGAACTAAAAATGTACACTGCATACAACCCACGAAAAACATCGTGTAAGCTAGAATCGAAAGTGTGTTCTGGATGCAATTTCAATGGGTTCTGTGAACGATCTGTCCATCATTCTGGTTCTCCGACTTGCTCTTGCTTCGCTGGGTTTACAGGGGACACATGTGAATCCTACACCTGTCGAAATAACTGCTCGGATCACGGCGTATGCATTGGTGCGAATCAGTGTAACTGTGATGAGGGTTGGGGAGGATTGTACTGTGCATTCAAGGTTGTCAAAGCCGTTGCTGAGACGGATCCGAATGGGGGCGATGGTGATGACCCAGCTATCTGGATCTCACCAGTGGATAAAGCCATGTCCAGGATCATTACGACAACGAAGTCAGACGTCGGCGCTGGCTTTGGAGTTTTCGACTTAACCGGGATGAAAGTCCAGACTATCGCGGCTGCGAACCCTAACAACGTCGATGTGATTTACAATTTTCGGGCGGGGGACAAAGTTATCGACCTAGTGTATGCCGCTTGTCGAAAGGACAATACCCTTTGGTACGTCTTGGCCTTTCGGAAACACTTACCCTGCCATGCTTATTATGTACAGTCTATTTGAAATGAGCCGAAATGGCACGTTAGCACCAATACCGGGTGGAATACAGCCGACCAAAGAGGACTATGAGGTCTACGGTAGCTGTGTATACCGTTCACGCCACACAGGCAAGCAATATCTGTTCGTCAACGCCAAGACAGCCGAATATATCCAATATGAGTTGTCATGGAATCACAGTTCCCAAGCTCTTCATACTACGCTAGTGAGAAACTTCACTGGAGGCTCTGGCGGCCAAGTAGAAGGCTGTGTAAGTGACGAAGCGAACGGTTGGGTCATTATTGGGGAAGAGCCTCGGGCGCTATGGCGTTACGGTGCAGAGCCGGATGATGATGTGAGCGAAGGCTTTCTAATTGCTGAGGTGGGTGATGGACATACGTATGCGGACGTCGAAGGTGTGACCTTGGTGGAGGGAACCACCGCAAATGATGGTTTCATACTGGCTAGCCAGCAAGGTGTCAGCGCTTATAACGTCTATCGCCGCGCAGCGCCCCATGAATATGTTGAGACCTTCACCATATACGAGAACACCGAAAAGGGCGTAGATGCTGTTACCAATACTGATGGCATCACTGCTGTTGGCGCATCACTTGGCCCTGATTTCCCTTATGGATTAATAGTGGTCCATGACGACGTTAACCAATTACCGGGGTCCGGAACCAGCGACGAAACGAGCTTCAAGCTGATTAGCTTAGGGGATGTCTTAAGTGATGATCTCCTAGCAGAGATGAACCCAGAATGGGACCCTAGAGCATAATCAATAGACCTCGATAATAGGATGGAATTTCCTAGCCGCGACTAAAGATGGGATGTTTGAAATTCATATTTATTGGAGAAAACAGTGTCGCTCGAAAAGGGTCAAGTTAAACCTACTTCAGGAAGAAGGTGAGTATCTAGTAGCCAAAAAACGGTTATAATGCCCGCGAGATTATATACAGGAACCCTACCCCGAGATGCCTCAATCAACCATACAAGAAACCTAGTGCGTATACATATGTCTATCTCTCCCATCTCCCACCTTCTGAAGTCTATTGAGAATTTACCAATTTACTTTTAACGCACACTGCTTTCGCCAGTGTCTGTATAGAACCGCTCGACAATAGCTCTAGCACCTGTAGTGTGGCTTCGAACTCACGGGTGATAAAGTTTCGGATCTCGATTGCGACGAGAGAGTCGAGCGGGTAATGGGACAGCGAGCGTGTGACGTCAAGATCTTCGATTTCCATCATCATCACGGCTGCCAGTTTGCTAACCAATCCGCCGCAGATGACTTGTTCTGCTTCCTCCAAAGTCTTCGCTGCTTTGACGGCTGCGTTGTAGGAGATGGCTTTCGCAACTCCCGTGGACGTGTCCGCTGCTGCCGCCGCCTCAGCTGCTTCACGCAGATATTTGCACTTTGCGTCGTGTGTCCAGAATGGCTGCATTGTGGGCGTGATTCGCATGCCAGTGATTGTGTGGCTGTTGCAGGTCGCAGCCATGCGGCCACTAACGGCTGCTCCGAGAAGCGCTAGAACTTCTACCTCACAGATCGTGTCACTGCCCAGATTCCTCGCCACCTCTGCGGCCTTTTCAAGGTCTTCTGCTAGGTATCCGGAGTCAGATATGGCTGTAAGATCCAGAGAAGAGGCAGGCAATCCCATTGCAAGGCGATGTTGAACGAGAGCATTCAGGAAGCAGTTTGCTGCTGCATACGCAGCCTGACCTCGATTGCCTACCATACCAGCAACAGAAGACATTGCTACAAAGAAATCGAGTGGTGCGTTTATGAGGGCATGATGGAAGTTCCAGCCGCCCTGGACTTTGGACTCGATGACAGTAATATAGTCATCGTATGTCATCTTCTCAAAGAGTACATCCTAACGTATGTCAGCACCATATCATGTCGATCACAGGCTCCATCAGAAAACTTACTCGAAGTACCATAGCGCCGTGTATCAAGCCTCGGACAGGAGGCATGCCTTCCAATCCAAAGTTAATTAATTCCTCGACCTCAGCTGGATTCGCGACATCGCACCGCCGAACGATGACTTCAGCGCCGACTTCCGCAACTTCATCTATCAGCTCCTTAACCCTGCCGGTAGCACTCCCGCTCCGTGAGACGAGTACTATATGCCGTGCTCCACGACTAGCCAGCCAACGTGCCATACTACGACCGAGGCCGCCTGTGCCGCCGATCAGAATGTATGTACCATGTTCTTTTAATAGTCGCGTGGGCTTCTTCGGCGGCGTAGCTTTGACGATATCATCCGCATGGGGAATAACGACCACCTTTCCGTGAGTCTTGGCACTGTGTAATGTCTTGAATGCAGACTCGACGTCCGATATCGGGAAAAGGTTGACTGGCGAAATCGGTCTGATTTTGCCGTACCTCACCAGGTTCGAGACATCCGAAAGCAGCCTTTTGAGTAACACAGGGCGTTCGGTAGCAATGGACATGATGTCCACTGAGATAAAGCTTGCATTACGGTCAGGATGTGCCATTTCCAACCGTGTGTTTGAGCTTGAATCCCGTGATCCGATGTCAATCAGACGGCCAAACTTGCTCAGACAGTTCCAGCTCTCCCGCAGAGCATCTCCTACAAGGCAGTTGAGGACTATGTCCACGCCTTTTTGATGAGTTGCTTGCCGAATAGCATCACCGAAAGATATATTGCGGCTATAGAAGATGTGGTCCTCGGCAAGACCGTACTCCTTCATGAGGAACTCCTTTTTCTCTGTGCTCCCTACAGTCGTATATACCTCGGCTCCGATCATTTGGGCTAAGTTGATGGCAGCTTGCCCAACAGCACCCGCTCCGGCATGGATCAGCACACTCTCATCGTCGCTTAAGCGGCCGACTTCGACCAGAGAGTGATACGCAGTGGCGTAAGCCAAAGGTATTGTTGCGCCGGCCTCAAATGACATATCGCCCGGTAGCTTAAATGCAAATGCGGCTTTCGTGCGGACAGAGGTAGCAAATGCTCGCTGCGTTATAGCTGCTACGCGATCGCCGACTTCGATGCCTCTGACCTTATCGCCCACAGACGTAACGAGACCGCAAGCTTCGATACCGAACTCAGGAATTGAGAGTTTACCATGTGCCGCAGCCAAGTCTCTATGATTGACTCCGATGGCTTGCACTTGGATTTCGATGCTGTCAGACTCTAAGGCTGCCTCGCTCTCCACGTCGTCGATAAAATGCAATGTGTCAAGAGCGCCTAGGTTACCAATCGCTAACTTGAGGGTTCGGTCACCCTCGCCAAGTGGAACCGGTTGAACCGCCGATGGCTTCGTCTCGCGGTAGATTATGTCGTCCATTTCATCATCGTTTATGATTCGTGGGGTGAAGAACGAGCCAGATCGTTCCATGAATTCCATCTCACCATTTGAAGAGGAGCCATTCCTGAAGACCGTCGTAAATACTTTCACAATAGCTTCAATGAGCTTCTCAGTTGGCAACGGAGACCTGCCATCTAAGTCCAAGGTGGCAAACGGCAAGAGGGTTTCTGAGCGAATGGTGCGGCTGAGACCAGTGATCATGTTTAGATCTGGTGTTGTCGCATTGGCGTAGGCACCTCGGACAATCCATAAAGCACCACTTACGGAAGTCAGAGTCTTCTGTAATGCGTCGAATTGGTCTGCCTTAAGTTTTGAAAGAAGTGGTGTCTCGATCTCCTGCAAGAATACTACAAGTTTGCCCGCCGCGTTGCTATTCAACAGGTCACTGATGTTAGGCTTCTTGCTGGTAATACGCTCGAGCGCCTCAGCTAAGCTGAATGCCAGCTCCTTCTGCGAGCTAGTATCTCCGTGGATGATTTCGATTTCCGCGTCAAATATTTCCGAAGCTCCCTCTAGTGTCGGGTCAGCCGTGTTTTCAGTGTCGGCCGATAAAGGCTCTAAAATAGGCTCCCAGTTCAATTTGTAACAAAGCTCGCGACGAGCGTCGAGATCTGACTGTATCTCCCGGTCTACTATCGGTGCAACTGTCAGTTCTTCAATGTTTATTAGCGGCTCCGATACTGTGGCGTCACCCGTTGCGAATATGGCAAGCTTCGTCGGTTTTGGGGCGTCGACCGGCAGAACACCTTGACAGTAAGCTTGAATACGTTGCCCGGGATGTTGTGTAACCGCGCTGATGTCTTTCGAAATAGAGATCCTTGAAACAGAAGTTGGTAGATACACGGTGTCAATGGTATCTCGTCCATTTTCGGCCATCGACCAGTATAGAGAAATCAACGATTCCAAGAAGGCGGGTTGAATGATCGCTTCCGATACATAATGATTCGGCATTTCTTTTGCGACATCTGGTACAAGTATATCTGCTTGGGAGCAGTCGTCACCTACATGACAGTTACTTATACCTTGGAACGTGGGACCATATGAAACTCCAGCTTTAGATAGAGTATCGTATAGCCTAGTCACGTCAAGTGACCTTGTTACAGCCCTGTTCACCCCAGCGGTAGTGGCTTGAAGTCGAATCCGCGAAGCTAGACTCTGTCTCATGGCGTCAACTCCATTCGACTCTCTAGCTTCGACTGCAATCAGGCCCTTGCAATGCTCTT
The DNA here is from genome assembly GCA_023159215.1 of Xylariaceae sp. AK1471. Lineage (NCBI taxonomy): Eukaryota > Fungi > Ascomycota > Sordariomycetes > Xylariales > Xylariaceae > Xylariaceae sp. AK1471. The sequence goes on along the minus strand of JAJKLI010000009.1, from coordinate 833,212 downwards.
TCCATCCCTTTGTTTTGGTCCAAGAACAGATTCGGAATTCGTTCCAAATCTCAGAAGAGACTAGAGCATCTTCTTGGTGTGGTCTAAGGGAGGTGGTCATCTCGACGTCTTCTTCTGAGATGATCAATGGAGCAGTCACCGAAACATTACGAAGCTCAAACTTATCGAAATGGATGTTCGCTTCCTTCGCCCTTTGAGCTGCAGCCTCGATGGCCATTGCGACATACCCTGACATTGGAAAGACGGTCATGGACTGAATCTTATGATGCTGGAGCCATGGCAGATCATCTAAGCGAACTATATTTCGCCATGTCGGTTCCAAGTCCGAGGAATAGTTTGCCAATGTCCCCAGGATATCGTTCCTTGGAGCCGATCTGTTCTTGTGGACCTGGGTGAATCGTGACTCATGCCAATACTTCCTGGAGTAGTTCCAGGGATATCGAGGTAGATCATTCAGCAACATAGGGGATTTCCCCGGCTTTGGGAAATTTATGGCCTCAAAATCAAGAATGGCGCCCTTGGTGAACATTGTGGCAGCAACATCGAGTGCTGTCTCGACTGCATCCTTTTTCCGTGCCAAAGCCGAGACATAAGGAATTTTAGCGGCGTCCCCTCCGACTGCTTTCAAAATTTGTTTCAAGGGACCTTGGAGGGCCGAGTGAGGACCGAGTTCGAGAAGCATATTGACCCCGGTTTTATGATCATCAACCGGCGCAAGCATGCCTTGGACAGCTTCATTGAACCGTACCGGACATGTTAGATTCTGTACCCAGTAAGACGGTTCCAGTTCCGGACCGTCAATACGGCGGCCCAATAACGACGAATGGAATCTCACGTCCGTGGAGATGGGAGGCTGCAGGTCCGCGATTGACTCTTGGTAGTCCTTGGCGAGCAGGTTCATGTGGTGGGAATGGTACGCAGTGTCGACAAAGAGCTTCCTGTTGAACAACTGTTTCTCTTCCGCGACCTTCTTCAGCTCATCGATACCAGCCTCGTCGCCAGAGATTGTGAGGCTCGTCGGGCTATTGTAGCAGGCAATTCTTATTTCCCCTGCACCGATTTCGGATAAGATAGGCTCAAATTCTTCCTTGCTTCCGCCAACAGCCATCATCGCACCTCGCAAGGCGGGATACCTCTCCTTCAAAACTGGTATAAGTCGACCGCGATGGTATGCAACTGCTATACACGTCTCGAAATTCAGGATACCGGCAGCATATGCGGCCCCAATCTCGCCACTCGAGTGACCAGCCACAGCAGTCGGTCTGATGCCCCAGGATCTCATCAGGTCTGTGAGCGCCAGCTGGATTGCTGTGCATGCTGGCTGGCTGATATGTGCCGCACCGACATTAGATGTCTTCTCGTCCTTGCATAGTTCCTCAAGGAGAGACCATGTAGCACCTAAAGAGCCTAGGCACACGTCGGCGTAATCAATGGCATTAGCGAAGACAGGGTATTGCTGGTACAGCTCGCGTCCCATGCCGTACCATTGGGCACCCTGGCCCGTGAAGATGAAACCAATCCTCAGGGGATCTGACTCTTTGCCGGGTGACAGCTTTTGGCCGTTGATCGCTTCGATTAGGTCAAATGACCTTAGAGCAGGGATTGCAACCCTCCACTGCAGAAGCGACCGCCGCTGGCCAAGAGTATAAGCCACATCTGCCATCAAGTCCTTTTGGAACATCTCTGGCCGCTGTTCCAAGTATATCACGAGGTTCTTTAGGATTGCTTCTAACGAGCCCTTGTCATTTGCTGTAACCACAAAAAGCTTCCTTGTTGGGGTATCGTCTTTAAGGTCAGCATCGTTCTTGGGCCCCCGCTGTGTGAAAGGCACTCGCTCAAGAACGACGTGGGCATTCGTGCCGCCGAATCCGAAGTTGTTAACACTTATATACTTCTTGTTCTTAGGCCAGGGGCGTTGGCTGACTGGGACCTTCAGGTTCCAAGCCTTAAAGGGTATCTTCTCATTCGGGTGCTTGAAGTCGTAGTTCGGCAGGATAAAGCCACGCTCAAGCATCAAGGCCGATTTGATAACAGCGACGATACCCGAGGCGCCCTCCAAATGTCCGATATTCGACTTGACAGATCCAAGGTACAGAGGGTCTCGGGGTGTGCGCCCTTCATTAAACACGTTGTGAATTGCTGTCGCCTCAATAGGATCGCCCACGCGAGTTCCTGTTCCGTGCGCCTCAACGAAGCCGCACTGCGCAGGATTGATTCCCGCGTTGTTATAGACTTGGCGCATCAAGTTTTCTGTGGTTTCTGGTCAGTTGCATTCAAGTTTGGGAGGGGACGGGATCGAGAATGCTGACCTTGTGCCTCGCCGCACGGCATTGTAATACCTGGGGTTCTCCCATCTTGGTTAATTCCACTTCCAGCGATGATCGCTCTTATCTGATCGTTGTCCCTGCGAGCTTGGTCGAGCGGCTTGAGAACAATTACACCACATCCTTCTCCGCGTCCGAAACCCGTACCTCTACCGTCGAAAGAGTAAGAGCGGCCAGAATCTGAAAAAAGTCGCGACTTAGAAAACGAAATCCAAAACTCCGGCAACATGTTCAAGTGACAGCCTCCGACAATTGCCAAACCAGACTCTCCAGTCCGCAGGCTCTGGCACGCCACGTGTAGAGCGACCAGGCTCGATGAGCAAGCGGTATCTGTGGTAAAGCTGGGCCCTTTCAAATCAAAGAAATGGGAGATTCGATTCGATTGCATCGCATAAGCGCACCCTGCGATTGTCAACAGAGTGCACACTTTTAAAACCTCCCGCGCTACTCACCAGTTGCCTGATGCATGGGTATCGTATCTGGGTCTCTGAATAGATGAGACTCGTATTCAGGGAATGATCCACCAACGAACACTCCCACATCCTTTCCGACTATCTGATGTTTTGGAATTCCAGCGTTCTCCAAGGACTCAAATGTGCACTCCAGAAGCAAGCGTTGTTGAGGATCCATCGATATCGCCTCTTTCTCCGTCAGACTGAAGAATGGCGCATCAAAAGCCGCCAGATCGGTGTTGAGGAAATGTCCCCCGACAGGATTATGACAGCCAGCCTTTCCTGGATTCGGATGCTGGAAGCTGGCAGTATTGAACCTCTCCGGTGGAATCGTGGAATAGCCGCTTCGTGCCCGAGCACACAGCTCCCAGAACTCTGCTGGACTAGCGACATTTCCTGGTAGTCGGCAGGACATGCCAACTATGGCGATAGGCATCGCTGCGGTCTTGTGTCTGGGTGTCGCTACCTTCATCTGCCCATTACTAGCAACGTTGGCAGAGCTTCTGTAGTGGCCATTGGTATACGCTCCAGAGTTGTGAGGAAATCCGTGAAGTCTAGAGTCACCATTAATTGACCCGGGATCTTGGCTACCTGCAGCGACGCCGGTAGGCTCATGCGCCAAGCCATTGACTCTGCCATTGGGTTCTATATGAGCCGGTGAGCCTTCGCCGTGTCCGTTGCTCGCACCGTTTGCATAGCCGGGGATGGCTGCCGGGGCCATGGCTATAGGGTTGTGTGCGACGTTACTATGGTAGCTATGAAGTCAAAAAGACCTTGAGAGGGTGATATGCCCTTTATGCCTCCCATATGGTCGTAACTCAACGTGTCGCGAGAGATGTCTTCTTGGATTACAGAGAGGCCTTAAATGGTCTTATCACAGACAACTGAGCTTCGGAGAACAGGAAGATCTTTCCGCCCTGAGAACGGAATGTTATTCTCAGCTTTAGGCGAAGATCCCTGTCCGAATTTCTCTGTTAATTGGAAACAAGTCGTCGCACTTCAACGCAAGTCCTTGGTAAGCGGGCAACTTGGTCGCCTTTGGTGGCGTCGGGCCGTCTAACGTTCCTGTCTCATCATAGATGACATCTCGCTAGACTCTCCTTTTACGGTCGTAGCCGCAGGTAACGTATAGGAAAGGACCGACTTGTTACCTTTCAGTAGATATCTTGTCTAGCTTGGCCTCTGCGTGTCCCGTAAATCTTGAGACAAGCTCTTTGCTGAATGCATACTGATGCCATCAGATAGCGGATGTGCCGTGTCGGGATCCGCAAATCCATCTATTGATATTGCGCCAACCAGGGGCGTTATTGATTGAGCCATAAATTCAGGTGATAAGGTTTTGTTTAACATGGGATATGCATGGGTTTGAGAACCGAAAGACGCTGCCGAAAGCGAAGGGGTTAAGCTGGTTGAGAAATGGAAACGACATGATAAGTCAGTCATCAACATTGGGTAACCGCAGGTCGGCATAGAAGCCTGCATGTGATAGCCGTCTAAAATATGAATAGCCTCATGGGTCTACGACATGGCAACAGCCTTGTAAATGATAATCTACCCAGATTGGTAGACTCCTCCCGGGACTTTGCATCGGCAGTTCAACTTCCTAAGTCTATGTCTGAATCCGTTGTGGGGTGATGCATCTCGGGGCGCTTCAATATGTGGTCCATAATTCAAACCACGAATATGATGATCGCTGAAACCGTTTTAGGTAGTAATCTTGCCGTAAGATTCTCGGTGACCTTCATATTTTATCCGGAATTTTCGGGGCTTGTTTATCCTGCATCCTAAACTCCCTGGCATATATCCGGCACTGGTATTACCAAATATTGAGGCTGATACTATGCTTCTGTTACCTCCTGGCCGAGAATACGTCTACAATTAATCACTTGTACGCTTGATAGGATATAAGGCAGTCGCAAGTAAATGAGCATCTCATCCTATTGGAGATATTCTCTACTCCAAGTAATACTTGCAGAGTCTATGTGTGCGATTGTAGTGTCACATTCCGGAACTGAATCTCGATGGTCATCTTACTGCTCTTGTAGCCAAACTGTCTTCATTGTGTACTATCACTATAAGCGTGCATGTCTTCTCGATCATAACGTTGTTGGATACGTCCAAGTGTGCTCGTCGTCGCCTTAGTATAATATCGGAACTCGGTAGTTAGAGAAGACCCCAAGATTGACAACATGAGGTTCCTGTGTCTTCCAGGCGCATATGGTAGTGCGGATGTGAGTTTAATCAATCTTCAGGTAGAGAATGGTACACTGACTGCCCAACAGAAATTCCAGGTTCAACTGGGTATGGCTGCTTACTAAGGTTTCGAGCTCAACGACTTGCCAGGCTGACTTCTCTTGCTTCAGGTCCTCTAGTCAATGAGTTGATGTCTGACGAATCAGCATCTTTTCGGTTTATCAATGCGCCATGCGAGGCTTTTCCTCCAAAGGGATTCGAAGACTTCTTCGGGAAGCCTCCATATTACCGATTTATTGAGCCAGATGAGAAAGAGTCCGAAGACACTGATGTCCTGACTCGCATTCGCGATTTTCCAGAAGGTGATACTCCTGAAGATACCATGCGAGAGTTATTCAAGGAAGGTGCAGCAAGCAGCGTAGTGAGCACGAAGAGGGCAATTCAGTTCCTGTTGGATATCATGGAGAAAGAAGGCCCATTCGAAGGGATAATCGGCTATTCTGAGGGTGCTACAGTTGCTGGAACATTGCTTCTTGCTGAGCAAGAGCTATTCAAGAAGATTGGTCGTAAACCTATGATCAAATGTGCCGTCTTCTTCGCTGGTTGGCCGCCACTTGATCCCAGGACTTACGCGATGATCTTGTCTGATGAGTCAGATACCATGATTGATATCCACACATGCCATATTAGTAAGTGCGAAATAACGGCCTCTGAAAATGGTTGACTACTAAGTTTGTTATCAGTCGGCTCACTTGACCCCTATGTGGCGGGTTCAATGGCTCTCTACAACACTTGCGAGCCTGATTACGCCCACATCTTTGATCACGGCAAAGGTCACACACTGCCAAGAGAAAAGGCCGTAATCAAGGAACTTGGGGATGTTATTCGCAACATGATAGCAGGAGCAGCATAGGCCGTTCTGAGTCACAAAACGGCTTTCGTTTAGAAAATGGTATTATAGATTGAATATACGTTCTTGCTACAAATTGTTAACCTTGGGTTGCGAATTTAACTACCTTGACTTCATTGGCCCGAAGAGAAATCACTATTCCTCATTTACTCCTAGAGCTCTAGTAGATTACGTGAAGCTGTGATAAAGATCTTGGAAGATTAACGAAAGATAGACCAATATTTCCACTCAGAATGCAGTGTCGATCTATACTACATGGTAAACGGCGGAGGCCGATAATGGTCGAGAACAATGAGGAGACCATGCAGGGACCAGTCGTAAACGTGGACGAAGCATGAGATAAAGGATATGTGTTAATATATATTTGATTGGTACTGAATGCTATCGGCTGGTACTTGGCGGAGATGATTTCCGGGGAGTTTATCCAGACCCGTCGCTCGCGCTGTCGTAACAACTCCAAGCAAGCATGACAATACTAGTAGTTATGCTCAAGAACGTAGTGACTGTTGACTACTTTTCCCTTCCCTTTCCATCTGTCCCGTCTGCAGATTCACTAATTGTTTCTCCCCGGATCAAAGATTATCCTTTTGCTTGACGCTACGGAACGAGAAACCCACAAGTCATCAGCCACCTTTCTCAAGATGGAGAAGGAATTAGCCGGCAACCAAGACAAGACGTTGCAACCTCAACAGCCACAGGAGGAGAGCAGCCAAGCTGCTCCACCTGGCTTGTCTCTGAATGGAGAACGTATCAGGAACAGCTCGTTGCTGGTCACCACGTCGGCCCCATTACATGATGCCGTATCGATTGTAACGCGGCCATCGATGGTTACACTCACAGGAAACGATTCTAGTACTAGCCTTTTGAATTCTGCAGCACCTTTCGCAAGAGGCGCTTCGTTGGCCTCGAAACCCTCTTTAGCATCTCTGGATGAACCAAACGGACCGCAAAACAGCAGTGAACCTCGTCGCACAATATCCGTGAGGCCATCATTAGCTTCCTTGCCTGAATCTTCGGAGTCCCCAACTGGAGTAAGGTTATCGCCTGTCCAGTCGGCAACTACTGTACCCAAACCAGCACCAGTGTCGCCTGCGAAAACCACCAAGTCAGCTGCGGTGCCCCTGGCTCCAGCGCATGACCCAGGGAAATGGCACAGTAGAATCGCAGGCTATAAAAAGTCTTTAGCGGATTTCTCGGTATGATCTGGTATTCAGGAAGACTTACGCTGCGCTCACACTTATAACAGAGGATTTTCACTTATTCGACATGGAAAGACCGTGTATTTCTATGCCTCTCGGTCGTAGCGGCGATAGGGGCCGGCGTTGCTTTCCCGCTCATGACTATCATATTTGGTAAGTGCCAGTCCTATTACTAAGAGTATGCAACTGGTCTATCATGTATTGACTATGACAGGCCAGTTAATCGGTAGCATTGCATCCGTGCGAGGAATTACCTTGCAACAAGCGCAAGATGGCTATCGACGTCTCATTAGCGAATATGTGTAAGTGCCACCAGTACGTGGTAACGAGTAAGCTAACATGTACGCTCAGACTTTACTTAGTATACCTCTTCATTGGAAGATTTGTGCTAGGATATATCGCTACTGTGAGAAACTCTCACTCTTCAAAAAGGATGTTTGACTCACAATTTGTAGCTAGGTTTTCGTATGATGAGCCTCCGCATATCCTCAGCATTGCGCCTGGCCTATGTCAAGGCTCTCCTAGGCCTCCCAGTCTCTCTACTAGATACCCAGCCTCCTGGCCAAATCGCAGCTATCATCACAACCACCGCAAATACGCTGCAGATCGGCATCTCCGAGAAGCTAGGCATAGTCATCCAGACCCTGTCGATGCTCGTTGCCTCTCTCATAGTAGCTTACGCGCATAGTTGGAAGTTAAGTCTAGTGACTAGTAGCGGACTCTTGCTCATTACAATCTGCTACTGCGTCACCATCCCGTTTCTAGTAAGAAATATGAAACAGGTGGAAGATGCAAACATCAAAGCTTCCGCGGTAGCAAGCGAGGCGTTCAGCTCGATAAGGATGGTGGCTGCCTGCGGTGCGGAGCTGAAGATGGTTGAGAGGTACAGAAAATGGGTGGATGAAGCTAACCGAAGGGGCCTTCGCTTATCGGGCATTGTTGCTATTCAGCAAGCGACTAGTAAGTACTGTTGATTATCTTTGTAGTATGGTTCTAACTATTCGAGATAGTCTATTTTAGTGTCTACTCGTAAGTGATTTTACACAAAGTTGAAAGGGCGTTGAGCGCTGATTGTATGTCAGTACATTCGCCTTGGCGTTTTGGTTTGCGGTAAAGCTACTAGTCAACTCCGAAATCAATAATGTCGGAACTACAATCATGTGAGCGTCCCCGAATCTTGACGATATTGTGTTACTGATACTATTATAGCGTCCTAATGTGTATCATGATGCTCGCGATGGGCGTGGGAAGCATCGCTGCGCCAATATCAGCTGCAGCTCGAGCAGCCGGGGCGGCCAGGATTCTTTTCAATGGAATAGATGCCCCAAGACCCGTAACTACCGGCTTTAAGCATCCTGAGGCGTCTGCCACAGGAGACATAGTTCTGTGGAATGTCAATTTCACATACCCAACCCGGCCAAACCTCAAGGTTCTCGACAACCTGAACCTCATAATCCCTGCTGGTAAGGTCACAGCCATCGTTGGGCCATCTGGTTCTGGAAAGAGTACCATAGTCGCTTTGATTCAACGTTGGTATGAGATGGATGGAGACCAGGGGGATAAGAGGCTGGTGAGTGCCATGGCCTTCATTCATACGAGTCATACTAATCCTGAGGCAGATCCTTTATTTCCGCAATGGATCGGTCACAATTGGTGGACGGAAGCTTACTGATCTTGATCTTAAGTGGTGGAGGTCTCAGATTGGCCTTGTCCAACAAGAGCCGTTCCTTTTTAATCAGACAATCTTTGAGAACGTGGCATCTGGGCTGGTTGGAACCGAATGGGAAGATGCCTCGGTCGCGGTCAAGAGAGAGTTGGTCCAAGCTGCCTGTAAAGAGGCTTATGCAGATGAGTTCATTTCCAGGCTACCAGATGTAAGTGAACGCCTCATTGAGTAGTCTAACGTATTAGCTGACTTCCCTAAAGGGATACGAAACTCACGTCGGAGACGCTGGTATCAAGCTGAGTGGTGGCCAACGCCAGCGTCTTGCAATCGCAAGAGCGATTATCAAACAGCCCAAAATTTTGATCCTTGATGAGGCGACGAGTTCAATTGATGTTCGTGGTGAGAAGGTCGTGCAAGCTGCCCTTGACAGGGTCTCTAAAAATCGCACAACGATAATGATCGCTCATCGACTTGCGACCGTCAAGAAGGCGGATAACATTGTCGTGCTTGCTAAGGGCAAGGTCGTTCAATGGGGTAACCATGAGAGTCTCATGACTGCAGTTGGTGGGCCATACTGGTTACTGACTCAATCTCAAGAGCTCAAAATGGGTGATGACGGTCACGCAGACAACTTGTCAGAAGTCACCGAGGAGGAGAAACGAACAATGGATCTCATGACCCTAGATGAGAGCAAAGCTAACGAACACGAGAACAACAGCGCCGGCACTAATGAAACCATTTGGAGACCAAGGGGCATTTTCCGAAGCTTCGGTGCTCTGCTTCTAGAGCAGAAGTCTTGTTTGCCTTGGTATATGCTGATGTTGTTTGGAGCTCTCATCGCCGGAGGTAAGCTGTCGATTCCCGCTTCTAAAACCTTTGGCTAAAGAGTGATGTAGCCACTCCCCCTGTTCAAGCTTACATCTTCGCCAATCTCATCGCTTCATTCGCGCTTTGGGGAGAACTTCTGAAAGTGGTAACCAACTTCTGGTGCCTTATGTTCGTAGCCTTAGCTTCGGCTGCCGCTCTGAGCTACTTTTGCCTTGGCTTTGCATCTACGAGGGTCGCATTTGTAAGTACAGAGTAATTTTTCAAGAGACCTTCGTCTGATTATCGACAGCACATAACATCTGTTTATCGTCTGGAGTATTTTCAGAACATCATCTTGAAGACGGTAGCATGGTTCGACGGCGAGGGTCGTTCTATCGGAGCCTTGACAGGGCTTGTGGCCACTGATCCCACACAGCTACAGCAACTGCTCGGAACAAACATTACATTCACGATAATCTCAATTTTGAGCGTCATCGGATGCTTAGCCATTTCTTTTTATTTCGGCTGGAAGCTCACTCTTGTCGCTTTCTCTTCCGCGATGCCGCTAGCTCTGGGCGCTGGATTTTTTCGGATCCGGGTGGAAAAGCGGTTTGAGATGATGAATCTCAAAGTCTTCGCGGAGAGCGCCAAATTTGCGACCGAGTCAGTAGGCGCTATCCGAACCGTGACAGCCCTAACCTTGGAAGATACTATATGTCAACGATATGAAGAACTGTTGCAGGATCATGTCAAGATGGCCTTTAGGCGGGCGCGCTTTGCGACATTGATATTTTCAGCTAGTGACAGCCTCCCACTACTAGCTATGGCATTCGTGCTCTGGTATGCTACCCCATTCCCTTCACAATGTTTGATGCTTATACATCTTCAGGTACGGAGGAACACTGCTTATCAACGGAGAGTACATGATATTCAATTACTGTGAGTTAACTGTATCCACGCGAGGACTGTTGCTGATCGTTCCAGTGGTTGTTTACATAGCTGTCGTGCAGGTGAGTTCACAAATAGAGAGCGTTGCAGAAAAGGGATCTAATTGTTCTTACTTATGAAGGGTGCTATCGGGGCCGGCCAATGGCTCAGCTTTGCTCCTAGTAAGTTATCCTTGGGTTGACTCAAGGGTGCCAGGCGTATTAACATATCGGCAGATATCGCAGACGCTGCAGCGGCAGCGAACAGGATCCAAGCAATGAGAGTCCCAGATCGAACTGAAGGCCCTGGTATCGCATTAAATCTCAACGCTCTCGGCGAAGATGACAGAGGTGTGAGAATTGAGTTACAAGATGTCTGGTTCAAGTACCCTACAAGAGACGTGCCTGTACTCAACGGCTTAAATATGACTGTAAGTACTTGAATCACTGCCACGCTTCGATTATTGTTAACGACTACAGATTGATAAAGGGCAATTTGCTGCCATCGTTGGTCCCTCAGGTAAATCTTCGCTGCAAATACAGCGATCAACTTTACTAACCTCTCTCCAGGTTGCGGAAAAACTAGCATCATCTCATTACTAGAGAGGTAACGAACACATCATTAAAAGCGACGATTGAATCAAACTTGCTAAAACGTTGGCAGATTCTATCAAGTCACCTCCGGCCAGGTCACCTTCAACGGCATCGAAATCGACGACATTAATCTTACAGACTATCGCAAAACCATATCTCTAGTAGCTCAAGAACCATCTCTCTTCGACGGAACGATACGAGAAAACATTCTTCTCGGCGTAGATGATCCCAACGCGATTACAGACGACACTCTACACCAAGTCTGCCGCGACGCCGGGATTCACGACTTCATCAGCTCACTCCCAGATGGCTACAACACGAAGGCTGGTATCAAAGGAATTCTGCTCTCTGGCGGCCAAAGACAACGAGTTTCCATCGCGAGAGCGCTTATCCGCAATCCCCATCTCTTGTTACTAGATGAGGCCACCTCGAATTTAGATTCGGAAACGGAGAAGATGGTCCAGGCTGTATTCGAGCGGACCAAGAAGAGTCGAACCATGATTGTGGTCGCTCATCGGCTCGCCACCGTCCAAAATGCCGATGTCATCTTCGTGCTCGGAGATGGTCAGGTCCTCGAGACCGGCACGCACGCCTCCTTGCTCCAGAAGCGAGGTGTCTACTATAGTATGGTACGTACTTGTCCTTTACCGCCGTTACTGTCTCGGTATGCATTCTTATCAATCGAACAGTGCCAGGGGCAAGCCTTGGATAGATAAAGTCACATGTCGCTTTGGGATTGAGGAGCATCGCACCGACTCCAGTTCGTGCAATGATAGCATGATACCGATGATACAGTAGTTTGTCGGTAGTAGATTGCGGCAGTAGATAGTGTTTCGCCCCCCCTTAATACAGATTGAGTTATATGCAACGTTCCATACTCATTTCGAGCGCATAGATTGTGATTACGCACTTGTGTCTATGTGATATTGAAACTGTGAACCTACGTAGGCACACTACCTGGGTATTTTGATGCGATTAAGACACCAGTAAGCATGCTCTCGCGTCGATGGCTAAATGGATATGACATGTTTTCACCGGTTTTCTCCAAATACAAAAAACTGGCTTGTAGGCACAGGGGGTGGTCCTTCAAGCCGGGTAAATAAGTTCGGTATGTGATTTCTTCCGCTTCCGCTTGTCCTGACTGTATAGACGCAAGGAAGGGTTGTTCTCCATGCTTGTCGATATCTAAAATACCCACATATGTTTAGATCCTGAGTCACATACGTAATCTCGCCCAATCCACCAGGGTGTCATTGATAATGCGATGTGCTGTAGATAAGAATGCTCAGGGTTCATCGGTATGCATGAAAATACTCCTATTCACCCTACCGCTATGAATTACCGTTATGAATTACCGCCATGAAAATACAGAGAAGCTAGTCGCTAGCCCGGAAGGATCGTAATGCGATTTGGGATCGAAGGAAAGCTTCCCCTTCTCCCTGCTGTAACAGGAAACCGGACGTTTGCGCCCGCCATCTCTTTCAACTACATCGATAGGGAGCCCGTGGTGCTTGTATGAAGCTAAAGAGTAATTTAGCTGCGGTTGCATATCTAAGCTTCTCTCTTGAGGCATACCGGAGTAAAGGAGACGGATAGTCCTGCCAATAACTCCTGAATGTCCCCGGTTATGTGATCCGTATGAGTTCTTCATCCGTACTCCCTATCATCTCCCCGTGCATGACACCTTCTACCCAGGCCTCGCCCACTAGTTCATAACTAACATTCTCAGAGCGGTCATGGCGTTTCCTTATCAGAAATGGAGTTTGAGCGCCGAGCGGAATGATGACCGAGTCACCGGCCTTCGTCAGAGGTGGCACTACGCATAAGCGGCCATAGACTGTAATAGCAATGCGTCTCCCAAAACATCCATCCTTGAAGGCGCTGCTATAGGTGGTGTTTGCCTTGGCGGTTATAGAATCCGAGTCGTCACCTAGTGCACCCTCCTCGATAAGCTGGTCATAGTGGGAGAGATCTCGTGCCATGGCTACGACGTCTAGATTCCGCAGCCAGTGTTGGAACAACTCCTTGAACTCGGAATTGGAGTCGACCAGCTTGCGCTCAATTCGCCCAATGATCAGCCCCGACCATAGTCTTTCGCTGATCATTTCGTCAGCCGCGCTAGGTGAGTCAGAGTGCTTTCTACACAGGTCTATCGCAGCGTGGACAAATCTGTGCATTATCCGGGCGACCCCGACTATATCAGCCAAGTCTTTATCGTGAAGTCCCCAATCTAATACGCCGAATTCACTAAGATCCAGTATCTGGTCGATCGAGATAGCCTTGAAAACAAGAGACTTGGTCTCATTATCGAGCTCTAGGCTTTGAGGGAGGTCACCAGATGCTCTAAAGCTGGTTTCTTGGTTTATGACGTCCGAGTACGGATACGCTAGACGTTCTTCGCTGAAATTCGGGACCCAGGACGGCATTGTTCTGGGCTGCTCAGAAAATCCCGTTCCCGCCAGAGCTAGAATATTAACAGAACGCCGCTCGGGTGGAAAAGATAAAATTGCCCGTGCAGCATTTTCGAAGACCTGTTCAACAGACAGACTGTAATCTGGTGTGATGAGTGCTGCATTTCCGACACTCTTCGCGATTCCTATCAGTCCAAACACCTTATCACGGGGATCTCCTGCTGAAAATTTAAAGGTAAGGTAGAGAAGATTTTCGAGATCAATGATATGGCTATAGCTGCCAACTGCTCCAGTCCATTCTTCAGCCTCCGGACGTAGGGTCGTTATGACAGCGATATTTTCGAAACTACGGCCGTTTCGCCATATGCGCCTGTCCCTATCATCACTAGTAGTCAAAAGACTTCTCCGCTGCGTTTCTATATCAATAATTGTCAGGAATTTCCTCTAATTGAGGCACGAAATGGAAAATTGCACCTAGATCAGATATTCCGAAAGCAAAAAAGGGGGGTTACTAGGTAGGGTATTCTTGTCACTTACGGAAGCACCAGAGCATGACCCTGTAGGAATTAAGAGTCAGCAATTGCTGTAAATAGGAAAATTATCAGCAGCATTGCGGGAATATATAGGAGCAGCAAGCCCGAACCTAAAAAAAGGGGATGCGCACTCAGCAAATATCATCCATGGGATATACATTCTCCCAACATAAAGCTCAGTTTTCTGCCCAACCGCAATTTCTTGGATAATCCAGGTACGATTGAAATACTCGTTGCTGAACAGGTCAGCCATGGCCCTCCATCGCTGTGATTTTGATTCTGCTGAAAATGCCGCGGACCCAAACTCATCAGTGTTGTATTGATATGTTAGTGCCCACTTCAATATCAGAAGTTAGTAAATCTCCTTACGCGAAAGTATATATGGGTGGAGTATGAAGAGCTGCTGAAGCAAGAATCGAGCTAGAATAGGAAGGAATTGACTCTTGGTATTACTCACGAGCTCATAGATCAGGGGCCCAGCGAGTCGAGACTGCCAATCGCCGCCCAAGTAAGCAATGACGCGCGAAGCGTGATGATAAATGTCGCACATTAACTGGACCTGTTCACTCTTTTCCTGTAAGTTTTCTTGATTGATACAGAGTTGATCAATCCAGATTGTTCGCTCTCTCCATACGGAACGGCGCGCGAGAAGGACGTTAAAAGCGGACTTCGTGACTGGGAAGCGACATCCGTCAACAAGAGCTTCTTCTGTCAACTCTGAAGAGCCCCAGCGGTATGATACTGCTTCATAATCCGGGGGTGGATAAATTGGTCGATGGATCAACTCGGCTTGTATGACACTAGGATAGCACGACGATCTTTTTAACACAAGCAGTCTGATCTCGCCTGCGTTTAGAGGCTTATACCGATATAAAGGTAACTTTATACGTTCAGGACGCTGCTGTTGGTACGATGACCATTTATGTTGAAGATATTGTGGCAGCCGTTCGGTGACTTGTGCTTCCACGTAGTCGAACTGATCCCAGGCCTTGCTGCCAAAAACAAGAGTGGAAATGTACACCCGGTAACACGTACTAGCAAGCGATAACTGTTCTCGAAAGTAATAAAGAGCGGCACCGATGCATAGTGAGGGTATTCCCAGTTTAAGGAAAGCCCATTTCACCAATCTCCAGACCAACGCGCGGTGCGTGAGGGAACAAGATGAGACGAGAAAAGCGCAAGTAGCTTCAAAGAAGGCCGATTGGACTTTGTAACCGGCATTGATCGGCCCATCATTCTGGAGATTAACCAGTGTCCAGATAACAGCATTTACGCCGTGCCCAGTTATGCCATGATATATCACTTCGGCATTGGAGTGTCAGTAATTTCTCTATTAGACCGATGCTCTAGGGGAACATGAAGAGGTCCCAAGACATGGAAAAGCAAACAGTAGAGTCCATTTCTTGTTGGCGGCTAATGACATATGAGGAAGCAGATCAAAGAAATTACATACTGATGAGCCGCCGTCTTGGAGCCCAAACCAGATACGCCGTACACATGCCTGACCATGCCGCAAATGTTGCGAGACTACAAATAAGAGTCAGTAATTGTTCTTCTAGATTAAGTGTGATGCTATTTCGAAAGCAGTAGTACTCCCAATATCCGGACCTAAGCAGAGGAAATTTGCCCTGGCAATGGCGGATGTGGGAAGAAGTGACTCTAGATACCGATCACTTACCGGGTTCGCCACGAACATTTTGAAGTGACGAGGCTGTTATCTGACCGGCGTGCTCGGTACAGATGGTCGAAGACTACGTAAGCGGTTTTGCACCATCTGGGCGTAATCCAGTCGAAAAAAAGGGCTATAACAGCACCTAGGACCCCATTGAAAAAGGCCCCGATGTGCTCGCCGAGAAGAGTAGCACCATCTGTCCAATTTAAGAGTCAGTTTGCCCTCTTAGGGGAGTGCAATGATTATGAGAGCACGAAGGAGTAAACCGGAGAAAGACTTATTCGACAATTTGACTCCCGAGACCCTGCCGAAAGGGAAGGTTGCAACAGACTTAGAAATGAAATCACGTACGCTGGGTGAGATTGTCCATTTCAGAATTGCATTCAGAAACACTCTCTCGGCAAAGGTAGATACGCGACAAGAGGGATAAATGTAACTGCCCATACAACTGGCAATTCTTGAGGCAGAGGACTCTATGTATGAACCAACATCATGAGACCACGCTGTGCTTTGCAGCCCAACAGCGTGGCGTTGACATGCGAGTAGACGCTCTTGGCAAGAACTTGGCGATAGATGCATCGTAGTACCACCCGACACATTTGAATTAGCTTGTCCCTCATCAGCGGGGATTTCCAGGTGCTTACCTGGAATCGTCGTGGGGCAAATGATGAAGACACTAATTATTATTAGAACAACGCACAGCGGCTTGTGTCAGTCACCGAGAACACGAGATAGATGATTTCTGATTCCCAAGGCAGAACAAAGTTTTAGCATATTTTGTTATACACGCCCCGTCTCACACAGCTGAGATGTTCAGGATCAATCTGCCTTGGCCCTTCGGCTAGATAGCCATGGGTTGGTACAAGCCAAGTCATCTCCCAATCACTTCCGTTCATTTAGGGCGCCTCTTGATCCGTGTCGAGCACATCAAACTCCGTCTTATCATTGACCGTCTTCTCCCGACCACCCAAAGATCCTGGTACGGTGAAATTTTTTTTGCTAAGCACCCGTTCGGCTAGCAGACTCGGGTCATCCTTTGATCCGATCTCAGCCGTGAAGCTAACGTTCTTGGCCGTGTCTTCCGTGCCGATGCTGGGGTCCTCCTTGATATTCTTGCCGTGCGGTGGGTGAGGATCACGATAGTATTGGATGTTGACATAGGTTGGAGCAGGTTCAACAACACTCCGACTACCTGTTTCTTTATGCATACTAGTTCCCCGAGAATGTGTTTTGGAGGTGCCGGGGGCATGGGCACCCTCTTGCGGCCGGCTTTGTTGGCTGTTGTTGTTGTTATTGTTGTCGTCAATGGAGTTGGCTTGGCGGAAGGTCTGGGACTCGGCTGCCAAGGAGTCGGGGGGCACTGGGCCCGGGGCCTCCTGTTTGATAGGGGCATTCTTGGTGACCTTGGTACCTGCGCTTGGTGCTTTATGAGACATTTTGATCGTATGCTATTAAAGTAGGATAAGGTTATGACAATGTTTCTTGGACAATACGCGATGATAGTTGTTGTTGTATGCTTTGGAATTATGTGTGGTCAAGATGGATGTTTATTGAAGAAGTTAGATATTTTTCCATCACCTGTAACCCTTCTCGTCTCTCTTAAATATCTGGTTTACTGAAAGGTTGACATCAAGAGAAGCTCCTCAGGCAGTGACGTCATGGATAGAGGGGAACGTCACAACTACAACACCAGTGACTTCATCATGTACTAGACCAATAACATGCAGCGACTTCCATTTTAACCCTCCCAATGAAACAGTTGTTTTCAGTTCGAAGAATTTATGGATTTTGTGTCGAGTGAGAGATCGTAATTGATGGAGGAACACCTGGGCAGTA
This sequence comes from Xylariaceae sp. AK1471, assembly GCA_023159215.1. Lineage (NCBI taxonomy): Eukaryota > Fungi > Ascomycota > Sordariomycetes > Xylariales > Xylariaceae > Xylariaceae sp. AK1471. Next base: position 815,689 of record JAJKLI010000009.1, on the reverse strand, counting down.
TGATGGGGATGTTAATACGGGTGCTGCAGCGTAGGCAAGTTTGTCAACTCGCCTATGCGGACAATAGTTCAAACAAGCCTATCAATTACCTCGTAAACAATCAATTTGGATTTTAATTAGCGAAAATTTATCTTCTATGTCTTCATTTATCTTTATTGGGTGTACTAGATAGTATCGCTGTAACATCTCATATCAGCATTGGAAAGGTCGTGAGAGTTCACCCGCAGCAGACGCTCTGCTCAAAGCCACAATGGTTGCATACAGCCCGCCAACACATATAAATGCTCCTGCGAGGATTGTAAAGACATTGACAGCCAACATAAAGGGCCGCCGAAACCATCCTCGAAGTCCTCCTTCGAAATGGTACGTATCGTGAAGCCAAAAAGCACCAGCAAGGCCATACGTGTACCATGCAGCGAATACAGCGGCACTTATACCGACGAGATAGTTGAAAATTGGTATGCCGACGGCGAAAATAAACGCGGCAACATTTGCAAGCAGAATCAGGAACGCCCAGACACCCCATCCCAAGAGTGTGTGAGAGTGAATATGCTTGCTATGCCTGAACAAGCGAACGAAGACAAGCTTGGACGCTGTGTGGCTATAGAGACTCCCTGCAATGAAGAAGTTCGGAATAGCGAGGCCAAATGCGATCTTCGACCAGAGCGGACTTAGACTCAGCAGACTAGGACTGGCGATACCAGAACCGATATACCAATAAGACACAACCGCGAACACGATGTATAGCGCTGTCGCTGTAATTTGCAAGGTCCAAGCTGCCTTCATTGCGTCTTGCGGTCGCTTCATTTCCGAGATGAGTATGAAGAACATGAAATGACCGGCGTAGGCGAATACGGGGTTCGTTATACTGACTTAAACATTACAGGTCAGTTATGCTCCCTTAGGCGATGAGCTCCTTGCGTTGGCCAAACAGGAAAACTTCGAATTTCGGTATTACTCACTGAAGGCAGACGTGAAGTCGCTCGCCACAGCGATTTGAATGTCGCCCGGCTGAACGGGGACACTACCAGCGCCGGCTAGCGCAACAATGCCCGCGACGACAATGGAGATGCCACCCGCGATGGATAGAAAACCGAGACTATCTAGCGTCCGTGGGAAGCTCGCGAGCGTCACCGCGATAGCGAAAATACCCGCAAATGCTACAGTACACAGCCTTTCGTTGGACAGCACGCTCAGCGCGAGCTGGCCAGCGAGTATCTGGCTCCCTGTGGCGAATACAGCAAAGATAATCGTTCCTCCGCCGAGGATCTCTCTTCCAATGGGACCGAAGAGGATCATTCCCGCGTCGCCCATGTTGTGCACTTTCGATGTGTTATTGTGAGTTATCCTTCTAGGTTAGGAACCGCTCACCTTCTGGATGCCGCAGCTTAAATTGTATCAATGCCCATGCTGTGTAGGTTGCGAAGGCCCCAAGAAAGAAGATGACGATAACCCCAGGAACAACTCCAACAGCTGCCAGGCTACTTGGTAAACTAAGCATTCCGTTGGATACAATCTCCGTAATCATGAGGACAGCGACAAGCGGCCAACTTAGCGTCTTGTATTTGATAGCGTGGTCATCTTCGCGCCCGAACACATCGCCAGGGATTTCTTCTCCGATGAACTGTTCCTCGTGGAAATCGCCGCCTGAAAGCTCCCGGGCATCTGGAGAAGTGCTATTCCTCTCAGGTTCATCACTCTTCTCATGTGCGAACTGTTCTGGATGGTAGGTGTTGCCCGCCATTGTGCCTTTGGGATTGACTACCTTCAGTTTTCATATAACACTCTTCACGATAGACTCCAAAATTGATCGGAAAGGGAGTGTGAGACATCGTAATTTGTTGTATCAGTGCCGCGTCTCGCTAACGAATCATAGCACACTCATAAATGGGACTAGTTCGTCTCTTCATCACGCATAGATGACTCTAGTGGCAGGTCATGCCAAAAGGTAGCATTGGAGTCTTGATAAGGATAATCTGCCCCGGTCTTGTCTTGCGGAGCGCGCGGGGAAGGCCGCCACCATCCACTATCGCCGATTACATTAAGATAAGGAGGTGGACATCCCATCCTGTCCTGGAAGCTGGCGATAACATGCACTCTCTCACCTTCACTTATGCGGAGATCCGTGGTATTAGATCAAGACATTGGGATCAGAGGAATATAATCCCTGTTTTAACACTTTTCGATCTTCATTTAAGGACTCAACGAAAGTGCAGTGGCGTCCGTACGTAATTTTTTTAGGTGCTGGTAAGCACGCTAGAATACTGAACGATATTTGTCTCTCCGGGCATACCATTGTGCTCCCTCAAAGATATCTATCTAACATAACATTCATGCTAACATCGCAACATAGCTTACAGTAATCAGATCGAGTCAAGCACTAATGAACAGCGAAATTTTTATCGGGGTCTCATGAAAACCACGCATCAGCAGCAGCTTCGACTTACAAGTCTTCTACCTTGAGGGACCGGAGGTTGAGTAGAGGATCAGATATGCTACATCTAAGGAATGCGGTGAGTAGTCATTCCCGTTCACTAGACTTATCACTGGACCCTCTTGATATACGACCACCACAGCCATCCGTTTAATTCCTGGGACCCGAATCGCGCATAACGAGAAAACTCCTCCAGGGCCAAATTTCTACTCATGCTTCAGCAGAGAGGGTCTGGACATCAGGCATATACTCTAGCAGAGACGAGAAGATCCTAAACATCGCGCAGCTTAGAATTGCAAATAGCATGTCACAAAAATCTCTCGACCATCAAGGGTGGAAGTTTGGCGATAACTCAAATACCTAATTACCTTAGTACAGACTGGTGTCTAAGCCTGCAGATAAACAACAACAGCTAGAGCGCATAGCTTCTTAATTTCAGTCCAAGACCGGTGTCATGCTAGAAAAGGACTCTAGAAGTACCCTCAACTTGAAGCAGGAAAACTCGTCCAGTCATTGACATTGCGAGGCAGGGCACCTTGAAAAGGGGGTCGATAGGACGATGGATGCGCCCCGATTCTATGTTTTATCCCATTTGTCGAGGGCCAGACTATTGATGCGATAGTTTACGGCATAGGTATGTAGCTGCGAAGTGTTATTAAATTTGCACTTATAAATCTAATTATAGAAAAACTTATACATATAACAAGCCTCGAAAGCGTAGGAGGGAACGATAGAAGTGACCTGGGCTTTTAGTCCGTCTGTGTGGTTAAACTTTTGGTCTCCCAGCGGAGGCCACTGTAGAACCATTGAGTATGTTAAGCTCACGCGGGTCAAATTCAAGGTCTGCAACCCCACTGGAAAATGTTTCGGATAGCCATTCCCAGGCTATAATCTTGGCTCGGTCGAGCATATTTTTTGGCAAATTCTTTGGAGGATATGGCGTACAGCTCTTGCACACGAGTAAGTGGGCACCATCGGGGACCGTCCATCCTTCGCATCAGCTGCCATCTTTAGTTGAACTTGGAATGCCCTCTGTGGCATGCTGACCCAGAATGGTCGTGATATCAATGGTGATGTGAATGAGGGTTTGGTTGACATTAATGTAACACCGCCGTGCATATTGTATGAGGACGAAGAGTGGTGGTAGATGAAATGTACAAATAAGAAGCTCTTCGCGAGCTAATTAGCAGCTTGTGTTGGTACTTTTACTGACGCTATTTGTGCATCGTAGATGAAGGAGAGGAGCAACATGGATATGTGCAGTCTTAAAATGAGTTGGCTTATGAGTTCCCTAAACTCTATGAGTGTCCTCGCCATAACTAGAAGAACATGTATCGGAATCTGGAAATCACCTTGTTATTTGTTACCAACCTTAATTATGGCCTAGCGTAATTGTTCTTACTATCATCTTACTCACAATGCTCCCACGCTCTGAATTCCTCTCCAAATTCTCAACCGCTATTAGTAGCTCTTCCGATTGAGCCTCACTAAGTTACACGATATTAGCTTGTGTCATTCTATGAATATGAGCCTGTAAGCTTCAACTAGCATGCAGTTTTGTTTGGTGTTCCCAAACCCGCTTTCAGTAACCGTGTTGAAGAAATTTACGTCTGAGGGTAGGGATTTCAAAGCCGGCCTAGAACTAAGTAACGGAATACCTGATCTTGATTCTTGGGCAAGTACCCCGAGAAGCCTGACGGGGTTTGTTGGGTACCGATAGGTTAAGTATGCTAACCCTGTCTGAGAGAAATACATAAGTAGGAACTTAAATGCCTTATCGTGAAACAGGTCAATCTAGAAAGAGTTAGAGGAAATTCTCGTTCCCAGCATCCAAATTAGACGAGACCTCAATATAGATTTCGGATTATTGAGTTGTTGTCCCTTGCTTGACAGCAGGCCTTGGCCCTATCTATGTGAAGGAGATATAATGATGTCAAACAATTCAATCCATTCACTCGGTAACGAATAAACTAAGGCAACGTATTAAAGCACGTAAAGAAGAGTTCAAAAGAGATTGTCCAGTGGTATCACTTTGCATTGGCACAGTCCTAACGCGAGGGCGTAAAAGTTGACAAATATATACTTAATTTGAAATCCAACCTCTACACAGCTGTATGAGACGTAGTTATAACGCAAAAACTGCTAAGAACTCTTCTTGTTTATGACAGACTTCACGCAAGGGATAATTAGGGATATTTTGTATCATTAAATATGAACAACTCATTCCCAGTTCCTTCTGTCTTGTGGGTTTCCCGCCTGTATCGTCCTTGAATTTCTGTCTTTATTTCAGAGAAATCAACATGGAAACCTCCAATCCGGTCATCGTCATCGTTCATGGAGCGTTTCTCGGTCCATTCTGCTATTCCAAGATCGCGGTCGCTCTCATGAAGCCGGCTTTGCGATCTACATACCGGAACTACCGACGCTAAACGGAGCGCGGCCACCATCCTCCTCCCTGGAAGCGGACACCCAGTATGTCCGGTCATACGTGGAGAAGCTCCTTGATGAAGACAAATCGGTTATTGTCATCATGCACTCCTACGGGGGACAAGTCGGAACGAACGCCCTGACGGGTATGAGTGCTAAGTCCCGTGCGGCGCGTGGTCTGAAGGGATCTGTTTGCCATTTGATCTATACATGCGCATTCCTGCTGCCCGAGAACACCTCCGTGATTGATAAGGTCACTGAGATGGGTCACCTTGATTTGATCCCCATTACGGTGAGTAACTGCGAGTCATTCATTCTCATTCTAGTAAATCCCGGCAGTAAAAGGCTCCTGACCGGAATAGTATCATGTCTTAGAGGCCTCGATTGACCCCGAACCCTTTGCATATCTCGCTCGAGACAGTATTTACTGACATAGAGTATTGCAGTACGACATAGCCGCTGATGGGGCCACAGTTGAACGGAGCCCCCGCGAGCGGCTCCTGGGCGCCTGGCATAATGACCCAGAGGCGGAGGTGTATGTTGCGACCTTCAAGATCTGGAACGGAAATGCTATGTGGGAGAAAATCAATAAATGTGCGCGGCGGGAGATTCCAGTTACTTATGTCTATACGAGCGAGGATAGTTCCATTCCCCTTACATACCAGGAGTCTAGGGTAGAGAATTTGAGGGCAGAAGGCGTTGATGTGAAGACGGAGACTCTTGAGACGGGACACTCGCCGCACCTTACAAAGCACAAGGAGCTATTAGATATTGTGATCCGTGTTGCCAGTCTCTAGACTGGAGCTCAAAGGAGCTTGTCAGTTCATGGATTATCTACGATTTCAAGACGAAATGCATATCTAACTCAACGAATGAAAGTAATCTAGAGTAATATTCCGTTCTGATGATAAGGAGCTGGATAGCTTGTATTTCTTTGTAGTCTGTGTTGCTAGCTGCTTGTAACTTCGGTTGAAAAGCGGCTAAGGTTAATATCGACCTTTTTGTATAATTGTTGCAAGTAAGCTAAAGTTCTAAATTTTCACTCTCGAGGTTAAGGACTATAAGAGACCTCAAATTTGACGTAGCGAAAATATCCTTCGGCCCATGTCGCAAATAGTAGTGTGACTTGACTACCTATGATATAGCTAATTTCCTAAATTTAACTTTATAAAAGAGTTTTAAGCTAAGTAGCTGTTAAGGGCTATTAACAGCATACAACGTTAGTTACAGGACTTTAGTGTTAAACCTTTAGTCAAGGTGTTTTCTTTTTGTTGGCATAGGGGGTTTTAAAAGATACTGTGCCAAAGTTCTTTTGGCTTCGAAGATCTAGCAGCATTTAAGCCGGTGTAATATCGCCCAGGCTCCAAAGTCTCTCAGATGGTCCTCCATCTTCAGCTAAGCGAATCAGAAACGCTAAAATTGTCACGCCCTATATAACAACCTATATATGACAAAGAGCTCATATAAAGTGTAAAGAAGAATGCCATATTGCCGAGGATCTCAATACAAGGGACATACGGGCCAATTCAAACAGAAGCGGCTGCATATGTGCCGTACACATCTTTACGGCAAGCCTCTCCGCCGCCGTCCCCTGCTCGGGCCATCTGGTCTTTTCGCCAACACTTCTCTAAGCTGAGGGTCGTCTTTATCTTTATCCACGTGATAGACGCGAACGTGGCTATAACAATGTTAGAAATCGTTCACAGGGGCTTCTGGTATATCATTATATACCGTTGTAAATTTTCAGGTCTTGGATACTTATGTTCCCTATCCGAGCAAAATGGGCAGATGTAGCCCGGAGAATCGTGGAGAAGGCCATGGCAAATCATCTCATTTTTCCTTTTGAACCCCTTTCCGCCTTCTGAGCGCGGACATCCTTGCACAGGACAGTAAGCTAACCCCCCTGGTCACGATCCATCCCCTCACGGGCCACATCGAGAGTGATTATAAGCCCAACCTGTTAAAATAAGGGGGTCACATAAGATGGAACATCAAGGGTGCGTGCAGTAATAGCTTTACACCTGGGGGCCCACTATACAAAATTTGCAGTGTATACTTTAAAGATAAAACTATACTTACATAAAATAATAATAACACTTACTTAAATAAACGTTTAATACTAGCTTATTTATTTCTAATAATTAAAAGTTTTATATGTAGAATACTTACTAATTTATAAGACGAAATAAACAATATTACTAAAAAAATAACTACTTAAATAACAAATAAAGTAACTTTTATTAAAGTGAAAGATTCTAATTAGTAGAACACGATTTTAAAGCAAAAGCTAAAGCTTTAAATTTATAGAAATATATAAAACCTATTAATAGAAAAAACTAGCTAATAAAGCTAAAAAAACTTAAATTTAATAATTATCTTAAAAAAAATACTACTAGCACAATAGTTATAACTGCAAACTTTATAGTAAACAGTAAAATATATTATAAAATAAACTAAAACTTATATATTTAATAAAATAAAAACTATAAAAATTATTAAAAAAACGTTAAAAAGTTAACTATTTAAATATAGGAAATTATTGTTATATAATACTGTAAAACTTTTTTAAACTTAAATTAAAAGATCTATAAGTAATATAAAAATATTTATAAGATTAAAAAGATTACGTAATCTAGTTTTAAGCAAGATACTAAAAAAGAATATAAAGCTATTATAACTAAATTTTTAACTAAAGTTTTTAAAAACTTAAAAGCTTAGATTATTAAATAAAAAGCGGTAATTATTTAAAACATTAAAAAAAGCTTTATAGAACTAAAAATCTTTAATAATTTAGTTTTTAATCTAAAAATTGTTTTTAAAAAAGTTATTCCTAAATAAACTATAAGCTTTAAAATATTTAACAACAATAAAATTTAAATAAATATTATATTATATATTAATATAGTAGTTTAATTTTAAACTTATATTATAACTTAATTAAAATTATAAAAAAATAAAAAAACGTTATAAAAAATGTTTTTTATATATAAAACTAACAAACAAGTTAATAATGTTAATAAAAATACTTATAGTACTAGTAAATAATTAAAACGTAATATTAACTTTTAATAAAGTTGCAAAAACTGCAGCAAAAACAGCAAATTAAAAAAAAACTTAAAAAACTTTATTTAAACAACTTTATATTAATATAAAAATATATAAAACATATTAAAAGTATTATTTATTTTTAAAATACTAGTACGTTTTATTTTATAAAGTATTAAAAAACTAATAATTATAGCTTTTACTGTTTTAAATTATTTAGTAAACGATTAAAAAAAACTTTAAACTAATAAAAAAGATTATTTATTATAGTAATAAAAAGTAAGCTACTACTTTAGCTATAAAAAAATAACTTATAAATAAAGTTATTAAAAGCTTTTTTATAGCTTAAAAAGCTATATTAAAAACTATAAAAAAAGATTATTTTTTTAAAAACTTAATAATTTTTAATTTAAAAAGGACTTTATATATTTTTAATAAGATTATAAAATTTTATAACTTTTAAAAAGCTATACTAAAAAATATAATAATAGTTAAAAACTTAACTATTTTTATTTATAGCTATAAAAAAATTAATATTAAGGTTTAGAAATTTAAAAACTTTAAAATTATATAGTTTTATAATATAACGTACTATAAAAGCTTTTTTATAAATATTATTTCGTTAAAAACGCTTTAAAAATATAAATATTAGTAGAATATAAAACTAACATTTTTAATACTACGTAAAAAGCAAAATAATTAGATTACTTACTATTTATAAGAACGTTTTAATTAGTTTGTTTTTAAATATTTTTTTATTTCGTTAATTAAATAAGCGTTTTATACGCGAAAAAATAAGTTTAATACGTATATTAAAAAAAAACTAAATTAAGAAAACGTTTTTAAGTAGTATTTATAGTTTAGTTATATAAGCTTTAAATTATTAAAGCATTTAATGCAGAAGTTTTAAGAGGTAAAAATTAAAAAATTTCCTAAAGTAAAGATCGCTATAACGGACTATAATACTTATACTTAAGCGAAATTATACTACTAAATATAAAGAATTCTGCAAAAAAAGCTTAATAAGCTTAGTATAAAGATTATAATTAATTTTTATAATTTTGAAAAAATTATATATATAAATAACTTAATAATAATTACTATAAATTAATATTTAAGCTATATTTAAAATTATTTTTTTAAAAATAAGCAATTAAAAAGCATGATTTTTACTTTAAAATAATTAATTAAGCATTTTTAAAACTAATATAATATTAAAATTAAAATAATTAAATATAATAATAAAGTTTTAAAGTATAAAAATAGCTTAATCGTTATATAAAAAACTTTTTTTAATTATAAGATATTTTTTAAGCTTTTAGCAGCTAATATATAAAGCTAGAATAACGCGGTTAAACGCTTAAAAAGTATATTAAAAAATAAAGCTCGCGTAATAATTATTAACTCTAATTTATTTAAAAACTTATAGTTAAAAATTATAAAAATAGCGATTTATTTATATAATAAGTTCTTAAAGTATATTTATAACTAAAGATTTTTATATAAAAAATTTTATACGTATATTATGTTAAAAAATAAGCTAATTAAAAATAAAAAGCTAAAATAAGTATATTTTAAAATATATAAAACGAAAGCATTTGTTTTAGCTTTAAATATTTAGTTTAAAAAAAACCGCTTTAATTAACTTGATTTAAAAATATAAATTAGTTATTTAGTTAACTATAATTTAATGAATATATATAAAATATAAAACCTTTTAAATAATTGTATTAAATTTACGTAAAACATGCAGTTTAATAAAAAAAGCTTTTATAATAGTAATATTAATAACTTATATAATATTATATAAGAACTTTTTTAAAAAACTATTAATATTATAATTATAAATAAAAACTTGTTTAAAATATAACTAAAAATAATTAACTTATACTTTAAGTTAAATTATAAAATTATATAATATATAGTAAAAAATAGCTTTAAAAATATAAAGATTTTTATAAGAAAAAAAAACGTATTTAAAATTTAAACTATAAGTTCTAGAGTAGTTTACAAGTTTAATTAACTTTATATATAAGCTATTTTTATACTATATTCTTTTTTTTTAAAGTTTTTTACTTTATTAAACCTTTTTATAGCTACTATTAAAAACGTTAATTTAAATTAACGCTTAGTAAAAACTGTTTTAGTTACTGCTTTTTTAAGATTTAAAAGTAAAAAAAACTTTATTACTTTTTATATTAAAATAATGTTTATAAAATATAGCTATTAGAAAGCTACGTTTAATTTAAAACGTTTAAACGTTATAAAATTATTATATAATAAGCTAATAAATAAAATTAAAAAAACTAAAATAGTTAATTATTTTTAAAGCTATTTTAATACTTTAAAAACTAGCTTTATAAATAATACTATATTGAAATAATATAAAAACAATAAGTTTAAAAATCTTAAAACTTTAAAAAAAAAGCTGCTAATAAAGAAAAAAGTATATTATAAAAATTTTTTTTATTACTTAAGTTTTATAAAGACTTAAATATATACTTAATTAAAAAAAGATTTTATAAAGCTAAGATCGTTTATTTAAAAAATTATTAAAAAATAAACTTTTAAAATAAAGTTAATTAATGTTTTGCTTTTAAAAAACTTACTTTAAATTATACATAAGTATATATATACAAGTTTAATAAATATAGCTATTTTATTAAATATAAAATTAAACTTATAATGTAAAAAAATTAATAACTATATAATAGTACAGAAAATATATATACTTTTATACTCGTTAAAAGATTATTTAAGACTTTAATTATAATCGTAGTTAAATTTAACTTAAAACTAAAGCAGTACGATACGATTAACGCGTTCGTAAACGTTTAATTAAATAAAAAGATTTATATAAAAATACTTTTAAAGCATTATAAGCTAGAAATTATTTTAAAGCTTTAAAAAACGCTATATAAACTTTAAAAGTTACTTTTTTTATAGTAAAAAAAGCTTATTTTAACTTTTTTAAGCTTAAAATTTATACTAATACTTTATAAGCTTTATTATTATTTTAAGAACGAAATGTTTATATTTATTTACATAAACAATATAATGCTTATATATTAGTAAAATAAAAAAGCTTTAACTATATAGTTAATTTAAAAGTTAAAAACGAAATATTAAATAATTAGTAGTAATAACTTTTAATAGTTTTTTAACGTGAAAATAATTTAAAATTATTAGTAAAAGCTGATTTAATTATTATAATTTTTATATATTAAAAAAATTAGCAAATTAAGTAATTTAAGCGGAAAAGCTTATTTAACCCTAATAAAGTTATAAGAACTTTTTTTTTTTAAAAGACTAGTATTAATTAAAAAGATTTATATATATTAATATAAATTAAGTTTTATTCTATACGCTGCTATAATTATATAACCTAATATAGCTTTTATAGCTTTAAAGCTTTTATAATTTAATTTAAATTTAAGCTTTAAACACTATAAAAAAGCTAACTAATTAATATCCTACTTATTTTATATTTAATATTACGTTTTAAAATATAAAAAAAAGAACGATCTAATCGTAATAAACGATTTATTATTTATAAATAATATAATCGATCGTAAAAGTTTTTAAGTATATATTATAAAGTTGTTTAAAAAAATTATCGGTTAAAAAACTAATAAATAAAATATAATTACTATTTTTACTATTAAAACTAAATTATTAATATTTATATAAACAGCAAAAAAAGCTATATTAATTAGTAAGCTAATATATAAATTAAAAATTACTTTTAATAATTAACAAATTACTTTTTAATACGATAACTAGTAAACAATAAAGCTTTTAAAAAAAAATATTACTAGCTTAAAAATTAAACTACGCTATATTAATATATATAATTATTAGCTATAATAAAAAGTTTAAAAAAAAACTTTAAATATTAAATATATACTTTTAAACAATATAATCGCTAACAAACTTATAAAAATACTATTTATAAATAAATAGCTTACTTTAATAAAGCAACTAAGCTTTATAGATATAAAAGTATAGTTATAACAAAAAAAGTTAAAAGAACTAAAAATTAATGATTTAACTGCTATAAAAGATTTTTTATTTAAAAAAGAGGTTAATTAATAAATTCTCTACGAATAGCTTTAAAGAACAAGTTTTTAAAACGAACTATTAATAGTTAGTTCTAAAAGAGTGTGTTAAAATAAAAGGATTATATAAAATAAAACATTAAAAGTGCGTGCAGTAATAGCTTTATATCTAGGGGCCTACTATATAAAATTTGCAGTGTATACTTTAAAGATAGAGCTACACTTACATAAGATAATAATAACACCCACTTGAATAAACGTTCAATACTAGCTCGTTTATTTCTAACATAACCACCCTACTTAATCGAATATATATATCTTAACCGCTATCTATGCTATAAATACAATTTCTACTTTATTATTATTTTTATTTTTATTTTTTTATTTTAATGTTTTTATATAATAATTAACTTTATATATAAGCTATAGTTTGCGCAGTAATATTAAATAGTAACTAATAAGTATTATCAACTAGATAAAATATTTTAAAAAGCTATATTTAACGTTATTTTAACAAAATTTTAACTTGCGAACAAATTTATAAATTTTTTTAAGCTTTATTTTTTTTTTAAAATAATTAATTAAATAAGTAATTAATTAAACTAAACTAAACTTTATATTAATATTAGTTAAGTTTTAAATTATAGTTTAAAATATAATAAAAATTTTTAAAAACTTTTATAAGCTAAAAAAATATATATATATACCTGTTTTTTTCGTTAAAACTTTATTATAAAAACTTTATAAACTAAAATAATTAATTATATGCGCGTTAATAACGTAATAATAAAAAATATTAATATTTTTTTTAATTATTTTAAAACGTTTAAGCTAACTAATTTAATACTAGATTATTTTTATAATACTAATAAAATAAAAATCGTTTAAAACATAAAAAAAAATTACTAAGTAGTTTTTAAAACTAAAAATTATATTATTTTAAAACAAATAAATAAATTATAGTTTTTAAATATATAAATAGTTTTAAAATAGCTTTTTAGTTATTAATTATTTTTAAACACAATAACGTTTAAATATAATAATTTTTAAATTAAAAAAATAATATATATAATTTATAATAGTTTTAATTATTACTTAATAAATAAACTAATAATAAAATTATTTTAAATTAAATATAAAATATTTTTTTATTTTATATTTAAGCTTTTTATAATAATAAATAAATAGTTTTAATATATAATAGCTATAATTTATATATAAATAATAAATATTTTTAGCTTTATTTAATAAATAAAATATAGTTAGTTTTTTATAAGCTTTACTGTTTTTATATAATATAAGTTTTAAACATAAAAATATTTAAGTTATTAAAAAAAACGTTTTAATGTTATTTTTATAACTACTTAAATATAGTTTTAAAACTAAAGCTTTTAAAAAAAAAATATTAAATGTTTTATATAAAGCTTAAATAAAAATTCTAGTTTTAAAAGTTATAATTAATACTTAAAAAACTTTTAAAATTAATTTATAAAACTGTTTAAAACTATTATTATTTAAATTTATAATTTTAAAAAATAAAAATATAGCTTAAATATTAGTTAAAACATTTATTATTTTTAAACAGTTAAAAATATTAGATTTTTTATAACTAATATTTTTTTTAACTATTAAAACGTTATTTAAAAATTAAACAATTTTTTAAACTAATTAAAACCTAATTTAAAAACGTATATTTTTTAATTCAGCTTTATAATAATTATAAAATAAAAAAACTGTAAAAACGGTTAATATAACTATTAAAACGATTACTAAATTATAAGCTACTAACGTTTATTTATACGCTAAAATTAAACATAAAATAAATAATACACGTAAAATAGTTAAAATCGTTTTTAATTATAAGTTTATTTAAATAGTAAACGTTTAAAAAACAAAATAAAAATTAAAAAATCATATAATCTATAAAAATAAAAATTCTAATTATAATATATCTAAAATAAATATTAAGTTAAATAAAACAGCTTAAAAAAATAATACAGAAATAAAAAACTTTATTAAAGTTTATAAACAACAAAAAAAATAGACCTGTAGTGCTATATTTACTATATAATCTATATTCGTACGTTATGGCTAGTTAGTGTTAAAAGTAGCCCGCGAGGGGATGGATCGTGACCAGGGGGTTTAGCTTAGTGCGGCCGGGCCGATGAATGAACATTGGCATAAGAGCTGCACAAGTGTTAGGCTAATAGTCGCATCCCGTTAATATAGTATAGCTAGCTCACTTTAGGAGGTATTGTGTTGGGAATGGTTGCGCATTGCAATCTGGGAAAGTACATATGAAATGGCCAGTTATGGGTGCGTTCAAGCTGATAACATCCAGAGGCGGAAAGGAAGATGTGGCAGAGTATGGAATCTGAGATGCCAAATACCCATTGTGGCGTTGGTGCTCTTCCTGCCGAAGCTTTGCAGCTTCTACTTCATCGTCCAAGGCTTCAATCCGTTCTAACTCTGCAGAGTGTCTTGCGTTTTCTCCTTGATCTTCGTCATCTATAGCGCATTAGCTACGGATTCTCGCCTAAACTAGCATTGGTGCTATTACGGTCTTCTGGTAGGTGGGAGGAAGACGTATTGGATTTCTCTGGTTGAACTAAACGCCTGAGAGGCTCCGTCACTTTCTTGAGCCCAGGAAAGTTCAGTTTTCGGAGGTGCCGAATGATGTTTAAACTCGAGAAAGTTGTAAGGTCTATTCCGGACAATAACGATGAACTATAATCTGTGAAAACATGCAGGGTTTCGATCGTTTCGTGGCCGATAAGAACCTCGTGGACCAATTTTTCAAACACGTGGAATTCCTTGGAAATTGTTTCGGAGGGCTGAGTGCTCCCTGTACTAGTAGAATCCAAGTTTTCCACCGAAAATGTCAAGTGGGCAATCCCAGATGTAGTTTCAGTACTCCCGTCTGCGAACATAATGGTCTCTTCGTTCGGCGAATGTTGAATCGAGTCCTCGCATAGCTTAAACTCATGAGATCAATATCAGATCCCGAGTCGGCATTTGCGAAGACAACATGATCGTCGAGGCGGCATAGTAAATGTCTCCTAGGCGCACCGATTGAATGGACCCGAAGTGCTTGGGTTTGTGGTACTGCAATCTCAACAAGACGATCACGGTGACTGGTGAAAGTCTCAGTTGCTTCTAGGAACGCCATTCCCATGATCACGTCGACAGCAAGTGTCTGGAAAACGTAGAAGGCAATGAGTGGTGGAGGCTGAAGGGTCATGCCAGATGCAAAATTGCAGAGTGATACAACTTTTCCTAATGATCTTATTAGCTTGCCATTGGCTAAGCAGAAGTCCTTTTGGTGATATTCAAAAGATGTAAGTGCAAGCCCCA
Organism: Xylariaceae sp. AK1471; assembly: GCA_023159215.1. NCBI lineage: Eukaryota > Fungi > Ascomycota > Sordariomycetes > Xylariales > Xylariaceae > Xylariaceae sp. AK1471. The sequence goes on along the minus strand of JAJKLI010000009.1, from coordinate 800,371 downwards.
GAGACTGAGCAAACTTCCAAGACATCACATTGTCATCTGACCCAGAGTCGGCACACGTAATAACCTTAGTGAACTCAATCTCTCCTTTTATATATATGGGAAGACCCCAGCGTTTTAGTGTCTTGGTTGCATGTCCTTTAGGCATTGTCTGATCACTACGGCTAGGGCCAACGGATGTGCCATCCAAGAGGCTATCAGTCGGTAAGCACTAGAATTATATTTCTCAGTGGTATCTCTAACTAATTGTATGACGCTTGACTTACTCTTGAGTTGACTGATGGCGGTAATAATGCTTCGAGTTGCGCTTGTCTAGAAATAGCCGGGTCCCTGCCACTCATAATTTCCAATAGAACAGCATCTAAGGCGCTTGGATCTGTTGCTCTTGTTTTTCGCTGCTTTAAGAGAGAATGGTTTGGTCTTGCACCAAGACTGACTGGGAAACCGGAGACTCGAAGCGCGGGTGCCCATGGCGTGTTCTATCAATCGTGTAAATCAGACAATTACAATATTATATGGAATAACTTACTAGGTCGAAGCTTTCTATGCTATCATCCTCAAAATCTGGTTTTAGGTTTGGACTTGGCTTCACCTCTGGGCGACGCGGTGTCATTAACGGGGTATTCTGATGGAAAAACTCATCGGGATCGGGATCGTAATAATTGAATGCTGACATTATGCTCTAGTTTTAGACCTCAGTGGCTCTTGGTAGTTATAATCGAGATCAAATATTCAGCAGTGTAATTTTTCAAGAGGCACCTATTTGGTCGGGCTTTTGAAGCGGGGATAACGGAGGTCCAGACGTGGTCAGGCTCATCGCAGAACGCCTAGCAGCACGTGATATGTATCTCCCCAATGACCATCGAGATACAATATGCATCCTCTAGTCACAATACACATCGACTGATTTCCAACAATAGACGCCCCGGAGCATAATGGATGCTCACGATCGAGCGAGGAAGATAAAACCCTTGAAGGGATTCCCTTCGTTTGCAGCTTTCATAGCAAATGACGCTGACAAAAGTACACTGATTTTCAATCGATTCGATGGCCTAGCTGCCAGAAGCCTACTATATATGCAAGAGGAAATTGCCGAGTTGCAGGCAGAACTGGAGGCATTTGATGCAGAAGACAGCCGTGACGCCGAATCCAAGAAAGCAGGCCGGAACTGGAAAGAATTCAAGAAGAAATCACCGAGGCGTATCGAGTTGGTCAAAGAGATTCGAGCACAAATGAAAGAATACCGTAAGGCTCGTCAACCCCTTCCCCCCTGTCCAAATATTTTAACAGATAAATATATCTTCAGGTGAAGCCCTGCTTGCCGAGAGTCATATTGCGGCTCTTCCACCTCCTGACAAGCGAACATTCAAAGCTTTTCGAGGTGAATTGTTTAAGTGGGATCCCGAATCAAGCAGGAGTCTGTGTATTATTGGTGGACGAACCAAATTCCTGTATGATGACATTGAGGAACTTGTCGCTCTTAGAACACTAGAGCATCAAGACAAGCTTTCGCAGTTTGCTGAAGATTATCTAGGCCTTTTTTTCCAGGTATGTGAGCATACCTGTGACAGAGAACGCTAGAGTGTTGCTTGGTCACTGACGAGATTTCTGCGCAGGATAGGTCTAAGAACAATACCTTTGAGACGTCATACGCCAGCTACATATCTGGTCATTCCATCTCAACATTTGTCTCCTACCTCAGTACCTTCTTGGCGGCCATTTTACTAGTTGGAGCCATCCTACTTCTATACAATGTTAGAGATCCGAATAAAAAGCTCGGCTTCTTAGCCCTTTTCACCGTTCTCTTTGCAACATCCGTTGGCCTCCTGACCAACGCAAGGAGGGCAGAAGTATACGGTGCTACAGCAGCGTGGGTGTCGTTCCATCCGCGCCTTACCAAGTAAACCGCTAATCCGCTACCCAGTTATGCAGCCGTTCTTGTAGTGTTTGTTAGTGGGAACTTAGGAAGTAATATGACTTCTTAAATTTCCCGCTTTAATAGCGTTATATGGTACATTCCGAAACGTTGCTAGGAGTTTGCCAGCCCAACATGATGTATAGCCAACTTCACGATCTTTCGGTGTCAGTTCAGGCTATTTGTGCCATTGGTTAGAAGTACCTTGGACATGAGGACTCTTCGTGCTACTGTAGCTTTTGCGTCAATACAGACATCGAGATATGTCTTATGAGATGAGAGAAGCAGGTCCCTACTGATATGTCAGGGCCGAACGATTTAATTAGCAATCCCTCTCATTACTTATGCAGCGCTCCTTCTCGGGAAAGCCTACCTGGAAGTTGAGAGTGCAGCGAAATCGGGGACATTGAATCTTGAGGGAAGATGGGGAACGATGGAGAAAGCTAGGCGAATGAAAAGCTCGGTAATGGTCATACAGTCGGTGGAAACAAATACCGCGTTTTTTTTCGGACCCCGCTCCAACCACTAAATCAGCATTCAATCAAATAACTTTAAGAACAAATTCTATAGCTAATTTATATACGTTTTCTTAATAAAAACAAATACTGTATTCGCTCTTTAATTTTTTTTATAATAATGTAGTTTTTATATAGTTCTAATATTTTATATATTATTTATAAGCGTTAATTACGATTTAAAGTTTATTTTTTATACTTTTTATTAAATAATTAAATAAATTTTATTTAAAGCTATATTATATTTTAATAACTGTTTAAATTAGTAATTGCTTTAATTTAGCGTTTTTTAAAAAGTTTAATAGTTTTAAACGTATATTATATATACGTTTTGTGACAGCCTAGGTGGGGCTTGCAGTGGCTGACCCCACTAGCTGCCAGGTGTGGCTGGGTGTGGCTAAGGCAGGGGCAACCTATTGTTCACTGTGGTGAATGGAGTTGCTATGGTGAAGGGCACAATTGTTTCGCGTATATATTGGTTTTTCTATACGGACCTGTAAATTAGTTTCCTTTCCTTCAAGCTTAATATTTTATCCAGAATATAAGGTAAATTCGAGCCTTGCCTCAACTGCCGTATTCCACGCCATCACACGTTTTTTAAATAATTTTTAAACATTTTTAATAAAGTTAAAGTTTAAAAAATATACTAGTTAATTTATTAATTTAATACTGTTTTTTTTAGCTTAATTATATAACTAATTTTTTATTATATTAACTATATATATAAAAATATTATTTTAAACAAATATAAAGTTTAGTTTATATATAAAAAAAAGCGTTTTTTAAAACGTTTTTAAAATAACTTTACTAGTAACTTTTTTATGCTTTAAATTAAGGTTTTTTTAAAAATTTATTAATATAATATGTTTATTTTATATAATAATATTTTAAAATATTTATAAATATTTTATTAGCTTAATTTTTAACTGTATATTTTTTAGCTTTAAACGTTCGTGTTAAATTAAGTTAATTAAAATAAACTATATAAGTAAAATAAAAAGGTTTAATTTATTTTGCTATAAAAAACTTATTTTTAACGTTTACTTTTTTTGTAAGCTACTATAAACTTGTTTAAAAAAATCTAATATTTTTAAAATAATTAAAGCTTATTATAATACTTTAAAGTAAAAGCTAAACGTTTTATAGTATAGTTTTTAGTTAATTTAAGCTATTAAAATGTTTTATAATATTATATACTTTAGTTTTTAAACTAGTTGATTATAATATATGTTGAAAATATGCTTCATTATAAGCATATATTCTATGATTTACCCGATATTCACTTATGGAATGTCATGGAATGTCATGGAATTCTATGGAATTCTATAGAATTCCGTAGAATATTTTCGAATATTCTACGCCACTCGACTCCACTCGTTTGATTTATAAGCATATATTATTAATGCTTATTAATACGATGGAATATATTAGAGATATATGGAATTAAGGGAGATTGTGTATATATAAAGGTCTTGTTTCTTGATTTCTAGATTAACTTTAACAATAACAATAAGTTCAACACATTCATTACATAAACAATTCATTACGGTCTTACCTTTCATACATAACCCATGTACAACGATATATTCGTTCAACAATATATAAACAAATTTTTAACTTAATTTTATATATTAAATTAACAGCAGAAATAAAATAGTTTTATTTTATTAACTTTATGTTGAAAATATGCTTCATTATAAGCATATATTCTATGATTTACCCGATATTCACTTGTAGAATGTCATGGAATGTCATGGAATTCTATGGAATTCCATAGAATTCCGTAGAATATTTTCGAATATTCTACGCCACTCGACTCCACTCGTTTGATTTATAAGCATATATTATTAATGCTTATAAATGCTTATTAATACGATGGAATATATTGGAAATATATGGAATTAAGGGAGATTGTGTATATATAAAGGTCTTGTTTCTTGATTTCTAGATTAACTTCAACTTTAACAACAACAATAAGTTCAACCACTTCAATACATTCATTACATAAACAACAATACGGTCTTACCTTTCATACATAACCCATGTACAACGATATATTCGTTTAACACTTTATAATATACTTTTTATTACAAGCTTTAAGCTTTAAAAAGCGCTTTTAACTAAGCATAGATTTAGCAAACTTCTAGATTCTATACTGATTTTAAATACCTTATATTAACCGTATCGGAACTGCTTTCTTAACCGCGATCGTTTTAATAAACAGTCTAGCAGACTATAAAACTGCAATCCTTGCTCTCTTATAAAGTAAATAGTGCTTTTTAGGTTTTTTTAGGCTATTAAGTAATATTGAAACCATTATTAAAAGTAGTAGTAGTTATGAGGGTTGGTAGAGCGGTATAAAGGTGGGTAAAAAAAACGCGGTTATTTTTTCCCCCCACTGTAGTGGAGTAAACAACCGAACTTTAGTGCATTAGTGCGGAGCGTAGTTGACTCGTCCAGCTTGTAATTGCGGCATCTTTGGAGCTAACAGCTCGCCCACTATGAGTTTTCTAGCTGACCGAATTGCTTTGCGCCGACTTCGCCCAGATTTTACTTCGTTGCTCTCGACCTTCTTCGACTCACCGTAGCTTAGTAGGACCACAGAGCTTCCCCGACCTTTCTTAAACCACGGAACTCTATATCAAACAACAGCGCTGATTCAATTGATTCTTTGTATGGGTCATTGAGAGTATCCCGTGAACATTCAAGCCCCCTCTGCTTGCCAATCGCCTGCTAGAAGCTCTCTTAAGCTCCTAGCCATGGCTATTCACGCTCTCCTCCGAGTCCGAGCTCCGGCGGCTCTGGGTCGGCCAGTGATTGCTACTGCAAGGCAGTATACGTACGTCTGAACGCCATATCGCCTCCCGTTACACAGAACTTCAGCTAACGTCCTACCGTTAGGCGTTGCCTCAGCACCACCCCTGCTCGCCGATCCGATGATGGCCTGAACAAGATCTCCCGCACTATCACACAGCCCAAGTCACAGGGCGCCTCACAAGCTATGTTATACGCCACCGGTTTGGAGAAGGAAGACATGTCAAAGGCCCAGGTTGGTATCTCGTCCGTGTGGTGGGAAGGCAACCCGTGCAACATGCATCTTATGGATCTATCCGCTGTAGTCAAGAAGTCTGTCGCACGAGCTGGCCTCGTCCCCTACCGATTCAACACCATTGGTGTATCCGATGGTATATCCATGGGCACAACAGGCATGCGGTATTCTCTTCAGAGCAGGGAGATCATCGCCGACAGTATCGAAACCGTCATGCAGGGTCAATGGTACGATGCCAACATATCCCTACCGGGCTGTGACAAGAATATGCCGGGTGTCTTGATTGCCATGGGTCGCGTCAACAGGCCCAGCATCATGGTTTACGGAGGCACTATTAAGCCTGGCTGCACCATGGATGGCAAGACGATCGACATGGTCAGCGCCTTCCAGGCATATGGGCAATACATCTCCGGTGAAATCAACGAGGAACAGCGATTTGACATCATTCGTCATGCTTGCAATGGAAGCGGTGCATGCGGTGGCATGTATACGGCAAACACAATGGCCTCCGCCGCCGAGACGCTGGGCATGACCCTCCCTGGAAGTAGCAGCAGCCCCGCCGAATCAAAGGCCAAGATTCAGGAATGCGAGAATATCGGCGAGGCCATTAAGAACACAATGAAGGAAGACATCAGGCCGAAGGACATTTTGACAAGACAAGCCTTCGAGGAGGCCATGGTCGTCGTCAACATTCTTGGAGGCAGCACCAACGCCGTACTGCACTTGATCGCTATCGCTGACTCGGTGGGCATCAAGCTGACAGTCGATGACTTCCAAGCCGTTTCAGACCGGACACCATTCCTAGCTGACTTGAAACCATCGGGCAAATACGTTTTCGAAGATCTGTACAAGATTGGTGGTACCCCGTCCCTGCTGAAGTTCCTTATTGGCGAAGGTATCATCTCTGGTAACGGCATTACTGTGACGGGCAAGACCATAAAGCAGAATGTGGAATCATGGCCATCATTTCCTAAGGATCAGCAAGTTATTCGGCCATTCTCAAATCCGATCAAGCCCACCGGCCATATCCAGATCCTGCGTGGCTCGCTCGCGCCTGGCGGTTCAGTCGGCAAGATCACTGGCAAGGAGGGGCTTGTATTCGTTGGCAAGGCCAAGTGCTACGACCAGGAGAATGATTTCATTGAGGCTCTCGAGAGAGGTGAAATTAAGAAGGGCGAGAAGACAGTTGTCGTGATTCGATACGAAGGACCCAAGGGTGGCCCCGGCATGCCCGAGATGCTAAAGCCTTCGTCTGCCATCATGGGTGCAGGCCTCGGCAACGACGTTGCGCTACTGACAGATGGACGGTTCTCGGGCGGTAGCCACGGTTTCCTGATCGGACACATTGTGCCCGAGGCCGCAGAGGGTGGCCCCATTGGTCTGCTCAAAGACGGCGATATTGTTACTGTTGACGCGGAGAAGCGCGTCATTGACTGCGATGTCAGCGAAGAGGAGATGAAGAAGCGCAAGAACGAGTGGACGCCACCCGCGCCGAGATATACGAAGGGCACCCTCACGAAGTATTCGAAATTGGTCAGTGACGCAAGCCACGGATGCGTCACGACAGACGCTTGAAGTCAAATCTCCTAATCTAGACTAAGGACGCACAAACCGCCCGTGAAAGTTGGAGCGTGGAGGGAATGCAGTGATACTGGACGGAAAGCAGCAAGCATTTACTCACATGTGTATATGTGAATACCTGGGTTATATGATAGGAGATATTATCTCCATGTAAATATTTTGTTCCGCCGATCGAGGCTACACGACCCGGAAAGATAAAAAGCGCGCAATTTTGGTTTTGCTTAAATTTGGAACTTAGGATAGGTTCAACGAGATACTAGTTCACAATAAACGCTTTGAGGCCTGCCCTGCCTTTAATTAGAGCCTAATGACGTATAAAGTCACTTCGACAGGTTTCGCTTTTCGTCACTCTTGTCAGCATTGCGGTCCGGCACGCATGGCCCAAAACCAACAGCCTAGTACATCATTCCCCACATGCCATAATAATACCAGAGTCACGATTTGCTTTTGAAAGATGCTACATGACGCCAAAAACTTATGCCAACCCAGCGGACTCTTAGATTCAATAATGTGCGCAACTCTTCTGCTAGACAGTGCATACACATACAACTATGACTGTTAGTGTGGATCACCTCTTGCCTTTGGACCAGACTTGGACAAACGCGGCTTTGTCGTGCAGTGTCAAGCCTACGCGCTTGTTCCTAGCTAATCTAGCAAGGGCTTCGGCGACGTGGTCCAAAAGTCGTTGTTCTTCCGGCGTGAGGTCCTCTCCTCCCTCACCACCACTACCTGCTTTCTGGTCTGTTGCACCGTGGGATAATCCATTAGTAGCTATCGACATATTGGAGACCCCCTCGGCGACGCGCACGCGAATATAGTGCGTTGGTTTGCTGAGCAGGTTCCACAAGAATGACACCCAGGCGCCGGGGATGGGGGTCGTGATGTCGGCGGGCGTATAGCGCATGCTGACGGGGAATATTTGGGCGTCGGTGGGACACGATAGCAGGGACGGCGAGAACGGCAGAATGCCCTTGCCATTCGTAGTCGTCATCTCGGGGAACACGGCGATGACGCGGTGTGGGTTCTGCTCAACGAGGGCACGGAGGGTCGTCAGCCCCGTTTGCGGGATCGACGTTTTCGGTGGCGTGAGCGCAAGCGTCATGGCACTGAACAATGATAGGCGCTGCACCTTGCGTGTTCCGGCGTACGAGATCACGAAGATGGGGTCGAAGATGGCCGCCAGGTAGACGGCGTCGACGGGGCTTGTGAACTGCGCCGCGATGACAGCGCGCTCGCGCGGAAAGCGGGATTCGGGCTGCTGAGATAGGGACCCGCGCTTCACGCCGTCGAGCTGAAGATCAACCCACCAGATGCCGGGGATTCCGAGCATTGTCCATAGTAGGAGCTTTCGCATAAACTGTGGCAGAGGAAGGTGGTCCAGCACGAGGAAGTAGCCGGCGCAGTACGTCAGGAAGAGCGGGAATCGGAAGATGAAGAGCCCTACACCGAGAATTGTGGCCAAGGTCGTGGTTGGTGTCGTGGTTGGGAGGAAGGGCGATATACCCGAGCCTAAAAGAAGCAGATGTTCCCGTCAGCTCGGTTGTGCTTTGCGCCACGGGGTCGGGAGTTATAGAAAGAGAGACTAGAGCTTACCCCTGTCTCGGAACTGGCTGTATTTCTCCATGATCTATCAATCACTAACAACTGGCGGTGACTATAAAAGTTTGTCGTACTGCCTAAGTAGGAGGAGTTAGAGGAAAAGGGTGAGCTGGGCTAGCGTCATAAGGTATCGAGGGGTTGATTAACGAGACAACATTAGGGAAAGTAGGGGTCGTCTTGAAGCTAACACATAGTTTGGGGAAGGATGATAAATTTCGTAAAATTGGGAGCCGTCTCTAGTACAGAGAGACCTCGTCGGTGAAGTAACCAAGTCGTATGGTATGTAGAGACAGCCTCAACTGTCTTCGTGGTGCCAACTCATGGAATGGTGGGCACACTTATTTCATCATTTTGACATTGAGACGGAGTACAGATTGGCATGTGAAGGGCCCAGAAGCTCGAGCCACGCTAAAATACGGCTGGGCTGGGCTAGGGATTCTCTGAGTGGTCAAAATCAGGATCCACCGGATCCACCTCTAAACTTGTAGACTTTAACCAATTTGGGGCGTTGCCCGATCAACAAAACCATCAAATGTAAGCAAAAACACTTGTACCGAAACAGTGCACCACTTGTCGGCCCCATTTGCGTCAACAGTCCGGCGGCCACTCGCAACACAGCATTCATTTTGACCCTGGGAGCTTGTACCTACAATAACAGCTTATCGAATCCCTATGGCCAAGGCTTGTCTATGGAAATAATCCACCATCGATACCGAGACCTGTCTGGGTCGCATTGCACCCTCTATCATCACTTTAAGCTCTGACTCCCGCATCAGACGCTTGTCATCGTAGCTGGGCTTATCTGCTACTCCATTGTTTGGTCTTCCGCCACCTTGTTGCCTTTACTCTTCGGTGTCGTCGCAGGTAATGGATGAAAACATGGTATGCTAGTCAGCTAGTCACCTTGATATGCGAGCGCATGCTATGATACTAACATGGTACTTTCACAGTCTCGTCCTTCTAAGCTCAAGCTCCCCACAACGCAGATACCTTCGTCGCTTTCTTCGTCCACCCACGGCGGCCACGGCCTTCATGAAATTACGGATTCTCAGAGCAATGCGCGCTCTCAATATACAGCTACGGGACTTGCGGGTGGGGTGAAGCGCAACGTCCCAGCTCCAGGTGCGAACCACCCTTTCTTTCATCATCTAAGACAACAATGGCAGCAGCTTACAGCGGTATCCTAGCGTTATATCCAGACGCCAAGCGGAAACCATTGGGAACTGGTATCGAATTCCATAGCAGATCCTCCGCTACATCCATAGCCAGTAGCACAAAGGGTGTTCGAGGCAATTCCATAAGAGACTTAGTAAGTGGTGCCATCTTCGCTTGCTAGTCCTACCGGTTCTGAGCGCCGAACGGGTAACGCGAACAAGACATCGTGTCTTTCTGTGGTTTCCGAACACTGAAACACCACTATACGCCTCGCCTGCAGCCTAGGACGGCGCAGATGGTAGAATACCTCTATTTCTATAGATAGAGGGTCAAACAAGCCGTTTGATGTGACCCTTGATGGTTCAAGCCTTAAGGACGCAGGCACGCGATACGATGGGCCTACGAATCAAATTTCACTATTTCTTACACTTATTTGGTTGGTATACTGACCTCGTACAGACCCGGCCTCCTAGCTCGAATACTACCAATTTCGGCGGTCCGCGACAACTCTCCAACAGCAGCTACACATCCAGCAGCAGTTATGCCAGTAGCGTCGGACCCGGTGCTCGACCACGATCACGTTCGCATACGAGGACACAGTCGGCTACTAGAACAGCCCGGCCTGCGACTTCTATGGGTACTAGGGATGACGGACAAGGCAGCAATGGTATAGTGCCCCAACTGCAAATTTCATCTGCAATCCCGATCAAGAAAGACGCTGTGCACAGCAAGAAGCTGCGAAAGTATAGGTCTACACAAGTGTTGTCGAGCTCAAAGTCGAGCTATGCCCCATTGCCGAGAGAAAGAGAGGTTTCTTTGAGTCAGGAGTTCAAGAATATGTCACTTGATGGGAAGGGTGTGCAGGAGCAAGGAGGTCAAGCGAGTTCCATGCCCAACACAGAAGCTGGATTATCCAGCTCACTTCTACACAATGTGACTCCGCGCAGAGATGGAAATCGTGCCGCACACGTGCCGAAATATGTCAATGAAGAACCTCTGGATAACCAAGCGGCTCCTGAGACTCCCACTATGACACAGATGTTCCAGGGTCTTGAACGCTCAATCAAAGCTAATATGACACCTGCTGTATTGGCACCATCCCCTTCGCCAACTAAAACACCATTTTTAAATAGGTTTTCTAACACGACGGGGTTTTTAGTCAACGATATCGACGAAAAAGTTGGTCGAATGGATAGTGAACTGCAAAGAGTAAGAGAGTTTATGGAATCGGCTGAGAGGAACGGTGCCAGTATCAAGGAGGAGCTCGAGTTATCGAAGAAGAGAGGTGTGTATTGCACTTATTAACGAGGCAACCCCCCCCTGAGCAGCCATACTAACATTGCATAGCACTTACCCTAGAAGACGAGAGGAATGAACTACGATCAGATAGGCTACGCCTCAAAGACCAGCTCGAAGATGCTGAACGTCTAACTCGCAGACTTCAGTTTGACCTGGAAGAGGAACGGAGACAGCATGACCGGCAATACAAAATCATCGAAGATGACCACAAAAGGGAGCTCGAACTTAAAGCTGAGGAGTTCAATCGAGAGGTGGAGAAAATCGAAAAGTTGCAACAGGAGTTTGAAGATAAGTGTGGAGCAGAAGCCGAAGCCCGTCTAGAGAGACTATCACAAGATAACAAGGAGCTACGAATTGCCCTCGAAAGACAGAAGCGCGACCATGAGCATGAGATACGATTACTGCACGAGGATATTCAGCGACGCGATGCTGACCTGCAAAGAATCGAGGGTGAGCTGCGAAAAGCTACCAATGAACAGTTTAATCTCGAAACTCAGATTCAAGGGAATAATGAAACCATCGACCGACTCAGGAAAAGAGCTGAAGACGCCGAAGAGAGACTTTCCAAAGACCAGGGACACCTTGGTGGTCAAATTAGTCTGCTAAGCTCTACTCTCGATTTGAAGTCCGAACGCATCCAGACTCTCGAGGAAAACGCCAAGAAGTTGCAAGCTGAGTGCGAGCTCGAGGTCCTAAAGATCAAATCGGCTGCTGAGAAGAAGATTGCCGATGAAACCACCCTATTGAGGGAGAAATTAATTAAGGAGGAAGAGAGGCGCCACAAACTGTTCGAGCAGCTCCAAGAGCTCAAAGGGAACATTCGAGTCATGTGCCGCATCAAACCACCGTCAGATCCTGCCAAGGAAGCTCTCATACCCTTCAAACCGCAATGGAACGAAATAGACGAGGACAAGATTGATGGCCTTACCATACCCACGGTCAGAGAAGATCCAACAGAACCCGGGAGAATGCTGCCTGGAAAACCACGAGACTTCAACTTCGAACGAGTATTCGATGGGAAGTGCACCAACCGAGACGTATTCGACGAGATTAGTCAGCTCGTACAATCCGTCATGGATGGGAAGAAGGTGTGCATCTTCTGCTATGGCCAAACCGGCTCGGGCAAGACCTTCACCATGAGCAAACGCCAGGGCGATGACGATGACGGTGTTATCCCAAGAACCCAAGCCATGATCTTCAGCGAAGTAGAGAGGTTGAAGACGTTAGGCTGGGAGTACACGGTTGAAGGCAGCTACCTAGAAGTTTATCAGGATAAACTCTACGACTTGCTTGCATCACGGAATTCGAAGCCTGAGCCATTGACTGTGGATCCCCTCGGGGACGAGCTCAAGATCAAAGGCCACGATTTCACGCTCCTTAACGACGCACGGGATCTCGACGAGATGGTCAAAACGGCAGATAATAACCGTCATGTCGCAGCCACAGCCAAGAACGACAGATCGTCTCGTTCGCATTCGATTCTCGTACTGAAAATTTACGGCGTGAAGAAGAATGAAGACGGAGAGGTCATCAAGATACGGAAAGGCACATTGAACTTGATTGACCTGGCAGGTTCCGAAAAGCCCGACAATAATGGCCCACCTCAGGCATACAAGGAAGGTGTCGAAATCAACAGCTCCCTCAGCTACCTAAGGACTGTCCTTGCTAGCTTAGGGCAGGGCAAGACTGAAGGTGTCGATTTCCGGTCTTATACTCTGACACAGCTGCTTCGCCCATCCCTTGGAAAGGGCTGTAGGACCCTCATGTTTGTCATGGTCAGTCCGCTGAAGGAGAATGAGAACGAGACTATTCGTAGTCTGGAGTTTGCACGAGATGTAAGTCACCATAATATTTCCTATGGGCATTAACCACTTTATTTCCGTGCTCAAGCGGTAAACTGACACCTATCACAGGCTCAAAAGGTCAAGATGGGCGGCAACGGTGCCGCCAAGTCAAAGAGGTAGACATGCTAGGCCTGAAGAATATGTTGCTAAGCATGTATACCCTGTCGATATTGTTTGGAACCTCGTTGCTCGAACAGGGCATCGTGTTCCTGCTTGGAATTGTTTAGCAGGCGATTTGAAATGTTCGTGTCTGTTGTTTGTTGGTTTAGAAAAGGTAAACTGCTACCTGTTGGAGTTGAGAATGAATGGAGGCGGGTATTCGTGTTATTAGGGTAAGGAGGCATTTGGCGTTTTTGCGTATGACGGCCAAGTTTCCTCTCACCAGCCCGTCTGGTAACCAACCTCAGTCCAGTACCATCTGTAGATAGTCCTTATGGCATAATGGAACGTACATGAACCTCAGTTCCTTTTGAGATCAGATGAGACGATGGATTATGTAAATGAAATAAGCATGAGCAAAATGAACATGTCAAGTCTGATTTCAACACTTCATTGCGAGTCATTGCACATGAACATTATTTAGTAGATGAGTTCCATGCGTAGTTACGTAGCTCTTTCCTTCTTCTGAAGGTCCAACCTTGCTCCTGGAGACACATGTGCCCCATTGAAGCAGCGAAACTCTGAGCGTAAGGTTCTTGTTTAAACACATCGTTCCTGGCCTTCTTAAATATGAGCGCTCATCTATGTTTCCACTAAGAACAGTTGTTCTAGTCCTCGATGATCTGCAACTTCAGCCTACAGCTTATAGACCAACCCTTCACTCGGCAGAACCTCACCGCGCGCAAGCCGATCCCACCCCTTGATGACGTCCTGCATGCCCTCACCCCAAGTGACGCCAAACCCCTTAATCCCACCCTTGCGCAACTGCTCCCAGGACTCGCCCTCCTCAGCCCAGTACTTCTCCTCGCCTATCGTTTTCATCGCGCGCCGACGCATATCGTCCGCATTGACGCGCACGGCGTTAAACGGAGGCTGTGCCGGTGCCCCTGCCGGCGCCGTCGAAGGATCGACGATCTCAGACCCGATGCCGACGAATAGTAGATTCGCGTACTTCGGCGCGAGAGCAGCCGCCCAGCGCCCGGCGGCGCCCGCACGCGCGCCAAAATCAAAGACAACGATTCGTTTCCCAGCTTCGTGGCCGTGATCCCGTAGTACGGCTAAGGGATCTGCGCTAGTGAGGACGACGGTATCGTACTTGCCCGTGCCGTCCACGAAGGATTTGGAAGATTCGCTCGAGACGCCGATGAGTTTGCGCGGACGGCCTTCTTCATGCGTGGTCCTGTTGCGCAGGAGTGAAGCGAACGCCACGCCGACTTTGGACCCGGGCGCGAAGATTAGGACCGTGGCGTCGGCCAGATCGGCGTCTTGCGCGCTCCACGGGGCGTCGTCTGGGCCGGGCGCGGGCGCGACGACGCGGTTCACATCGGAGCTGAAGACGAAAGACGCCATTAAGAACGCCGTGGCGTGCATGACGCGCAGCAAGGCATCGTAGGCGACGCCGGGCGTCTTCTGCGCGATATCACTGCCTCTGCCCGAGGAAGAAGGATACACGAAATACCGATTGTAGATGGGCATGACGTGCTGTCTGTAGCTGCTCGTGACGAAGATCTGGTCCTTGATATTTCCGTTGGCGTGCGTCTTGACCTCGAGGTCCTGCGGCAGCGTGCCGAGCGGCACGTAGCCCCAGACATAGCTCCCCTTGGGAACTTCTGGGACGGTAGACTCGAGCACCTCGGCGTAGCCCCAGGCGCTTATGCGTCCGTACTTGGAGGCGTCGTTGTAGGGCGCTGGAACGCTGGGCGGTAAGGGGTGCACATCCCACCAGTTTAGTAGACTGCCTAGAGCCGCATATGTGAAGTTGTTTACGGTTAGGCTCAGGACGCTAGTTCGTAGACGCAGTGAGGAGGGACCTAAGGGCGGGTAGGGGAGGGCGGAGGGCAGGGAGAGGAGGGTTTGCTGGAAGTAGTTCTTCTTGTCTAGGATTTGGACTGTGGGGATTTCGGAGGCCATGGTGAGGTTGATGATAGATGGATGGCTTGATGAGATTTACTTTTATCCTTTGTTGAGATGTTTCAATTAGATAGGTGAGTGTGATGGCTCAGTGATTCTGATTGATGTATTGATGCAGATTATCATATCTCTCATTTATATATACATGAAGTCATCTCCCCGTATTCCGACCAGGCCGAAGAATCATTGTAGGAACGGAGACAGTGGGTCAAGCTGACCGACGCGGAAGGTTTGTTAGTCCATTCTCATCCCTCGCATTCGGATATCACCTAGTCTAGGGAGTATTAGACGGTCATACAACGTACTATGCAAGGCATCGCGTGCCACGATTAACTCAATACCCTGGTTTGAAGTTGAAGTTGCCCCTTGCGGATATAGATGCAACGGCTCCCCATCTAGATAGATATATGGGTTAACAAGTACCTAGGTGTTCACGTTATAGGTGTTCTAGTCTCGCGTTAAGCTTTGCATTGGTTTCGTACCTTTTTATAGCTGTTTTTCATTTTGATTTAAAGTCATAGCCAAGTTTATATGCCAAGGCCCGGAACTACTGAGCTATAGACTAATAAAGGACCCCGGCGAGCCAAAATAAATTCCTAGCGGGTATGACAATCACTTAGTGTCAACACTAACGCTATGCTACTGGCGTGGCCCGTTGGTGTTATACTTATGAAACAAGGCCGCCCATTACAGTTATTTTAGTTTCATAAAGGCACAGTAGACAGAGAGCTCTTCGTACTTTATGTTGAATACGCCCATCCAGCACCTCACAGTGCTAGGACTCTGAGCACCATGGTCATATTGCAGACACATCACGTGCCAAAATGTATACTACCTAACACAGGGTGGACATCTGGCATATAGCTGGAGTCTGGGGGATGTTGCGAATTTAACTACGGCCGAATTCGTCATATGTTCTTCGTTTGAAGCTAGCAGGATCACCATTGCGAAGAGTCGGGTTCTGATATTTAGGGAACGAGTCTCCCGATGTCCAAATGATTGATGTTTACGAACTAGTGAGTATGCGGTGCGAAGAGGGGTCTGACTGGTGGTGGTCAATGGGAAATGGCGGAGTTTGGGGCTGTGCTGCGAATTGTGCTGCACTACGTAGGTATTGTCAGGCTGCAATCCTTCATTCTCAATTATTTGTGTGTTGAGCAAATGTCGCGCATGTTTAACGAATTCCTATGTTTCGATTTCAAGACCCGAAAATCTGCGACATAGAGCCGATTAGCTAGTCCAGTGACCAATGGACTCCCACAACGAAAAGGTTGGCGACATCGCGTCGAAGAGCTGAGCTACGATGGAACGTACACACCCGCCACTTCAACCTGAGAGGTGCGACTTATGTTGTCGCATCGACATCAGAAAGACATTGTTGCAGGAGCCATCGACATTGAATAGCTCAAAGACTAGCTTTGGGAGTGTGAAAAGCGAAGCATCTTCCTTGTCTCCGGGGTGCGCCTTTTGCAAGGTCGTCTTCGACTCATGGGCGAAAAGTTGGTACAACTTTGCGACAAAGAATTTCCTGAACACATACCGTGGTTTTCGTCATGAGGCATACGAAAGAGATCCCAAACGATATTTCAAATACTGCTCTACTTGCTTCGAGGTCGACGATAGGCTTTTCTTCTTCCCTGATACGAAAGCTGGACTGCTAGCGCCTCGTCGCATTTCTAGTTCTTTTGATCCAGTTTTTGCTATGAAGTGGCTTGCAAAATGCAAGTCCTTCCATCCACAGACGTGCATTCCACCCTCCATTGGGTTTCCGGATAGGGTCATTGATTGTTCGACGCGCACCGTCACCTCTGGGTTTGCTGGTATCCAGTACATCGCTCTGAGCTATGTCTGGGGTTTGAAGGCAAACGCCCTGAAGCGGAAGTTCGGGCTAGGTACTACTGGGAGTCTCTCACACCGACTACCTGACAAGCTCCCCCAGACCATCGAAGATGCCATCCAATTGACGAGCATGATTGGGTACAGGTATATCTGGATTGACATGTACTGCATCGACCAGAGCGACATGGACGATAAGCACCGACAGGTTGCCCATATGGATGTCGTTTATGCTTGCGCCGAGGCAACCATCATAGTTGCGGCAGGCGAGGACTGCTACTCCGGGATCCCTGGAGTGGGAAAGACTCCTAGGAAAGTCCAAGAATCTATAACCATCGACGGGGTTAATCTTTGCAGCTTCGGTAACTCAGTTGGGAAAGAGGTGCGAGATTCAAAATGGTGGACACGAGCATGGACTTTCCAAGAAGGCTTGCTGTCCCATCGTCGTCTAGTGTTCACAGAAAGCCAGACATTCTTCGAATGCAACGCAATAACGTCAGCAGAAGCAATCGGCGGCCTCGAGTTAGTCAGAACAAGATCAGAGCTGCGGGTATACAAAGAAATATTCGACAACGGGGTCTTTCGGAGCCTTATTACCAAGCAGAAGCCCTTTCGAGGGTTTTTTGATGGGGCAGAAGCTGAGGTTATATACAGTCCTCCAGACTGCGACTCAGCCATCAATCGGTTTCAGACCCTTGTGAGAATCTACACAGCAAAGTCTCTTAGTTACGACTCGGATACTCTCAATGCATTCAACGCGATTGGGATGTCGTTTTCGCGGCCGCAACAGCACTCGGCAGTATCTCCTAATAACCCAAATGCTGTGCTAAACCTCAGTGGAGTCCCATTCACACTGAACCATGAAGATCGACAGAAATCTCTGACTAACGGATTGCTCTGGTCTTATGATGGCTATTCAACTCCGATTCGTCGACGTCGGGATTTTCCGACATGGGCCTGGGCTGGGTTTGAGGGTGTTGTAGACTGGACATTGTGGATCGAAACCCCTCATTGGCATATCGATAGCGTTGAGACAGCCGGTGGCCTATTTTGCGACGTCATGGAGCTAGAAAATTTGGTAAACATGCGGGAGTATAAGACCGGTACTCTACAGGTGCAAGGTGTTTATGTAAACGCACCAGTCGTGAAGCCTGAAATGTGGCAGGAAATACGCCATGTTGACGGGCAATTCAGGTCGCGTCCCGGCTCTTCTTGGGGTGGAATATTCTCTTCACCAATCCAACATGGCTTTGCAAACGCTTCTCGAGATCTACTCCCGCAACTTCGGTCAGGGCAATGGTACGCTTTCTGCGCTGGTAGCTCTCGTCTTAAGGGCACAATGGTTCTTTACTTAGTTGAGCGACATAGCAATGGTGATGCAATTCGCGTTGGACTTGCTGAAATGCGATATGGGTGGGCGCTTTCTGAAGGTCAGGAGGCTGAGCGCGAAAACTATGGTCTGCGGCAATGGTTAGAGCAAGCTACAGTTAGGCAGCTCGTGAAGTTAATATGATAGTATGGGTTAATCTGCCAAGATAATTAACATACTAGAAACTATAATCTAGCAGGACGCGGGTTGATTTATAAACTTGGGTTGCTAAGATACCTCTCCAGAAAATGCCTGCCCGGGACCTACCCAGGAGCACCTACCCTGACTGCTAGGTAAGAAAGCTCCCTCCGCGAGGATATGTCCTATCAGGTAATGAACAGTCTTGCGATATCTGATTTCCAGTCTATGAGAAGACATCGCTGAGTAATTTTCTATCTTGATGAGTAAGTCTGTCATGCAACATCTTCTTAATAAATCGTGGCACAAGCTTCTTCCATCATCTCACCGAGCAACCTCTTCTTATACCACGCAACATAAACGACCCGTCCCCTCGTCTTGACGCCGAAAACTAGGGATGATCATGCAATGTTCAAGCTGTCTCAGTTCAGCCCTATAACTAGAAGCACGACCGTATAAGAACATTGTACCTCAAGCCAACGAAGTTCCCTCCGGCTCAGGAAACGCAACAACCTTCGTCGGCAACGGAGCATTTGGATCAGCCCCTTCCCCCAACTCCTCCACACCCGTCATATTCATCGAAACGAACGTGTCGTTCGCGTTCGGCCAAGGATCAACAGCATTAGCAGAGAGCACCATCTGCGCGAGGAACAGCGTCGCCGTCGGCACCCATTTCACGTAGTCCCAATGCACTGGGAACAGCGGCAGTAAAGTGCCCACGCAGATGACGTCCCCGACGTTGCAGATGATCAGCGTCTGGTTCGCGGGAAACCCTTGGATGCGACCGCCGTCTTGCAACGTCTGCGTGTCGCCGAAGGTCACGACGCCTGCGATTCGGGCCTTTACTTCGGGGGTTAGCCCCTCTATGGCGCGATGGACTATGGCGGCGCCTTGGCTTGGGTCGTTGTCAGCTAACTAGTTCGGATACGACTCTTTACGCAGGATTTTTGGTTCGATATATTTTATGCCTGGATATCTCGGCTGAAGAAAGGCAACAGAAGTTCAACCGTACCTATATCCTGATACTATGATCTTGGAGTGTGGACACGCCGCCGCTGAGGTCAGGATAGCTTGCACTACAGTACATCTCAGTATTAGTCGCAACAGCACGTATTAACACTACTATTATGCTCTGCTGAAAAAAACAATCGGTCGACTGTCTTAATACGATGAAAGCGAAACTGAGAAGGATAGCAGCTTACTGTCATATATCCCCCAAGGCGGCGCTCCGCCAGGGTAATAGTTTCCCTCAAGGAAGCCATAATAGTCGACTCCCTGCGTCGCAACGTTCGTAACACCAAACACCATTTTAAGCCCGTCAGATAGCGTTGGGCCGATGGTGCCTCCCTACTTGCACACAGACAGCATATCACGAATCAGCAAAGTTTTCACACGTTTTGAATCCCTTCCACTTCTCACGTTGAAACGAGGAGGCCTCGAAGGGGGTAGGCATACCACGTTGCCTGGCTCAAACGTCGCCTTGGCAAAGACGAAGATGATCGGCCTGCAGCCGTACTGCAGCAGCTCCGAAGACCACCAGCCCACCGTCCAGTTCTGGCGGGCGTGAAGATGCGACGGGGCGGAGGTGACGGGGTTTCCGAGGCATAGGAGTAGAAGGAGAGGCAAGATGAGAGACTTCATCCTGCTTCTCTGGGCTCGGAGGATCCCTTCCTTAGTCGGGCAAACCCAAAGCCAAGAGTGAGAGCGAGCAACTTTGAGATGCCTGATACGGAAGATGGAAGCTAGCTAGCTAAACTGAAGCAGATCCTTTGTGGTTGGCATGGAACACGAAATGGTCTTAGTCTTGGTCTTGGCGTAAGGAGATCCTGTGCTACGCCCTGCCCAAGTTATAGGTCGGCCTTTGGAGTATCTATCTATCTCCAACAACGTTCGCAGCAAGCAGCACGAGTATAGCGATCCCACGGCGCGAGGAGCTGCTCGGGCCGAGTCCTGCCAATAAAAAACATGTGAATTCCCTGTTTCTTCCTAACGTAGCTCTCGGGCTTAAAAGCGAGATCGTCAGGGTCCGCGAAGATCACGACATTGCTTCTCGAAGGTCCAGGGAGTCACGCTGTCTGGTCTTGATAGGGGTTTTCGGGTTTGACTCTTTCTCATGCCAGGCAAGGGAAACGATCGTCATGAGATAGTTGCCATGCTTGGTGCATGTTCCTCTCCCAAGTAGATTAATAAGACAACGGATGTTAGCCACCGGCCGCCGGGCAATCCTCAGGTTTTTTCCTTTGGGCCGCAGCAATGTGCGTGTGTTACCCTGAAAGCTGGTAATATCAGAAAGTGCGATTAATCAAATATGTGGGCGGTATATTGTTTTTTGTCGTTTACAAAATGCCAGGCGCTGTTATCCGGCTATAAAGGATCGCATCGTACAGCCCAGCTTAATTGTTCTCCCTCTCATTTTCTCCCTCACCAGGCCAGCAGAAACACCACGCACGTCATACAGCATTCAACTGACGAGAAATCGCATCTCGTCAGACGGAGGGAAATTGGAGAAAATAAACTATGCAGTACATCTCACAAATCACCACGCTGGCGCCATCCTTCGCTTCATTGCGCGTCCACTTGGGTAAATAGGCTGGCTGCCTCACTTTATCCCCATGAACAGGTTAAATTCTCCGCAACGAATCAAGAGTGGAAACAGGGAAGCCATTATAACGACTCTCACTTGCCGTGTTCTCGGCCGCAAATAGGTGTCCATGCTACCTACCGTCTTCATGTAAACAATGCTGGTATCCGAACCACTGATCCTCGATAAGCGCATTAGTATGTGTGTATACTTTGTGGAAATATAGTCTACCTGTAACAAGTGCGCCTTCATCAGATAGATGGCTCCTCCAAGTTATCCTTTCAGATAGCAAGTGTGAGTCGAGTCGTTCGTGGCAGTCATATTTAACTTGTTTGATATATCAGCAGTATGTATGTTTCGATGATAGTGTTCGTCCCTCTACGAAAAAGGTTTCATTCCTGTGCCTTATCCAATCCACCTTCTACCTCAGTACTTTAGTAATATCAGCGTCCTTAAGCTCGGCTTCACATCCTGTCGTAGAAATATCTCTAAGAGGCCTTTCTAGTGCTGTTTTCCCTGGCAGTAACATAGGGGCTCAGCCGCCAACAATAGCTATGCCCGTTATACACATGTATTCGGAACTCCATTACAATTTAAACTATGACATTTATTGAAGCTCGATTGATTGTTCACTACCTAACGAGGCCCCGCTACGCTATATAAGCCTAGTATTTATGCCCCATCTTTGTCATTTGAGCCATTCCGTCTTGAGCTGTGTCATTAACTCTTTCTTTCTTGATGCTAATCTCCTTGCGCAAAGTTGTCAAGATTGTTCTGAACAGCTTTCCTCCTCTTTCCCAAAAGAAAACATTGGTAAACTCCCGTACAATGCCAAACGCCCAGATATGTACAAGAAGCCAGGGGATATGATGATAAAACGATGCCGGTAATATAGCTGCATGTTCCACAAGCGCCAGTTTCTTAGATAAGAAAATCAAAACATTCCAGGGGGGTATGAGGAACTGACAAAGGGAAGCCCTCTTCTCTCCAACTAAATAACCCTATTGGGTTTATCTCCAAAACATTGTGACTGGCAGGCGTAAGCGTGCTATAGTACTTTTATCCTCCTCTGCACAGGCTACACTTCAAGTGGCAGGCAAATATAACCAAAGGGCTTATGTTGCTTCAAATCAAAAAATCAAAAAAAGTGAAAAGTGGCGTATGTATGTACAGTAACGCGACAGGAGAAGCGACAAGTATATGTTGTTAGTCCAGAGGTGTCCGTTGATGAATGACATGTGGTGCGTATTCGGTCGCGCGGCCGAATGACATCGAGGCCTCTAACGTATCATCCAACTTCTTATGGCTATGGCAAGCCACTAAAGTCCATCTCAGGCTGCATCTGACGCAACCCTAATGAATTCATTGTCACATTTTCCGAATTCGCTCGTTGTAATGCGTGGAAATCTCCCACTGTCCTCGGGATTTGAGTAGGTTGGTGTTGTTGGTGTTGATGTATTATAAAGCTGTTGGCTCGCTGAGGTGGAGTACGATGCATCATGGGGTTCATAATGTTCTGGTTTGGTTGATTGTAGGACTGGTTCTGAGGCAGACTCTGCGGCTGACCCACATTAACGTAGTTTGTGGTCTGATTCAGCCCATTCGTGAGGTTGTTATGCATTTCAACCTGCATTTGATGATTCAAAGGATGATTTTGGTTCATATTCTGTGATGCCATACCGTGGAGTTGGTGTTGATGGTGGGACTGCTGTGTACTCATCGTTCCTGGTGGTTGGCCAATGGAAGATTGTTGTGGCTGGCTCATCTGACTCATCAGCATCTCAGGCATCGAGCTGAAATCGTTTCCAGGAGGATATTCCCCATTCGGAGACATGACAGATGGAGAGCTGACCATTGGGAAAGGTGATTTCATGTCAGATCCGGCACAAGAGCTGCCTGAGTCCACTGCTGGAATATCTTGTAAATGGGATACTCCATTCGACGTGTACGGCTCTGTCTTGAAATCAGTCAGCATTGGTGGCTGAGCCATCCCGCCATTGCCGAATCCATCGAAGATATCGATATTTGGAATACAAGCATTCTCTGGCGCACGCTGAAGCATGGGGTTTGCCAGTCGAGGTAAGACGTCATGGACCTTATCCAGGAGAAGTGGAAGGAAATGGTGATCCCCATGACGAAGACTTGATAGTATCTGCAGTAGAGAGTTGAGATGTTCACGAGGGCCCATGGTGAAAGGGTCAGGAGACGCGGGCTGCATAGCAAGCACTTCTGTGAGTACAGCAGCGGTATCAAGCAGCTTGGCAACCAGTGGTACACCTAGAAGTTCGGTACTTTGTGTTTGGAACTGGGATGTCATAGACATTAACTCGCGCGACATGTCGATTTGGTAGTGTAACTGATCTTGACCGTTCTGGGGGATGCATCCGTTCTGCATGCTTAGCTGCCAGATAGCGGGTTTCAGCCACTGCTGAATCAACCGTTGATCGGCCTCTCGCCCGTTCATGTACGTAGACTCAGAAAACTGTTTTCGTAGGACACCGAGATAAGAAGAGGAACATTCGCTTCGGGTCTTATTCCAGAGAGTGATGAATGTGTCGTCAAATGGACGAAACAAGTTAACCAACAAGAGATAGCCGCTCAACTGGTGGGCTAACGGGTCAGAGGGATCATCGCTGATAGTAGGAAGGTTGATCAAAGCCTGCAATGACAGAGGTCGACCACGCTGCAAGGCATATGCCCTGTTATAAAATTAGTTTCCTGAAAGCGACTACTAGGCTTGAAAAAACATACCTTTCCGTCACAAATAACAGCCAATACAGGCGACGGCGACGGGATGATTCAATATTGTCATATTGCAGGTATGACTCTTCTTTCGTCATTCCACACATGTGGGCTAGCGTCGTGGCTTCGCGGAGATAGTACCAGGCCTTTTCGTGCATCTCGAGGGCGTAGTATGAGCAGAAGAGGAAATAACTTGTACAGAGACTGTTCAATGTGGGTGATTCCAAGTAGTCGAGCCCCCTTCGCACTCGAATGGCCTCTTCCATCAATAGTGTCCCTGAGACGATATGAGCTCCCGGCATGTGTTCGAGTAATGGGTCTCCGGTAGGAAGGCTCATGCCAGGTTGGAACATCATGAAGGCAGATAGCGACGTAAGTAGGCAGTACGTATCGGGATTCTGGTCCAGAAACATGCATTGTTGCTCGAGGCGCTGGCGGTGAAGAATGGGCATGATCGAGTACATGTTCGCGAAGAAGAATTCAACAGATTCTTTGACCATTTCGGGAGCCAGGAGGCCGGGTGTGGGTGCCAAAGACGGTGAGCTACATGATGGGCTTCCCAAGCCATTCAATCGACTCTGAACTTTGGCGGAAAGACTCGTCTGTCGCTGGGTTTCGCGCAGTTCACTAATCACTTTCGCTCTCGATCCTTTGGGCCCTTTCTTCTGAGGGATGGCATTATAAGTGCAGGTTAATTGAGCAGAAGAACAGTTCCGACATGGATTGATGCCATCGCATTTGACCTTGCGGCGATGGCAGGCGTCGCAGGCCCTCTTGACGGCGGTCGACATGTGTAAAAATGTGTCTGTTGGAATGTTTTCGCGAAAGTATCGAAGTCGATCTGTGCCGACCGGAGGCAACGTGGGTGTATCGTATCGTAACGTATCGGGCGAAGTAGCCAGTAGCAACCCTTTCTATCCAATTCGCGTATCGATGATCAGAGCCGAGCAGCAGACAAAAGGCGTAAATAATGGAAGCGCTGGTTATGCGACTCTTAATCGGCCCGTCAATGAGGGAAATGCGGAGGGATGTCGGTCATTGGAAAACGTGGGGATTGCGTCCGGGGAAACTGTCAAGGACAAGCCAAAATGGGTGTGATGCGATAGGGCTACCAATATTCGTGGGTGCAAGTGGTTGTAAATGAGATGTCTTGCATGTGTTGAGCAAGGAGTGTATTGTGTTCAAAAAGCTAAAAAGGCAGTATATGCTGTAGCGAATGAATAGCTCACAACTCAATACAGGGTAGCGACAACAACGACGACACCAACGACAACGGTGAGGGTATCATCCACACCAACAATAAACAGTACGGTAGGGCAGTAAGTAGTGGCAGTAGATTGTGGGAAAAGGAAGAGACGGATGCGATGACAGGAAAAGGGTAGGGTGAAAAAGATGGGGAAGACGAAGGAAGACCCACTTCTGCTGCCTTCTGGGAATTCGGGGAGGAAGACAAAAGAGTGGGTAAGGTGGGAAAGGATGCGGATAGGATCGATGGAAATGAAGGGGCTTGAGAAGGCGCTGCTGGGCCACCGAGGGCAGGTTGGCAGGCGTGCTGTGTATGTACATACCTACATATGTAGGTAGTAGTGGCCTGACCAGTCATGTACCAGTACTCCGACTGTGGGAAGCCACCGTTGAGAATGTAGGGGCTCGCTGCCTACCCGGCAGTAGCGATACCCAGCACGAACTACCGGCTCGGAGATCCCATGCGCACTGTATTAATGTACCTCGTGTATCTGGGAAAGGACTTCGGCCAGCTATCCGAAAAACGTTAGCGAGAGTCAGCCAGAAACACGGCCAGCAAATAAAAGCAACGCCTCGCGACAAGCGATGAATAATAATAACCGCCCCGGACTGGGTTGTTTGTACGCTAACCACTGCAAGGAGACGCCGTGACACACAAGCAACGACGTTATGAGCGGCATCCAAGTTCTTTTCCACCCGCCCAGGCTCGCTAATCAAGTAAATAATGCCAGCCAAGGAGAAAATCAGCATGTGGCTGAACAATTGGTGACTTAGACTACTCTACTGTAGTCTAGTCTACCTAGTGTATACAAAAGGGATCATCATCTATTGCCAGTGGATAATACCAGCGTTCGGTAGTTGATGCTCATCACCAATCCCGCATACTCAATTTCTACTCGATTTTCATTTCGGCTGTGACACGTTGGCCATTCGTGCAAGTACCTATATATCACTGAAGAATCTGCCTTAACAGACACGCCCCTTGGGGTTTCTGTGTATCCTGTCAGCTTGGGTTCTTGTACGAATACTACACGTACGCAGAGGGGATCACGCCAGACAACATCTCGACATTCGCAGGAAGTGTCCGGTTATAGCTAGACACTGTCGCACAAGGGCGCTGAATTGAGAAGAGTCCGAGCTGCATGGTCATATGCTGCGTGCTTATAATATTATCCAGTCAAGAACCCCTAATAAAAGCGAGACTCATATTCGTACATATATAAGCAGAAAAGTGGCGTAAAAGCAAATGCCGCGGTTGGATGAATGGCCACGTAAACTGGCCCTTCTTGCTTGTGAAGCGACAAGGGGGGAAAGGGCTGGCCTAGAAAGCTGGCCGAAAGCTATGATTAATGACTGCTCTCCCAAATTTCATCTCTTATGAGGGACTTATGGCTAGCTTTTCTGACTTAGTCCACAAGAGCCCAGGCTGGCTTGTCATTCCAAACCAGCAAGACGGCGGTCAAATAATAAAGGCCCTACTTCACAATCAGAGGCAGGACCTTCTCATGACGACCCAGTAGGCATTGGTTGGGATATTTGAGCTCCGTTGACTGAGGGGTTGGCTTGACTAGTTGTGTTTCTGTCTCACTCATCTGCGACGCGGCTAGAACAATATGCTAGAATATAAGAAGAGAGAGAGAAGTCATCTCAACCTCCGGCATGGTCATAGTCAAAAAAAAAACACCTCTCGGACGTCCAGTGGCAGTAGCAGAAGCTTGTCAGACTCCACGTTGACTTGTGTGCTGCTGTGCGCTCTTCCTGCTTGCACATCCACTGCCATCGTCACTCGCGGGCGGTGGCAACTGTCCTACTCCCAGTTCAGAAATTCGAGGCTGATGGCATCTCTCTTGCATCGCAGTAGCACCAAATTCCTTTCTGGTGGTATAGTGATTGACCATTCGTGCATATAATTCGACAATGCCGCCTGCCAGCCTCGATCCTTCTCCTGTCGGCATTGCTCATTACCGCACCCAAGAATGTAGATGTACACCTAGTACTCTATATGGGGGCGACAAACACAGGAAGCACACACCGAGGCAACTATCCATCATCTAGGACCTTGGTAAGATCGGGCTGATGATATGGTTTCATGCGCATGTACTCCGTAGTGGCAGGCGATTTACATTGTGGCCCGTCTACAGCAAAGAAGTCAAAACCCCACACTGGATGCACGCAAGCGATGAAGGGCACATTAGTTATCGCAGACAACGTTGGTTGAAGCTCTTATCAACAGAGTTCGTACCTAAAATGGCGCGTCGGACATTATCCATTAGCAGGTACACAAGCGGTTGCCAGTTGCTTGAGTTGGTATGCGTCGTGTCGATCCTGAGATTTGGGAGTAGTTCACACATTTGTATGCTGTAGATTTTGGTGAGTTGAAATCCGCAACAGAAATGTTGCATGATTCATGAGATCCTACCTATCGGGAGAAGCACTGAATAGGGACTGGTGAGCGGGGAGGTTTGTTTAACGTTGCTTTGACCTCGAACAGGGAGCTGTGTCGCTGGGTTCTCCATCTGGCATCAGCCACCTCGATGACCACATAGTTCCTCAAGGAGCCAAGTGTTGTTGAATAAGAACTTATGAAGTCACGAGCATCTCACGTGAGTGGAGTGGGCAGAGTGCAGCCTGTGTTTTTGCGGATGTTATAAATTCGATTACACGTATAGGTATCCCTCAAGAGACTGAAGGTATCATATCCAGGAGAGGAGCGCATACATTAGTGAGGCTTGAACAGCCGGTAGTGGTTCCTGTTGATCCTGTCCGGAACTCCAAATCTCCCCCTTCCTTCGGTCAAGATTGCCGTGTCAATGCAACCCCCAACCCCCAACCCACAATTTAGGTAGGTAGCTCACATGGGACGGCGCTGTGAGTCTGTGGCTCTATTTATAAATAAGATATACATCATGGAAAGCCTTGTCATTCTGAGGTTCGAAAGATGTAGAAATCAAATTCTAGTGTTTGAAGTGCAAGCAAAAGGCATGTTCAAAACGAACACCCTGGGTCATCCAAACCTCGGGCAGTGCTCGGGATCGCATTTTTGAGAGCTGTCAACTGATTTCACCTGTCGGCTACTGATGTTGGAGAGGCCTGGTACAGTTGGAGGCTTGGTACAGTTTGAGGCACGGTCGAGTCTGTACCTGAAAATGTACCCCAACTACAGAATGCATGTACCATTTCATCCATCTCATGCATGTCATTCATCTTCCAGCTTCTGGCGGGTATCCCGTCTGACTGTTGTGAAGGATGGCTTTTGTCATTGAGAGTCCTGACCTGGGTGATGATCGCCATCACCCATAGTCTTTGGTTAACGGTAATCCCACGCACATCACCAGTGATAATCATATAAGTACTATACACAGTAAAGCAGGCACCTACACTCGTCACTTGCTCGTTTGGGTATTTCTCCCCGCCCTCTTCGCCATCGAACCACCAACAACGTGCGGACCGCAGCTAACAGTTCATGCATGCATACAACATTGCATACAACACTACATTACCGGAGTCTTGGGATTTTAACTTCAGGATTTTACGAATTTGTGGTTCAGGAGAGCACCTGTCAAAAAGATGTGAAAAATGTTCTGGTAAAAATCTGGGCGGGTGGCTGCTTATGTGTGAAAGTACCTTGGTCCAAATTTGGACCCTCGTATTGAGTCGGTCGCATACGTTCCACACGTCCTTACATAAGCACGAACAGCATTGAGGTCAAAGGGTCTGCTCACGCCCATCAGTGAGTGCTCCAGTTGTCTCGTCAGCTGACAAGTTGTTCTTGTTCTATCACTCGAGTTCTCGACTTGTTTATAACCATTACGTAGGACAATGCCTCCCCGTTCCGATATTCCAAGCAAACAAGCTGTTGAGGCAAGGGATAAAACAGCCAACCTAGGCTAGTGAGACAAAATCTCGCGGCTTGTGGACCGGCACAACAGCTCATTCCAAAATCCAACCCGGGTTTTCCTCATGCGCCGTGCCTGATCACACCCAATAAATAAAATTGCGCCGATGCCGACTCAAAGATAAGTCACATAAGAAGTTCATCAGTCAGACAATGAACTCGATGGTAGAAAGATGAAAGAAAAAGGACCTCGACTTGGTGGAGGGAAACGCTTCCCCGGGCCAAGTCTCAAACCCCAGCTTTTTCTTGACTTTCCCCCACAAAACGCAACTTTGACTTGCATACACTAGACCACCTCCATGATAGCTTCGCAGGGACAAGCTGCCGGACCAATGTCTCATCGGTCCGACTCCCCCAGGTTTGGTTTCCCGTCAGGTTTACCGCCGGTCCAACCTATACAACTCGGCACAATTATCACAAGTTTGCAAAAAAAAAATACTGGTTGCAGGATAAAGCGTGAAGTGAGGTACAGTAAACTCAGAAACGCATTTTGATTTCGCTATTTAGGCACGGTTTACGATACTTATCACCATACCGTAGTACTCTACCTGACGATGGCTTCAGCTGGTGCGGAATCAAAGTTTTTGTTGGTTTTTGTACAGTCCTAGCTACTCGCCATAGCTATTTCCCATGGCTCAGGATCGTTGCGTGAACGGAGTATACCCACCTGATCTAGATATTGCTAGTAAGTAATGAGCTACGACCATTGTCAAAGCTCAACCAATGGCAACCACCTCAGTGCATATACAAATCTAACTGTCTTGTGACTTCAAAAGAAACCGAACCCCTGACCTTCGACTAATTGCCAACTACCTGCAGCGACTTGCGAATCCACTCTTCAACGTGGCAATCAACCTCTTCTATTAGACAATAGTCTTGCAAGCCACACTCTCAACGTATCCCCATAGACGCACTTAAAACAGCGATGCTCCTCATTTACTTATACCCAGACTATCTACTTAGGCATTCAAGACATGTCTAGTCCATAATGGACGGCGTCTTAGCCAGCAACTGGACATCACGAGCCCGAGAAATTCAAAGCAGTGTCTACCCAGGCCAGTTTCAAAAGTCTAGTCCCTTAACATCTAACAACAGCTCATAGAGCCCACAGATGTGTCAGCAGATGAACTTCGTAGCGTAGTACCAATGGATGGTATCATAGAATTCCTTTTACCCTCTGACAAGATGTCAAGCCGTCGATCAGCACCCCCGAGCCTCGGCGTTATTAACCCTGCAGTTGCAGGTGAAAATGCTTGAGGGTTTATGTGTGCCAGCAGCTGGGTAAGCGCTGATGGATTGAAATGTCCTTACGAGTGTTCATTAGGTATGTCTGGATTGATGAGAACGAGTTATTGCCAGAAAAAATGCCCATAAAGTACCAGGCTCTACGTGACAGCCACCCTAGGGTGCTAGTATAGCTATCATGGCTTGACATTGGTGCCCTGGAGCCCTGAGAGTTATTAATCAGTTGATCACTCTGTTACTGAGCTCTATGCAACTACTAATTTACCTTACTGTAATTCACTCTGTGACCTATTTACCTGACATAAAGTCTGCACCCATTCATGTGGCAGTCACTCTTTTCGAAACGTTGCCATTGCACGCATCACCTTAGGCATTGAACAAACAGCCTCTTTCTTTATAGTAGCCTATGCAAATATATACCTGAACGAGCCAAGTGCTCGAGAAAAATAACAAGAGAGTGACTAAGAAAATTTCGCACAGAGGCAAGCAAGGCAAGATGTAAGGGCGTCCACGCGAGCTTTGACGATTTACAATTGAAAACATGTAGCTCTGAAGATTCTTTTATTATTATTACTTGGCTAAACATACTGAGAAAATGATATATAGCTACGGATACCATCTGCTGGCAGAGATGGGTAGGTACAATGGAAGTGAAAGCTTATCTAGATAGCCTTCTATGGTGTATAGCACATTATGCTCGTGCTTTGTCTTCCCTTTACTCATGGATATCTAGTCTCATTCTTGAGTCTAGTCGTGTCTATAGGTTTGATAAACTCATAGACTAATAACTACAGGATAATTATAAGCTAGGTGGGCCGTGTTCTAACTTGCGTCCTCAAAATGGAATGAATGATCCGTATATATATCGGAGAATCCCATATGGATATGCTAGAATAGTTGTGTCAAAATTCAGTAGAGCTACATCCAAACCGAATTTCTCTTACGGCAGTCGTTGGGCTTCTATTATTGGGTCATTCAACAGCAGAGAGACCATGAAGGCAGCAAGTGACGCAGGAGAGATCCTGACATAGAGAAGTGAAACCTATCTAATGGCCATATTAGAGCCATCCCCTTCAGCCTCTAAGGTATTGTATATGACACAAAATGTATGAGTTTTATAGAGCACTGCCAACATGCCAGGTTATTGGATTCTTTCTGGCTGTACTATTAAATCTAGCAAAGGTATAATCTCACTATCATCATAATTCTCACGTCATCTTTTCTGATATCTGTAGAGACTATTTAAAACATACTCCATATCCCATGTCATCGTGAGTCATTGTTTTCAGCTAAAAAGTCAAACCTTAAGTCTTGAGTGCAAGCCTGCATCTCCCTATCACATATTAAGACAAGATCATAGCAGCAGCACCGATCATCAATACACCTAGGAGTGATTGATTTGGCGGCCCTATTGATCCCGAAGTAGGTATGGGAGACTCTGCACTTGTGTCGCTTGGTGAGCCACCTGCTGATGCGATCGAGGAAGGTGAAGGTGAAGAGGAACTTGGAATGTCTCCATGGGAACTAGGCATGCCCTCGGCACTGCCGGTCGGAGTCGAAGACGGCGGGGGCTCGTCGACAGGTGTGTCGGTCTCCTCAACTGTGACCGACTGCGATGGAGTCCCAACGGGAGAACTGGCGTCTTCTGTAGGCGTGGTTTCAGATGCTGGACCCGACGTTGGCTCCGGCGTAAGAGTGACCTCGGATGGTGTTGTCACTTCTACTGGTACGTCGCTTGTCGTTGGCCATGCAGGACCTGGAGTACCACCGACGCCACCCGGGTAGTAGTACGTGAACCAGCTATCGCAGTACTCAAAACAAGTATGCGTGCTCTGGAAGACCGTGTACGAATAGTAAACGCCGCCTGCGAACATTGTGCCATGCTCGTAGTCCCAGGTTATAGTCTGTACCTGTCGTTTGTCCCATACCTTTGAGTTTGACCATGTTTGAACTGGGATTTCTTTGCCCGACAGCTCTGATATTGATGTGGCCGCACAATATGGTAGTGGATATATGAACAATGAATATTCAGCCCCATCATGTGACGTATATGTCATCTGCCGAGGGTCATCGTCATACGTATTGGGCTCGAAATGGTATTGTCTGTACTCAACACTTAGTGTCCTGATGAGACTGAGATAAGCGTCGTGAGTACTTACGTTGGGCAACACGCTACCTGATAGTAAGTCGCATCGAAGTGGCCGTCGTAGGAGTAGGTATTCCATCCCGGATACAAATCGGTCAACGCTGCCGACATTCCCACCGGGCATCCCGAATAGTAGCTCACCACGCCATCTTGTGTGACCTTCGGCGCCTCCGTATAGCAAGATGGATCATCATAGTCCGAGGGACCGAACTGAGATAACGAGCAGGTGAGCCAATTCGGATAAGAGATTTCATGTGGCAGTTGGAGATAGCAGCTTGTCGTTATAATCAAATTATTGGCGGGATCGTAACATTCAGGTGGTGGTGTGAATTGGATTGTTGGTGGAGCAGTAATACTGGCAGGCAGCGTGGTTGGTGTTGGGATGAAGTCAGTTGCGGCAGCCATCTCGTGAGATTGCTATGAGGTTCAGTAGCAAGTGATAGGTGAACGAGCCAAACAACGACCATTCCACGCGACGCAAGTGTTGATTTATCTGATCGTTGCTGCGCCGTAAGGGATTTACTACTCCACTGCAGTCGCGATACAACCAAAAGGTCAAGTGAATCATTCATATTATTAACGTCGCGACTAATATATCGCCTGGGTTCAGCTGCGCCTAATGCAGTAAGCTTGGCGACCTGAACCTAGGTGAATGACATGGTCGAAATTAGCCTTGCAAGGATTTGTGAATTCATTTGACGATAAGCGAGTTTATCTCATCTCAAGATATGGCCTATAGGCGTGCGTGAAATACGTCCTGGGAAGCAACTACTTGTTTACTATATAAGTAAGGCTGTGTGGTCTATGACTCCCCACTATGACTGCGTCGTCAATTGCGCAAGGACGAGACAATTGTTCACGTACTACCTTGTTTTCTCTATATATCCTTTTGGTGAAGAATCCATTCTCAGAAGGACGCGCCCAGGCGGTCAAGACGGCAAATCGATATTCATAATTCGACCCTTCTCTCGATGGCCGCTACCAGGGAAATGCTCAACAGACACTAATACTCTCACACTGCCAAAAGATACGAACGTCACCTCGGCTAGAAGGTTGTCGCTGCGACTGACTAAACAGATATTATCTTTAAGTCTGCTTGTCTATTAATGGGTTTCCTACGCGTTTTCTTCAATAGATGTTTTTTCGCCATTTTGCATGAGCGTATAATTATATGTATATATATCTATGTACATAGCATCTGGTAACTTTGGGTTTGGACGATCTTGAGTGAGGTGGTTGACATCAGCGGTTTCTAGTGGAATAGTTGCTTAGGGGCTTTCGCTGTATCAGGCTAGGTAACTTATCCCTTGTTATCTTATTCGAAAGCATCCATATTCAACGTCTCACATGACAGACATGCTATCCTTACCTTACTCTTGTGCTCTTCACACTGTTGAGCATAAGTCGTCACTGAATATACTTGAAATACCCAAAGGTCCCGACATGCAAGACAGCTAGAGCTGAACTCTAGTCCTCGATCCATCTACAATCTGATCAAAGCATAGATGGTCACTTGAGACCTCCTAGCTGGTATCACCTACCTGGGAGATTCTAGATATGGCCGCTGCCAGATGTAACCAGCCGCAGAACTTGCTTTGTCAGCCGGCAGCTTCTCGCAACTTCTAGAGTGAGTCGCGCAATCACTTCCATTTGAAAGCTCTCACTCACTCACCCGCTCATCAACCTCATCTCATCCAGTATCTCACATTACTCACCGACTACTTGAGATAATTGAGATAATAAATCCCGGTATATCATACAGAAAATCTTAAAACTCCGCCAACAACAGATTTCAGACATTAACAAGCGGAGAAAAATGAGCGACAAGAAGATCCAGCACATCACCTCGGGCGCCGAGCTCACCGCGCTCTTCTCATCAACAACCTACGTAGCGGTAGACTTCTACGCGGACTGGTGTCCGCCGTGCAAGGCGATCGCGCCCATCTACGAGTCCCTTGCCGCCAAGCACGCCGTCGACGGCGTCCTCGCCTTCGCCAAGGTCAACGTCGACCATGTGCAGGACGCTGCGCGCACGCACGGCGTCACTGCCATGCCGACCTTCATGTTTTTCAAGGAAGGCCGCCAGGTCGCTGTGAACGGCCAGAAAATGATTCAGGGCGCGGACCCGAAGAGTCTGGGCGCTGCGGCTGAGAAACTTGGGGGGCTTGCGCAGAAGAAGGTCGATGCTGCGTCGGCTTGATGTGGTTTGTGGGAAATGGTCGGTTTGGGATTGGGATTGGGTTTAGATCGGTTCTGTTGGCTTGGTTTGGGATATCAACGGGGTCAGGGGCGGAGTGCAAGCTTCATGAGACGCGCCTAGTAGTCCGGCTACGTGGACAGTAGAGCCAGGCTGTGCTTGAAGTTGTAGCCGAACAAGATATGGGCTCTTCTGTTTGTGCTCCGAAACGAGTTCTAGGCTAGACCTTGTACAGGTGTCAACATAAATGCAGTCCTATTTGCACCTCATGCCTTTCATAGCATTTTGCTAGTCATTTCATGATTTCGTTTTTACGCATTTCCTTCTACAACTTACCCTTATTAACTGCCTTTAGTGTTGCGATCTGTGCTCCTCAATGCCTGAAGATGTTCATGAACGCAATCGTATTTGTTTTTGTGACGATCTACCTATCTAGGATAGAGTTTGCGCATAGGAATGCATTTCCTAGATTCGCGCATATGAAGGCAATATCGAGAATGAAGTCTGCGCAAGTAAGGGCCTTGTGCGTCGCAAGCTACGTAACAACTACCCTAGCAAGTCTCTGTTGACCGTATATGAAGCCAAATGCAAAATATAGAGCCGTGAGTTGATGTTCATTTCCCTTCAGCCCCGAAAATAGAAAACGATTCAAAGCTGTAGATGTGCCCGAATGCGAGTGATACTTGCTTCGCTTACTCCGAAAGTCCAGAAATGATCTTCTCTCCAATGTTCTTGCCTTGCGACGTTGCCTTGATGACCAAAGAGGCGCCAGATACATTGACGTCGACTCGATAAATGAGCTTGCGGTGCGGAAACTCTTTTCCGCCGGCTCTGGGTAGCGCCTGCACTGGCACGGGAGTCTCCATGTCAATAATGACGTGATTCTGGAAGTCGGCGATTTCATCGCCTCCGTTCGGATGCTCTTCTTTTGCCTCATTCTCTACGAGCCTCCGCGGGGGGTGACTGAGATTAGATCGGTAGAGAGGCTCAGAGAAAGATACGAAACCGACCTCATCGATGTCAAAGAATCTCTCGTATTCGTAGACACGCGGCTTCCGGGTCTCAACGCTTTCACCCTAGCTAGAAGTCAGCAAACAGGTCGATTCGGAAGACGAAAGGTGGAATTACTGACGCGGAGAATAATCCACTCCATCTGATCTTTAGCGACGCTATAGCCGGTGAGCTCATGAACATCGTGGTCGTCAAGGTCATGAACGCGGTGGCTAAAACAGAATGAAATTAGTATGGTTGTATTTTCAACCCTTTGAAGCTGTTTGATTGTAGCTTGCGGTCAGTAGAGCAGCTATCCAGTTTGTACTCACTTAAAATCCTCCCACTTAACCCATCCGTAGCTGTATCGAGAGACATGGGAATGGATCCGGTCTTGGTTGTTTAGATGCGCGGCTCCGGACAGGACTGCACCTCGCGCAACAGCGGTCCAACTGAACTGTAATTAGAACAACCCAAATCATTACAGATGTGGGGATCTTACGGCTTGTCATTTCTCTCACACAGTATCTCGATGCGGTCTTCATATTGCTCCTGAAGTTTGCGGTAGATGTATTCGCAACGGCCGAAACCACCATTCATAACGATGAACTTAACAACAGTAGATTAGTTTTGAGAACAGGTATCGATAACTGATTTGAATATTTGACGTTACCTGAGGTACCTTCCCCGTCTTGTTCACAATTGCTTCGACTTGTCCTCCTATGAGCTTCGAGATATCCTTGTACACAGAGTCGAAGACTTCATTGAGCTCGTCGCTTAGTGGAATAGAATGTTAGCGAACTCTTATACACAGTCATATCACTTTCAACAAGTCCGTAACTTACGGTTCCAAGATGAGGTTAGGTCTTCGGTTGCCTTGCGCACCTAGATCAATGCGTTGTGCTGGTTGGCCGTCGTAATATTTTCGCTTGATTCCTTTCTCCCATACAATGTCCATGATTCTGTTACGCTCCAGTACATGCATTTGCTTCCAGGATTTCAGACTTCTCTCTTTTTCCTTCTTCTTTGACAGCTTCTTTTCGAGGCAGGCGAGGAAGGCTTGATCAAGAAACGTGGCGCCACAGAGTGCGCCTTCGCCCTCAACAATCTCTTCAAGAGCGATTTGAGGTTGGATAGCATGAACCCTGAAGCTGATAAGGTCCTGTAGATTCCAGTCTGTCAGAAATAATCTCTAAAGTATGGGAGATACAATACTATTTCTTCTTACCACGGTGCCGCCACCCAAGTCAGCGACAACAAAGGTCTCTCCAGGCTTGAGCGTATCGTATTTCTTGTGTCCTTCGATTGCGGCTAGAGCTGCAGCCTCTGGTTCTGAAACGAAAGCATGAGTGGTATCAGCGCATCCGGGACGCTTATTCAAGACCCCAGCTTTTTTCAAAGCAAGTTTCATTTGCTGGACTGCATAATCCTGCCATATAGCAGGCACTGTAATGACGACATGGAAAGGCCGGTTGACAAAATCTCGTGACCGAGCTCTAGTGATATCCCGAAGAGCATGATCCCAGACCTTGGCAAGGTAATCAGAAATGAGAGTGACAACATCTTTTCCGGCCTTCTCCATGCGCTCTCTTGCTTGTTGTATATGGGTTGAGTTCGACAAGTGGCTCGGAAGGTCATGCTCGTCTAGTAATAACAGCTTGAACCAGGAGATTTCCTGGGCCAATTTTTCGGATGCTTGCTGTCCCCAGGTGGTAGCTCCTCTTGTAGTGTACGCTATTTGTGACGGGACTTTGGCGGTGTCGAAATCGGTTCCCTGCGGCGCTGGCCACAGAGTGATAGGCTGGGGTGTAATGTCAGCCTGGCCTTGATTACCTGGTTTGATGGATTCATAAGCAACACCAGTAAATCTGGATATGTCAGTTATAAAAACGTTGCTCTACCTACTGTATCGTGTACTTACGTCGTGCCGAAGTCGATGCCAATGATCAACGCGCTATCGTGGTTACTCTCCATCTTAAGAAATTGGGGTAGTCAGGATTGGTATGAAATGTTTCGATGATCGGATGAATAGAATTCTGATGGTGATGATTGGCAATCTTGAGTTAGTATTGCCCTACCCGCATGGTAGACTTTGAGTGGCATAGATGATGAAGTGACAAGAACAAGTGAATGAACCTTAACAACGTACGATTCGTCCTTCTTTAATGGTGAGGTAAATAATGCTATTTGCAGGATGTGCAGAGATGGCAGGCGAAGAAGAGGAGAAATATTATTTAATCAATGCCGAGATGTGATGAGGTGGAACAGTGTTGGGTGGACTGGATGATAGTGAAGGTTGTGAGGTCTGATAATTGCGGTCAGTAGTAGAAGAGAAGAGAGCTTAGGTAGGTTGTGTAGAAGTTAGACGATGTACGTGCCTTGATGTGAGAGCTACCTAAAGGTTAGGTCAGGTTAGGTTAGGTAGTTTCAAGTAACTTGAATATTGGATCGATGTCCGCACTGGCAGTAGCCACAGTGGTTAAGCCACATCCACTCAGTAATTTCTGTATCATGCGTGTCGATTTGGGCCTGTAAACATAGGAAAGGCAGAAGTACTCTGGAGTCTTATGTGATCTATTCACATGTTGCTCTTCTGTGGCGAAGTCATTATTAGATTATTAGGTACATATTCAAGGTGTACTATGGGATATCTAGTACTTACGCAGCAAGGTAATAAGAATGAGGTAACAATAGTGAAACCGTAACCTTTGACAGGGCTAGCCGCTTCATGATATCTTTTTCTAAGTGCTCGTTTTATATATTTACTGGATTAAATAAAATAAGGAAAGCCTAAGTATTCTCGAGGGAATATGTGTAGTGTAAACTAACAGTCGTTTTCTCACGACCCAGGTACTTATTACAGTCCTATATATATTCGCGTATGGGCGTGTTTGATCCTGCTTTTATAATTGCCTGCAAGAGCAATAGACCGTTTTACTCCTCACAACCTACAAAGCCTACTTGTTGGCCCAGTTTGGATTTCCGTATACCTCTTTCTTTCGTGTCAGGTTACCTCCATAGATACCTAGGTACTTACCTGACTTCCCTATATGTATCATACGTACCTTAGGTACACACAAGTTCTACCTAGGTAGGGTGTTCCTAGTACTGCTAACGCATATCGCTTTCGCATCTGGCGTAAGGTACCAAGGTACCTAGTACCTTCAATACCCTCAACTCAGCAGTACCAAATCACTTGCAACCTCTTTCTCAAGTACCTTCCCCTCTAGGTATCGACCTGCAGCACTTATTACCTTGTTTTGACTTACTTTTACCCTACACTACCTGCTCTGCCATCTTCATCAAGAACCTTAGTATTTACCTATGCCCCAGAACCACGCGCACTCCAGGCCACACTTCTGCAAGTCACCTTCAATGATAACCCTCCAGTCCCAACATCAGATAGGACAAGCTCGCTATGGCCAAGGAAGCCGAGAGACCTCCTCGTTCTGTTAGAGATGCAACGATGCAGTCTCCTAAAAGAAGGCACTTACAGGGCGTAGACGAACTTTTGGAGCGAACTGACACGAAACGAATGAAATTGAAAGAAGAAGATCATACTTACCAACGAACACCGGCCGTTTCCGGCTCAACGAGTGCGCAGACCAAGCCGCAGAGTTCTAAGAACGACCTAGAAGGTGCCAATACAGCCAAGGTGAATTCCCATCTTGATTCGAACAATAACCACATCCAGAAAATAAAGTGTGATATTGAGACTGAACAGAATAATCCACAGGGAAATGGCAAGGTGCGCCCCCCAATGACGGAAGAAATTGTGGAATTCGTCAACGATATAGTCAAGAGAAAGAACGCCGAGTTCGAGAAGCGCCTCGCGGAGCTAGAGCGGAAGGAGGGCAAGCAAGCATCCGAAGACGCCAAAGCTGATAAGCTCAAGCGTGCTATCAAGCGCATTGAGGGTGAGTGTGACCAGAACGAAAAGAATTTGGATGCGGCCCAGCAACAGAATAGTACACTCCAAAGAGAGAACGCCGAGCTTAAGCAGAAGGTCCATGAGCTGCTCATGAAAGAAGCTGAAGTCGATAAACTGATCAAAACCATTCTTGATGAGCGGAACCAGCTTAAAGGAGAGTTGAGTGCAGTTCAGCAACAGAAGGACGACCTTATCGAAGACATAGAACTAATTGGCAAAGCTCGGCAGAGCGTCGCCGATCTCGATGACAATCTGGAGAGTCAATTCAGAGACCTGCGACAAAGAATAAGGGGTTTCACCAGAGATTTGTGTGGCCCCAAAATCAAGGCCTCATCCCTTCCCGATAATGTCAGAAGTTTTTTGGCAAAACTCTCTGGAATCCCTACTGCTAAGTTTCTTAGAAGCAGTTTGCATGCACGATTTCTTGTTGAGGCCCTTATCTGGCGTTTTCTGTGTGACTACATTCTAGAAAGTCCCTTCAGCATCTGGGGACACGGACAATATTCTGAGATTGGAACGTTCATCGCGAAGGTTTGGCGTAAGTGCTTCGTGATCTTCTACCATAGGCAAGACATGAGAATTGATTTTTGTTGTTATAGGCAACCCAAATGTGTCTCTCAGCCGTCGAGAGTTGTGGCGCCAGTTAACTGCGCAGTTGCTTGACGATATAACAGTCCCCTGCAGCCCGAGAATTCTAGCCCGGCAAAGTTGGCTAGTTTCTCACCTTGAGCCACTTGTCAATGATAAACATGAGGCCAATATCGCGGAGCACGTCAAGCCGATCGTCGATGAAGCTGTTAAGTTCGCCAAAAGCCTAGCCTTGTCCCGCACACTGGTCGTTG
Organism: Xylariaceae sp. AK1471; assembly: GCA_023159215.1. Classification (NCBI taxonomy): domain Eukaryota; kingdom Fungi; phylum Ascomycota; class Sordariomycetes; order Xylariales; family Xylariaceae; species Xylariaceae sp. AK1471. Next base: position 760,190 of record JAJKLI010000009.1, on the reverse strand, counting down.
TCCAAAGAAAAACTCCAAGCGCAGAGGATGGCGTATCGCAAAAGTATAATGCGGCGTGGATGGAGATCGTCGAAAAAAGCATCGAGCACTATGAAGACATCGACTTCCTAGTCTCGCCGGCGTTGATTCAGGTTGCTAACTCAGCAGGCGAAGCCTTCAGGGCTAGGAGAGTGTTTGTCAAGGCCGAGGTTTGCTTCGGACAGGGCCGCTCTCATATGTATAACAACCCCACATCAGAGCCATCGCCGAATGGGCCGACCCTAGCTGGGATGACCCTATCAGGTAGAGCGACTCGTGCGGTTGATAGACTAGGAAAGGTTGCAGATGACGCTGAATTGGAGAAAGTTATTGGCAAGGATCAAACCGAGGTGCTGGGTTCCGACTCAGAGGCCTTTAAAGATGAGTCCGCTGAAGAAGACGATTAAAGAAACGGCTTTGAGGATATTGCAACAACCTGTGCTAAGAGTGTTTGATTGCGATGCGTTTTTCCGAGGAAATTGGGGGTATTCGAGATACAGCAACACTATATTGGTGATTGCGCTGTGCTCCATAGTTACTTTCATGAGGTGACTTCGTTATACATACTGAGATAAACAACAAAAATATAACAGGAATTCTGCCAGTAAATATCCAAGTACCCAGGACGGACACACTGTATTCAGCTAGGTGTTTGCCGTTCGCATAGCGCTAGTAAGTGAGAAGATTCAACGATATGACTTAAAATAGTATCATGTTGGAAGATTAGCATCTTAATTCAGCTGCACAAAACATAAATAAGCTGAAGATTTCTAGTGATCAACTTATCTCTCAATCAGCACGCCTTTTGCAACTGAACTATCGGGGTTTGAAGACTCAATCGGGCTCCAGATACTGGCATTCAAGAACACGTAGGTGCATGAATTCATGTTGCTCACGGGTCATGACTTCGATCCTGATTTATCGTATGACGCTTAAAACCACAGGCCAGAGTACTGCGTCGCGATGGACGACAGCGACACCATTGTACCGCAGTTTTTAACTCTCAAGCCTCCAAAAGCCATTATATAGTTCGGTAGCGAGGATACAGGCCACCTCAAGCACCTCTTGACAAACCGCAGCTCATTGTGCCTCTGAGAATTCATATGAAATTCTTGAGACAAATTCACGCTTGTCTTGTGACGGGTCATGCTAAGGGCGCGATGTGGCGTACGATGGGTAAGAGAGAAGGGGAGCGGGAGGGAGCAGCAGGTATAATCCCAACAAAGATGCTGCGAAAATACTGATGAAATGATGACTGTGAATTTGCGATGAAGTCGATATGCCCGCGCTTAGCATCTTTTGGTACTGAGGATGGGGGACAAAAGGCAATGGAAATTTATATTCAGAGTCATTCTCACTAACTGTCTTCTAATTCTTGATAAGTCTCAGCTTCTCATGCCTTCACTTCTACTTTATGCACTTCATCCCAACTTCCCCTCCCCCTTTCAAGCATATTCAACCCCATCAGTTAGATTCTGTACTTTGTTTGCGTCCCCGACCCTTAATTTGGGTGAGCACTTCTCTCCTGTCTTCGTCCATGTGACCTCGCTTTATCTAACGTAGCCTTTAGCTCGTACAGGCCTCGGCGTTACCATCAACTTCATCTAAGAGGGAGGCGCCGAATGAGCGGGCAATCTCGACCGGACTCATTATCACAGTTCTTCTAAACTCCAACAATCCAACATACAGAAGCGAAACACCGAAATTCCCTACAAGGGCGGCTATAAAGCCACCGATCATATATCCGTGATGAGTATTGTAGACGGGATGTACCGCAGTTCCTAAGTTTGACACATTTTATTCATGGCGGGTGATCGCAGCAGCAGAAATGCAGGTTCAGAAGGACAGCTCGCAAAGGGTATTTAGTATCTCGTCAGTTGGATCAGACCAAACCCTACCCTCAACATCTTTCCCTCCTTGCCAAAAAAACATTGTTCTGAAGGTATTGATTAGCCGTCAAACCACTGATAGCAAGACTGCCTGTGCCACCATGCCACCAGAAATCGGCTTCGGATCTGAACATGAAATTCAAGGTATAATCGAAACCACCGACAGTGTTTGTATCCCCTTCCCACAGCGTAATTGGTCCACGATAATCTAGCTGCCGCACACACTTGTCATCTTTCCAACTACCCATTAGCGTAACTGTGCTGTCCCTCTTGAGTCTGATGGCTGTAGTCATCACCGATGGTTGGAGATAACATGTGCAGTTCACTCCCATGACTTGTAACTTCCCGTCATAGTCCCAGGTATAGTTGCCTGGGACATATGGATGCTCGCGATGATTCCGGCATGGTAGCGGTCATTAACGACATCCCTGACCTGATGGCAGCGACCCTGTGCCTATATTTCTGTATATATTGAGAAACGGGTGACACTTGTCTCGGCTGCAATGGAGGAAGATTTGAGTTAATATGGTTCATCATAGCACGTTGCGCAGAATCCAAATGTTTGAACGGTAGTATCGCAAGAGTCGCCGCATTCGGAATGCTCTAGTGACATAGGTATATAGTTGTTGTATACCCGGACTATTGTGCTAAAATCGCTCAGAAGGGATGGTTTTTCTGTATATCCTGATGTAAGTGTGAACCGAGATTCGCCTATATATCCTTCTGGTACTTGCTCTACGATCTGTAGTTGTAGGGTCCCGTTCGAATAGAAGCTCACAGCATTTGCGATGCCTACGGCAGATTGATTCAGGGGCGAGCGAATAGCTGACAGAGTTGAAGCACACAGAGCTATATTATTGATGAACCCATGACCTTTGAATATCGACTGTATTGCTCCAGTGACCGATTAGCTGGCCTTCTAGTGGTAGTGTAGGCCCTTGAGCGAGGATCCATTTAGGCAACGTCTCCAATATGACAGAACTAGACCTTCGGCGAAGGCATAAGCTAGCACCAAGTTTGATAGCAATGCAGCAACTGATATAAATGTGTTAGGCTGAATGCCTTGGGCCCAAGTGCCTACAAACTTCCCGTTACTTGACTCTAAGACGGCAATCACAGCTGCAGCACCTATACACATAATCAGGATTAGTGATAAAACTGGGTAAATCTGCCACTGCTTATAGCAAGAGCGCCGAATAGAGCGCATATTCCTATATAAGGAAACCGGATCCAGAATCGCTTTCTCCAGGGACGACGAGAAGTTGATGTATACATAGTGTCTTTCGTGTACACTCTCGCTCTTCCGTGGTACGTAACACTGATTCGTGAATTTGAAGGTCGTGTGATGCCCAGGTCCGCCCCTTCTTTACTCACCCCAGAGCCACCTCGATTGAGAGTCCCATGCTGTGATATCATAGATGAGGCTGATACTATATGCAGAGTTAGACTTTAGTGCTGCAGCCTTACTCAGTATTGAACCCTACCAAGTCCTCAACCAAACTCGACAGTTCGTCCTGAAACAGGTTTGGGCTATATGTGAAGCGGGTAGATCGTGTGGTCGATTCCCTGGCCCACTCTCCAGACTCGATTTGGGTGGTTTACTGCAACTTGTTCTCAGGCGTGGTCTCCTCAAAGTGCCCTTCCGCCAACCCAAATCAAGGGCTTGCTAATGTTAAGGATGACTTCGCTTCTTTCCACTATTACATGTATGCGATCTCATTGTCTAGCTTGCGAAACGCTTGAGGTCATTGTAGTACACTATTTGACGTGTCCATGCTGCTGGCAGTCAACCTGGCCTGGCAACGCCGTCACGACATATGTGCTTAATATAGTTGGATTTAACCTACCTCCGACACCGGGAGCTGTTGCGTAGGGGAATTCATGGCCTGACAGCCGGCTGCAGCTGGACTGCTTAAGGTCTAAGGGTGCACTGGAGTTACGCTCAAAGGTAGGCATCGTGTTCAGATTGTGCCCTTTTGGGGTATGTAGCATCGCGACAACTCAAGAATGGGGGGTAGGTCAATTCGTGGTAAACCTAGGCTGCTATCCCTGTATCGCGCGTACACTGATAACTGCGCTCGGTTGGCCGTCGTACGTTATCTCTGAATCTCGGTTCGTTGGAGCTAATGCTATCGTAGCTTCTTTCAGTGGCATTGTTGAGGAGACTTGCACGACGGCCTCGAATGTGCCGGGGCAATTAATGATGCTGCAGAGTACTTGGCGCATAAGAGCATTGTGACATGCCTAATAGGAATCTAAGAACAGCAAAGACAGAGCACCTCAATGACCGTTGGACTTCGACTATCAACACAGCCGTTATAGCGGTAAGTTTGGCTCCATGATGACTTGGACAGCTCGCTGGTACTTTACTGCTTGAATTTGTAGTTGTAGCGATTGGCTGTGGTGTTGATGTTGTAGAGGGAATAAAGGTCTAGAATCTGAGCTGCCAGTGTAGAAGGGCTAAATATAGGCCCGTGGCAAACATGCCATTGCAACAAATCAGTAACCGCCTACATTGCTTAGGTACATGTACATTGCAATTGATGATGCTAATGCAATGTGTAGTACTGAACTTGAACTATAATATTTAGGTACCTACTAGGTACCTATGATTAGCTACCGTACATAATATTAACTGCACTGCATCGTACCTAATTTGATGGATTGTACTGCACACGTATGCAAACGTAAACAAACGAGTAAACAATGCTGCAGGTTGCAAGACAAAAAGTAACCGCCCAGAGAGAAAAGGCCCTCGGCCACAAGCAAAGACGAGTAGGCTGCGCGGACCAGTCAAATATCCTAGACAGTGATATTCTCTGGTTGTCACCCGCATTTGGCTGCAGTTCGATATATCTGCGACCCGTGGTTCGTCAAATATCTGCAGTGCCCGCGTCCCTGGCGCACTCTTGACGACCGGGTTGGGGCTGAGTTGACGACTTATAGCGAATCAGCGGCCTCTGATGAATCACCTGCAGGGGAGGGGAAGCTCTAGGTTAACCGGCAAGGCACATCCACTAAGAAAAAAGTAAGAAGAAGCCTGGCTGGAGGCAATGCTTTTGAATCCTTGCTGGTAAAGGGCAGCTATGGTGCAGTTTCGCGTTCTGTATTCCTCTTGGTGCTTGTCTAACTTCTCTCTCTTTTTATCTTCTCGTAGCATAAGGTGCTCATTCGTTCTAGGCAATCAACCAGTTGATCATGCTATCATACGCTTACCACTAACATACGAATTATCAAGGCAAATTCAATGTCGTGCAAGCCGGTGGACAAAACTCTCCCATAAGCCGCGTGTAGGGTTCAATGTGTCTTCACCATGGGCCTCTTCAGTTGGAAGAAACAACCACAACCTTCGCCATACCCTCAAGGAAATGTTGAGCAACGGCCATCCCCATCTTTGCCGCCATCTGGCCGCCATGATGGGAATGGCCAACATGGCCCAGCTCCAAACTTATCTCCAAGTCCATTTCGACCTGCTGGGTATTTACCTCCTCCTCCGCCGCCTCCGCCCTACGGTTGGAACCATTCCCGGCCGGTTGGACCAGCCCCTTCTGCTCCCTGCCATAACCAAGATCAAAGGCATTACGCTCCCATCATTGTGAATCAACATTACTATCTAGCTCCTCCTCATCCTCCTCACCTTCCTCCTTCCAACGTGTATCCAAATAGCGGCGGAGGCTCTGCTTTGAGTAAGTTGAAGTTGGGCTCCACGTCAGACTTGATCCAACTTCCAGCGAATGTTGTCAACCAATTCGTCGACGATGGACTGCCACAATGGCATGCATACGGCACTCAGCTCCTCAATCAGGGCGCCGCTTTATATGACCAGATATCTACCAAATTCGACGACGTAATGACTATGATCGACCGAGACAAGTTCACAGGGAACGAGAACGATTTATTCATGTATCAACAGCCTGGTCAGGCGCCACCATTGCCACCAGCTGACGCGACGCATCATTCAGCTGTTTCTAAAGGCGACCTGGGAAAGAAGAGCAAGAAAGGTGCACCAAAGAATCAAATCAGCGCAGTGGCAACGTCGCCTATAATAGGGGGCTATTTCGCGAAGGTAGATTTGTATACAAATTCGAAATTACCGTTGAACCTACCTTCTTTCCAAGTGTAAGTCAAGTAAATCTCGCAAAGTTAATATCTCACTAACGAAACAGGCATGTACCAACTTACCCTCTTCTCTGCCTTGCGGCTCGGTATGCGGAAAGGGTCTACGAGAAACCCCAGGGAGCAGAGCGGGACGCTCATGTCCAGGCAGACTGGAAAACTGGTACCAAGGCGATGTACATCAAGTCGGTTCCAATGGATCATATGGGCACCATTGTTTTCGCCATACGGGGGACGGCAAGCTTCATGGACTGGGCAGTCAATCTGAATACCGCACCTACAGCGCCGACAGGATTTTTGGACGACGTACGTAATTTCTGTCACGCAGGATTCTTGTCAGTCGCTAGGAAGATGATAGCGCCTGTGGCCTCGCGGCTACGTCAGCTCCTCGAGGAGGATCCAGGACGATGTGCTTCCTCGCTTCTCATCACGGGGCACTCTGCCGGCGGAGCTATCGCATCACTCCTCTACATGCACATGCTCGCGACTTCCAATGCCGCTTCCTCTGAGCTCAACTTACTTACAGGATGCTTCAAGAGAATACATTGTATCACGTTTGGCTCGCCGCCCGTGTCATTGTTCCCCTTACAAACACCACACAGACATGAACTCAGGAAGTCATTATTTTATAGCTTCATCAATGAAGGAGATCCCGTAACGAGGGCAGATAAGGCTTATGTGAAGAGTCTACTTGAACTGTTTGCAGCACCAGCTCCGACTACCGTTAAAAACAAAGACTCGACCAAGTTGCTCACACCGCCCGCAAATACTCCCCCCAAACCCAGCAAACCGCAAGGAAAGAAATCCAAGTCCTCTCTCGCATCCAAGGCATCAAAGGTCTCAATGAAGTCGAACCAGTCATTGCTTTCGATTTCATCAACCAAAACAAACAAATCGAAACCCCCTGGGCCCGTATGGCGGGTGCCGCCAAGCACACTGAGCAATGCCGGACGAATCGTGGTCCTGAGGTCTGGGAATCCGCATGCCAAGTTCAAACGCACGAAGACGGTTGAGGAGCGGCTCAACGAAGGAGTCATTGCGCAGGTCGCAAGCGACGAGAAACTTCGAAGCGTCATTTGGGGCGACCCTGTCTGTCATGTCATGAAGCTCTACGCGGCGCGAATTGAAGTGCTCGCCGTTGCAGCGGTCACTGTTAAGGGCCATTGACGCTCCCGGCGTGCATCTCATTTCCTGAATGACTATACGATTCATGATTTTATGACTGACATAGGCTGGGTGGCATTTCCAGCGACTTTCTTACATGATACCAGACAACTTTGAAATACTGCGATGTTGACGAGCGAACGAGGATATTTGTTTCTTGTATGACTTCTTCTAGTTATCTATGTTCTTTATACTACAAAATAGTCATAATAATCTAGTCTAATTATATAGACTTTAACAGTGTTAGTGGTCACCACGAGACTGTTAAGTCCGAAATTGCTAGATATACACAGATATCCATGATGTCTAGCACGGAGAAGCAAAGATCTACCAAATTTTCAAATCTTTCTTAATACCATTGCACTGCTACAATTGCAACTGATCAGTCAGACCTACCTTTTGCTTTTGCAGTTCAATCCTTCGGCAAAGCGAAGTTCCTGGAAATACAACGACTAGCAGGACAACTAGAACAAGAAAAGGAAAGGGCCATCACTGACCAACAGAAGAGATCACAAGACTGGAACAAGTCAACCGAGGAATTTAGAGACAGTTCTTTCCGAGATTGGTCAAACGGCCCATGCTATGTACAGCAGGGATTGGTCCGAGGCGAGACTGGCCAAAACATGGCTTCGTTATTGAGCGCTTTGCTGTGGCTTATGATGCTACTGCTCGCCGGGCAATACATTTATCTATGTGATATAGGTGACGAAGACTTTGGTAAGGAAGCGATGACGGGAATGGAAACGAGCACGTTCATTGGTCGTCGAAGAAAACGGGCCGACAGGAAGTTTATAAGACAGCCCGAAAACCCCTTACCGATCATTATCCCTAGGAAATAGGACATGAATCGAGCGACTGACTATAAGTAAGACATAACATAGTATTCTCTGGCTATTGAGGATTGAGTCTAGATTCCGATTGCCAATTGGTCGGTACCTGACCATATGATGAGTCTGACAGCCCACGACAACCCGGCAAGGCCCAGCTGGAACCAATAAGCCCTGGAATTCGCGACTTGGCTAAAACCACAGCAGCTAAGCCTAACATAGTATCAGCCATAGACTAGTCGGCGCGCAACATAGCGATTAGTTCAACCAATTAAGACTTACCTGCCAGTACTTCTGCCACCTAATTCTGATGTACTTTGCAGCGTTGGTCTTCCCTTCAACTGTACCAGTTGAAATTGGTAACAGTGATGAAGATGCTAGCTTTAGCTTTGGCTTCAGGCCGCGGCATATCTATCTTGAAGGGTAGTGGTAGGATTGTACTATGGCAGGGGTATATATGAGCTTACCATGTTAAGCTTAGCTACGGTGGTTTTAGCCAAGTTGTGGAATTACTCAGCAACTCGCCTCTCGTTCGATTTAACTGCTTGCGATCATTGATCAATATACGAGATTTACTCAGAACTTACCTTTAATGCCAGCAACCTACCAATGAGTAGCAGGTCAACTCAAGCCGAAAGGATACGACATTCACGCAAGCAGAAGAAGACTTATTATGTAGCGTGTAAACGAGTGACTCAAGTTGGATTTGTCGTGCTAATCATACTTCATGCGATCTCTAGAAACCAAACACCGCTCTTGCACTTCTCTGATAAAAAGACACAATTACATGACCACATATCATGCCCCAATAATATGTTGCAAATGACCAAATTATGGACTGGCTATATATGCAACTCGTAATAGGTTACGAGACTTGCATTTACAGTAATCCACCGAGGGCGACGCAGGGGAGGCCGACGTTGACGAGGCCATCCTAGGAAATGTGTCAGTTATGTAGCCAAGGGCGGCGGCGGGACCGCGCGTGTCTCTTACCTGCGAGGTGCCGGAGTGCTGGCAGCAGGCAGCGGTCTGCTTGCACTGGGAGTTGAGGAGGTCGTCCACGCCAATGACTGTGAAGATGTCGTTAGTATTCGTCTAGCCACAGCACCCAAGGTGACAAGTTTGCTGGAAATTACGTACGGGCGGCGACGTTCAGCTTAGAGCAGCCGGAGAAAAGACCGAGCTCGCCACCCTGAAGGGCACCCTGCAGCACACCCCCGAGGATGCCGCTGGCCTCATTGACAGAGTCACCAGACTGATCGACATCGTTGCAGCAGCTCAGCTCCATATCCTGGCCGCAAGTGTCACCAGCCTGGCCGATGGTGACATCGCCGGGAATGCCGGGAATTTGAGGCGAAGGGGCGGCCAGGGCGCCGAGGGCGAAAGTGAAGATAGCGGCGACGGAGAAACGCATTTTGATTATTGGTTGAAGTGAGTAAATTGAAGATTGTGGATTAGCACGATTAAGTGAGAGTGGTAATTGAGGCAGAGAATGCTTTGAATAGTGATGCTTGGAGACTGTGGGATGGAGATGAGGAATATTTTCGACTGCTGGGCGGTTGTTGTTCAGGTTTATATACTGATCCAAGGGCTGGTATCTTTTCTCCCTTTTGCCGCTTGAATTATTTTATCATCACTCTGTCTTGCTGGTGAGGCTGCTTTCTTGCCCTTTGAACCTGAAGGTGGAATGCCTCGAATGCTGATCGGCGGGCTGGCGGGATAGCGGCTCCCTTGAGAATGTCTTGTCTCTGCCGCGTCGTCGGTGTTCCGCCCCTACCGGAGATTGGAAGCTTCAACTGTGCTAAGAAAAAGAATGCTCTCTCAACTCAAAAAGTATCCCTTCATGAACGAAGGTAAATTTATGATGATCGTTGGAATTCATGAAGATTGATGCTCATTGCAACTAATTCGAACGGCATGCTGTCGCATAGAAATCTCGACTCGAACTCACCGACTCGTACTCGCCCACACTAACATCGTCTCGCAGGCTGGCGGAAGGGAGACCTTACGAAAACTATTCACTTGTCCAAAGGCTAGCATATTTCGTTTCTTTTGTGGTGGAGACGACAACAGCCTAAGATCTCACCAATATTCTAGACCCTGGGCACTGCTCAAGATCCCTCACGTACCAAGGCAGGGACTTTAGTCTTGTTTGAGATTCTGTCTTCTAATTATGTTATTCGATCTTACCCAAAGTTTTAACCTTCTGCGCTACTTTAGATGGCACAGACCCAGATCCTCTGAGATGGTGGCTGCTCGCTGTGACTATGTGCTTTATATTTGACAAGTGGCCTACTTGAGGGATGAAAACCAGTTACAGTTAGAACTATTCATATAAGCACTCGGTGACCCAATGCTACATTTGATTAGCAGCCCAATCTGCCAAAATTATAATAGTACGAGCTAGAATGCAAGATAAGCACGAAGCGAGCGCTCAAAAGGGCCAAGCTTGGCCTCTGCAAAGGCTACAGGAGCTTGAAACTCAATAAGACCTAGATACTCCTCAAGTATAACCTCGCCAAATATTCAATCAGCAACCATAAAAGCCCTATATTATTTCTTTCACTACTAAGCACTCATTACTCAGCGTCTCTTTTGATAGCCCAATGTCCAATGATATAGAGTATGTCGATTGCCATCAGGTTACGTTCATCGAGACCTAGTTTGCGACTTCACTACATAGGCTCTGCCATGATACATTCTAGACATCTTGGCTCCAACATTTTCTGTGCATCAGTATCTGGCTATCAGTCAGCTTATGCATGGTCTCTAAGCTGTTGATTTCTGTATTAGGTACCAAGTTTTCGAGATTTGCTGCCTCTCACACACTGTGTCATCGACAGCATCTAATTCGGGGTATACTTGAGATGGAGTCTCGCGTTGACCGGTGCCACTGATCGGATATCGTAGGCCGCCCCAATGATCTCGGCAGGCAGCTTCTGCAGCTGCGGGAAATTTATGTTGTGACCCGGCTATGCGGTAATGCGTCAACTTTTACGATTCTGATTGCATGTGTTTACTTTTCCAGCGTCTTAACTCTGATATCTTCGGAAGTGTTGTTACGGCCATAATCACTTAACATCTGTATTCGGCCCAGAATCGAAATCTAGGATGCCCATTGGTCTTCTGCTCAGGGCTTAATATAGCCAACAGCTATCTAGTATCACAAATATACCGGGAAAAAGTTTAGATGGTTGACTCAAGGTGAAAAGGAACTTTCATCTTTTCCGCCTGACTGTTTGTATCTGCGTGGTACAGACTCTGATCGCCTACACTTTTGGTCAGGAAGTGTATCAGAGACTCTTGCCTGGTTGAATGTCTCGCCCAACATGCAAAGTTAACATCCAGCAGGATCGTCGGAATAGCTGCAATAGAGACTGTAACGTGTACCAATCGGATTAACTTCGAGTAGATTGCATGCATGGAATTTGGTGTGGACATCCTGTATATCTGAAATAACGTGACAGCCTCCGTATCCCGTACCGGCCCGCTGAGCAATCAGTCGTGCATTTCACGTGCGCTCGGCAGCATATTAGTTTGTTCGGTAAATGATCTGATGAGTAGACGGCAACAAGACTCTACGCCGAATTTTAGTTGTAGGTTTCTACTTGTATGGCTTTTCGAGTACGTCCGTTAGCTCAAGATGCAGTTTCGAAGATCACTGTATTCACCACAGTATAGCGAGATCGGTGAAACGTAGTAATACTTCACTGCGGTGGTCATCGGCAATCCCTGCCGCTGCAATGCGCTCTCAGCTTGGTTTGGCTGATTTCTTCGTATAATTTTACTTCGTACTATGCCGTACAACACCGGCAAGCTGCATAGATTAAGTGAGCATCTGCAGGTACATCTCCAAAGATCTATCTTCGAGACACTCTAATATCCACCCTACCATGCGAGATCTGGAGACCTTACTCGATAGTATCACAGAAGTGCCGTAGGCAATACTACAGGCAATGGATATCTTCCGAAACTTGAGCTTTTAAGGTTATGCATTGAAAGGGGAGTGTTAACTATGGCCCATCAACTTGGGTTACTGTATCCAGCTCAACTGCCATACCCGGAGCACCACGGATAGCTACATCGGACTTCAAAATTTAAGTACGCACATTATATCAGTTTGAAGCCCGCAAACAAAAACTTACTAGTGCCCGGTGTCTTCAGATTCAATCTAGGAACCCTTGTATCATTGGCCTAGTGATATGCATAACCTGTTTGCTGGTCCTACGCTTTCATCAAAGCTCTAGGATATTCTGCGTTATGTATGTTAGAAAGACTGTTTTTAGAGTCCTTGATCCAGAAGAAAGAGTTATACCGTGGATATTGGCCGGTTAGCGCTTTGGTATTTTCATCTTAAGCAGCAACGATTATGAGCTTGCTACTTGCTTCGAGAGGTCTCGAGTAAGCATTCGGCTCGACCTACCTTCGATATTCTTCAGGTCAGACATTTCTAGCATCGTTCCTTCAGCTGATCGTTCCGATATACATGGCGATATGGCTTAGGGGTTTGCATAACGGTGGCTTTATGAACGAGAATTCTGATTCCACGCCACCTCACTTAACTTGAATCACTGTCAGTCGAAACCATAATGTCGCCAGCCTGATCCGACGGGGATCTGCATGTACCCATCTCAAGTGTACCAGGGTTAAATCCCCTGTCCATGGGCCGTACGAGATGGATAGGGTACTGGCAAAGGTGTCTGCGATCCGAGGCATCGAGGCCGTGTGCCGATGCAAACAAAACAATGGGTATCGATTTAGTCATGGGAGCTGAAAAAATAGAGGAATATAAAATGATCAAAGACGACTTAGTTTGATAACTTCTCTCAGAGCTCGACCACATCTACACTCGCTTCACTCGAATCATCCACGCCTCAGAAACCGCTGCAATGCGTTCCATCACCAGCTTGGCCCTCTTGGGAATAAGGTAAGGCGCTATCATGACAGCCACATGTCGACGTACATCGCTAATTTATTACCAGCCCTTCACTCATTGATGCTCGCCCTCAGCAACTGCAAGCCAACACGGTCACCTCCACCGTTACAACCTGCGGTCCCAGTTGCGCCACTACAGTGACCGTTTTTGCCAGCTGCTCTGAAACGCCTACTCTGCCTTGGACCTCCACTGCCACGTTTGGAACTTCTTTGACCTCAGCAGTGGAAGATTCATCTTCAACCTCCCCTTCCGCCCTCACGTCCACTCTAACTCTCACTTATCCGAATGGCACTACCACTCTGACCATTACCTCCGGTATCACTGCTACGGTGACAACATCCTCTTCCAACTCGGGGGTTCCCAGCTATCCTACTATCTCAGAGCACTCGACAATTCCGTTGTTCCCAAATACAAGCTCGCTCGCTACTATTAGTCAGGCCCTTCCAACCACGTCTGTGCCTCTAACCACAGTCAGTGCAATCCCGGCTTTTAACTCTTCCGTTCCAGGAAGCAGCGGGACCTCAACTACGTCGTGGTATGTACCTAGAGTACCACTGCGAACCCTAGTGGTGCAAAACTGATCAATGATAGCACCGGGACTTCAACCGCAGCTTCATCTGGGTTCTCTCCACCAGTGAATGGGACAAGCTACTCATTTACATACCCTGGAAGTACAACTGCCAGCCTCAGTAGCACGCTGCCCATCTCCAGCGGTGCTGTGTCGCCGAACGGAACAACTACAAAGACTATTGGCACCTTAACTTCCTACATCACTCTCTCCACCGGTCCAGCTTACCCAGGAACTTCGTACACACGTTCGAATGGCACTTACAACACCGCTTCTCAGAGCTCTAGCGGCCTCCAATCTTCCACTAGCTCTATGTTGTTGCCAACTTTAAGCACCCCAACCCCAGCTACAAGTTTGACTCCAATTAGCACACTGACCTCCACATTGACACTGAATCTTACTACCATCTACTCCTCTTCAAACTCTCCTGAGACTGGTTCTTCGAGCTCACTCGCCATGACTAGTAGCACTGGTAGCGTTCCCTTCGTGTCTTCAGGTAGCGCTACAAGTTCCGAGACGTTGCCAACGCCAGTTTCATCAGCAGTCGATTCGAGCTCCACATACCCGCCCTCTACCACCTGCCTCACCTACCCAACTTATGGCGGCGCTTATTCCTACACTGAGTGCTTGTCGATCTCCTATCTAACTCTGACGTCGACCCCTGGTAACGCCATTACGGAGACAGTGACAGGCTCCTCATCTCTGAGCCCATCATCTGTTGACTCGTCTGCAAGCAGTTTGGAGACACCGAGCGCCAGCACAAGCACTCTCACTTTGACCTTCTCTCAGTCCAACTCAGTCTTCTCTACTGGCAGCACCGATGCCGTCACAGGGCCATCCTCAGTCTCTACCTATCCTCCTGGATATCCCACGAGTCTGCCAACCCTCAGCACGAGCACACTAACACTGCCATTCATTAATACTTCCAGTTCGCTCTTCTCTACTGGCAGCACTGGTGCTATCACAGGGCCGTCCTCAAATCCCACGTTCCCTCCTGGGTATCCGACAAGTCTCCCAGCCCTCAGCACGAGCACACTGACCTTGACAGTCATCGACTCCTCCAGCTCGATTTTTTCTACTGGGAGCACGGATGCAGTCACCGCTTCCTCTTCACCCACCAGCAGCTCAGCAGAATCGACGAGCTCTGTGCCAGCGAGCACAACATGCATACAAGGCTACGGTGGCACATCTTACTGCTTCGCGCCCCCAGCCTCTTCCTCGATCACGGGAGCCTCATCGACTGATGCCGTAACTGGCTCCATCCCCACTACCTTCGCAACATACGTGCCGAGTACTAGTGACGATGCACAGACCTCTTACATACCTTCAAGTGCTCCTGGCTCGTATCCGACTTATCCTGTCAACCCCTACCCTGTTAATGGCAATGGAAACCGCAACGGTGGCAAGAAGCACCACCCTGGCCATGAGCATGGAAATGAACAGGCGCAAGGAACCTGGAGTAACTGGAAGCGGTTCATGATGGTTTGATCGGTCGCACACTCACGCGCCGAGGGGAAGTGGACAGTACAAACACAATTTTTTCTTCTTCAATTCTCCGTCACTCCTTACCTTAGACATGGGGTACTTACCAGTTCAGCTTTTATTCTCTTAAACTTACAACAGATACATTGACACACGATTTTAACTTTCTCTTGGATAATTTTTCACACCACCACCTTGGAATTAGTTCAATCAATAGACTACTTGCTTTCTATACTTCCATGGTCTAGAAACCCAAATGAAATCCTCATAGACTGTTAACACTACTTAAACGGTGACGTTATGGTCATCGCGGCCAGAATACTAGCTGAGACATTACGATACACGCACTAGATTAGATGGTCTTGGCTGAGTGCAACCCTCGCCAATACTTGCTTTGGAGGAAACATGGCCACTACCGTACTTCTTGACGATGAACTGAGATAGGTCTATCTACAGGCCAGAGAGCTTAAAAAAAGCAGAAACAGAAACGTACAACACCAAGGATTCGCTGGTCGTCACCGACCCAACTACTAATTTGGCCCTCACAAGCTTATCTATGGGAGAGCGGACGGGATCCCGAGTTTTCCGGTGGGTATGGTCGTACGTGGCAGGATGAAGCAGTATCCAAACTTACATTGTGTGTTGTGCTGGTTGCGCGCTCACTTCTTGTTGAGAGGGAGGGAGGTGATATCCGGTATAAACTGCGGAGAATAAGACACATCTTGAACGTCCTTCCTATTGTTAGATAGTATGCTGTAGGTATAGGTAAATAAGAAAGCACAACATGCCTTGCTTTTCAAGGTTTCCATGTGAGAAGTTAGGTCATTACAGCTTTGCACAACTGTTGGGGTCTCATAGCGCGATTGTCGGCTTTCAATTCTCATGGGTACACAATCTATTACAGAGCTCAGCTTTGTCGAGGAATGATGAGTGCAGGGCTGCAATGACTAGGGCGTGAAACCTGGTTACTTGGCTTTCGGCTTTTGAGTCTATACACAAAATTGGAAACGAATGGTGATTGGCTATTCTGTGTTAAAGTGGCGGATTCGCGTACCAAACTTGAAAGGGTTCTTATATCCTTATTGTCTGGACCAAACTGGGTCTCCATCATGCGGCTGGACCAGAGCCTTTTTTCACTTGCACCAACATTTACCTATCTCGCTCTTACTGTTGGCTATCTAAGGTACCGATTAACAAGAATCGATATACATACTTACGTGTGTCCGCATTGTGCATTGTATGTAGTAAGTATTGGAGACACGTCTCTATGGTTACTCTCGGTATGCTTACGGCTATCTAACGGTGTGATGCACAACGAAAGGCATGGGCTGCAGATACATAGGTACAACACGACGGTCCCCCATACTTATAGTCCCTTTCTGGGTGTGGGCTCGTCGTAGAGAGATTTTCATTGGCTGCCTCTAGATATCTACGGCAGCAGGGGTTCAAGGGTCAGGGTTTGTGGAGGCGAGTTCTGGGAAGGGTGCTGATTGGCTAAAGGGGAGCCATGTAATGGGGCCGCGTCTGTTCCTGTGCATGCCGGTTTTGAATCTATTGGTTCGTCTTTGATCAGTCAGGCCTTGTCCTGTCCCTCTCTCACCTCGTGGTTTTCAAGGCTTCTCATTCTTCATCAGCCAGCCAGCCCATTGTGTGCTCCCTCCTTGCTCTTTTCAACCTGGCAGGCGTCTGTCTCCCTCCTCACAGCCTGGATCTGCCCCCATTTTGGGAGCCAACCACTGTGGGATTAGTGCAACCGATACAATACCCGGCTGTAGCATCACCATCACGATCCATCCACCACGAACACCTTGAGAGGAATAAAAATAGGTGCATCTAGCCATGGGTGGGAGGAAGCATGTAAGGTCAGGTCGTATCTGGTAGCAAAAAAGAGGAGAAGAGGGAGAGAAGGAAAATTGGCCGCATCAAATGCAACCACCTCTAGCTATCCTCGCTCTATTGCGATTGCAAGCAATTAACAAATCGTAAATCCGAAATCGTCGTCATCAACTCAACCATCATCTGTCCGCCTTTCAACCCGCTGGCCGCGCATACACTTACACTGACACACATTCCCTCTTCTCTTTCTCCTTCTGCTTCTCCTTCTCCTCTGGGAACGATTCTACCGGGTTCCTTTCCCTCTCTCCTCATCCACTTTGAATTCCCCGTCGTGATATTCAACTGAAAGCTCCCATCTTCAACACCACATTCTAGCCCCACGTTTGCTGACTACACGCTAACTACACAATCGTCGTATTTCTCTCTGCCGTGGTGCCGACTTGTAGAGTAGTCTGAAATCTGTTCGTTGCCGTCGGTTCAATCGTCCCTTATAAGTGGTCTTAGTTATCGAGATTGTCATCCTCAAACTTTTACAGCTGATTCAGATCGCCCCGTTACCCCCAATACCCCCGCGCGCATTGCCTTGCGACAAAGACCTCCCGTAGACAGATACTTGCCACTGGCCGTTCTCGTCGTAGAGACGGCTCCCCAGAAAACATAAAAAAACGCGGCAACGGCATAAAAGAACTACTACATATGCACTAAGCCTTCTAATCAACACTTGCAAGTCAGCAGCAAACGCCGCTTGGAAATACCTGAGTGGTTGTAGGGTCACACCGTCGGTTGATCGATTTGCGCGCTGTCCTTCCACTTTGCTTGGGGGTTCGCTGTGCTGTGCGACGATCACCACGAACAATCGGGAATGGCTCACTAAGACGAATTTGTTACCGCTTCGGCCGAATCATTCGCCATATCACTGAGACACCAAACTCTACAAGTCGCGACGAAAGGGGCATATTGTTGCAACAACAAAAACGCCTAGTGGGAAAAGTAAAGAAAAACAAGAGAAGAGGAGGCGGGATACCCTGTAGGAAGAAAAAAGAGGTGGGGGAATGAATGAGCGAGATCATGGACCCGAACAATTACCATGCGACTGTGCTGCACAGGGAAGCGCAAGACGGCGGCGATGGAAGCCAGGAAAGGGACAATTATAGCAGATATGGCCGCAGCAGCCAGGATGACATGAACAGTAGTAGAACAACAAGCTCAAGACTGGGCGATGACGGTCCAACATCATATTTGTCGCAGCAATCAGCAGCAAGAGTAACTTTGGGGGTGCTGGCCAGAAGGACGGGACGAGCACAACCGCCGACACCGCCGACAACAGCATCATCTCCACTTCTTCCACTTACAACAGCGTCGGCGTTTGGGAGCATTGGCATCAGCACTGGCGTTGTTGGTGTTGTTGGTGCTGGTGTTGGTGCTGGTGCTGGTGCTGGTGCTGGTACGGGAACAACACCACCAAGGACAAATGGGAGGAGGATGCCCTCGGAGAATGGTGGTGCGCTGGGACCACCACGCCCATCATCAGATTCAAATTCCAATTCCTCGTCACAAGTTAATCCCACCCCAAACCATCACCACCACCTGGACCACCGCTATTCTAATCACTATCCCCATCCCCATCCCCATCCCCATTCGCATTCGCGTCCGCATCCCCATCCCCATTTTCAAACCACCACTAATAATGGTAATAATCCCTTCCCCGTCACGACCGACGCCGCCCAGCAGACTCAGCTTCAGACTACTACTACTCAGGCTCAGGCTCAGCACCAACACCAACACCAACACCAACACCAACACCAGCACCAGCACCAGCATCAGCACCAACACACTCCAGAGAGTAATAAACCCAATTACTCTCACTCCCACTCCCACTCCCACTCCCAGTCCCGTACCCATGCTCACCACACCCTCGGCTTCGCCCGTACTAGCAGCAATAATAATAATACCAACAACGCTAGCATGACATCTCGCAGTCGCATTACTTCTCCGACCGTCACGGCCTCAACGCAATTAGATTTTCGTCAGCCCACAATCGGCACAACCACCACCACCACCACCACCACCACCAACTCTTCAGGTTCAACCACAACTAATAACCACGCCTCCGCCGCCACATCGACAACATCCCCCTTCCACTCTCCATCTCCCACCAAAATTTCCACCTCCCTGTCTTCCATCACGACGCCAACTGATGCAACGCGACCGCGACCGCCGCTGTCTTCGCCATTAAGCCATCCCTTCAATCACGCATCACCACATCATCACTCATCAATACTATCGGGACCCGGTCTGCTCTCATCATCTGCATCGACAACCAACTCTTCCTCCCTGCCTCCTCCTCCTCTGGCCCCTCCGCCAGGGGCCTTGAGCTCAATCATGGCATCGTCTGCCTTGTCTTCGACAAATGGCAACGGCCCCTCGAGTGCATCGCCTCTGCAGCCGCCCAAACCTGACTACCCTCGACCCGTGCACGAGAAGTCTTCCGGTAGGGTTTACGATCCTCTAACCGACACCACGAAGGAGAGGCGACCATCAGACAACTGGCAAAAGCAGGTAAGTTTTATTTTTATAATGTAAAAGAGAAGCAGACTTTTACTACCAAGACGCGCCTTATATATATTTTGTATTTTTGTATTTTTCTATCTTTCTATCTATCCACCATCTCCATCCGTGCCGACCGTGCTTCGTGCTCTTGTTGCATGGCCAGTCGATAGTTTCCTGGACGCCTAGGTAGCTGGGTCAATATGGACAAAGACGGGTTCAGTCGGGTTGCTGTGATGTGGTTGCGTTGGAAACGTCGAATGCCCCGTTGATGTTTCCGCAAGCCGTGCCACAGTGCATGGGGCACAAGCTTGTCTGGCTTTGCGAAGAAACTTGGAGCAGACCAGACACCTTGTCTCATTCAACTGAGAATTCTGATCATTGATCATTGATCATAGCGCCCATCTCCCATAGTCACCATCCTTCCACACTATTGTCCTTTTGGTGCAAAAGGACTCATTTTCCCCAGAATCTGACAACCTGACTAATATTTCTTACTTGCCCTAGTCGCGGTCGGATGCCTATGATTACCCACCGTCCAAGAACGATTCTTCCCAATACTACAATGGATATGGGTCTTCTTCGCCTACAGTGAACTCAAAGTTTCCTTCGCGCAGCCCACATCCACATTCGCACCCCAAGAACGGTGCCGACTCTTCCACCCCTTCGGCCAACAATCTGCACATGGGCTCTCCTCCCTCCCGCCACCGGAATCCATCGGATGCTCTTCCATCAGCGAACCGTCACACGCCCACCCCAGCTCCCTCGCTACCATCCTTACTAAATCCCGAGCCTGCTTCGTCAAATGTATGTATACGCCGTGTCCTAGGCATCTATTCAGCATTTCCATTTGGCTTCTTCACGTTATGCTAATATGCCTCCAACAGACACCGAGTCGTGCAGCCGAGCTAATGTCCTTTTCCAACATTCTTTTGAGCGCGGAGCCTCCCCCAAAGCCCAAAACATCCATCATGGCCGAGACCAAAAAAGAGAAAGCCCCCCGTAAGAGCAAAACCCGCGAATCAATTATAAGAGACTCGGAAGGCAGCTCCAAGAAGGAGTCACGCCGATCTTCGTCTGCTCATCCGAAAGACCCCCCAGCCAAACCGCCCAAAAGGCAAGTGAACGGCCAGCCAAAGCCGAAGATAGTGTCGGCAGATAAAGAAAAGAAGATACAAAACCTGCTCGAGCAGCTCGATAGCAAGGCCGATGATGTCGACTTGTCCGAACTCGATATTGAGGAGCAGTTCTTCACAGGGCGAATCAAAAAGCGTAAGCTGAATCAAGAACAGGTTGAATACCAGGACCGCGTTGCCCGGCGCGCTGATCTATCCATGTTCTTGTCACGAAAGTTAACGGACCATGCGAGTCTCGCAAAGCGTCGTTATGACGAATTGCACTACGAGGAGGCGTTGCATGAAGTCCGCGAACGCGAGATCTATGCGGAGAAAGAGCGCAAGAAGGATATGCAACGAAAGCGGAGACGTGAGAAGTCGATGCAAGTCACCATCGAACAGAAAGAGGCTGCTTTAGCCAGGGCTCTCGCTGCCGAAGACGAAGCCGAACGGGCTAAGCACCTACGCGAGGCAGAACGCGCCAACAAGAAGGCCCAACAGACTAGATTAATCCTCCAAAAGGGGATCAAGGGTCCAGCTCGTGGTCTCCAGGCTCTTGAGCTCAACTTGGAGGGTGGCACTATGTCTTCCTTCCAAACTACAGATCAGGAGAGCAACGGCAAGACGAAGAGCAAAGGCAAGTCTGGCACTCGGCCTAAAAAATCCAAGGAACAGAAACAAGCTGAGAAAGACGCCGCTGAGGCTGCTCAAGCTGCTTTAGATGCTGGAGAAGAGCTTCCACCGAAGGAGGAAACCAAGATTCGCATCAAGCTCAGCAAGTCTAAAGATAAGGAGCCCAAAGACAAGGACAAGGATAAGGAGCCTAAAGATGGCTTGAAGGAGCCAAAGGACAAGGAGAAGGCTGTCGAGGAACCTCCTGCGAACCCCTTGGAGACCAAGTACCAGTCCAAGGGTTACAACCAGATCTACGACCAAATTTGGCGGGATCTAGCACGCAAAGACGTGGCCAAGACTTACAAGTTGGCGAGTGACTCCTATGCGACCAAAGCGTCCAACCTCAAGAAGACGGCCATCCTCGCTTCCAAGGAAGCCAAACGTTGGCAGCTGCGAACGAACAAGGGCACCAAAGACCTGCAAGCTCGTGCTAAGCGATGCATGCGTGATATGATGGGCTTCTGGAAACGAAATGAACGCGAAGAGAGAGATATGCGGAAGGCTGCAGAGCGCCAAGAGCTAGAAAATGCTCGCAAGGAAGAGGCCGACCGTGAAGCTGCTCGCCAGAAGAGGAAGCTGAACTTCTTGATTTCGCAAACTGAGCTCTATTCACATTTCATTGGAAAGAAGATCAAGACCGATGAGGTTGAGCGCAGTACGGATAACCCGGATATCGCACCCGGTGGCACTCTTCACTCTACTTCAAACCACGTTGATGTCGCCGAACCTACTGGTCCTATTGGCTCTAGGGTAACAGACTTCAACCAGCTTGACTTCGATGCCGAGGACGAAGAGACTTTAAGAGCTGCGGCCATGGCGAATGCGCAGAATGCTATTGCTGAAGCCCAGCAAAAGGCACGCGCCTTTAATAAGACGCAGGACGACATGGACGAGGATGGCGAGATGAATTTCCAGAACCCCACAGGTCTCGGCGACGTTACTGTCGAGCAGCCCAAGCTTTTGAACTGCCAATTGAAAGAGTACCAGCTGAAGGGCCTCAACTGGCTTGCCAACCTTTACGAGCAAGGTATCAATGGTATATTGGCCGACGAAATGGGTCTAGGCAAGACTGTGCAGTCTATTTCGGTCATGGCTTATCTCGCCGAAGTCCATGATATTTGGGGCCCCTATCTCGTCGTTGCACCCGCCTCTACGCTGCACAACTGGCAACAAGAGATTGCTAAATTTGTGCCCGAATTCAAGGTGCTTCCATACTGGGGCACGGCTGGTGATCGAAAGGTATTGCGCAAATTCTGGGATCGGAAACACAACACCTATCGCAAAGATGCACCTTTCCACGTTCTCGTCACATCGTACCAGCTTGTGGTCTCCGATGTTGCCTATTTCCAAAAGATGCGATGGCAATACATGATTCTAGACGAAGCACAAGCTATCAAGAGTTCAACGAGTTCGCGCTGGAAGTGCTTGCTTGGCTTCCACTGCCGCAACCGTCTTCTACTTACGGGTACTCCTATTCAGAATAACATGCAAGAATTATGGGCTCTTTTGCATTTCATTATGCCATCGCTCTTCGATTCCCATGATGAATTTAGCGAGTGGTTTTCCAAGGACATTGAGTCTCACGCGCAAAGCAACACGACGTTAAACGAGGACCAGCTTAGGCGGCTGCACATGATCCTCAAACCCTTCATGTTGCGTCGTGTGAAGAAGCATGTTCAGAAAGAACTCGGAGACAAGATCGAGCTCGACGTTTTCTGTGAACTCACTTACCGGCAGCGTGCGTACTACCGAAACTTGAGGAACCAGATCAGCTTCATGGATCTGATCGAAAAGGCGACTATGGGAGATGAGCAGGACTCTGGGACGCTTATGAACCTGGTGATGCAGTTCCGGAAGGTGTGCAACCATCCCGATCTATTCCAGCGCGCAGATACAGCAAGCCCCTTCTCGTCGGCTTATTTCGCTGAAACCGCGTCCTTCGTTCGCGAGGGGAACAATGTTCCCGTTGGATATTCGACGCGCAGCTTGATTGAATACAAACTACCGCGCCTCGTATGGACTGAGGGTGGGAGATTGTACAAATTTGGCAAGGACAATGAGCACGCCGGTTTCAGAAACAAATATTTAAATCATCTCCTGAATATCTGGACGCCCGCAAATATCCATGAAAGCACATCGGGCAATGATGCATTCTCCTTCCTGCGCTTCGCCGACACAAGTCCCCAGGAGGTTTACCAGGCTAGCCACAAAGACGTTTTCTCTCGAGCTTCGGACTTGGTCAAGAGGAGTGACCGGCTTGGCCATATGAAAGTTATCTACGATGAGCCGGGGGAGGAAAACTATACACCAGTTCATGCCTTGTTCCAAATCAAGGCACGAACGGATGGTAGACCACTAGCGGATATCACTAGCGAAGGTGTGCTCAGCAATCTCATGAACATCTCCCGCTCGCAGTGGCGTGTTTCTAGCCTGAGCCGATTGGAACAGGCCGCTTTACCAGGAGCAACCGCTCCTCCAGTCGAAGTCTATTGTGAAGGCACGCGTGCCCCGAGTACAGAGCGCGAGGATACGCTCTTCAACATATCCATGCGCAAGACACTGTACGGACCCAACTCAATCGAAGAAAAGGCTTTGGTAGAACGCCATGTCCCCCTTGAGCGATACCCGCCGCGCGCGCTCCTTCCTTCGCCAGACAATGATAAACGTCGCTTCACCAACATCACTGTTCCTAGCATGCGCCGCTTCGTCACTGATAGTGGCAAGCTTGCGAAGCTTGATCAGCTGCTCTTCAAGTTGAAAGAAGGGGGTCATCGAGTGCTTTTGTACTTCCAGATGACGAGAATGATTGATCTCATGGAAGAATACTTGACATATCGCAACTACAAGTACTGTCGGCTTGACGGTTCTACGAAGCTTGAAGATCGTCGAGACACAGTCCACGACTTTCAAACGCGTCCCGACATTTTTGTCTTCCTGCTGTCCACACGTGCTGGTGGCCTCGGTATCAATCTGACATCCGCCGATACGGTTATCTTCTATGATAGTGATTGGAATCCGACGATTGACTCGCAAGCCATGGACCGCGCTCATCGTCTCGGTCAAACGAAGCAAGTTACGGTTTACCGACTCATCACTCGGGGCACTATCGAAGAACGCATCCGTAAAAGAGCGATGCAGAAAGAGGAGGTACAACGTGTCGTTATCCAGGGTGGAGGTGCTAGAGGTGTTGACTTTAGCGGTCGCCGGCCTCCTGAAAACCGTAACCGTGACATCGCCCTGTGGCTTGCTGATGACGAGCAAGCTGAGCTCATCGAACAACGCGAGAAAGAGCTTCTCGAGAGCGGCGAGCTAGATAAGGTAGCGAAGAAGCGCGGTGGCAACAAGAGAAAGCGCGAAGCAGTCAGCCTCGATGATATGTACCATGAAGGTGAGTTGCCACAACTTACGGAGGAGCTTTTACTCGGACGTATTCGCTAACATTAGATACAGGTGAGGGACACTTCAACGATGAAAATAAACCATCTGGCACCGCAACCCCCGTC
The DNA here is from genome assembly GCA_023159215.1 of Xylariaceae sp. AK1471. NCBI lineage: Eukaryota > Fungi > Ascomycota > Sordariomycetes > Xylariales > Xylariaceae > Xylariaceae sp. AK1471. The sequence continues at coordinate 735,514 of JAJKLI010000009.1, read as the reverse complement.
GTTGAACCTGAGACGAAGGCTGCAAAGAAGCGAAAAGGAGGCGGCAAGAAGGCTAAGACCACCAAGCAACGCCTTGCCATCGCTGATGGAGAGATGGATATTTGATTCATGGTGTAATTCTTGTTTGAGATACCGGCGTTCTCGGATTCAACGGGAAGACTTTTGCTATGTACCAAAAGCAAGACATCAGACAGGCGTTCTTATCGGGGTTTGGTCCTATTTATTTTTTCCAGCCTTGCTTTGCAAGGCACCAACAATACAGGAGAACGGAAGTGCGATACATAAACGAACGAAGAACGATGGACGAAGACGTGACAGAGAATGGTATTCTCTCGGTGTCAAGGAGATACGTGTCCCTGAACTCAAGCGTCGAGGCGGCAGATGAGTGAGATGTAGTGTGTGTGCGCTGAACTATCGCTTTGATTTTTTTGCTGAGAGGGGCTGGACACCGATTTTACTGCGACGCTGTGTTTTGTTTTGCACTGCTGTATAATTAGGACTCTTCGATGGATTGACTGGTTGATAGACGCAACACTTCGAGTGCGAATGAGAAGAAGTCAGTTGCCCGATATTCCTGGCTCACAATCGTTGCATATTTCTAGGGTCCATTGTGAAATTGCGAACACATGTCGAAAGTAGTATCGATGTTGGTTAACTTTACTTAGCAGAGCTATGCTCCGCCCGGGAATCACCTACCTATCACCAACCTATCACCAGGAAATGGTAACAAATATCTGCCTGAAATACGTCCGTTAAAAACGAGCTGTATTGCTGTATATTTGTAGTTAGATTTTATAAAAACCGCGGTATGTATTCAGCAAATATACCAACGTCTTGGTGTTGGAGCGCATAGATGGATTAGGGGGAAAGTATCGGCTCCCACAACTACCCATACCCGGCTAAGGCATATCACGACATCAAGATGCAAATAAGAAAGCGCGTAGTGTAAAAAGGCTGTCAATATAAAGTGATCGGATTTCTTTTTCACCACACCAAATCTATCCTGTTACGCAAAAGAAGAACCACGGCGGAGTGCCTACGCTAATGCTCATGCTGTCTGGCCCCTTTTTTCTTGAACCAAAATTCAGCACGACCGAGCGTAGTTGACGACGTCGTCTTCATGACCCATCCAGCGCGAGGCGCGATTCTGTTTTTCCGTGTGAAAACATCCCCGAATGCGGCTCTATGTTAGCATGCCCAATCTATAGCTCCCATGTTTGAGCCGCAGGTCCACGTGACTCATGATTTTGTAACCTGCTTGGGCCCTTGGATGAATGCCATGGCCTTGTTAGACCCCTTAATCATCCATAAATGCTTCTATATTCCCAACTATCAAACACACTTTTAGACAGCACCAGCTGCCACCATCTTCTTACGCAGGTAGTTCTTGTAATCACCTATTGAGCCATCCCAAGGCTTAATAGTCTTGTTTTCACAGACGAGAATTTGCTTGGCGACCCTGTCGAGCAATCTATGGACAATTAGTATAACCCTCACGTGATATCTAGTGGATACAAGACCGCTTACCTGAAATCGTGGGACACGACGATAACACCACCAGTGTAGTGTTCAATGGCATTGGCCAAGGCATCAATTGTTGGGATATCCAAACCGTTGGTAGGCTCATCGAGAAGTAACATGTTGGGGGATTCGAGAGCGAGAATGGCGAAAACAATACGGCTCTTCTGGCCCTCGGAGAGAGTACCCATGATGGCAGTCTGTACAGTACCAGAAACACCATACCTACCGAGACTTTGTCTCCAGAACTGGTAATCTTGCGACTTGTGACTGAACTTGTCGCGAACGAAATCCAGAGCACTCTTAGTCAAGTCAAGCTGCTCAGCACTGTGTTGCGAGTACATTCCCAGCTTCAGATGGGTGTGTTTCTTGACAGAGCCGCCTGTGGCCGAAAGCTTTCCAGTCATTAAACGAAGAAGCGTACTCTTACCGACACCGTTGGGCCCGACAAGAGCCGTGCGGGAGTCCATGTCGAAACCGAGATCAAGGTTGCGGTACAGGTCATCCTTGCGATCTCCAGAGTACGAGAAGGTGACATTGTCGAAAGCCAGTACTGGCGGAGGCAGTTTATCCACGTCGGTGAATCTGAATGTGAAGTTGCGGTCTTCCTTGATTTCCTCGATCAGACCGTCCGCAATCATCTTGTCGAGAATCTTCTGGCGAGACTTGGCTTGGCGCACTAAGTTGGCATAGGTACCAGCGCTGGCGATGAACTCTTTGATGTGCTTGATTTCTTCCTGTTGCTTCTTATAGGCGGTCATTTGGTTGATCTCCTGTTCCTTGCGAGTCTTGACATAAGAGTCAAAGTTACCACCATAGTACATGAGCTGCTGCTTTCGCATATCGATCATGCTTGTGCAGACACCGTTCAGGAAATCCTGCGAGTGAGAAATGAGCACAAGGGTGCGTTCCCACTTCTTGAGGTATTCTTCCAACCAGACACAGGCCTCCAGATCCAAATGGGCGGTAGGGTCGTCGAGGAGCAGTAGGGTAGGCTTCACGAACAGAGCTTTGGCAAGTGCAACACGCATACGCCAACCACCGGACATGTCTTTGGTCTTCTTGTGGATGGTGGTCTTGTTGAAGCCGAGACCAGTCAGGATAAGTGAAGCGCGAGTGGCAAAGGTAGATGGATCCATCTTGTCCATATGCTTTGGCAGGAGTCAGCAACTTTCAACTTAGTGAAGCATTATCAGTTAGCGAGTACATACCTCGTAAAGATCCATCAGAACAGGGTCATCGGGGCCATTCTCCTCGAGAATCGTCTCAGCCAACTTGTCTAGACGCTCCATCTCTTTCTCGGCCTCGGTAACAACCCATTCAAGAGCGCCAAGGTCAGATGGTGGGGCACCCTGGTTCAGCAGGTAGATATCGACATGTTCGGGGATGGGATATTCACGCTCGGCGATGGCTTTCATCAGGGTACTCTTTCCGCAACCGTTCTCACCTAGCAGGCCATATCGACGGCCGAAGGTCAGCTCCAAGTCAGTCTCCTGGAGGAGAACTCGGCCGTGGAAGGTTAAGCTAGCGCTGATAATCTTGACATCCCTACTGCTTGGAATGGAAGCGAGGACGCCGGTTGTGATGCGGTCGGAGAGACCTTGAGAATCTTTCTGGTCAGCGAGACGCTTAACCTTATCGGCATCCTTCTCGCTGGTGGCGGGGACGTCATTGGGATCCGGGGGCGTGTCGTCGCCGGCATCAGAGCCGGCAGCACTGGTATTCTTGGAGGCGGCCTTGGAACCAGCCTTGGACCTAGAAACAAGGGTCTTCTTCTCGCCCTTGCCCTCGGCGGCCTTCTTGGCGAGTCGCTTCTCCTTGGATGCGGAGACCATATTTAATATATCGAGGATTTACCGTTGACCTTCGAAGTGTGATTGATATACCGTAGGGTATGATGACGAACACAAAAAAAAAAGTCGTCAGAAATCTACCCCGCTTGAAACGTGTGTAAACCGATGCGCGCGCGGGGCTCGGTTTTGTTGATGAAAAGGGACGATCACAAGTGAATGTGACTGATTATATTTTGCTAGAAAGAAGGGGACTTGCAGCGTCAAAAATAGACAGAAACTATTCCTTTCCTATCTGTCACCAACAAGACTGGCAGAGGTCTGTGGTGGGGGTTGGGGATAGAAATGAGAATGATGGGAGAAGTAAGAGAGAGAGTTATGGTATGGTGGTGTACAAAAGAAGGAGGGGCAATAAAGAAGATTACAGCAGGGTACCCTGATTGCCATCCACTAATGAGCCTTGTTACCAATGCCCATTACCGTGTCAGGCACGCCCGTAGTGGGGTTGGTTGCTACTATGCCTACCTACCTTGGACTTATTTTTGGGCTGCAAGCAATTGGTCCGTCAGTCAGTGCGTTGGGTGGGATGATGATTCAGGCCTGCGTGGTGGCAGTGCGTCAAGCTTGGTGGGGCAGTGAAATTTTTAACTTTTCTCATAATTTTTTCCCCGTCAGGAACTGATAAGCGATAAGGAATTAATGCCTAAGGCATTAAAACCCAACCATAGGTACCGAGGATGAAGTGCCCATGACGTCACGAGCCCAATACTCGTTAGCATAGCTAGCCATCTTAATCGCATATCCCCAAACATTGAAATAATATGTAAGAAAACCAGTATACACTGACGAGGACATCTTCGCGAACATGATTGAAACGAAAGGGATGGAAGTGAACCCGATCTTATAGCACTACATTATGTAAGTAGCTATACTCAAACATTCAAGTGTCAATTGAAGTAGCTCGAGGTTGTTATGCAGTTCACTGATTTGTTATGTATGAGAACACTGGTTGTGCCAAGGATTGTCAGCAACATTACTCTGTGTTCAACATTGAAGCGCTTAAATACTCAGAAGATTTCAAACCCGAACAAGAGGGCCACGATCTCTAGCCTAACTAGATATGACTCTCCATCGAACGGTAGCAGGTTCATGTTATTCTAGAGCCATAGTTCATCTTACATTAAGGAGTACCTTTCCAGATGTCTAGTGTAGAATGGCACGTCGCGACTCAAACCAGACATTCCTGTATGGTCTCACCAAACCGCCGCAGCCCACCTCTACCAGATTACTGAATATTTTCTTCATTGGATAACGCTGCGTGTGTGCACCGACCTTGCTCAGTCTTCCCATTTTCCAAAGACACAGTGGACCTAAGAAACACTGCAGCCCGAAATTCTCCTACAAAACGCTCGCCAAGTTCGTTCTTCACGTGGCTGTCCTTTCTCCCATCTTACATAACTAAGAGCGCTCAGTCATAACTTCCCCCACGTGCATGGCTTCCTTCTTGTACGGCAAATAGGCAGGGGTTACCCCTTGCGGTTGCGAGTCGCCTATCCCGGCGAGGTAAGGATTCTCGTTCTCTCCCGGTTGAGGCTCTATGTGGGCATGACAATTTTGACATGTAGGCATATACTGGACGATGATCGGAGGAAATTGCTGAGCATCTCCGAGTTGCGCCACCTGTTCATATTTAGGCTTGGTACGCTTCTCGACGATAGTGATGATGAGCAGTAGACCATGCAAAACACTACAGCAAAAAGTCAACACCTTCGATCAAGCTGCGTCGCGAGATAACCCGCAAGAAGTCCGAGGGGAGGTCAACTTACACCCAGATGAAGAAAATGAGAGACACGGCCACACCTCGCCAAAAACCTTCCCATATCGAGTAGCGATGGTAATACTGTGGATCCTCCACAGCTACTAGGCCCACGGTGTATATGGTAGCCCATGTCGCGAGGAAGATGGTGACGGCGAGGAAGACGAATTCGCCGCCAAGATGAAACCACGATATTTTCTCGATGTCATGCTTATACCGCAGCCGCAAGAGCCGCCATGCATTCCAGCTGCTGAGCAAAGGGGCCTATAGTTACACGCCATACTATTAGCGGTGGTTCTGAACATATGTAATTTGCAATGATAAATTATGATCCTTCGGAACGACACTTGGAGATCAAGAACCAGTGAAGATTTGTTGCACTTACCCAGATGATAGCATACAGTGCCTCCGTCGTGAAAGAACGAATAATACTTGTCACGATCTCGCCAACAACGAGAAGGATGGCCAGAGAGACCGAAATCCACCGCAATGTCTTTTTATAAGGGACACTCCTCCGTCTCCTCATCTGCATAGTGTGGCCAGTAGGTGGCATCAAGGCACGGACTGATGCCTTAATGTCTTCCTCTACCTGTGCAGGAAGGGTGCTGTGATGGGTGGCCTGTAACTCTGAATCCATTCTGATGGTGTGAGGAGAGTACTGGTGTAGATGTTGAGAGTGGTGACCGTATTCGTAGCCGTGACTAGCATGAGCAGGGAGAGGCTGATGAGAGTTGGTTGCGACAAGCTGGATTGGACCTCGAGGTCGGTCTTGGCCCCGAACAACAATAGGACTTCGCGTCAACGGCAGACTTGACGAAGACGACGATGATGATTCTGTCTGCGTGGTAGCCGGTAGTGAGGGTAAGGCTACGTTAGATATAGAAGCCGGAGAATGGCGGACGGGTACGGGAACCCGCCTGATCTGATGTCCCGGCCGTGGTGAGGAGGCCATAGTCAACGCTCACGGTTAGTTCCAATATGCTAGACAGAGTCTAGTATAGGGCCGAAGTCCCCTCGACCGAAAATGATTTCAGGCAACTGTATTAACAGAGAGATGAGTGGCCGGGTGTGTGGTGCAGGTAGTTCCCACATAAGCGAAGTGGACTAGCAGGGCAATGTCGTATACAATGAGAGCATGCGCCAACTACTCTTTACTCCCAGCCGCTATTTAATCGTCTGCCCATGTAAAATTTAGAAAAAGTCAACGGTTCTAGCTTGTGAATCCGTCAATAGCCAACTGTTCGATCAGAGTCCAAGCGATAAGCCATTCAACAATGAGATATCACCCATCGCTTGGGGATATTTACACTAGTGTGTCAAAATTGGATAGATAATGATTAATGAATTGATGCTTCCGACTCGCTGAGACTAGCAACATGAAAGTATGTTGAGTGATACATACAGGGAGAAACAAGCTGTCAATTGAAGTTCATCTTCAGGCAGCAGAATTATTCTAACCCTGATTCGTTTCAAGACTTTGGCTCCGCCTCTCGGTACAGGGGGCTGAACGGGTTTCTTCTTCTGCTTAGTAGTGGCTTGGCGAACAACAAACTTGATCACAAATTCACGATACGAGACGCGCTAACTATTTAAAATAAAATAAAAGCTTCCTTCTGTTACTGCAGGAAAAAGTTGATGCAGTTGACAAAGTTAATGTTGACCCTAACATCTCCGGCTTAGTGTAATGAATCTGGACGTCATTGGAAGGAATTGCCTTAACTCTTCCTACCGTAACAAGTCAGATATGGAGGAAGTGAATGCTAGACAATGATCGCCATCGATGTAGTTGATACCGGTATTGTTCTTCACCCTCATTGGTTCAACTTCATCTCATTGCTACCCATTCCGTATGTAGACGATGGCTGGTTGGCTGGGTGCCCCTTCCTCTCCTGCGATCCGTCTATGGCTCTGCTGCGACTCCGCAAGTCGAAGAATTATTCCGATTGCAGTTGCTCAGAGTTGAATATACAATATCAACGGAAGCGGGAGAGCCTTGTTGACGGTTATTCTCTGACACTGCCGTCTAGTTGCATTGACAGGGTCGAAGCCATTGCGGTAACTACATAACATCCCAATCGTTGGAAATCTACCCCAAAATATGTCCTCGCAAACTGGCACGGTTTTGTCGAATATATCGATGTACTCTCCTCCTCCGCATTGACGTAAAGCCCGAGACGAACACTATTGGTTCAAGAAATGATACGAGTCTCTCACGTCAAGATGCTGGCAGCCAAGTTTCGGAGGTTGATAATAACAGCTGATATTTCTGGAACGGTTCAACAAGTTGAACTCAGGGCCACTTTTGCAACTCACCAGGAGTCTGGCCTGGTACTCCAGGCAGCAGTATACCGTCGAAACACATGCATACACGAGGTTGGGATACTAGTCTGACGGCTATTACCAACTTCCTTTGCAGAAAGGGGGCGGTGCTGATTTCTTAAAAAACGGAAATCGATAATCGCAACCGCAAGCCGCTCAATAATTTGATTATAGAGCTTTAGATTGCGTGACCACGTGTACTGATAGCTATATGCTTGGTCGTAGCTAGCTTTCGTACTATTGTATTGCTTTCTTGTTACGAAGACACCCGCACCAGGTAAGTACTTCCTCAGAATCACCGATCAAGCCACTATCAGTATATGACACGAGCTTGAAGCTTACGTTGGTGTGATATTGCCAGGTCTCATGGCAACGCCCTTCGGGGTTAGCAGTGACGGAGTACGTGTATTGGTTTTCACCCATCATGGATAAAGAGGCCGGCCTTCAGCAAGGATTCTACACACTATTCCCGGTATGTTAATCCCCATTCTCGCTTCGTGGTTCTACGGGATCACTTGGGGTGTTGGCCATGTCCCGCGTCTCTGTGAATCTAGAGTATGCCAGACTGCCATGGTCCTATATCACTACAGGTAAACAAGCAAAGCCTCGCTCGCTTTCAGAGAAACCGTAGCCTGTCCACCACTCACTGTGAGAGTCTCGAACGTCTCGCTGCCGCTAATTTTACAGTCTCCATTCGTGAAGGTCTGACCACCGAAAGTCACCTTACCACCCTGATCAACCCTAGCGACTGCACTATCACCTGTGAGCCTCTTCGCCCTGACCGAGCTTCCCGTCAGCCCTCGAAGTTCGAAAGACTGGCTTGATCGGGTACCACTACCCCCAAAATAGTCCGAGTTATACAGCAGTGCCCGTAATGGGGCGCCAGCTGAGTCGAACGTAACATACGCCGCATAATTAGAACTGCCGTCGTCGAGGGCTGTGAGGGAGGCAGCATTCGCCAACAACGCCGTCGCTACATATGCCCCGTAGTACGGAGCTCCCATACTGTAACGGCCCCAGAAACAGTACTGGCAGTTGCCTACCGTCCCATGATGGAAGTACGTACGTGAGATTTGACTGTACGTCGCCCGAACCACATAGTCCATCGTCCAGAGCGCTGCCCCGAAGGTAGGCGAGACGGCTGCTGCACCACCTCCAGATACTTTACATTGAAGTCAGTCCTCACCTATAGAATGGATAGGGATGGCCAAGTTTAGCGAGTTGAAGGAAGCACACATACCGGAGTTCGTCTCTCCGAAGACGTACTGCTTACCCTCCTTCAGCGTAGCGGCGACGTCGGCATCGAAAACGTGCAAATTGCTCGCGATCCCACGGTGGCTCATGAGGGACGTCACAGTTCCACCGGGGTAGTTGTGATGGGCATAGTTGTGAACATACTGCTTCACAGTGGCGTTTTGCGTTGCTATCAGCTCTGCGGCGCCCCATTTTGGTGGGGAGTCATTCGAGTTGCCCGCTTGGATAATGCCCTGCTTGTTCACGGCCGAGCCTACTGCGATCGCCCAATTGTTCTGCGACGCTGCGTCTGTGGAAGGATTCCAAGTTCCAGAGGCTATCGGTTGGCTGTTAGAGGGGTAATCTGTCTCTTTAGTCAGCTCTCTCCTCGGAGCTTGCTGGTAACTCTTCTTTATTAGAGTGGTCTGTAGCTTACACTCGGGTTCGTTTCCCAGCTCAATTGCCAGGAGGTTGCTCATCCCGCTCACTGCAACTTTGGCCGCATCAATCGTGTTTTGGATGTTGTTTTTGCCTCTATTCAAGCCCACGACTACGCTGCCGCCATATTTACCCGCCAACGTCATAAAGCTCGACCCAAATGTCAAGCTCGCGGGAGCATCAGCAGCATTCGCGACGGTGTAAACTACCATGGCGGACGTCTTTGCATCATATTGCGCGCGGTCTTGCGTAGTGCCGCCGATACGGATGGGCGGCCAGACACCTGTCAGATCTTTCCAGTTGGAAAGACATTGTGTCGTAGAAGTTACATTTGTAAAGTATGATGGGAAGGCGAAGAACTCGAATGAAATACCAACAGGTGCTGGATCAACAGGAGCGTACGTGTAGCTTCCTGCATGTGCTTGGCTGGGGATTGTGAAGGTCACGGCCGCAGTCGTAGCAGAATGGACCGCGACCAATGCACCTGTTACGTATTTGAAGTAAGGAGCCATGTCATATACGCTGATTCTAGAGATCCCTAACTACTGGTAGTATATATAATGAAGGATATCGCAGTCGGAATGGAAATTCCGCAGCCTAGACTTGGCTACTTCATAACTACTTCGCACTCGGGCAAATGATCTCCGAACGTGTAGTATCTCATTCCAGCAATAGCCGCGGAGCGGTTGAAAACATGCTGTTCCCGTCCCAAAATTCTCTGATGTAACTGTATAACCCGCTCTCGAAAGGTTATACACCGAGCTTAGATGCCTTATAGTCGGTATACGTTCATTTAGGCTACTCGCTAACACCAATAAAACGCTGCTAGATCCCAGTGAGCATTAACTCTGCGCTTGGACTACGGTACTCTCCGTCTACTACAAGAGAGACCGTCATGAAGCTGAGGGTAATTACTTCTGAGGCTCGAGAGAATTTGTCCTCACCCAACTGGTATACATACAGGTGTATCCCTGAAATATTGTTACTTTATAGGTTCGTGCTGCTGCATTTCATTACCCTAGCCATACCTGGTTTGTTCCCTAGAGTTTATGGGGCAACTCCCCTTTTTCTGTCAATACACCTGTTTATTAGTAATAATTAATGCTATAAAGAGACAATCAAAAGTGAAACACATAATAGCATTCTATAGCCGTGTATGTATCTATACGCTTGGAGGATTACTTCTTAGTGTGAAGCTAACATTATATCAGGAATACACCTATACTACATGTACTGTAATAGTGTGATAGTAGGAGACTACCTTATTAAGGTTAGATTGGTCCCGGACACTACCATCCGCCTAGGGCCCCATGGTAGGGCTGAAATTTCAAATGCGCCGTCAATCTTGGCACTAGCGAAGAAATTAGCACGCAACAAAACAACAAGAGGAATTATTTAAGAGCAAAAACCCTTCACCTCCGCTTCATTTTCGGCAGAAAGATAAAACTTACTACTTGTACCGTGTTAGGTCATAGCATAATCAAGAAGACTCACGAATGATCAATGCCAAAGTCTATCAAAGAGCCTCTGGTAAGTAATAGCCGACCTTGCTCACGAATTGGGACAATGCCCCTGATGATCGTATAAGACATCAACGTGGGGGACCCTGGAGACTGGACGAGCTCTGTGCTGTATTCATAGACTAATCTGCAACTTCGTTTGTGAATTGGGCTACAGATTGGGCTTGTTTTTAACACGAAGGGGAAATTATGTCTCAAGCCTTTCAATTCCAGTTATCACAAACTGATTTCATCTTCCTTTGACTGGCGTTTTAGCAGCAAATTTGCCAAGCATCGATGTATCCATCTACAAGATAGAGGCACCCAATAAAAACAGTTGCACGTCAGATGTCAAAATGTCATGCTGGTTTTATTGGGTGCATCCATCTTTTGAAAGATACATCTTGCTTGGCAGAGCTGCTGCTAAAACGCCAGTCAAAGGGATAAGTTCAGCCCAAAACCCGGAAAGGGGTTAGCAACACATTCTAGGCAAGGTACAACGAAAAGGATTCTGAGATCCAGCGTCAGGTTTAGTCTTGGCAGAACATCATATCAAATGATCTTCATGCTGATAAAAGCGCAAGTGTGTTCTAGCCATTATGAGGCACGCATTGAAAAGGGATAGTGGTGCTGCTGCTGCTGCTTGAGCACTTCACCTCCTCCCTAATCGCACATACCCACCGTGTAAAGGCACGTAACACGAGGCATACAGCCCAGTTTCCACTACTGTCTTAATTCTTTCAAATGGAGTAACTTGTGGCCCTGGGAATTGCTCTGATCGACAAAGGATATTGGGCGGTTGATCGAGAGACCAAGAGATCACGAGGGTCCCGACTGATAAACCAATATGGGCGTTACTATGGGCGCATCTAAGGGAGACGATTGGCGTGGTCTCATGGGTGTTATTCGCGGTCGGAAAAGCTCCGTTCTGTTTGCGCTTTTACTCATTACGATTGGCTTCATGAGTGAGTTGGGCTCTTCAAGAATAGCCGTCCCGAAAACACAGGGAAAGTGTGAGAGTACGGAGCTGACCAGTTGATAGCTTATTCATTTCGTAGCACGTTCGATGTTGACACACACTCATACCATGGAGGCCCCGACATTAACACTACCCAAGGCGCTGTCGCAGAATCGCAACGCTCTCAGAAACCACCTTCGCCTACCTCATCTAATAAGCCCTTGGTCTCTGGATCTCCTTCACAATCTTTCGCCTCCAATGTGTCTCTTGCAGGGTCTATAGCCTCCGAACCATCAGTCACCTCGAGTGCTCCCGATTCCACACAGAGCTTATCGACCATTAGACCTCTGCCAACACCTCTCGGTGGTGGTGTTCCTCTCCGTGTCATGTTTCTGGGTGCTTCTGTAACGCGCGGCGACGTATCAGTCGGCAACCTAGGGTTCAGGTCTCCCTTGCGAGACAGATTGGCTGCTCTGGGGAACCCCGTCAACTTCGTCGGATCGCAGCGACTCGGTGCTTTCAAAGACAACGACTTAGAAGCTTATCCAGGCAACCGGATCGACCAAATCCACGACCGAGCGATCCAAATCGTACCCAGCACGAAGCCGAACGTCTTCGTCCTCCACGTTGGTAGTAACGACTGCCTGCAGAAGCACGACACGGCGAATGCCGGGAAACGCATGCGCGATCTGATCAATTATTTGTTTAAAATGTCTCCCCACGCAACCATCATCATGTCGACCCTCTTGACGAACACGGTTCCTAGCAAAGAACCCTGTATCCTCGACATCAACATTCAGATCCGGAAACTCGCATCCGCACTAATGCGCGAGGGCAGGCCCGTTGTTCTTGCCGAGATGCACTGCGAACAGGGGCTTCCTAATCGACCTTTGCCCATCGACATCTCGGGCGATGGCACACATCCGTTCGATCACGGGTACGGTCTAATGGCCGACATTTTTTTTTCAGCGTTCGTAGAAGCTGATAAGAGGGACTTCTTAAAAACGCCGGAGGAAAATGGAGTTCCAGACGACGGAGAATTGGAGAGGGCTGATGAACCGTTCATATACGAGCCGGAGCCGCCCAAGACAAGGCCGACCCCTCCTAAGGATAAGGACGTGCCGAAGAAGCCAGCAGACAGTGTCGAAGCCAAGATCAAAGATGGGTTGGCCAAACAGAATACAGAACCCAGTCGACCGAAGCCAGAAGCTCCTCTCAACGCCAAAGTTGAGAATATCGAGAAAAATAAGGATACACCGCCCAGGCCCGCACCCGAAATCATACCCAAAATTATATGAGAAGAATAGAATCAAGTATACTAATGTACAATCCTAAATATCATAGAATAAATAACATAAATCACGCAGCGATAATGAGCCCCCTATTTTAACAGTCTTATTAGGCGACACTCTTTTGTCTGTCAGTCATTTCCACTGACGTTTCAATAACCCGACCTTACAGGTGAGCAGAATCAGATTCATCGCGGTTTACACCTAGAACAGCCTCCTTCCTCTCACTGCTGAGATGGTATTGTCTGATAAAACAGGTTCATAAAGGACGCCAAACCCGCGAATGCGAGATACTGCATGGAACTGTTAGCTAACAGAACACGGCTGCTTGGATTAATGAAGCAGTTTCCATGTGGGCTTTGGTTACACTCCGTATAATCGCAGACTAAGATAGGTTGGTACTTACCATGATCCACACAGTTCTAATTGATCGGTAGTAAGCCTGCCTTACGATGATGGGCGCCTCGATATTCGGTCCCACACCGACGCCCGTAAGGATTTCAAAGATGAAGAACCCGACGCCTAGCAACAGCAGCACCTGCGCTGCATGCATGAGCGACCGGTACTTACCAGTCTGCTGGATAAAGACACTAGCGCAGGCTGCTGACAGCGAGCAGGAGATGATGAGGGGCAACAGGCACAAGCCGGACGTCAGGGCATCCGCCCCCAGCATGGACTGGGAGTATAGGGGTAGATAGTACGTGATACCGATAACGACGTACGCATTAAAGGCGAACACGCCGTAGATAGCGGCCTTAGGCCAACTCGAGAGCAGACGGAGCGGGATGACGGGATTGGCCATGAACCCCCATTCATTCACGATGAAGATGCCGACCGCTACCGCGCCGAACACGATCAGGCTAAGCACGGTCGCGGATGGCTGGGGTGGGTCACGTCGCCGAAATCGAGGCCGAGGATCATCACTGTTCCGCCCAAGCACAGCACGTTGCCAGTCCAGTCGATGACCTTGAGCCCAGCCAGGACCGAAGTATTCGGAGATAGTATCTTCAGGAAGAAAAGAAGCACGATAAAAACCACAACTCCAATAGGTATTGTCCAAAACGTGCGCAGTCAGCCTTCAAATCGCGTTTCGACCCAGCCACTCTTTGAACCACTCACGGTTGATCCAAAAACCCCATCTCCTGCTGTACGAAGCAGGTGGGAGTTAGCAAGGGAGTCGATTCGGAGACACTTTAGTGGAAGCCACAGATTACTTCGACCACGTGGTAAAAACACCGCCGATAATCAGCCCAAATAATATACGTAATAGCAAGATACAACCCGCAGTCGCAGATAATGTTGTTGATCATCACCCCCATACCAGACGCGCCGATACCCTGGATAGCGCGGCCGGCAATGAGAGCATCCCCTACGAGAATGTGAGTCAGTAATTCCCTCTTCCAGTTAACGTAACATTTGGGGATATATAAGCATGTCTCGAGAGTCGGAGCCCGATTTGACTCCTGAGACATTCCTTCAAGGGACGTACTATCCGGCACAAGCGCACACAGGAGACTACCGGCCAGGAAAATAGTCAGGGTCGTCAAAATGATGGGTTTCCGTCCCCAGAGGTCCGCGACCAAGCCCCAGACGAGCGTCACGGCCGTGAATCCGAGTATAAATGCGGAGCCGATCCAGATGTAGCCCGATTCCGAGTGTAGCGAGGCCACAATGGCGGGGACAGCCGTGGTCACGATCGTCATGTCTAGTGCTGAGAGTGTGGCGGAGAGGCAGAGGGATGTCATGGTCAGGGCGATAGTGGTCGCTGAGAGGTCCTCAGCGACTCCTGAATCGTCGTTGGATGACGAGTCTAGAGCTGTAGACTCGTACTGAGTGCTGTTGATTTTAACACCCTGCTAGACTCTGTATCGGCGCTGTCTATAGCGGTATTGGGCTCATTTTGATCCGCTGATTTGCGACCCTCCAGCCTAGCAGGTGGTGTTAGTCCCAACTGCGGCATGTATTGGATCTCATGACCGTCTTTCACGGGATAGACCGTCGTTCGCCTGGATGACATGGTCCGTCTATTATCGATTCAGAAACGCGAATGATGACATGAGGTTAAGCCATTGGAGAAGTTTGTTGAAGGAAAATAATATGAAGAATGTTAACTTATATAGATACATAAATTGTACTGAGACGAAGGATCAACTGTACGCTATACAGGGTACAGCAACGTAGAGGTGAATGATAGAACCGACACTGTGTATTCTGTACAGTATGGCGTTAATGAAAGCATGGTAATAGGCTAGGGAGTTTCGCCTTGCTATACAGCGAACTTACGACATGCCAAACCCACTCCATCGTTGGACGCGACGCTTTCCTCAAAACCACCACCACCCACGACGGCGATAATTACTGTTACCCTATTCGAAACCGTTCATGGAACACCAAGTCTCTCCCAAACAGCAAGCACTTGAACTACATTTTGAACAACGTAATCTCAGAAATCCTCCCAGTCGTCAATGCATCATCTCTGTGCTTGAGACCATTTACTACTAACATTCCTCGCTCGCCCTGGTGATCTTCCATGACTTACCCCACTGGGGCTTGACTTGGACACAGTCTTCAGCTCGTGAGGTAGTGAAGATCAGTTCTTCACAGTCTTTATCGTTGTAGACACAAAGTCTGTAGATTCCCTCCACTCCTGGGTTGTAACTGAGCTGCTTAAAATTGTATTTCTCGCATGCATGATAAACCCAGTCGGTCCAACTCTTATCGGCCTTCCCAGGGCAGCCCGGCTTGCCTTGCCAGACATGCAGATTCCAATAAGTCTTATCACCATCATGGAATGTGTGCGTCTGATCGAACAGCCCTTGATCCACTGTGTTCAAACTGGATAGTTGGATTTGGTCGTTGGCGTTCACTGTTTGATGGAGACCCATCAGCGCGACCAGGAGGTACATGACGCAAAAAAAACTTCGATGCATGCTGGGCTATCGGAGATTCGAAGTGACTTCGGTGTGTAAGATATCGAGTATATATTCTGCCGACGGACTAGGTTGAAAAGTATTAGTGCACATCATTCAAAAGGAAGGAAGATGCTCCTAATGTAAATGCAGACTTACAAGCATCCAAATCTGTTGATTTTCCGTCAACACTGCACATGAACGATTTCTAGTAGAATGAGGAGTTAATGTTGCAGCAACTTTGTCAAGGGGGCAGCAGCGCACTAGGTAGCCAAGTTGTGTATTCAATGTGATGTACCTGCTCTAAGACTTTATCTTTGTCGCTGGCAGTAAACGCAGTGTCATTTCCAGCTCCAATTTTAACAGATGCCTTAGTGACGAGTAACAAGTCGCAAGATGGCAATATCTTGCGGCGATTCCGAAGGTTAGCACTGTGCATTAGTGTTCGATAGCGCTTGGGATTCACGGTAGAAAACATTGCTTGAGAATTCAAGGAGGCAATGAAAATGGATTCGCCAGCACGGTCCAGACTGTAAGCTGAAAACAGCATTGACCCGACCATCTACTTCTGGGTATAGTGCTCCGCTGTGGACCGATCCGGATCAATGAACTCAGGCGATATCTAAGTATTCAGCTCTCTGGTACAGGAAAGGCTAAACCCAATCATTCCGAGCACCAACACTAATTATCTGAGAGAAGGCCGGTGACACCGGGCGGATCTATGAAATTTTGCCTCAATGTCCATCGATTAGCTCCGAGGCCTTGCCAATCCTCGGTGCAGCCGCCGTCTGCACAGTACTTTTAGCAGATTCAAGAAGGCAAGAAAGCTCATCGATATACGACTAGGAGTAACAAGTGGATCCCTCCCTGGATACCGTCTGGACAAAGGTCCAGACCTAATGATCGTCAGGCCTCTCTGAGTTAGGTCCTCATCTTCCAGCCTTGCCGTCAGCTGTTAACCAATACCTTGTCTTTGTGATGTGATAGCATCCGGAGCACATTTGCGTCAAAGCCTAAACTTCACAAAATGATGAGCTAGTCGATTAACGGTGGCTAACGGCTACTATATTTAAACCGTGTACGATCCTGTTCTTTTTGCAACAACGACGAAATCCAATCCATCCTTTAGCCTTTTGCAAAAAGTCATTCTTCTTGTATGTGTTGGTTCCTCGAGCTCTGCTACCTCAAGTCAGCTATCAAGACCGAACAGAGAGATGGATTGTGAAAAAGCTTCGCAAGAGGACAACTCGTTCCTTATTCAACCTAAGTGGGCGCCTCAATATGGTTCTCAACATAGCAGCCAGAACAGAAAACACTTCCTCAAGCCCGTCTTAACCATCCTCGTGCTTGGATTACTCGCCTTGTGCACTTTTCAGGCCATACGCTGCACCTCATCACCAAACTTCGGGGACCATTCCACCAATGGGATGGAATTACATGGAGACATCAACTTGGACTTCGGCGATATGGTTCCATCAGTCGCTGTTGATGAGAGTTGGCTTTTTAATGCGTTCTCAACCAAGCAATGTTCTGGAGACACGGCTGCCAAAAGTGGTAAAGGCTTTCAAGCCTGTCAACAGATCAACAACAATAAAACTTACGCCACGGTCTCTGTTCCCACCCTACCTGATAGTCTAAGACTTTGCCTCTATCCCGAAGGTCTTTGCTCCGAAAATGCCACAGCAATCACCACGCCAATAGGCTGCACGCCTGCGAACGCGTCCTACTATGCGGTAAAGGGTAGCCAAGAGGCATGTTGATGGAATTGACCTTGTTATTTCGGTGCTCCAAATCATGGGCCTACCCCAGAGTTCGAAACTGGAAGTGGACCGATCGCGACTAGTGCAGCTCTACTGGTGGCAATTGTTAAGATGGATGCATCTTGAGGCTTTGTCGGGGTTGGAATTGTTCAGGGGTGACCAATGTTCGAGACCAGGCGGATGGTGATGCGTTCATATTCTGCTTCTCTCTCCTAGGATGGGGCTATGTGGATCCCTCCATATCCCGTTCCTTGTATATATACTTATATTAGTGTGATCTCCCCCACAGCCGTAGGCTGTATTACTTACATATGTAGTCCTTCATTATTCTTAATAAGAACGCTTACTGCTTATATAACGCTTCGATACCTTTTAACAGTGGACTCTTAGCTTTGAGCTTTTGATGGGGGTTAGAGGTGAGGAAGGAGACATCGTTGCAAAGAAATGGGCTAAAGACAGGGTGGAATGTTTAACGTTGGACATAATTGGGTAATTTAATCGATACGGTTGCACAGTGTCATTGCTGTGAATGCCTTCTCAATTTTTGGACCAGAGCGGGACATACGACAGCGCAAGTCTATGTAATGCAGTGTAGACGGCGGGCCCTGATCTCTTAAAATTTGAGTGATCAGATGATCGAGGTGTAATTCAATGGAATCTTGGTCTTGCTAGGCTAAACAGTAATGATAAACTTCAGTATTGAGGAGTCGGGAAGTAGAACTACCTCGTATCGAAAGAGTCCTCGCCGTACTTTGTGCGAGTGGAGTGCAAGAACGGTGAGCTAGAAGCAGATGTTTATGGACTCGCGGAGTGGAAGCTCCAGGACAACATCCCATGTCCAACTAATACGAAGTATATCACGGTTGGTGGCTTGCAGTTTCCCAAGCTTTACGGCGATTCCGACAATCTACTTTTCAGCTCGGCATACCCAGCTGAAGTTTGCACCATGGCTGCCAGGGTCTTGGTCGAGAATCGAGCATCCATCCATCCCAAAAGTGCTAGGGAGTCTGCAAGCAAATATGGAAAGGAGACCGATAATGGACTATAAGTAGACATCCCTTCAAGCTTCTAAGGAGCCTTAAACCCATAACTCTGGCCATCCCCTGATACCACATCACCAACATATCGAGTCCTCTTGGCCCCTTAGTTAGGTTTCAAAATGGGTATCATCGAAATTATTGGTGTGATTCTGAAAGCTGCCGAGTTAGCCAAAAAGGTCAAAGATGTAAGTACAATAATGTCCCGTCACCAGACTGAGGCAGCGAGAAGTCTTACCATCATAATAGGCCTTAGACAAAATAATCCCTCCGCCTCCCGATGATTTGAAGGACAAGCATCGATGGTATCAATGTACGATCAAGAACTGCACACAGTTTCCTCTGTTGCTCGAAGACACCTATTTCTTCAGGGGGAGATGGTGGACAGCCCCGGGCGACGCTCAAAAATTTGAACAGCTGGTGTTCAGTGCCTGTAACAAGGATCACGAACCAACGGGAGTATCGGGGGGCATGGCTTTCCGCTTGAAACTTGATCAGGACCACTTTTTCGACATTGCCATTGTAAGTGCCCTCCTTGCTCATCTCCTATATCAAGCCTGCTGACCTTGACAAAGGGATTGACATCTCCTGCCCTTGGAGGTCACAAAGCTGGAGTTATTGAATCCCGGAATCCAAAAGATGGCTATGATGTTGCTTCGGATCAAGGAAATTCAATCACCTCAAAGAACCAATACAGAGCTAAGGATGGAGACAAGCCCGACCAAGATGTCGACATTGAGTTCCATGTTTCTGCACAGCCTGGGCCGGAGATGCTGATTGTTATTACTGAGGTTAGATTGTGATATCTTTTGGGGATATGTCAGCGGTCACGTCTGCTTTTTTATTATGACCTAGACCAGCATTGGCTGCACAATCGGTTTACCCCAACCCATCTAAGATGAGCACATGTTTCTGCTTCGCTCTGAGACAAGACATTCAATTTAATACAACTAAAGAACGACGAGTTTATTTGATCTGGCAGCTTCAGGAAGCTGGTGAGTGACGACAAACATTGATAGGACCAGAAGACAGCAGGTCTGTAAAAGACTTGCTGAATCAAGCACTGGATATAGACAATGTCGATCAAGGCAATACAAGTTATTCATGCTATCAACTAATACACAACTCCTAAGAACAATAGATTTTACAAGTCTCGTCTTAGGCACGGCGCATCACATCAAAAATCGTGTTCAAAGAAGCATTGCAAAGTATTGTTGGTGACGCGAAGCTCGTGAAAATGCGGGCGATACAGGCACTGGAATACCAGTCATCATGATTGATTGGTTCTGTAAGCGGCTAAAGCAGGGAACAGCTAGAAAACGCGTGGTCGCAACTCTGCCAGACTAATGTGTTCCAAGAGTGTCATCCGCAAATTTCCAATGTAATAAACCTAGAGCATTATATAACTTCTCTCTTTATTTGGATATGGAGAAGCCTCTGCCTTTTATATGCCACCGTCGCAGCCCAATCAGCGACGTAAATTTAGAAAAACGTATAAATAATCAGACCAGCTGGCCGACAATGGGAAAGATAGCGAACCCATAGGACGCTGACTGGAACACGTGATTCTTAGCAAGATTCGGTTGCGAGTCATGGTTGGGTCAATTGGCTGAGCAAGAGTGGCTTGTACTCTACCGGCGGTGCGCCTGCTTACGTCGCTGCCTCGTCAGCTGTGAGATTGCGGGATTGTGATCGGTACAGCATAGTTGTACTATTTCTTTGATTTCTCTACTTTTCCGAGAACATGCCTGTCTGATCCGATGGTAGATAGTAGATCTGGCATCAAAATTATCGCTGCTCCATACTGAAGTGAGCCGTATGGTTCTCGTGACGTAGATACGCCCGAACCACTACTCACACCATAGATATAAGACTTCCTCCTCGCAATATCATAGGTACGCTAGTAGGAAAAGGGCTTGAAGGCAGGATTGTCGGCTAACCATAAAAGTTATAATTGAACAGAATTAGGGAATGGGTCGATCAATAATATTCGCAGTCAAGAACTTGATTAACTGTATTATTTAGGAGCTGTTAGCGTTGTGTGCTGAACTTACTGAAGATGTTTTGTCTGTCTCCTTGTTTCCTTAACTCCTAGAGATCTGACTTATACATAACTAGAGCAGCTTATAGCTATTAACTCTAGGGTAAGCAAGCCTCGAAAGGGATTGAAAACTTTTCGCACTGCTTTAATAGATACAGCGTATTTATAATACTCCTTATATACTTTAAATTAAGTGTTATTTTTAGTATTATTTCAACTTATAGTTTAAAGTTTTTTTGTATCTAAAATTGTATGGTAAATAAGGACTACCTAGGTAGGCCTTCGGCTCCGAACCTAGCTGCAGAGAACCTCAGCACGGAATACTAAGTGTAGATGAGAACAATCACTGAAACAACCTAGTTAATGACACATAGATCAACGAAATGGGCTTTCTACTGGGTATGCAGATAGTCAAATGAGATAAGCAGTTCTGTTCAGCTAGCTTCAGGTACGCCTATTTTTCTCTCACCCAAGCTGGTGCTACTTCCTGGGAGAACTTATCAAGTCCCGATGCACTCATTTTTCTCAATCCACCTACTGCTTCATATCCGACAGATACCCCTTCGCCAGCTTGCGTGCAGGGCAAGACGAATGTACTCAACGGCTTCTCAGCAATAAATAAGACCCAACTCTCTCTCCTCCTCCAGCTCAGAGTCCAGACAATCAGCATCCATAGCGTCGTGAAAGTATCCTCGTGCATCAAGCCAGATCTTGCGTAAATTCTTTAGTAGTCTCTCGGCCTGCTCCTTATCGACCTTCTCAGATTCGCCGGTTTCTTGGTTGGTAGCAGCCTCGATGGCTTTCTTGACGATCGCCCGTGCCTTCTTGTAGTCCTCGTCAATGGTCTCTAGACCGCCCGAGAGCAACGACCACGAGCTAGTGTTTTTCTCCCGGATCTCTTCCTTGCAAACGCGGATATGCTTGGCAATAGCTTTTCGGGCATCGATGATGACAAGGGGATCAGTAGTTTTCTCCGCACCTTTGCTGGACGCGCCTGGTTCATTACCCTCCTTCTCTTTGTCACTCTCCTTCTTCTCGCTGTTGCCTTTACCCTTTAGATATTTCTTGGCGTTCTTCTCTTCTTCTTGGGTGCGAAAACGGGTAGCAATTCCTTCGACCGATTTCCAGCATCTGGCTCGCTGCTCTTCGTATCTCGCAGCGGCCTCATCAGTATGCTTCTCGCCAACCGTGTCTAAGAGGCTGATTTTATGTTTGGCGATTTCGTTCTTGCTCATTACTTCCTTCCACACCTCGGTAGCGAAGAAGCCACCTGGGCCACTGAGGTACTTGTTGGTCGCTTCTCTGAGCTCTTCCAAAGCTTCTGCTGCAATAGCAATCGAAATGACCTCCATAGGTCCATGGCCGTTGGGACACTCGATGCTGGGATCCATGGTGATGGGTGAACTGTGATAATATTTGTGATTTATTGCGCTCGGCACTGACCAGCTGTGGGAATTGGTCATGGAAAGGAGAAATGTCCAGAGTGTGCAGCTGGGGGATTTATCTTCTGGGCAAATTCTGACTGTCTGATAACCCAGGGTAACCTTTGTTTGTAGACCTGGGGCAACCTTCCGAGCAACACACGCCCAGCACACTGTGTGACGTGTCAGGCAGGAATGAGACTTTGGTAGAGGAGGTGACGCATCATTTCACAAGGAACCCAGACCATAAAGGATGGTAGCACAGCCGGAGCCTGGGATCGTCTTTTTCTTCCGTTCGCTCGTAGAACGAACATACAATGTCAAAGGTGTTATCCAATAAACCTAGAAAACCTAGAATGTAATAAGTTTTACCTTCCGCTCCTAGTAGAAGTCAGCGGACACCATAGAAGATAAATCATCTAATTCAAAGGCTACTATCACCCCATAGTTGCGTTTGCACAAAATCCCAATTCGCGGCAACCTGCATACCTACCTCACCTAACATTCGATTCTATCCAAAGACCGTTACAGCCCAAACCCCGGCACCAAAGCCGTTTCATTCCAGGGCGTACTTAGATACCCTAAACTAGATGAGAAATGAAATACGTGCAGGTGAATTCCAAGCTGATAGATCTATTCTACGAAGAAAACAAATCGCAATAGCCATTACAATCTCGGTAGTTGTGAGACCTGTTAGTCATCTATAATGGTACCTATAGAACAATTTAGAACTCCATTCTACCTCTGCGGTAGTCCCAATTACCATTTTGGATTTAGGCAACACAGCAATGGTTAGTCTGGGGGTATGCCTTGGCTAGGGTGGGCATAGGTGTTTACATCTGCTCCCGTACCCGTACGTGGGGGGTTCAGCAAATTGTGTAGCTACCGTCAAGCCGAGGTGCTAAATTATATGATAGGACACATTAACGACGTTTATCAAATAACTTCACATTGAAAGTTGAACAGAAGAATGTCTTATTCTAGACATATTGAAAGAGGCTGGGAAAAGTCTCTTTTTGTGTGCTTATTCATACCCTTTCTTTATATCACTAGGTGTTTCCGGCCGGAAAGACTGCATGGTTGAGTTGATTTAATATTACATTGAAACACTAGAAAGTTGCCTGTATATAATCATAGCCTAAGCAGTCAATGAGCATCAATTCAGCACATTGAGAAGCTTTACAAATAAACAGTGATAAAGCACACTTGTTTTCGCCTAATGTGTAATACTAATTAGCTTGTGCTGTCTCAGTAGCCCCCAGAATAAGCGAGTGATTAGTAGGGTTTAAGATTCAGGTGACCCTCTATTGACACGGCGGATATCAATGAACAAATATCGTCTACTCTCTATAGGTAGAAAGATTAGCTAAGGCTATCGGATATGACAGTAGCTGATCTCTCAAAGACCACCTCGCTCGTGAAGGCTAATTTGTCATTATCAAACCCAATAGCAAGTAACTCGGTAATGTTGACACGCATACCAAAATAGCTCTCTTCCTTGTACCCCCTCAAACATCGAGCCCATCCCTCGTTAGCAGCAAAACATTTAAGGCTATGAACTCGGGAAGGCAGAGAATTAGTTAAAAATAGATATTGAGTTTATTAGCAGTGTACCTTGAAGGAGACGTTCACTGCTTATAAGCATTGGTATAGCGCGATAGAATCCATCAGCGAGAATCGAGATACGTGTGTGCATAATGGCGTATCACCCCTTTCCGTAATCCCATATTTAGTGACGTACCTTCGGAACTCTCTAATAATTCGGAGAGTATTACGTCGTAAGATGGGATGATGTGTGAAAGAAATTGCTGACTCTGTTTTGGACAAACAGCTAGGTGTGAATTAACAGAAAGGGGGGTGTGAAAACTAATATAGACATCAAACAACTGCAAGGAACAAGATAGCCATGCGGAAAGCTCTAGCGAACCATCTGAGATAGTGATGAGACACACTTTAAACAGTAATCGGAGTCCAAAATAGGAAAAAGGCGGCTTGCCACAAGAAATCTCCTTAAAGCTACATCACTTCACTCCCATATTTATTCGCAAAAGCCATAATGGCTTCGTCGCGCCTCATATTACTGAGTAATCGGTATCCGTTGCGGGACAACAACACCGCTCGAAGTCAATAGTGCGCTTTTAGATATTCAGTAGTAGCAATAGAGACGCAAGGTCCAATACTGACATTCTGGTTAGAGATGGGGATACAAATGTTTGCCAGTAAGACTTAATGGAAGCTGGAAGCCTATAAGAACCTAGCGGTAGCCTAAAGGTAGAAAATATTGCCTTTCACACAAACTTCATTCACTTTTCACCCTATTGGCTTTGCATTAACCCCCACAAAAGCATTCCCACACGTCCCCAATAGCATACACATCTGGCAAGTATGGTGCTTAATACGCAGTCATAAGGCCTTGTTTCTAGCCTCCTTATCATCGGCGTCAAATCTCAGACCCCCTGGAAAGAGATTGACATATACAGTACCACTGACTGCGCATCTAACCCTAACGACTTGGACGTACTATCGATGACACCAATGCTATTCTCTCTGAACGGAGACCCAGCTGCTACACCACCAGACTGCGTGCTGGAAGAAGTGAATATTCTCGGCTGGCCTACCACTGAGGAGGGAAAGTGTAGCGCCTGGGTTGACACATCTGATATTGATAATGGATGTGCTATGCAATCTTATAATCTCTTGGACACGGATGAAGAACTGTACGTGGATGCAGCTCGTGGGCAGCTGCTTTATCGTACGATCTTTCTGCAATTCACGCGCTGCAGTGATTTAGAGCTGGCAAGTCCATGTGGATATGCGCAAGTCTCGAAACGAAATCCATATCACTGTGTCTTGACCAGCTTAATTGCAGGTATTGCTGTGATCATGACTGCAATAAAAACATCACATCATGTAAATGGGAAATTGCAAGTAACCAAAGACGTCACCCACAATAAGAAGGCCCCATTGCTCAACCGAAGGTCAAAACTAAATAGCAGTTGTCGCTTCGTGCTGCGTGAAGAGGCATACACGACCTATGGCAAGCAGGTTCGAGTTGGTGACAATTATCCATGCCCTAACGACAGTACTAAGTGCGCAGCGGTGTATACATACACTGCAGGAACAGAGATTTCCAATGGGTGGAATATACAGGTCAGCACCAGCATTGGATCATTCAGATCGTCTCTTCGAAATATCTAGAGGCTAGGGAATTCTCGGCTCATTACTACATGCCTGTGGAGGATGACCATGCTGGATATCCTACCTTCCAACCCCTTTACGCTTGTAACATCACGACTTCTCGCTCTAAGACAAGCTGCTAATGAGGTTGGATCGTAACTTGTTTGCCAGGTGGAAGGGGCACATTGAAGGCAGTTGTTTCTCGGATGACCTGTCGGCTTTGCACGAGAGGATTTATATTGTGTTCAAAAGATTACCTTGCAAACTATACCACAAGGAGACTTCGATTGAGTGTGTTAAATGTACTCGCCTAGATGATTGCTGCGTAAAATCAAATGAACTACAAGTTCTGCTGCTTTTCGGTCGGGGCTGCTGACAGGAAGAGGTAGTATGAGCGCATGCCATCACAAGTTTGATGAACAAAATATAAATCACAAAGAGCATAAAAAACCGCAATGGCCAAGTGCAAGTGTCAGAGAAGGCTGTCAGGGTTTTTGGTCGTTGGCGACACAACCCGATCGTTCGGGGTCAAGAGTATCCGTAATTAATCTCTTTGAAAATCAGGCGGTGTTTTGCAGGAAAAGGGGTTGGGAGGTTGACTCGCGACCCAACACCTCTGAGTAGATGAATATATACCGATAAGCAGCAAAGGAAGTGCTTCAGCTTTCTCTGGTTGGCTAGAAGAATTGGCTAATGTTTCTTGGCTCGGAAAGCGCATAGAGAGCATCAAATGATCTTTATCACATCGGAATTGTGAATGGTGTATGCTTCCCACGCAAGGTATTGGCTAGCTTACCCCTTTCAAGCTTTGTGTTTGCTGGAATACGGCACTGGGTTCTATCTTCATTCAAATAATACGTAGACTAGATGGTGGTTTGAAGAGTTTGGAAGGCTGCAACCTATTGGGTGTTCATCTGATCTCGACTCATAAAATATACTGTAATACTCGCGCATCCTATCCCGCTTTCTAGAAGAGTTGGGGCTTGGAAAACGAGTTCCAAGGACCTGGGCCTGCCTGGGAATTCGCAGCGCCTCATCCCACTAAAGAGAAGATGTCCCACTGAGCTATCGCCCATCGGTGATAGTTGCGTTTGAGATTCATGGTCTTGACAAGGATGTATGTACAATTTATAGGCCTAGAGCATGTGAAGTGGGCTCCCCTTGCAGGCACCAGGGTCCTGGAAATATTCCCGAAGTTAGCAACTTGTCATGTCAGCCTCCTGAACTTTGAGGGTTCTCCTTTTGTTGCCACTTTGCGTCGTGTACATCTTCGGCTTTGCCCCGATGACAGCGCGGTACTCAACGCGTTGGAGGATCGCAGTGCAGATGGTGACCGGCTTCAATAATTTCTCAGAATGCCACTCTCTCGAGAATCAAGCCAGAGGGCCTTAAACTGGGTGAGACGGAATCCAAGTAAGACAAGCTTAAAGTATGCGCCAACCTTTTCCCCTCCAAACTGTTACCATATTCCCACCGTAGACTAACGCGTGGTAAATTGGCACAGTTCTAACAAGGGCCCCAAGCGCGCTGCTGAACCCGAGATCATTCATTTAGGTGGTGCACGCGTGGGAACGGCTTTTGAAGTGTTGGACCTTCCAGCGCCGGATCGATCCAAGCCAACTGAGCGGCCTTTAACACAATGGACTTTTGACCCGCCACCGCCGAACCCGCCTGGGATAGGTATTGCCATTGCGAGTCTGGATAGTAGCAAGAATGAAACCTCCACTGCCTCAGATCTTGATAGCGATAGGCCAATAACGCAATGGTTTCACACGTTGGAACCAGGAGGAGAGACAAGTAAAAACGAGTCGCCGGATCTGGTCTTGCAGACGGCCTATCCATATGCAAACTCTAATGCGGACGCAGCTGAAGAGAAACTGCTTTCTCCATTGACGCCCGGTCCATCGAGTATTGCAACTTCCCATGCTTCCTCAGCATCCCTCTCGCCGTCGCCGTCTTCACTCTCTTCTCCTGTAGACTTCCCGGAGACGAACCCATCCCGGGCCGTTCAGTTTCCCAAGAGGTCGACTTCCTTGTCTCAAGCGTCTCGCCACGCCCCTCCTAGAATGCCGACGAGGTTTGAGGGAGAAAGCTTTCCGCTTCGAGCAAAAGAAATTCAACTTCGGCGCACTCAATCAAATGCCGATGCTCAGAAACCACCGGATGTATGTAGGGTCTCACCGCCGCCCATTTCTCAGGACAACAAGGAATGTCTACAACTACATGAGGCCTCGCCGCCTAGCCCAAAGACTCACGATGCTGAAAGGAATACGAGAAGTCCTCCCAAACATGTAAACAGAACTCAAGATTCTCGAGTGCTGCCACCGCTTACGAGCGCTCCACCTAACACGCCTCTACCACCCATCTCAGCGACGAAGCTAGCTGGCTATGGAAAGACGCGTCGTCAATTGCATAGAAGAGGATCGTCTTCTGGCTCAAGCGATCGCAGTAAAGAGAGGAGTCCGCCTAGGGAGCTCCCGGAGCTGGCAGACGGGCAGCAACCAGGCACAAACCAGAAGCTGACATCAAAAGAGAGGTTTTGGTTGCACAGGCATTACCGAGGCGAGGCGACATTCCTCAAAGCTTGGGGACTTGATATCACGAGCGAGGATGACCGGGAAGAAGGCCTCGCAATTCTTCGTGAGCTCATGGATGGAGAGACGCAAGAAGAAAAAGAAAGCCAGGAAAGCCAACGCATGCATCACCGGTCTGGATCGGTATCACGTTCCAGCACGGCTACATCTTCGTCGGGGCGCGATGCTATCGGTCTGGATGTCATAGCAGAGGAGAGACAAAGTCGAGAGTTCCCCTCTCACTCAGCGACAGAAAGTCTTGATTACGCAGCTGAAGCTGAGAATGAGTTTTGGAAAGCCCAATATTATACAGGTGATCAGCGACCAAAAGTGCCAATTGCATCATTCAGCACTAAACGGCCTGGACTAGAGAAGCACTCGAGAACTGAAAGTGAGAGTTCAGTCCTTGGGGCATACTTGGACCTGCGCCTGAGCCACCATAATTAGATCGCGGTCTTGAGCAAGGTATTAAGCCACGATGTCTGTAAGAACAAGCCATAGAGCATTCATTGTATATAATTTGTGTCTAGATATAACTATAGACGACATGTAAGAGATACTCATCGGTACAGTACAGACCGTTGTGACACATAAGCTCCGTTTCCCGTCCGCTCGTTGGAGTGTGTTCAAATGCTATCATGACCTTTCAGGCATTCACCTTTCAACTCAATGACTAGTAGGCTAAGCCGCGAACCCGGTGGCTTGGTTGCTCCCTGAAACTCGAATCGAGAATCAGCCTCTCTGAAAAGCGTCACCCAATCATCCAACTCACGTTCCGATGAGTTTGACGTCTCCGTCATAGCAATGTCCATCGATCTGTGTAAAATGTATGCATTAGAGATGACCGAGAGGCACACGAACAGAAGTACATGACATACCTCACCCGGTTTTCCAAATACCTCGGCATGCTACCCGGCCGCGGAAGCACGGCGTCACAGATGATGACCTTAGCACCAGGTTTCAGTGCAGATATAAGGTTGCGCAGAATCTCACAGCAGTACTTGTCCGACCAGTTGTGGAAAACCCAGCGGCAAAAGTAGACATCAGCATTCTTCACCGGCTGCTCTGAGGAGAGAAAGTTGTAGGGCATGAACTTCACGCGATCGGCAAACTCCGGAGACAGATCTTCCTCCGCTGCTCTGATCACCGGCTCAAGGTCTTGTACCACAAACGAAAGCTTTGGAAATTTATTTGCGAGGGCAAAGCATACGGCCCCGTGAGAGCCTCCGATCTGTTTGGCTGTCAGCGAGCACGCGCTGTCTAGGTGATTTATGTGGTCAGCTTACATCTACCACGGTTCCGTCTCCTAGTTCGGCCCATGGGAAGCCATCCGTGACGTATTGTAGCGAGTAGCCCGCGTCTTGGGTGACGCCGCGCATAGCATTTGCGAACCTCCGTGCGCGCTGCGGATTCTCCGTCAAGATCTGGTACATTGGCTTATCTGAGTTATTGGCGAGCGAGAACGCCTCCAGGTTGTTAGTGTCCTCTACATGCGATATCGAGACGCGGGAACACTAACTGTCTCATTGGACTCCTGGGAGCCCGGAAATTTCTCCAGCGCCCTCGCTGTAAAAGCCGCGGCTGGCCACATTTCTCCCGTGCTGTACTGCAACCAATCATGTACATCATTGTCCTCGACGAGAAGCCGCGAGACGGTAGTATGCCGTATCACACCAGAGCGTGGTTCAGCGAAGATGTGCTGGATCACGGCCTGACGCATGTATTTGCGTACGATACGCTCGTCAAGGCCTGATTGCTTCGCTACTTCTGCGAACGTCGTTTCTGAGCCCACCGGGAACGTATGTGCCAAGCGGAAGCGTGTGATCACTTGACGAGCGGAGAGTTCATTGTACTGTTTCTCCCTGTTAGCATGATGGATGGGAGAATAGCGGAGGAAGCAGAGAATAGGTACCTCTTTGCTCCACAGGTATTCGCGCGGACCAAGCATGAGACGACGCAGCTCTTGCGTGTCCTCAATGACGGCGATACGTGCTGCTTCGATGTCATCTTGGTCCTTCGGTACTAATGACTTACCCGGGCCATCTACATCAAACGATGGCGTAGGTAGATCGTTGGCATTCAAGTAGTCGTTTACTCTAGCTGTATTGGTAACGATTCTGGCCGCCAGTTGGGATATAAGAGAGTCTGACATGGTGTGTCTACAGGAGCGTATGTTCAACAGAAGAAATGGTAATCCTGATATCAGTCTCGAGTGGCCGAGATGATATTCGAGTAATCTATGCGAGAAGAAAAACGTGGTAACCTGTAGGCAAATGAATACTATAAGGGAGTCGGTCAGCTTTAACATATCGACCCTCGATGGAGCTGCAGCTACAACACGACATGCTCGTTCACTTTTTGTTCGGGATTCCGGCGGCCACTTCTAGCACAGCGCCTCTAGAACTTCAGCTTGTCGGAGGTAAAGAAGCTATTTCACACAAGATCACTTAGCTTGGCCTATTGCTTTCCAAAATGAGGCTTCTTCAAAACGGACAATGTATGCATCGGGAAACCGCGTGTCTTATACCGTCTACGCCGCACCACATCGTCTCGGTATCTACCGCGCTACACATTGACTTGCCAAACACATATCGTCTTCCTCGTCCATTCCAGCGCATTACACATCCGAGGTTGAATTAATTATGAGCGTGGTCCAGTCAGAATAGAGTGAGGAATACCAGTTTTAGATACAAATGGTAAAAATATCATATCGAGGGGCGGCGCACCAATACCCTACAGACATTTGAAGGCGTCCTTTTTGACCGGAGTCTTGGCCTTTCGAGAGACTCGGACGTCCGTGCGTATTTAGTGTATTCAGCTCCGAGGAGATGTCCGTTTGTAGCGTTTCTGTATCCAAACAATCAACTCACCTGTCTGCATCCGTGAATCGAGTCGACTAAGTGAAGGAGTGAGGTAGGAATATTACTGATTTCTCAACAGCGGGTACTGTAATTCGAACTTCACACACAGGATTACAGACACAGGTCTACTAGTCTTGGCACTGACATGTGAGCGTAATCCAACATCGTTCGTTTGTATTTAGCCTTGGACGCCATTTCATGTATGACCGAGACCTGGATCACATTGTGGCGCGTCACCAACAGAGCTCGCTTAGCTCCATTTTTGTTTCATTGGCTCCTCTATCCCTATATAAGGAGGGTTAGTTGTCGGCGTATCCGTATATGTAACTGCTCATACATTATTGTTCTGGAAAGGTAGAAATCAGAAGTGAAATGGAACTGATTGTAGGCAATGCGGAATAGTTCCGCGCTTACTCGTGCGCTACGCAAGTCTTCCCCAATGGGGTAATCGATGTGTCATCCATGATTGGGTCGCCTTCTACTCATCATGAAGTTTGCTTGTCTCAAAACGGAAAGTCAACATTTTGGCTTCTTCCGTTCTGATGTACATAGTACGCGATCAAGCATGTGTCACGAGCTACATATAGCGTGGAGCTACCTCGGCACCTGCTGCGACTTTCGAGGCGCCCTATAGACAATACAGCTATTACTAGGATGATGCAAGAATCCATTTTGGTGTAGTGTCTCAGAACATAATAATAAAGGTGAAGAATGATGTAGTCTTATGCAATTTCGTCTTTCTTGACAACGTTTGACACGACCATGGAGCCAGCTGGTGCTAATACAGGTTTCTTCCAGCTCTCTCCGACACTGAAGAATCAGTTTCTTCACGATCCGAGTATAAGGCGTGTCTTCAAGTGTAAGCAATGTCCTTGATAAGGATTTCACTGACCAGTAACGACTGATCCAAAAATGTCACAGTATTCGTGCCCAGAGATATCGCCGAAGCTGTAGCACCAGAAATCACACGTTTAGCAGATGACGTATTAGAGCCACACATTTTCAACTGGGTGACAGATGCCGAGAAGAACCAGCCATATATCGCCGGCGGCGGCAGAAATGCCCTCGGCCAACCCGTGAGTACGAAATTGGTCGTCGCGGAGGGTTGGAGGAAACTGCAGGAGTTTAGCATCGAAAAGGGGTACGCATGCATATCGTCTCATCACAAGCAAAACGTCAATTCCCTCACTAATTTTATATATAGCCTCGTGAGCCAAGGCTATGAAGCAGGATTAAACCAGTACACCAGAGTAGTGCAATACCTCCGGGAACTCATCTTCGAATCTTCGTCCGCGAATGTGGGATGCCCAGCTGCGATGGCAGACGGTGCTGCCCGGGTCCTACAGCATAAAGTGCGCAGTTTAAGCCTCAACCCCGAGGAACAGAAAGTTTTTCAAAACGCTTACGAACACCTCGTGTCGCGGGATCCGAGAAAGGGCTGGACCAGCGGCCAATGGATGACGGAGCGCATAGGCGGTAGCGACGTATCACGGTCCGAGACCGTCGCGACGTACTCACCTCTCCCGAACAACGCTCCCCTTTGCGACCCTGAAGAGGGCATTCCTCTTGGTCCCTGGAGTATAGACGGGTTCAAATGGTTCTCGAGCGCGACAGACAGCAACATGACGATACTGCTCGCCCAAACTCAAAAGGGCCTCTCGGCATTCTATGCCCCGATGCGGCGGCACAACCCGTCTCTTGTGGTTTCCGCCACGGGCGTTACGGGCGGCACAGAGCTCAACGGCGTTACGATCTCGAGGTTGAAGAATAAGATGGGCACTAAGTCGCTCCCGACCGCCGAGCTGGAACTTCGGGGCATGAGAGGGTGG
Organism: Xylariaceae sp. AK1471; assembly: GCA_023159215.1. Taxonomy (NCBI): domain Eukaryota; kingdom Fungi; phylum Ascomycota; class Sordariomycetes; order Xylariales; family Xylariaceae; species Xylariaceae sp. AK1471. Next base: position 703,046 of record JAJKLI010000009.1, on the reverse strand, counting down.
CTAGTTGGGAAAGAGGGAGAAGGGATCAAGGAGATATCGACAATCTTAACGATCACCCGGGTTCGGTCAGCCATAAGCGCACTCGGGCATCTCAGCCGCGGGTTGTCGATTGCACGAGCATATGCTGAAGTGCGTGAAGTCGGCGCTGGTCGTGGAAAGCGTATGAGACTCGTCGAAAGTGCGCTCCACATGCGCACACTTGCCGACCTGACCGTGGAACACCATGCCATGATGCTACTCACGTTCTACAGTAGCTATCTGTTAGGGCTAGAGGAGCACCCGTCCTCGGCTCGGGCACCTCCACCCGCTGTTGCAATTATTACCCCCCCGCCCAACATCATCGTGCCGCTCTTGCGCGTGGTGACCCCGTTGCTGAAAGCATATGTTACCAAGCAGGCTATCCCTCTCATTTACGCATGTATGGAATCTCTCGGTGGCGTGGGGTACCTGGAAAACTCCGAGTCCGAATATATGAACATCGCAAGACTATTCAGAGACGCATGCGTGCTCAATATCTGGGAGGGAACAACAGACGTTCTAGGTACGGATCTTATCCGGGCTCTGAAGCACCCCAAGGGAGGCTCCGATAGTATCAAGGCGCTCAACCTTGTAATACGGGGCAGGGAACGAGACGCAGAAGGTGACCTTATTGCTGGGCAGTGGGAGGCATTAAAGGCCCAATTAGAGACAAGTACACAAGAGGGCTTGTTACATCATGCTAGGGCTATCATGTGGAAACTCGCAGAGATTCTGATGGCAGTCCTTTTTACACTTGATGTGAAGAGCAATGATGGTCCGGTGGCACGGGAGATGTGCCAACGTTACTTAGGAAGCAGGGGCATCTTGACAGCGAAGAACCAAGATGCTAGTTCGCACAGAGCTCAGGCCAGCTTAGAGATAGACCGAGCGATTGTTTTTGGAGTTGAGCACATGGTGGCGGAAGTACCGAAACTCTAAACCCGGATATATATTATAATGTGGCGGCGGTGATGCTTAAGATCAAACCCTGAAATTGTGTAGCAAATCACTCGGCGACGACGATATTAAGGAGTTGCCTAATAACAACTCAGCCAACACAACGTTCGGTCCAGAAAAGGGCGGACTGCGGTGTGGTTTAGTCATAGGCACACTCGTGACATGACCGGCAGAAAAATTCGCGCCGACAAAAGGGAGAGAGCGTGCATTGCTAGAGATTATATTGATTATTGCTTATGTATTATACTAAGCTTTAATACTGTACGGATTAGAGCTCGTCTAGCTCATCTGTGGGATCTACAAGTGCTATCAGTAACTCACTACCACTTAGGCCGATTTAGTTTGTCTATTTGGAGTTGCTACCGGTATGCTTCTTCTGAAATTCCTTCACCCATTCCTTAACAAAGATCGCTTCCTGCTGCTGGGCTTTGGCAACCGGAGCCGGAGGAAGCTGCGCGGTCGTCTCGTTGGGGAACAGACCGTTCTCGTCCCAGTGATGGACGGCCTTAGCGATCAGGATGTAGGGCTCCGAGGTAGTAGACTTGCGAGTGGGAAGCCCGATCGCATGCACGCCTGCCTGGCGCCATGGATCCCATTCTCCGTCGACAAATGCAAGACGAGGGTAGCTGAGGTTAAAGCCACCGTATTTGTTAATAGCGTCAACATTTGACGGCCCCGTGAGGTTGAAAGCGTCGCGGCAGATAACCGAGGAGTATTCTAGGTCGATAGTACGTGAGATCAGGGGGAGTTGACCCTTAGGGACGCCGCTGCCAGTCTGGAGAAAACCCCATCTACATATATGTTAGCCTCAACACCTTGCTTCAAGAACGGATCACTTACTGTGAGCAGTATTGGTAGGGCCATAAACGCCACGATTGATTGATATCATCTTGACTGTAAAACGTTGTGTTGTACGTGCCGAAACACTTATCCTGGACTTGACTGCTACACCCGCCGGTTGTAGCGGCGCGGTAGCCGATGAAGTTAAGAAAATAGTTTGATAATGTGTTTATTTCCTTGCCATAACCGGCGACGGTAAGAAGCTGGTTGGCAGAATCCCTCAGATTCTCGGTGTTGGGATACTTCAGCTTGTTCGACGAGATGATGTCACAGTAATCGAAAAAGTCGTTGGAGCTTTGCGAAGGGTCCCAGTTGAAGCTCTGAAGACCGCTTATACCACCGATAAGGGCGCTTGCAAAATCGCCGTCATGGGTGACGTTGGGGAGTCCGAATATACTCTTGAGCTGACCTACATATTTGCTGCCCTTCTTGCCGATCAGGATCTTGTCAACGACGTCGGTAATCGTTCGTGTGTTCTTGACGCAAGCAGGAGGCCCGTAGACGGCGGCAGCCTCATAGTACTTGTAGTAGTCCCAGATAGCCTCAGGCACACCCGAGGATGATATTGCCCCCCAGTAACTGTCAGGATACAACTTTCGTAGAAGTGCGACAAATGCGCCAGCATAGGAACCACCGTAGGCGATCCACGGCGTCTTCTCGGGACTGAAGTCAACGTCTTCTAGGCCAGCAAATTTGACATTCTTGGCGAAGTAGGCGGTGTCAGCAAGGGCTTGGTCGGTGGTCAAGAAGCGGAGGTTCTCCGTGCTCAAGTCCTTTGTCGGAATGCTTGAGCCATAGTATCGGTGCTCCAAGATAACGCCCAGTCCGTTCGTCGCCTTTGCAAGCTGGTAAACGATGCCCTTTTGCAAGAAGGGCAACCGGCCAGCTCCGTCGGTCTCACCACCACACAGCACAATTACAGGGCCGCCAGGCTTATAGTATTGAGCATCGAACCAGTAACGCAGATTAAACTTGTCATCGGAGTGTGGTACGTAGAGGGAGTCATTGTGGAAGTGGTCGATAGGCGTCGAAAGATTATACTCGGGATAGATTGTTTGAGGGTCGACATCTCGAGCACTGAGCTTGCCTACGCCTCGAATCTGTCCGTCATCGTGTGTGAGCTCACTTGACTGTCTATAGGACCACTCGAATCTGCCATCTTACCTGTTTCTCAAGCTCGCTGATGGGGAGCGACGACTTCTGTAGCGCCTGAGCTCCCGACGCAAAGGCGACCAAGCCCACAACCCAGCTATATCCAACCATTATAACAATATTAATAGTTAGTATATAGATACTTGCATGAACAGCAATGGTAGCTAACAGACGAGAGCAAGAAAGAAACTCATGGTCGAGCCATGGGAGTCGGTGATATCATTCAAATGAGAGGGGCAAGGGAGGCTGGGACGCACAATGCTTGCCACTCGATGAGCAAAGCGGGCTTCAATCGCATCAGGCAGGTGCATCTAAACGATAATACTGTACGATGCTCTTTACCATAAGCTGCATCAGTCTTGGACCGCGTTGATATCCAAGATGATGGCGTTAGCTAGTGGAGCTAGGATGAAGATGGAAGGTCCCGCTGCACTGGGACAGGGGCTGTACTCTAGCCTGGAGAAGCTCGATAAAGGCTTGCAAGGATCCTGGTTGGAGGTGGCTAGACTACGCCGCTTGCCGTCCTCGGGTCGAACGGGAAGACGTCTCTTTGAAAGCTTTAAGAGCTAACATATTCTTGGCAAAAGTTTGCGGCTACAATGTCATAGAATAGGCGCATTGTGACGACCAGAATATGGGAACCGTTAATGCATTTCAGCGTTAACGATATATATATGCTCTCTGTAACAACTGATTAGCTCAGTTCCCAGCTAAGGAACGGCGTTTCCGATATCGGACGCTTCTTCATTGGAAGCAACCGCATTCATCAGTCGATGTGAAAGATCTACAATCTTGTATGTACTGGGCCGAACATTAGACTAGTATAAAGGCTTTAAAAGTCTCTAACAACTTTGCTACGACAATGCTCACCATAAAGGACAAGGGGGTTGCAGAGTGAACAGAAGGTTCATCACAGCCAGGTGGCAGCGTAAGGCTCAATATCTAGAAAGATAATTGATCCTTGAACCTCTCAGGGCTCTGAACAACCGCGCTGAAGAATAAAATATATAGGTAGTATCTACTTCAGCTGTCACGGAGAGCATATATATCATTAATGCTGACAATACATTAACGATTCCGTTTTTGCGTCACATGAGCAAAATCGTCCCTGATCCCTGTGTTAACTAACCGACTGGGTTTGGGAAGAACGACAAAATCAATACCGGTATACGAGGCTAGATAACACACGTCTTCTTTACGAGTCGTCCAGCTTGCCCATCGTCTCCTTGATCTTTTTTGAAGTGATCTCATTGCCCGGGTGTAGGTTCTCGTCAAGATGGTATGTTGGCAGGAATGTTTCTCTTCTTATCCTTGTTACTCTAGACAGTAGTCTGGGTATTAGGAGGCGGGTTGCTGGCTATGGCTGGGGAGTTGACGGGATGAATGCAAGACTAAAAGAACGACGCTAAAGAGAAGGCATGGCCAGAAAAGTCTACGAAAAGACATCATTACTTCGGTATCTAAGTTTTATTCTATCTTTATTCAAGTTAGGTATTATATTTTTATATGAGTCTTATTCTACCTTTATATAAGTTGGATATAGTTTCTTGTCCACCTCTTATTCTATATCTAAACAAATATACCTCGATTGTTCTAAGCCTAGTTATATGCTTATTTAAATTCAGCTACAGAAATTCACAGGCATGCGGAGAGCGTAGTTGAATGAACTGTTCCGCTATGATAGACTTGACCGTTTCCGCTATCATACTGAGCTGTATATTTACTTGTTAGAAAACTAAAATTAAATAACGTTAGAAATAGAAACCGAGTAACTGACGTATTTAGGAGGTGGGTGTAGGGCTGTGCATAGGTTTTCGTTTTGGGGATGTCGGTTCCGGCAGATCTAGGCTGTTAGATAGGTAGGACGGGAGTGCTTTTATTTCGCTGGTCATGTATGGAGTGCATGTCGAGGACTTAAAGAGGAGATATTGTTCTTCAAGATTTGAAAGCATTTAAACACTGTTAGTATTTGTGATTGCTTAGCATAGTGTTATGTTGAATGCGTGCAAGTTTTATGCAAGAGCAAATACACACTCAGTGTCTTGCGAACCACTAGAAAAGGTGAAGAAGTAAGTACGTGACACGCAGTGGGTAGGTACTTTCTAACCTACTAAAGCTTCGTGAATGTTTTCTAGGTAATTATATACTTACTTAATTTAGCTAGAGAAATTCACAGGCATGCTTATTTTTTGTGTGTGATTATAGATACAGTTTTCCCTTCCCACTATACAAGAATGACAAGGAATGGGTTATGGGGCACAAGGCCGGCATGACATCCTCTGCTGAGACGATCAAGAAGCTTGAAGGGGAGATCACAACGCTTAAGCAGCGGATCAACGCTTAGGATGAATCGCTAGTATCAATACGGAATATTGTTCATACAGACACCTCGCCCTGTACGGCTGTACCAAACGTTGATCAAGGCATCTACAACATTTGCAATCAAGCCGTGGGTTAGCTTAACAAAACGATCAATCATACCGATTCTCGATGAGCTGAATACAACAGCAGAGAGCTAGAACGCGAATACGTAAGAATTGTTGTCACTGCTCGCCAACATCGACAGCAGGGTGCAGCAGTTCCTACAGCCCCCAAAACTAAAGGACGAACTTTAAAGTGTGTTGATAAACGAGTTCAGCAAACGCCCCGCTGGTCCTACTGTACAAGATGTCAATCAAATCATCGAAGAAACGCGACTCTTTGACCTCAAAAATTTACCCTCTTCTGAAGCTATCTGTTAATATGCTGAACGTGTACTGGGAAACTTGCCTGCCATCTCGACGCGGCTGAGGAGTTAAATTTAGTTAGTTATAGAATAAGAAGTAGATAAAAAACTATATCCAAGTTGAAAATAGAATAAGACTTATATAAAAATAGAATACCCAGCTTAGATAAACATGGAATAAAACTTAGATACTAAGGTAATAATGTTTTTTTGTAGACGTTTCTGGCCATGGTACTGATATATATACTAGGAGAAACCTGTACTGTATTATCCTCCATTATAACTTGAGAATTGTTCACTTTAGACTGCTAAAGCTTGTTAATGATATATACTGTCAACCCATGACTTAAACATGCGCTTAAGCTAGACAGTGCTTTATTATTATAGCAGCCCTCTACGCTTTATAAGCCAGAGTAATAAAAGTGAACTTGTTTTATATAATAATGGTTGAATTTATAAGACTTATCTAGATAAAATAAAATAAAAAGCTGAAGTTTAAAAAAAATTAGAAACAAAAAACTTTTTATGTATGAATGCTTGAATGATCGTCCTCGTACACTATCATAGAGCCTTCGGAGTTAAGTTGGGAAATGTTGCTAAGGGTGGCATCACTTGAAATTGATAGAGCTTTTCGAACCCATCTCACTAGATTTCTGAATATTCTGATCGACGGACTGGGTGGCAATATGTAACTCATCTAGACACCGAGGGTGGTAGTCGAAAACCCAGTTAAATGTGCGCTCTGCAGCATCATGTACTGCCTTGTATCTGTAGTCCAGAGCTCCGAGGGTTTGGGGTATCTTTTGGGTATAGATGTGTTCAGTTACTTCTACTGATGAAAATCGCGCGTACTTAGACTATTTCAATGAGAAACGTGGGTTTGGAGGTCCCTTGGTCAGACTATCGGCAATAGTCCTGAGGCTCCCCGAAACGCCATGATCTGTGGCCCCGGTCGACTTGATCAGTCCGAGTAGTTTGGTGAGGGTTTGAGAGATATCTATCGAGAGAAGAGTGTCTAGTTGCTGACGACACTGTATCAACTGAGCCTTACCAACTTCTAAGTCGCCTGGGCTTCGCTATGATCTTATAACGATACTAATGGTAGCTCGAAAGCTTTTCGTATCCGATAGTGTACCACTATCAAGCCCAATACAACATCGTTATAATGGGTCTTCTGCAACAACGGAAGCATCTACCTAGGTAGCCACCCAACAGGTGACTGCATAACCTCATCATTCACGCCGTGAAGCAAAGCTACCGATGCTGACTACTCGGTTTTTGCATTCCATGAGGCCCTCTAGTTTATTTCTATCATATTTGAAGTCGAATTGGTTCTCTATAATCGGCTAGATACCCCTGTAATCTCCATAATTTGAGTTGAAGATTAGTTGTGCGGCGACCCGCTAGCATAAACAACGACCCGTCTCCCAGCGCCACAGCGTTTTGTCTAACCTTCGCGGTATCCTCGGCTCCCAAGAGCATAGGGATGTTGTGTACTGCTACAGTGGTCGTTGCGCTGCCATTACTGACGTCGTATGTCGCAAATGGCCCTGGCTGGGCCTCTGGATTATCGGTCGCGTCAGACTGTCCAGTATCCCCGAACCACAAGACTGCGCCCTTATGCTTGTACTGCACATCGTCCCAACCGTAGCACTTAACAATGTAGTGCCGACTATCTTCAGTACAAAGTCTGGAGAGGTAAAGAAGGTCACTGACAATCTCTTGCCGCATCCGACCTAGAATGAAAGTGTCCATATCTTCACGCCATATGGCTCTGCCAGCAAACTTGGCGTAGCGGGAGCTAGAACCCCCAAATAATCGCCTGGTATGGTTTTCATAACCCGATGCCTTCTTCGTGAAGGAGGAGATGAGATCCTGTCTTGCGAGTACATACGCTGCTGGTCCATATGGCTTTGCGTGATCTGACTGGACAGCAGTAGGCGTATCTACTCTGGAGACTTCCCCCTGGTTGTCGGACCCGCCTCGATCTGTCTCGACATTCGCTTGCTCATCACGAAATTCTTGATAGTCCATAGAAAACTCGGTGTTGAGTGTATCTGCTTGTTGGGATTCGGCAGACTCCTCCCATACCAGACTGCGTGGCACCCACCAAGGCTGACCGGTTTCCGGGTGGGCAATGAGGTTGAAATCTTGTAGGAAAAAAGTAGGAAGTCGTACTCGAGAGGCAGTGCATTGGCGTATAGGCGTGGCCAGAGCCTTCGCTGTTATCATGTCAGCATTGTAGGATCTTCAGCGGTGGGTGAGGAGAGATCCGAGTTGTACTCACCGAAAGGATTTTTGCGGAACTGCCGCTCCACTGAGTTCTGAGGTTTGCCTTCTTTCGCCTTGGGAGCTTGATGACGCATGGTAGCTTCCCAGTAGGACGGATCCATGATAGGTGACAAGGGGAGGTCTCCGACGGCCGTGGTTATTGTCTTGTTGTTTGGATTGACATTGAGGCTCTCATCGCTTGGAGTGCTTTCGGGTACTATAGGAGAGGCATTGTTACGGCGCCTCTCGGTTGAGGAACAGCGATTAATCTGCTTCCAAGGAGTCTGCCGGCTTCTGCGCTGGCCAATTCTGGCACTGCTCCATCGCAGTGCTACACATGCTTTCATACCCACATTTGATCGCGGTGGTGCTTTGTTATATTTGGGTGCTTTAGTTCAGGACGAGGAAGAAGCCATTACTAGAGAAACCTAGACCTCAAATCGATCTTTGGTAAGACATATGGCTCCAACGTACATATGTACATACATACATATATGTACATATGTAAGTCTGCGACTAGGTACATAGGCTAACCAATTCTTATCGAGAAGATAAGTACCCACTTAAGCATCCTACATGTAACCAATGAGGTATATACATATGTACAGGTAATGCATGGTGATGTCTTGGCGCAGGTACTACATGTAGTAGCTTAGGTACATTATCTACTGTACATACCTACTATCTAGGTAGCTCGGCTCAAGCTACGAGGTCATAGCTCCTGTCCTTCACCACCTGCAATCCATCCCTCCTTCTCTCAACGCGCCCGCCGACAGTCACTATTCAAGTCTACCTGGGTACCCTTTAAGAAACTACTAGACGACAGCATCAACTTTGTGGAACCTTTGTAAGGTTTCTTTATTGCCGTTCGCAGGTTGAGAAACCCTATCACGGACCGTCATGAACTGTCCGAGGCCAGCCTGGCGGTTGGTTCGAAAGCTACCAGCCAGCTATGTCAGATCCTTCTCGCAATTTCCAACAAGACAATTTCAAGCTCCCCAAGGCGCCATTCCATTACCGTACATAACTGAAGTCACTGTAAGAACTTCAATTGGGTCTGTTGCGTTGGTGGTGGGCTGACAATATAGTCTGGCGGCTGGCGAACATGTCCGTAGCAAATTCCAAGGTTCAAGTTGAGAGAGAACTGATTTTCCACGCGCAGATGATATCTTCTCTAAGCTGCTGCAAGTAGGTTTTAGCTTCCAGAACTGTATCATGACTGAGCTGATGTCGATGGACGAGTAGGAACGCATCGTTTGTCTCAATGGGCCAATCGACGACTCCGTTGCCGCCTCCATCGTGGCCCAGCTCTTATGGCTCGAATCCGACAACCCGGAAAAGCCGATTACCATGTACATTCATTCGCCTGGGGGCTCCGTTACGGCAGGTCTCGCCATCTACGACACCATGAGTTATATTCGATCGCCAGTATCGACTGTTTGTCTAGGCCAAGCCGCATCTATGGGTTCATTGCTGCTCGCTGGTGGCGAGAAAGGCAAACGATTCGCCTTGCCCCACAGCAGCGTTATGATACACCAGCCCCTTGGCGGCACGCAAGGTCCAGCGAGCGATATCTTGATCTACGCAACTCAAATTCAACGCACGCGGGAACAGGTCAACGAAATATACAGGAAGCATCTCAATACTGCAATTGGGCATGAAAAATACACGCTCAAAGACGTTGAGGATATGATGGAGCGCGATAAATACCTCACAGCACAAGAAGCTAAAGATATGGGCATTGTGGATGACATTCTCACCCGGAGGGATGATAAGAAGGCACAAAAAGATGGTATAGCGAACCAGAACCAGAACCAGAACCAGAACCAGTAGGGCTGAAGGGGTGTTCCCTATTCAAACAAAACAAAAATTAGTGAAGAACCGCGTTTCAGCCTTGGCTACTACGTGTAGCAACGTTGTGGCAACCCCTGATCGTACTACCTGACGATATACTGCGTAGCCACGACTGACAACTTGAAAATCTAGAGTGAATACGAATTGGCGGCGCATTAATGCATCAAGGCGCAACGTCTTTCCCGTGGTGCCAATGGTCATCCACACGATGGATGATAGCGTGGGCTTTCCGCTATTTTAGTGATGCCACAATTGACCAAATGATGAATGGACGACGGGAGATATCTCTATATCGCTGTTTGTAGACCGTCATTGCCGATGTTCTACATTACCTACACTAGGCTTGGATGATATTACAGTGCCGGCTTTTATTGTGATTATACTGCTGTGGAGCACTCACTCATCATCAGTCAAGCGTTTGCTTCGACGAACCAGCAGATCAGAAGCTGAAGTCAAATTATGTTTCGGTAAGTTTGGCTGTCTGCCGATCGATCGGATGACCCTCGTGGCAGCAGGGAATTCATTCCAAGGGTTCATTAATTCAAGATTCATATAGTACCAAACAAGTGAGAAGTCTTCTGTGCCCCTTGTAGTGTAGCTCGAGACATCCCGCGCGATGAAGCGGAACCACAACGGCAGCTCGGATCTTGTCGAGATATCAATATATGATTGGTCCGTCATTTTCCCAATTCGGTAATCAGGGACTTTTGTTAATAAGTATGGATCCAGACCTGTCAGGGGATGCGACTCTAGGATTCGCCAGACGCTCTGCTAGCCTCTACACAACGGTAGTTGTCCCGAAGGGACGTGCCTTGTGGTGGGGAGCAAGGGAGCAAGACGACACAAGAGGATCACGGCTCGACTTGACGGGCTTCAAGCATGGATGTCTTGCAGCAGACCCCTTCTTGACCCTGGGGCCCGCAGCCTTCTCGATTTTTTTTTGCATTGATGGTTGTCTCGCTTGAACCACCCATTTCGGGCGCCTCTTTAGAGGCCAGCTGCCTTGTTTATTCCAACGTCATCTAGACACGGAGACCGATCAATAATTGGGCGCCTCTTGTCCTACAGTAACAGCTGTGTAGTCCCAAGAACAAAGTTATAATTGGAGGAGAGATTCGTCTAGGAGGAGAGACGCTCTGTATCAACGCTTATCTGCTCCTTTGAGTGATCAATCATTTGAAATGAGGCCAATACTCGTTAACCTCCGGCTTGAAAGTTGGAGGAGGTATCTCCGGCCAAGCAAAGCAAAGCAAAGTAAAGGATTACCCCACCGCGAAAGTGAACCCCCAGCAACTTGTTTGCTTGTGTGCTTGTGTGCTTGTGTACCTAAGTATAGGACCAACAGCATCACGCCTTGACGAAACCCTGACCCCCTGATCAGTTATCATCAATTCCCCCCTGTTCTTCTGTCCGGGCGCAAAGTTGCCTTACCTAATGCATATTCATTTTCACCCGTTGACGATTTGATCCCACTCTCCGAATTTAACCTGGCTTCACATTGTCTCCATCTCCCTCAAGAACGTCATCCTAGGATCGCGCTTACAGACTCCATCTTAGCCACTGAATACAGTGGCCAGCGGCCCGCTTGCTTGTCTATGTTATTCGAGGGCAGCAAGCCCGGACTCTGCACTCTCACGATGGGCGAGTATACCTTCGTTGCCAACAACTATGTGCCGCTGAGCACACCTAGCCCGACCTTAGTGGTCGCGCATCGGCCTCAGCGTAGCCCTGTCTCACCCGCTTCAGTTCTCACGCCGCCATCGACTCTGTCACCACAGTCTATTCGGTCGCCATCTGCGCAAACTCCTCCTAGCGAACCTACCGTCACCCGTAGCCCTGAGCTCGAACCCGTCAAGCCTACTCCGACCCAAATGCAATCAGTCTTCTCATCCCAAACTGGAGAAGCATACCGTTCGCAGCAGCACACGTCGCAAGTATGGGAGTCGCACAAGGAAGAGATACGCAGACTGTATCTAGACGAGAATCGGCCACTCAAGGAGGTCATGGCTATGATGCGTCAAAGGGGGTTCAGAGCGACGTAAGTCATCTGCTCAACGGTGTATTCCCTATATCCTCCTAACAATATTGTCAGTGTAAGGATGTACAAGTCGCGATTCGACAAGTGGGGTTTCAGCAAGAATAACAGCAAACGCGAAGTTGTCACAATGCTTCAAGTCCAACGCCAACGAAATGCCCTCGGCAAGCGGACAACCTTCAAACGAAACGGACGCGAAATCGCTATTGATGCTTACCTTAAGCGCAAAGGCATCTCGCAGTATGACCTTGCAGAACCGGGTATAGCTGAGCGCCTACCAGAACATCTTCGATGTGTTACGCCACCGCCCGAAACACCATTAATTATCCAGACAGGAGGAGCCCTTTCATTACAGGAACTCGTGCTTCAAACTGCAAGAGACTTGGCCTGGAATCCGTATTGCCCTTCCGACTTCCCTCTGGTTACGTCTGCCGCTGTCTACCGCGGAGATGCTTTGCGGTGCGCCATTACAGACATAACGAATGCAGACTGGCTATTCCATGTTGGTCATTACGAGAGAGGCGGCGTAATGTGTGAGCAGGGATTCAATGCGTTACATTTAATGGTCACCCAGCCGTCCATTTTCGGACTGCTTCATCTCCTGTTGTTTCACCTCGACGCTTATAATAAGGGTGTAATCAAGGAAGTATGGAGATATTTAGCGGCCTATTCATCGACCATCAGAGCCGACGGCCCACTCGCGCGACTATTTCAAGGAATATCCAAATTCCTCAACACCCACGAATTTGACGAATACTGGAATTTGATCTTTGAATGCACCGAGAAGCTGCTGCTTATCGATGAACAGAATTCAGGTCTCCCCGAGGGGACGATCGCCCGACTTTACCCATTGATCTTTATCCCGCGAGCTCATCAGTACAAGCAGGGGCCGTACCGCCGTCTTCAAAACAGATGCGACTGGAACCGTTTGACTCGCGGGACAAAACCACGCGTCCCCGAGGAAATGGCAATTTACGAGGCTAGCGAACTTCTAATTATCGGTGCACAGAGAAACTGGCAGGGTGAAAGAGTTCTCGAGCTTGCCGAATCTGTGCTTGAGAGGACGAAGAAATTCGCTTACAACGTCGATTTCTTCATCCATATTGCCTTGAACGCGCTAGCACATTATTATCGCGCAGACTTCAAACCAGGTGATCCAATCAACAGTCCCAAACATCAGCTCTCTATACAATACCTCGAAAAAGCCTGCCGGTTGTCAGAAGGCAAATGGGACCCCGATCTGGGATACTTTATGGGCGATCTCGAAAAACTGGAGACTTGGTACCGGGAGGCTGGCGACACGTTGATGGCTGATGATGCGCATATGCGGTGGAGAAACTCGCTCGAAATGATCCCAAAACAGTGGGAAAGGGGAACTCAGGGTATCCAACGATAAATAACTCAAGTTCGACCACGTGCTTTACTCGAAAAGTCTTTTTGAGCAAGTCACTTGGTCAAGAAAACTTCCACCACCATGGATTATCTAGCCAGCAAGTTCCAATACTTTCGAATGACCGCTCAGATTTAAACCCGCATGTTGGGATTACGCGACTACTCTTAAGAGCACTTTCTGGTATTGGCATTCTCCGCTTGTGAACAGTCATCACGATGCGTGATACGGAACTACTTCACAATCGAGCCTCTTGCTGGCGGTTCTCGAGAGGCTACACAGATAATGCCCACTCGAAAGCCCAAACTACTTGAGCAAATGCCGCAGGCAACCAGACGAAAGGCGGACAGCTACCACTATGCACTATGCTCGTTCGATACGAGAGCGGCGACGTCGCAACAGATACTACATCTGTCACGCTTGGCCCGCAAACAGCATTACTATTTCTATGGCCCCTGGCATTATTGCAAACTTTTATCTACATTGCGCATGATACCCAAAATTTGAACGAGCGGAATGCAGACGGCTTCTGCTTGTGCAAGCCAGCTGAGGACTAGATCATAGATGTCGAACAGATTTGGACCATCATCTCTCTCATGATATAGCCATTATGCCGGTGTCTCACACAGACTACAGAGCGAGAAGAAGCCTTGGTGCCAATTCGTATTTGATACTATGAAGTAATAGGTCGACACTATAGTGTTTAATACATGGAGTGGGACGGACGGATTATCCGAGATGTTTTCAAAATACATTATATGTCTCTCTAAGACATGTTTAATTCTTTCGCAATTGATGGGCTAGCTAAATGAAGCTGAGTAAGGAAACCAGTTCTATCACCGCAAGATACTCCCACCAGACTATTAACCTGGCCTGCGATGGCCTGCACAGCTAGAGCCTTGTGCCCTCTCGCGCTCAAGAACACTTGGGATATTGTGGTCGCTCTATCTAGGCTCAGTCGGGTAGTGGCCAATCCACTCACGGCAGTACAGAACAGATTACACAAGAGCGGAGATGGAACGAGAGAGCCGGCAGTGAAATGCAGCATTGCCCCGGCCTGACATGTCGCTTCTACCTGTCACCTGCCCCTCATTGTTGGACCGGCGCTCTGACTGCAGGTGGTTGTTTTGCCAAGAATTGTTGGTGCAATCAAGCACCCTGCATGCGTCCTTAGGTCGGGGTCGAGGCTGGCTGCGTGGAATAGGGGGCAACCTTGTTTTTTTGACTAGGTAGGGCGGCGAATGCGACGTATAGCATGAAATTTAATAAAACTACCCTATGCTACCACCTTGACTCCTTGCTTGGATGAGCAAGGTATACCGTTTCGACTTTATTGCGCTTTAATGCGTTTTTAACTGTCCCCGGGAATCGTGTGGATATATTCTGTGGTGCGCCACCACAATCTTAATTATAGATTTCTTAAGTACGGTAAGTCAACAGGCAAAGAGAGAATGCTACCTCGGTGCCTCTCAATGTCTGGACTCGAGTACCTCACTACAGGACAGCATATATCTGGCACAAACAACTAATTCACTAGAGGCGCCTTCGTGGCGTTATTCTACACTAGCTCAGCGGACCACCTGCATGTTCAGCGCACGAGTGCCGAATTCGAAGAAAATGGTCGGTCCCGAGCGCTCGGCTCAGCCGTTTTGCACCCGTGTGGAAGCTAAGCCCAAGTATCTGACAGGTGGCTTTCGTTTAAAGTTGTGTGGTCGCTATGCCGTCCAGTATTTCGCCTTGACCTTGCCACTCTAATATTAGAGGTGGATGTCTCCAAATTAGGCATTCCAGGAGGATAAAATAATGGTAAGCTAATTATTAAATATTGGAAGCGTGCCATAAAATTGACTAAAGCATCTGAGCTGTCCGCATTTAAATCAGTAGGAGGTATGGTTTAACCACTCTGGCCACATCACAGTCAGTCCTTGTTGTAGATGGATGTCTCTAAATTGAGGATGTGAAGTTCTATCGGCATATTCCTACATGTATATATATATATATATGCATATAGGTGAGCCACAGCCATCTTCTCCGTGTATATGGATGGTGCCCTAATAAGATATTTTGGATACTGGTGGCTGGTATATGAACCTGTTAATTACGCACCTCATTATCCTACGGGACAAACATCATTAGCTTGGTAGTAATGCACAGACCAATTCACACTTTACCAGTGTCCGCATAGCAATTCTCAAGTAAAAATCCAAAAGTGCAGGGCTAAAACGCAAGGTTTAATTGCCTACCTAGTCAGCTGCAATTATGGTATACCTATGTAGGGAGTACGGAGTAGTCTAATGAAATGGGAAATTGGAAATAGTTGATGGCATCGCACGTGACGGACTTTCCGACAATACCTTTGCCCTCCCAGAAGGTGTTGTCTGAACGTCTTCGTTCCTAGTGCGCTATAGTGTAGAAGAGCGAAATCAAAGTGTTCGAATGAGCGAAAGTGTCAGTACTAGACTTCTACTACTAACATACCAATAGCAATATTCTTAGGCACTGCCGCGCGGGCCGACCCTTTAACTCAGCTGAAACATGTTGCCGACAGCTAGAAATGCATTCGCGCCGGGGGTAAACATAATAACCTCGATTGACGCCGGGCGCGATGGGTATCGTCATATTTTCTTTGAGATGCTTAGCAATTAGTCTTTCAGTGGCTACTTTAAAAAGAGGCTATCAGCATGTCTTGGGAACTCTTGACCGAAACCTTCCGTCTAAATCCTAGTTGCCTCAATGTCACCTACTTCGAGGGAGACCCAAATGTAGCCGTCGAGCCCGATCTAGAAGTCCAATCTCATTAAGAACAAGTCAGCGTCAGGCCCGACCATCTCCTGCTAGGTAAACAAGAACGTCCTTTTCCGTGTTGATATTCACTAAATCTTTCTGGGTTCGATGAAGGACAATATTTATTTATATAGCTTTTTTTCTCTCTCTCGATAGCAGACACACCATAAGTAGTAAGATCAGATACCAGTAGCGGGGTATGTTACGCCACTATTCTTGGATTCGGTAAAAACAACAATATACAAAAGTTACAAAAGTGACGAGTTTTTTTTCTTTAACACTTTAGAGGTAACCGGCAGTACTATCCTAATAGCAGGCTCCAAGCACTACATAGACTACCTAAGAGCTGTGTCGGGCGCCGGTTCGGTTCAACTAGCTCGCGATTTTCAATTCGAGACCCCCTGCCTGTTCCGCACCATGCCGGGCCCAGTGACGCAGAGCCTCATGTGAACCCCACCGAATTGCGAACAGCCCTAAGGTGAATCACTGTAGTGTAAATCACTGTGTGGAGACCCTGACCAAAGGAACCTTTCCCCTCACGCTGTCGATTCTGCCGAAGCTCACAATCTTCACATACAACTTCCATCTCCGATTTCTATTCTCATGTTTAATGCCTCCTAGGTCGCACTGACCAGCTCTGTGACCATGCCACCGGCAGTGACATCCCTTGAACTAACGTCTTTGCCTTTAATCGCTGAGGGTAAAGTGAGATCTCTATATGAGATCGATAAGAGTAAATTGCTGATTGTTACGACGGATCGAATTTCGGCCTACGAGTGAGTAATTCCCCGACTTCTTCCCTTCTCTTTTTAGTTACTTGCAGCAGCAAAATGTCCCTATTTGGGAGAAGCCCTTGTCTTAAGAGCCCTGTGCATTATTAAATTTCCTTCCGAGTTCACCTAACAGAGTGATTACTAACCCCGAGTATTGCAGTGTAAGTCGAATTTCACGTCCAATCATTTTCTACCTTTTAACCTTCAATAGGTTGTTCTTCAAAATGGGATCCCAAATAAGGGTAAAGTTCTCACACAACTTTCCTATCACTGGTTCTCAATGCTCCGCCAAAGATTGCCTCACCTTAAAGACCATTTTGTCAGTCTTACGCCTCCGGAGTCCCTGACCCCCGCCGAGCGCGCCTTGGTCCATGGACGAAGTATGCAGGCTCGCAAATTAAGCATTTTCCCCATTGAAGTCATCGTGCGTGGGTATATCAGTACGTCCAAATCTGGTTGCTTCTCTCTGGTGACAATCCTTGGTGTTGGGAGGTCTTGAAGCCTTTCGAAGCCCTGTGTCTTCACTTCCAGCAATAGTTCTGATTCAGGTTGAATAGCTGGTTCCGCCTGGAAGGAGTACACTGAGTCCGGCACCGTGAAGGTATGTATCAAAATATGCTGCTAATTCCCTACACATCTATTTTCATCTCTTCTCCGTTCAAAGTTAACCATGTGGTAGTTAGTATATTCCCATCGTTTTAAGCAAGACTGCACCCTGGTGAACAGGCACACATAGCGCCTTGACCATGGTACTCACACGTTCTTCTATCTCAGTGGCATCCCACAACCAGAAGGCCTCGAGTGCTGTGCTGCGTTTCTAAGCCCTTTATATACCCCCTCTACGAAGGCACCAATTGGCCAAAAAGATCAAAACGGTACGTATCAGTGTGTTAAGCTGGCTCTTCCAGCATATATTTCTTTAATCTCTCTCTAGCCAAGGCTGACCGTGTCGCAGTAAAATTATTTCCGAATCGTACACTGCGAGATATTGACTAACACGCAACATACCGCAGATCTCGCCAGCACAAGCTCGAGAAATTGTTGGAGATAAATATGCGGACATTATCGAAGAACGTAAGTATTTCTGTGGGTTTGTTTTCTTTTGTTTTAGCTCTGTTTCTAAGAGTTAAATGCACCCTTTCAGTTTTCTAACATGTCTCACGAACTTTGCATGCTGTCGGACTCTTTTCAAGTTTCTTTAACTCAAGTAAGCTGACAAATATTACAGTTGCTGTTGCTATATACACGGTGGCGGCAGAGTATGCCTTGAGTCGAGGAATTATCATCGCAGATAGTCCGTATCTCCCACAAGCTCCTGGTGGCTTGCTACTCCGATAATTTCCTTTATATCCGTTGTGTATATCCCGCTGACGCTCTTCACAGCCAAATTCGAGTTTGCTCTTGACGAAGCCAGTGGCGAAATTGTGTTAGCTGATGTGCGTGAAGCTCGGCGCTATTTTCTTCCCCAGAGCCCTCCACCCACCTCCTCATACTTCACTAAAGAGAATCAATACTAACCCGGTGTTTACAGGAAGTCTTAACCCCCGATTCTTCCCGCTTTTGGGATAAGGAGGCATACAAAGTTGGTCGGGAGCAGTCAAGCCTAGATAAACAATAGTATGTAAAATTCGGCGCTATTTCCTTCCCGTATAAGCAATAATCTCCTCTTCTGGCAAGGTTCATGTTAGGAACTTTGTGTGCTTCCGAACCTTTTCATTCTACACTGGAAAGAGTGAATACTAACTTCGAGCATTGCAGCCTTAGAGACTGGCTCAAGTCAAACGGCTTAGTAGGAAAAGAGAATGTCGAGATACCTGAGGAGGTAGTGGCGCAGACTCAGCAGAAATACGAGGATGTTTTTGAGGTATGTAAATGCCCATGCGATCTGATATAGATTTCTAGGCCACCTAGAGGACATGCTAACAATAGATACAGCGGTTGACAGGGCGCACTTTGACAGCAGCTCTAGCTTCACTAGAAAAGTAAGTCGGTAAAGGTAGTCGATGTGTTGATTAGGTATGGTATCAAATCGATCTAGTAGCTGCTACACAGGAATTACAGTGCATGTGTAAGCTAGGTTTATATGTAACTCTCGCTGATTTTGGGGATGGCTGCACAAAGTGTCCGCTCAATGTCAGAGGGACTGCTGAGCATTGCTCGTACCGTTTATAACGGCACAGTCAAAGACCAGATTCAGATTACCTGGAGGTGTTGTGTAGCCCTCGGGATGAGGGGGTATGTTGGGGTGCTCGTATCCATGATGCCCTTTTCTCCTCGAGTGCTCTCTATGACTTCTGTACCAAGGATGCCAGAGCATATAGTGTTTTGCTATACAGGCTTCACAGTCTATAGTGATCTCGTACAAATCTTAACCGCATTCTTTTAAACAGCTCCCATCTCGAAAAGGGGAGAACAGGATGCTTTACCTGCGGCTCTATATATACACCGACAACAACTCCGATAAAGTGTGTCGAGATAGTGCAGGCTTGTTAGGTAAGTATGTTGGTGGCTGGACAGGGGTTCATGCATACTAACTACGGTAGTCTGTCTGCCAAGGCTGCTCGACTCCCAAGACAATATGCAGTAGCGGGGTTCCCCTACAAAATGAGACACACTCTTTCTTTGCCCCTCTGTTGGCGCAGGTTCGGCGATGTGGCTTGGAGCTCTTCAATGTCATCTCATCTGATACTGGAAGCTGAGATACTTGTGAGCTAATTCTCAGGCATTACTCGAGGTCGCTAGTGGAAGTCCATAAAAACGAAGCGCGTAAGCTAGCTGACCAACGCAACTCCAAGCATTTCGGTTTTCTCCGGAGCCAGATCACCATTTCACTGTTAGCGCTAACGTGTCCTATTCAGCGACTTGACGATACTGAATATGTAACGCCACTTTTGGACATATAAAAGCAAGGTCTACCCTCTTCATCGTGAGGCTACGGGGGATGATGTCTCGCTTGGTGTCGCCAATGATAAAGGCCGATCTGAAATGGGGTCGAACAGCTTCCTCGAGTGTATCGTTAAAACCCCAAGTGATCCCATGAGGGTTTATCCTGGCATCTAGGGAATCGTGAGATAGATAGTCGCGACGAAATCGAGAGTCCGGGAAACAACGTCGTTATTGAAGAATGATGATGTATAGTTACGAATCATCATGGATTTTGTAAGTGTTTGATGCTCTCGTAGATACTGTGAATACTCCGCTATTCTGATCAGAGTCTGCGTTGATTATCTGTCTGAGTATTCTCTCAGGTTGCTCATTTGACGACCAACGAGCTTGACAACCCTCGTATAGTCACTATCCTAGAAGGCGTGATCATCGAGCTTAGGCCAGAAGCTTTTCACGAACTCGAGGTATTGCTCTCTGGTACAATCGATCAATCGTTCCTCAGTCATTACACACCGGCGGCTGTCTGTGATAGTCCAGCCTTCAGTGGCACAGAAAGAAGTATACAAAAAGCGGGAAAGTGTTTCACTCAAAGTGTTTAAAGAGAGCTAGTTCGAAACGCTAGAAATAAAAATGAATGTTATAAAAATCTTAATTCAAGAACGAGTCTATAGTCACTCCACAAAAGTATCGGCTGTTAGCTCTAACACCCCTGGTTCTAACAAAACCGGCCGATACTACTTTCCGACCTACTGCATGTTCAGCTGCCTTTTGCCCTACAGAGCTCTATGCAGCCCAACGCGACCCTGTAAGGACTATTCTAGCGAATACTCACAGAGGCTTATAAAGTAAGGAGTATCTAATGTAGTGTCGTCGGTTTTAGATAGATCGGACACTAAAACGCTCAAAACCTTCGGGGCTTTGCTTTCGCCAATCCGTCACTTGTGGCTCTGGAGCGTTGTTCCAAGCCCAGTATTTCCTTCCTTAACCGCAATTAGAAATTCAGTTTAAAGAAACTCTATTAAAAATACATTACAAAGAGTAATACAGCCCATCCCAAACACATATCAACTGTGATAGTCCACTCGCTTACCCAATTGTATTGCATGCTCAGCGTGCGTCTGATTCTTGAGGCCGTCGCGCTTGAAGTTATCCGACTTCATCAGTATGAAAGTAGTTCCACGTGTTTCGACTACCCAGCTTGAATACCTGGTTGGAGAAAAAGGAGGCGCGTCCACCCCACTCAGCGAAATCTGATCATCGTTCCTCGTGGTTATGTCGGATGTAACAGGCTCAGACGCATCCGCGAGCTCCCAAGCAAGCTTCAGAACCGCACGCGACAGCACAGAGCAACCAAGTCCGCTTCCTTCGGTAGTCAATGATCCTGAACGAGAGATGCCAAATCTACAACTCAACTTCTCTCCCGATAACCCTCAATTCGTTCGGGCCAGAGACGATGAGAGTCTCTACTGGTCCAACGTGCATAAAGAACTAGACCATCCTGAACTGTTCACTCGGGCAGTAAAAACCAGGGAGAGACTTTTGCTAGACTTAAAGCGGACAATAATCAAGCTCTCTACCTCGAAAAGACGGCGATTATTCCATGGAGGCAAGCCGGTATATGACCTCGAGCCGCCTAAGAAACGATATGAACTTCGTTTGACGGGACGTGCACAAGTTGGCACGAACCAAATCACAATGACAGTCTGGGTCTGGATACAGTGTAGCGACAAGTATTCAGTGTGGAAAATCAGAAAGAGAATTGAAGAACTAGGGTGGCTTAATCTCCATGAATGGGCACCGGTCTACGTGCATCTTGACCCAATCACTGCGGGTTATGGGACTCTATGACTTGATGATGAGCTATTCGACTCCAAGTCAGGGACACGGCTAGGGGGCAGCTATCAGTTGCATGTTGACATTGCGCAATCGCCGGAAGGCGAATCTCTGTGGGGTCGCCCTATGTCGTGCCAAAATTATTCACGAGATGAGAATCATGAGCCATGGCTTTTCGCATATTGGTGGAGTCCTACGTATCAATGGGTCAACGGATGTAATGGTTACAACTGCATATGGCATGCTGAGTTGTTTCGTTATCGAGGTGCTGCCGCAGCTTGGGATACGCGCGCCTAGGGAAGAAGAAGGCGATGATTCTGAAGACACCTGCGATGAAAACGAATAGAATAACTTTCAACGAGCTTCAAGCCGATCCTATCGACCATAACCGGCCACGCCCTGACATCCTTGGGTATGTGGACATGTTACAAGTTCAGCGATAGAAGCCAACTACCGTAAGACACTATTACCTATATCGCTCAAGCTAAACAGTGGCCTGAGTCGGCGTGGGATCTCCCATTCAGGGATTATCCAAAGCGATAGTGTTTGTGGTGAAAGTCGCTCTCTGATTATTACTTCAAAAATAGAATCTTAGCTGACCACAATAAATAAACTAAATGTCGCTTACGGAGTAAACCAGATGTTGTCTAGAGCGGACTGGATGCTGTTTTGTGATTATACTCGGGGCTGGAGAATGCAAGGACCTATTCGCTAAGTTCTAAACGTGTAACCGAAACCGTATTAACTTGCCGTTTTACCAAAGACCATGAGAAGTTCCATTTTCTAATCCTTCGTGATTTAGTTTATACTGCTAAGCGTATACACGTCCTTGCAAGCGTGAACACTCGGTACAGGGGCGTCTGCTGATTTATTGTCACACTTGAACTTGCACGCTGAAAGCTTTATGGGTGAGCGGATTTAAACCTAGACCCGAATCTGATAAGTAGTTCACATCTTGAGAACCAAGGGTATTAAATATATTTCTTCAGTTCGTAGCGAGTTTATGTTCCTCAAGTGTGTAGATCTTATAACTCGAGCTATCTATGTTGATTTTCGCTTTTAGATGTCTTGCTAAAAGACCTACCAGAAGCCTTGATATATCAATAATCTCTTTTTTTCTACAAGAAAAATCGTCCGTAACGAACAAGGGGCCTACTTGAATCGATTGGTCGCGATTCGATCCTATCAAGAAGACAACTTGAATTTCGTTTTGCTTATCTATAGCTACGACCGAGACAGCACCGCGTAGTCTTGACTTGACCCTAGGGGCCGGGTCTATATCCTGATAGGGAGCATCTTCTAGTGATACAAGTGACTGCGTTAGCTTTAACACTCGCTCAGCAAGAACGCTGCAACACTGAACGCGTTTAAGCTCGATCGCTCGCTCGAGACTGTTACTCAGGAGAGGCGCTATGTAGCTGAAAGCGACGGAAAACTGCTTATCGATGCACGAAAGTTGGTCAACGAAACAGTCGACAGTTTCCTTGGACACGTAAGGCATAGTGATGAAATGAACCCAGTCACCCTCGGGCCTCAAAGAAAACTCTTCGATGATCCAAGAAGGCGGTCTCTCCAAGACCGTGATGATGCTTTGGCTGTTCCTCTTAGTCGCTACACCGATTCTGCTGAGACATGCTTCTAAGTGTGACGCGATTGTGCGGCAGTAGCTCAACATCAGGGCCAAGTCACTAGGTCCATATACTCGACTGTAGAACCAAGTCTCGAAAACGGCCCGCGGATCGAGGCTGGAACATGAAGTTGATAGTTGCCATTCGGGACTGAAACACAGAACCACGCCAGAGACTATGTGACCTAGCGCCTTATGGTGACTAATAGTGATCCCCTGCACCAATGGCGTGCCGTCGTTATCCACGGCGCCACATGGCCCCAACTTAATGCCGCAGGTATCAAATCCGAGATCTAAAGCTCCATCGACATGGATGTATGAAATCCGAATTCCCGCCGCCGCTAAATCCCGGTAGATACCGACAAGATCGTCCCTAGCTCCTAGGAATGTGGTTCCCATATTCGCCAAGAGAATCATGTGATACTCGACGCCGTCGTCGACGCATCTTTTCTGATCAGCAATAGCCTGTTGTACAAGAGCCTCAACGAGGATACTCCCGTTGCTAGCGCAGCGTATCCGGGAGTACCGGGCTTTCCCTCCAGCCCAGCGGTTCGTCAAAGTATCGCAGTCTCGAAGCGTCTTGATCACACTGTAGTGCGTCTCGGCCGAGAAATATACGAAGGCGTCAGGGAAATGCTCTAGGGCTGTCATAATGCCACATCGATTGCCCATGGTGCTACCATTCGTGAAAGCAGCTTTAAAACTTTTCCTACTTTCAGGAGAGACTAGACCAAAGGCCTTCATACGAGAGGTAAGAATTTCATATGATCTCCTTTCTATCCAATCTTTCGGTATGTTGAGATCCCAAAATAGTCCAATGACAGGTCCCAGGGCCGAGTATGAGCCTATGTGAAGTGGATAGCCTACTTTGGACCGTGATATGACTTGCCACGACTGTATTGTGGTCTGAATTTCGTTCAAAATATCCTTTGGTAAGGGGTAGAGAGACACGAAGTCCTTATAGCGGGGAACTGTCTCGTTTGTACGATTGCCGCAAGGTAGGGCTAGCTCGGTGGGAAGAAGAGAATGAAAGCTAATCGCAGAAAAGCGAGGATTCATCGATAGAATGATTTCCTCCTTTGCTATGATGGTACCGCCAAGTCTCAGGAGCCACTTCTTCTGACTCTTTGTGCACGATCGGACAACAATATCCGGGGAATAGGGAGACGTAGCGGCGGGTATATATTGGAGCTCCAAAATGCGCAAGACAAAAGACCGCAGCGACACGAGATATTGACAAAGCTCCCGCAGGCCATGGTCGCCGAGTCTTTTCTCGTATAGAGCTAGCCATAATGGTGCTATAGCATCTCGCGAGCCTGATAGCGTTGAGTCGAAGGCTCTAACGTAGGCAACTCTCGTAGGTTTCTCGCCGAGCAAAGTGGGCTTCAGTGCAATTGCAGGATCATGGTGCGAGTGATTCAAGCCGCCAGCAACGATTGTGCTCGCCAAGATTGATTTATCATCTGCCCGAAGAGGTTGCTTGAGGTCCCTGACTGCTAACGTAAGTTTCTCGCTACCAGGCCGCTGGTCACCAGTGTGTGGAAAAACCGTGATATAATCAAAGCTCCGAAATGCATCAACATGTAGTATAAGTGGGAATGCTTGAGAGAGCTCAGAGATGACGCTCAGATCGTCATACTTCGCAGTGGCATTATATAATGATGCAGCGAAGATGAGGGGTCTAGTTCCATTGGACGTAGCGTCGAGCAGTTCTTGTCGGAGCCTTTCCATAGTACTGGACAAGCTCATGTGGCGAACTTCGAGCCCGAAAAGCTTCCCGGCCGAAACAATCAACCTGGTATCGAAGTGATCATAAACCAGTACGGGTCTCCGAGTTGGGAACCGTTCCCTGAGTTCTTGTTGCAAAGCTCGAATGCAATAGAGATTGGCTTCATCGTAGCTGGTTACATACCCTGATGGATTGGGATCGCCTACTCGGGCCCCTTTTTCTCGAAGAATTTGAGCCTCGAATTTCTTAAAGTGAAATGGCCAGCTACTGTCGATCTCGTCAGGCAAGTTGACCTGGTTGGTGTGCCATGGTAGTCCAACACTGGTAAGGGCGCGACCAGTATCAAGCCAGAGAGGATCTGGACAAAGAGCAAACGGAGCTAGCTCAGCCGTTCTCCAATCATGGTATAAATCGTTCACTTCTGACAGGACCCCGTGAATTTTATGCTCTGGGTCGCGCCATTGGCTGATGACCAGGTCGTCGATCCATCGAGATTTTGAACCCTCAAAGGTCTTCTGAATAACGTCACTATCTACAGACGACGTCAGGCTAGTGCTTAAAGAGTCGAGTTCGATATCACTGCTCGAGTCCTGGTTTGAGATATGTAATCTCTCGACGACGCAAGTGACATCCGTCTTGAGCAGGTCATCTACACTTGAGGTTTAGCTAACTTCACACATATTGAGGAAGTAAGGGAAAGTTATGGTGTTGAACCTACTCTTTATATTCATAGCAGTACTGCTCCTGTAACAAGTGGATGGTGCCTTGAGAGCGTCTTTACTATCGCGCCCTGGAATTGCCGAGTGCTGTCTGTATATTTCGAAACAGGGGTTCTGCCGAAGTATAGATATGAGACAAATCAAAGAATATAGCTTGCAGTGGGATATGATTGATTGCCGCTCAACCGTCTGGCCGTAGAAGACTATCTGCCAATATGGTTATATGCGAAGTAGCGATGCGTATGAGCTAGTCAGTTATTGGTTACTTATACTAAGATATGAGTTAAAAATCTTGGAGAACAAAGCCCCAGCTCACGCTGAGCTTCTTGGATGCGTGTCTAACTCCGTTCGCTGGTATCTGCCCTCCTACCCTGATAGCGGCAGGTAATCCGCCCATGCTTGACCTACTGGGCGAGTGTACAGCTGTACTGGACTCCGTTCTGGACCGCGTCTGGACCATGGTTGTTCGGACACAACACACAAAAACGGAAATGCTCCAACAGTTCAAACTCTGGTAGTGGTTATTGTGCAATAAGTGGCGTCCGTTTCAGGCATCCGTACTGCTGAGTCGCCATAACCGTTAGGTCTCGCGCATGGATGTTCAGCCGTACTGTATAGGCAGGGTTTAGAAATAGCCAACCGATGCGTACCCAACAAGACCCATAGGTTCCTCAGCGGCTCCCATGGGAAAGTCTTTTTGATTCAAAATGCCAAAATTTCGATATCTATTAGATAGTGAGTTGAGTAAGTCTCTAGGTAAGTATATTATCGATTGGTACAAATACCTATATGTTCAGTAACGCACAGGCGTGGGCGTGGTGCAAGCTGAACACTAATGGGTTCTTAGGATTGTTTGTGTAAATTTCCACCCCCCTGACTATTGGGCGGTCAATCCTGCGGTCTAGACATTTTGTACCGGTATTGGAACTTTGTAAGTTGTGAGATCAAGGCAATGCAGTAGTGTACTGTAGTATAAGCATTCTGACCCTACGAAGCCTACATACGGTACCCCTTGGCATATGCGTTAGCCGCAGCGAGCATTTAAAGACAATGAAAAACTTATAAATATAGCTCCATCGCTATCTTGTTTCTGAGTCTCTCACGCTAGCTCGACTCACTTGCTCTTTTAAATTGCTTCCACCTAAGAGATGCATCTGCCCTACGTTGAGCAACCTTACCGGGCCCCTCCTGGCTTCCGCGTCAGGAACGCTGAGTTGACCGATGTAGGAAGCATTACCGATATATGGTATGCCGCTTTCAACCCATCCCATAAGCTTTTCGATTACGCAACGCCAAATGATGCAACAACCCGCAAATGGTTCGAACAACTTTGGACGATCGGCATAAAGGCCGGGCCGGGCGTGATAAAGACATTCGTTCTAGAAGACTTATCGCGGGGAAATAAGCTTGTTGCTTTCTCGAGATGGCATGTTCCACAGGCAGATGGGAATCAAGACATCCCTATGCCACCATTTCCTACTCATTGGGACCCATATATTACCACAACACTATGGGGTGGAATGGCTCAGAATAGGGCTCGCGTAATGGGCCAAAAACCGCATTGGAGTCAGTCAAGACATCTCCTACCTTTACTATTCCGAGAAAAGCTCGTATTTTTACTCCTTACATCACCGGGAGAATGATTGCTGATATAGCGATACAGTGGGCGAATTTATAGCAATAGACCACGCCTATCAAAATAAGCGTTTGGCAGTTATTTTCGCGGATTGGGCTATTCGTCAAGCCGACTCAGCAGGCTTGGAGATATACGCCGATGCCAGTGAGAAGGGCTTGCCGATCTGGAAGCATTATGGGTTTGAGGAGCGGGGACCACCGATTCAAATCCTTGGGCGCCCAGGGCAGTTTGAGACGTATGAGGTAACTGCCATTGTGCGGCCTGCGAAAACGCGTGGCATAGAGAAGCTATGAAAAGTAAAATGAAAGGTCGACAAGCCTGCCTTTTTGGAAGTAAGGGATGGTTGGACGGTGATCGTGGTGTTAGAAGACTTTGGGGGACTCGCTATTGAACAACATACGCTATGAGTCGACTCGGCCAACATACAATATGCAAACCGACCTTCTCCCGCACAACCAACCAGTCGCTTGGCTCACAAGCAGCTCTGCGTCTTACCGCCCAGACCCACGACCCAGCCTTCCTAGCATACGCCACTCAGGGTGCCTTATGTCGAGAGAATAAAACCAAAAAAAAAATTAACTAAAAAATACGAAGAACGTACAACACCAGGGATTCGCTGGTCGTCACCGACCCAACTACTGATCTGGCGCTCTCTAGCTTATCTATGGGAGAGCGGACGGGATCCCGAGTTCTCTAGAGGCTATGGTCGTACGTGATAGACCGAGTCTCTAACAACGATCATGACTATCGCGCGACTGAAGCTGGCCACAGTGTACAACTCATACAAAGGGGACAGCGCTCGACTAGCGGCGGCGTACAGGGCTTACTGCTGGCTTTTTGGAATTTCAGCCCGTCGAAAGTAGTCGCTAGGTGCCAAAAAAAGAAAAAGAAAGCAAAGGCAGAAGCCAGGACGGTCGACCAACAACGAATGAATGAGCGGGTGCTAAATAGGTAGCCTGGTATCCGTTCAATGGCTAGGTCCTGGGGCCGATACGAAGATGGCACGATCTTCAAACAGGACACCAAGGATAACACTTATGTAGAGTTTGAAGAAGGAATTCGACGTCCTGCCGCCTGGAATTCGGTGTAGGCAGTGTCGTCTTCTCTACAAGTACTATAAGTGGGCTAACTAAGAAACATGATTATTCACAGATGATATTGATACCAAGCTCACGTCGCATGATCTTGTCTACTCAATTGCCCTCAACCCTGGTAGCCCAAGATTTTGAATGTGGGGGGAGGAGGGGCAGTAGCCTGTTCGAATGGGTGAAGCCGCTACATCGGAAGATACTGACCGCTCTCTGATATCGAAAAGATGAGAATAGCCTACGAAGTGCATCTTTGACGTGGAACGCATTTGAAGCGCAGCTGCAGAACGAACAAGTCAACACGACGCTGGCGACTACGTGCATACTTATTCAGAGCGTGAATGCATCGTGGAGGCATACTTGGGTACAATATGAAGAGGAAACGTTAGACCGTCGAACCCACGTCTGGTATGGGTGTTGGCTATGTGGCTCTTATATCGAGGAGAAGTGATCATATCGCTTGTTACATGCACTATAATACATCTATGTCAAAAGTCTGAGTCTTCTCTTGGGGTTTGGAAAGGTCAAGATCGGAACAGCCTACTCAGAGAAGCATTCCAAAACATCAGAGCACTTATTCGTTTGTGGCAGAGAGAAACTTTGAGATCGTACACGTCACAGACACAGTATGGTTTCTGGGGATGCTGAAAAAAAGGAACATAGCAGACAACCAGGTGGGAGCACTGAATATGTCTTACAATTATGATGCATTATGCACTCATCGGAGCATACCGGTAGACGTGGTTTCCTATCCCCCGTATCCGGAGTGTAAGTGCTCGAGATGCGGGTGCCTAGATAGTCCCTACCTGGTGGCCTTTGACGGGACGTTCTGTCTGTGCAAACCTTTTGCTGTTGCCACTAGGTTCAAACAAAGGTGTTCATGACATGGCGAGGGCTTATAAATCGGGAAGTGAAGTTTAAGTTGAGATCAGTTGGGCAACATTGAAGCTTGGCGCTGGTTCCGCTGAGGCGACTTCACCTGATTGGTGATCACCACATGTGTCATTGGGCATATCGTACCCTTTATACGTTGTACCTGCTTTTTCATGCACCAGCCTAGCAATCAGCCTTGCAGCTCGGAAAAGCACTGAACTGAGGCGAATAGAGGGAGTGGAAAAAAGCCTTTTACAGAGTGGCAGTAGATGATGCTGTTGCCTCGTCGAAATTTAGAGAAACAAGAAACACTGCCCCTCCTAACTGGGGTCGTGGGTGTTCACCGCAACCAGGATGCACGAGGTAGTCTACGTCCCCTGGAAAAGAGATGCTTGGCGGGTCTGGTCTTTGAGTGGTGAATGTCGTTACGACTTACAACGTACCTACTGACACGAAGGCAAACCTATATGCTAGAAGAACATGATACATGAAGAGTGTACCTAGATAATACTACGAATTTATTAGGATACTACATCGGGATTAGTAACTGTATTTCCGGTTACGGGCAAGTGAAGAGACATCAGTAGGCAGGCGGGCAGGCAGGCAGCGGTTCCAACAGGCGGGTAGGTGAGGCAACGAGGGGCAGTTTAGTACCTAAGGTAGTCAGGCCCAGTCCGCCTAGGCCCTGTAGAAGACCTGGAGAGCGAAGTGGGCTGGTATGCAGCTTAGCACTAGGGCCGTTTTCGGCCAATCAAGTGGGGCGCGGGAGGAAATCGATAGCGGTTCATAGAAGGCGTCTGAAGGCGGTAGCGGTTCTGGTACGTTCTGGTTGCCATGGAGGCCAGTTGTAGCCAATCAGAGAGCTCAACGCTGCAGGCTGTCACTGCCATTCCGTAGAATTCAATAGAATCCAAAGCCCGGAAAATTGGTCTGTGCGCCTATTCACTGCTGGAGCCGGCCTCTTGAGCTTTCAGATATTTTTTGAGCCCTCGCCCTTCGTCTTCCTCCTCCATCTTCTTCTCAACAATCATACAATCCAAACAATCCTCCCCCTCCGCTTGCTCTCTTCAACGGAAGAGTAATTTCTCTAGATACCCCTCAAGCCTACCTTTACTTGTTATCCGGTAAGTCTGACCCCTCGACGCTTGCAAGCTCGGTGCATTTCTATAAGCTCCCCGCCATCAGCCTTGCCTTACCTCCCTCTCTTCACCAACTCCCACAACGCCAACCTCCACTCGTATCACAAACTGCTCGTCTTGAGACTTGCGTTCGTCGATAAGACAAAAAGTTGAATACCATTCGCCGCATAAAGCAACTATTGTTTGCGTGGGCTTGTGGTATTCCGCAACTCGTGCCCCGCCTCAACTGTGCACAACATTCTACTACCTTCCACAACATACCGAGCTTCTTTTTCTACCATTCGTGTTATAAATACAGAACATACCCATTTAACAATCAGTCCATACTAACATTCTACCTGCAGACTTTACCATTTCCTTCCTACCACACAGTCAAGATGTCTGAGACCTTCGAGTTCCAGGCTGAGATCTCTCAGCTACTCTCTCTCATCATCAACACAGTCTACTCCAACAAGGAAATCTTCTTGCGAGAACTGGTGTCCAACGCCTCCGATGCCTTGGACAAGATCAGATATGAGGCTCTCTCCGACCCCAGCAAGCTCGATGCCCAGAAGGATCTCCGCATCGACATCATCCCCGATAAGGAGAACAAGACCCTCACCATCATTGATACCGGTATCGGTATGACCAAGGCTGTAAGTGTTTCCCAGATAATACACTATTGTTTGCAAGCCATCCATACTGATAACTGGATGAACAGGACCTCGTAAACAATCTTGGAACGATTGCCCGTTCCGGTACCAAGCAGTTTATGGAGGCTCTCACCGCTGGTGCCGATGTCTCTATGATTGGTCAGTTCGGTGTCGGTTTCTACTCTGCCTACCTCGTTGCCGATCAAGTAGTTGTCATCTCCAAGCACAACGATGACGAGCAGTACATCTGGGAGTCGTCTGCTGGTGGTACCTTCAGTGTCCGCCCCGACACCGATGGTGAGCCTCTCAAGCGCGGTACCAAGATGATACTCCACCTCAAGGATGAGCAGTCCGAGTACCTCAATGAGAGCAAGATCAAGGAGGTTATCAAGAAGCACTCCGAGTTCATCTCTTACCCTATCTACCTCCACGTCACAAAGGAGACTGAGAAGGAAGTCCCCGACGAGGAGGCTGAGGAGTTGGAGGTTGAGGAGGTAGACGACGACAAGAAGCCCAAGATCGAGGAAGTCGATGACGAGGATGAGGAGAAAGAAAAGAAGAAGAAGACTAAGAAGATTAAGGAGACCACCGTCGAGGAAGAGGAGCTCAACAAGCAGAAGCCCATCTGGACCCGTAACCCCCAGGATATCACCCAGGAGGAGTACGCTGCTTTCTACAAGTCCCTCTCCAACGACTGGGAGGACCATCTCGCCGTCAAGCACTTCTCTGTTGAGGGTCAGCTTGAGTTCCGTGCCATTCTCTTCGTTCCCAAGCGTGCTCCCTTCGATCTCTTCGAGACTAAGAAGACGAAGAACAACATTAAGCTCTACGTCCGCCGTGTCTTCATCACTGACGACGCTACTGATCTCATTCCTGAGTGGCTCAGCTTCGTCAAGGGTGTTGTCGACTCTGAGGATCTGCCTCTGAATCTGTCCCGTGAGACTCTCCAGCAGAACAAGATCATGAAGGTCATCAAGAAGAACATCGTCAAGAAGGCTCTTGAGCTCTTCCAGGAGATTGCTGAGGACAAGGAGCAGTTCGACAAGTTCTACAGCGCCTTCTCTAAGAACTTGAAGCTCGGCATCCACGAGGATTCTCAGAACCGCCAGATCCTCGCCAAGCTGCTACGATACAACTCGACCAAGTCTGGAGATGAGCTGACCTCGCTCTCCGACTATGTCACTCGCATGGCCGAGCACCAGAAGAACATCTACTACATCACTGGCGAGTCGCTCAAGGCTGTCCAGAAGTCTCCCTTCCTGGATGCCCTCAAGGAGAAGAACTTCGAGGTTCTCTTCCTTGTCGACCCCATTGATGAGTATGCTATGACTCAACTCAAGGAGTTCGAGGGCAAGAAGCTCGTTGATATCACTAAGGACTTCGACCTCGAGGAGACCGATGAGGAGAAGAAGGCCCGTGAGGCTGAGGAGAAGGAGTACGAGGATCTCACCAAGGCTCTGAAGAACGTTCTCGGCGATAAGGTCGAGAAGGTTGTCATCTCTCACAAGCTTGTCGGATCCCCTTGCGCCATCCGCACTGGCCAGTTCGGCTGGTCTGCCAACATGGAGCGTATCATGAAGGCTCAGGCTCTCCGTGACACCTCCATGAGCAGCTACATGAGCTCTAAGAAGACTTTCGAGATCTCGCCCAGGTCTCCCATCATCAAGGAGCTCAAGAAGAAGGTTGAGGCCGACGGTGAGAACGACAAGACTGTCAAGTCCATCGTTCAACTCCTGTTCGAGACCTCTCTATTGGTCTCCGGCTTCACCATTGATGAGCCTGCTGGATTCGCTGAGCGCATCCATAAGCTCGTCTCTCTTGGTCTGAACCTTGAGGAGGAGGCCCCTGCTGAGGAGGTGCCTACTGCCGATACTGCTGCCGCCGAGACTGGTGACAGCGCCATGGAGGAGGTTGACTAAACGACTAAACCACGCGTGGGAACGGGAATCATAAAAGTTCATCGGAGTTAGGGTGGGTTTGGCCCTAGGTGTTTCTGGCACTTGGTCAATTTGGCGCGAGTAATCTTGTCTGTTTAATCCTTCATACCCTCATGGATCTGGAAGTATGAACTTCCCCCTGTGATCAAGGTGCACTTGGCACAGGACTCGTGTATTCTACTACATTGATGCCCTTTACGAGATACTGGCCGGAGTAATCCGTAGACGAATGAAAGAAAGCCTTAAAGTTTTTAAATGCTTACACGTTCCCTCTGATAACTGATATTTCATTCTTCTGTTCTGCTACCTGTTCAAACATGTACTTCAGTGTTCGCTTTTGATTCCTTTCGTCCCTAGCGTTGGTCTAGCAAGCTCCTGTTTTCATTCAACACAGCGTATGAGACTGTTTATTCACATATCATTCGAATACGCACCTAAGCCTCTGATCGTAAACATCTAGGTTAGAGAGAGAGTGCGTGCGTGTGTGTGTGTGTGTGTGTGTATGGCTGAAAAGGATGAGAAGGTATCAAAACTTGAATTATTGAGCCTATTTTTCACTCCAGTAATTCTCACTGCGAACTACACATGCGTCTTCGCAGTTTTTGGCTTGACCACCACCATTGGCGAGATGCTTTTCCCCATGCCTTTTCACTCCGCCTTTCCATTCCATTTCTCTTTGGACCTTCTTGAATCCCGATTCATTCCTAGTAAGCCACCTGCTTATCTTCCTAGGCGACGATTATATATTCTCTGTCATGGGACGGCTTGAATCTCATGTCCTGCAGATGGCATTCCAAGCCCCGACAAGCGTCCCATTGTTGTTCACGAATGTGTCGGGGTCCATACTGAGAGTAGGCGGATGATGTGGTTAGCCTAATTTCCCTATTTTCCCCTCTGCTTTCGCGTTCGATATCTATTATTGATTTCTTGCTGGCTTTTCTCCATATTTCTCTACTCATCTTCTGTCTCTCGGGGGGTGATATGAGGGAAAAAACATCAGGTGGAGGGGGTTTGGGAGGATATATGAGCGCCATGGGTTTATCTAGGTGTGCGTGGCGTGTGTGTGTACTTACAGATCATTGTAACAGTTGCAGTAGGACCCGACCTTGCTGTCGGCGCGCACGAAGAAGCTGCCGCCCTCGCTCTTGTTGTTGCAGTAGTACTGGCACTTGAACTGCGCGTAGGCGAAGCCTGTCTCGACGGGCGCTGGGACGCCGAAGGTCTGTTTATCAGGAGCGGTTCATCGTTAGTTTCTTTCCGTTACTGTTTTGGATTCGATTGGTGTGTGCTGTGCTGTGGTGTCTTCCTGTTGTCGCTGGACCGCCCGTTCCATTCTCTGTGGAATAATATTCTGTATGGCATTTTGGTTCCTTTCTGGCTTTCTACTT
This sequence comes from Xylariaceae sp. AK1471, assembly GCA_023159215.1. Classification (NCBI taxonomy): domain Eukaryota; kingdom Fungi; phylum Ascomycota; class Sordariomycetes; order Xylariales; family Xylariaceae; species Xylariaceae sp. AK1471. The sequence goes on along the minus strand of JAJKLI010000009.1, from coordinate 668,760 downwards.
TCCCCCTCATTCTCTTTTCCTCTTCTGTGCTCTCAATTCGACTCTCTCCATGACTCTCTACTCCCACCTGCCGTGGATAGTAATTCCTACGACAAGTACCATATTCCCCAACCGGCAGCACAAAGGAATGAATAAGGAGACCCCAAAAAGGGGGAAATGGAAGAATGATTCAAGAAGAAAACTCACATAACTCCCAACTAGATGCTGGCTAGCCCATCTCGGCTCCGGCTGGTACCCGTCCGCAAAGGCGTCGCTGGCACTCGGCGTCGCCTGCGCGTAGAACGATATCGGGTACCCTGCCGTCGTCATCGGAATCCCCGTTGTGCAGGCCGTTGCTGGTGACGGTACGACTGCTGTAGGTTCAGCAGGGAGCGCTACTGCACCGAGGACTGGTAGGAGGGTGAGGAAGAGGGTTTGGAGAGATGGCATTTTGAGAAGGATTTGGAAGAGAAGGGGGGTGTGAAGTTAGAGAGGATGGCGTGTCTGGTAAGAGAAAGGTAGAGCCGTATGGCGGGCTATTTAGGTAGTATTTGTATGTCTTGACAGGTGATGGATCTTTCTCGGTCTTCAGATGGATGTCTGTCAGTAGAGTATCAGCTCTAGTTGATCTGTATAGAGAGACGTCGGCCAGGGAAAGGACCAAAATATATATATATATAGACATAGGTGGAAGGGATCTGCAAAACTAAACGGACAGACAGGACTGGTGATATATATATAACAAGCGCAGGATGTACCAACCCGCCCCTGCCTCAACGTCTATTCTTCCCGCTCGGCTATCGGGCAGACAGCAACGCAATGCTACATTACCACACCTCCTAAACACTGTTCAATGTGCCTTCTCCAAGAGTGTATAATAGTCGGACATAATTGTGTAGATCGCGACGTTCTCGGGGTGTTCGCGATGCAGGATTGAGGAACGCAGAAAGCCATAATAACAATTGTAAGTGGGTAGCCAGCCACTCAGCCCGGTGCTCGCAACATCAGACGAAACGTTATACCAGATAGAAGAAACACTTGGAAAATGATATTAAAGACCTGTCAGGGGCGAACTTACATGAGGATTTCAAGCGGATAGATCCCGGTCAAGCGACTGCTACTGTAGAAGCTTGGTAGATGGTTGCGTATGTGGCGTTCTATATTCGAACGTCTTCTGTTTATATTGAACTGTTTTCCACAACAACGGCTTATCGGTAGGCCTACCTTGCCCAAGTAGGCAAAACGCCGCTCACCATATAGATATACTTATACCTGGTGTGCCCATGTAGAAGTGTTGCTATCGTAGAGAAACGGTCTGATCGATTGATTGGCCTGATCAGATTGATGCCGGTATGTCACAACAGGCCACTCATGCCCGCACATGTGCGAACCAGTGAAAACGTACAGGATTAGGGTAACAAACGTGTGGTTCTCGTATTCCACGTTACATGGCCGAATCAAGCGGAATATAATTGAAGGAAGGGTGTGTGTGTCTGTGTCTATAAGTAATAACTTCGAGACGGGCAGACCAGCCCGGACAAATCATTGCCCATGCAAGTCTGTAGATTGCTGGTGTAGATCACAACTTCTTTTGGAGAGCTTCCGAAACTCTATATTGTTGCCACCACTTCTGCCACCACCTAACGGGCACCAACATGTGTCCCTGTCAAGCATGTCGCGATTCAGGGTCTGGCTTCGTTGCATGAGTTGTCTCTTTTTCTCTTTTATGACTGACTATGTAATTGTTACCCCTTATTGGATTTTTACATGTGGAAGCTCAGGTCCAACACCTTGATGAAGAGACACCCAACATGTAGTTATTGCTTGGCGATTTCATAGATGGGGGGAATACAGAGTCAAGCCGCTCAAGGACAAGAAGGTACGGTATTACGAGGTGCAACTTGAACCCTCCTTGCTTCTTTCGTACTCTACCTCGATTGTGCTTGAGTGATAGCTCGTTATTGGAGTAGGGGGTTTTTGGTGATGGACATCAATACTGGTAGGTGGATAGCAAGCACCGGGGGCGGGAGCGGTTGTATGATAGCCTGCATTTGCCGGCAAATTTGGGTTGCTTGTATACCCGGTATATGGATGGATGGGTGCATGAGCCGTTGTTTACCTAAGTCAATACCTGCCCAGGAGGACTTTTACAGTCACATGTTTTCTGAGTAGTGGGAATGGATTTCTTTTTGTGCTACACTCCGCTCTACGAGCCTGTCGAAGAAGTGTCCTAAGAGGTGTCCTACGTGTCTGATCATCGGGAAGGGTAATCACAGACACTACTCTCAGATGCAAGTACAATTCAACGCCACTTATGCAAGGTATCAATACAGGAATAAACCTAACCTTAGCCCTATGGTATATCTGTTCCACATTCTTTGATAGCCGGGTCTGCTGGAGCAGCTCCAGAACCAGTTGGCGCAATTTATGCTTCGTCCATATGCTATTCGCTTGTCCATAGCATCTCGTTGGTGATCGATAGGCAGCAAAGAAAACAGCACAAGGGCTGTGCCGCATGTCACCGAAACATGCCTCATGTGTCGCTCACGCCTTGAACGCCTTGCTCCCTTCGCACAAGCCGGTAGACAATTTCGCAAGGCCTATCCAGGGCGGAGAGTACTGTAGTCCCTCATCGAACGCAGGGATTGTCCCGGGTGTATTAGCATCATCCCAGCTACACACAACACGTCCATCGACGCCACTACCGCCGTCTTCGCTTTTCTCCCATTCAACATCGACCACCCAAGGCGTACTCCAATCCCTGCGATAAAGCTTGATTTTATCCAGGCCATTATCTGGTATGCCACCAAAGCGTTCATCAGGGCCACTTCCACCTTGGACTCTGAACGAGGAGATTGGTTTCTTAAAAGTGATGGCGCAGGACCGCGTTTCCTTTCCATTCACCTCAAATCTAGCTTTATTCTCGCCTTCATTTCGAGTAACGTTGTAAGCTAGCCAACTCTCATATCCCTTCTGAGGTGGAACCCCCGGTGGCATGGTCTTGACGACATTGGGTGGGACAACGGAACCATCGTAAGAACAGTCGTAGAGGCCATTACGTGTTCTGTTATTCGAGTCACAGGTCAGCTCCTTGCCCGTGGCAGAAGGCAGATCCGCGACGACTTTTTCAACATATTCTCGCAATCCGACATAATGCACCCGAGATAGACCGGTATCAAGGTCAACAGTCTGCTGGAAGTAGACCTTATATCGATTGTTCACAGAGAAGGGAAATGCGACCAGGTTATAGATCAAAGTGCCAACAAAAACACATAATAAAAACATGGGGACATGATGCGTAACCCGATGCATGTATGGTGTAATTGGCAACAGCAATAATATGCTGAAGCACGCCATGGTCAAATAAGGCGCTAAGAGGCTCCCTCCATCGGAGCCAGTCTGGGAAACCGCTGAGACCATGAAGAGGCCATTCTGGGCAGCCAAGATAATGAGAAAAGGTCCCAGAATCAAGAATTGTAAGACCCAAGCCCAGCTCGGGAGTTTGACAGACCATGGTTGCTCGGATTCGTACGGCTCTCCACTGCCATCCGTAGACTTGCTATCAAGTATCAAACTTGCTCGCTTGTAGGCTGCTCCAAAGGTAGTGCCTCCTATCAGAGGCGTAGTCTCCGAAGCAGCAGGCGCGGGTTCGTCACTAACTTCATCTTCCGCAGCCTCGCTCGGACCGTCCGTAGGAGAAATTGAGTTAGTATGCTCTGCCACATGTTCCTCGCTATAATCTGTAGCGTCGTGCGCCCCATGAAGCTGTTGAGCAAACGATATTTTCGACGGGAGTGCGAACAACTCGCAAAGCGTGATGAATGCTGCTAAAAAGGCAGCAGCATGGAAGAAGACAAATGTGTATCCACTAGCTATTCGATAACGGTCTTCAAAGACGGTATTAACGACCTCGATGAGCCAACCAACAAGGAAGAGCCAGATAATAGAGTAGCCTCGGTGCAAAGCGCTGGGCCTTGCGAAATTTGCGCCTGCCATAATCGTCCAGAACACAAAGTAGAACAAGGACAGCATCATAGCCCATCTATCCACATGGTTAGCTGTGGCTTCATGGATTGGACTTGTAAGACTTACACAGCATATTCACTGCTATATATAATAAGTGGGTTGATCTTAGTGACCAGGTAAGCAGATCCAACCACCAAAGCTCCCGCTACGGCTAGAGCAAGGGGATATCTGAATATTCCTTTTCGACCACCAAGCATAATGGGACTGAGAACAGCTCCTTCTGAAGGAGATACACTTGCTGAGAAGAAGTAGTATTTCCCTTGGCGCACTAACACATACGTTAGGGCAGCGAGTATCAGTGGCGTAGCAATGAGCAGCGTAAGGGACCATGCGAAAAATGTTCGTAGCTCGAAGAGAGCAAGTGTTTTGCCAAAGAGGTCAAACCAGACACCAGGATTGCCACGGCCATTGAAAACTTTCTTGCGATCACGATCTCCTCGATTTCCAATAAAAGTCTGACCGGTATTACCAGAGAGAACTGTCATTGTGTGCAAGGAATTACTCAACATGTGCCAGAGACTTGCCCTCGAGGCATGTTTCGCGTCGTCTTGATTCGTGTGGTAGTTAGCACGGGGACGATAGAACGCTAGATCTAGCCCCCTCATGCCGTAGACACCGTTGAAAACAATATAGTCGGTATTACTTCGAATTACCCCAAGGCCAAATGCATCGGATGCTATCACGGTGCCAAACGGGCTTGGGCTTCCCCGATATGCAGCTGTGACCTCGGCATCCGTCGTCCGAAAAAGGGTGGCACGGCCTCCCGATCCTGCACCTTCGAGATTCAGAAAGGTATGGCAGAAGGGCATGAATGGGCTGTTGCCGAAAGCTTGGGCGCCCCACAGGAAGTCTTCTTCGTTGTTGTTGAGCAAAGCAACAATGCCTCTCTGAGGTCGATTCTCAGGGCGAGAGAAATAATCAACCAACGCCATGACTGTAATACAGCCCATACCGTCGTCTGTTGCGCCGTAGCCAGTAGACACACTATACCCACGTTAGCTCCTCTCCAACGAGATACGGCAGGACCTAGACACGCACGAATCATAATGGGCGTTCAGCAAGACACCACCCTTCCCAATAACCCTGTCTAACTTGTAACCACCATCTTCCCACCATTTGCCAGGAGGATCGTCTTTGCCCCGGATATAGACGACGATGTTCTTCCCCTCAAAGTAGGTGGCAGTCTTAGTGGTCGGTCCCCATATAGAGTCGGAAGTCGTCAGGTTAGAGGTCACGTCCTCGAGTATAACCATAGCAGACTCGTTGGCCGAGTTCTTCTTCCTGATCTCTTCCAATTCGAGCAGAAGCCAGTTATGTATTTCGTCATTTTTTCGGCTGTTGAAGGGATGATACGAATTCGACAATACCGTCAGGTCTAGCCATGCTTTTGTCAAGTTTACGCCGTAATATTCTGCTGGGTTGCTGGGGGGTAAAGGCACGGTTTCGTGTATGATGAGCAGTGGGATGAGTAGGGCGAAGTAGGTAATCGTAGTCCAAAAGGATACAGAGAATGGTCGGAAGGCAACGGGATTCGATAAAGCCATGTTGACAAACGATATCTCCAAAGGAGAACCAGTCGGCTTATGAGAATGCGACGCAAGCACGAGCACGAGCACGAGCACGGATGTGCTACCGGTACACTGCAGAAACGTACGTCGGTAATGTTACGAGCGACGATGAAAAGAGTCCAGTCGCGAGGGTCAATTGAGCTCTAGGTGGGGAAGCAAGCTTCCCGATGACGAGGAATAATAGGTTATACTCGATAGGACGGACATACGTACATCCAGCTGAGCTGGCAAGGATAGGTAAGCAGTATCTAGACAGGAGGCAGTAGGCAGTAGGCAGTAGTCTAATAAATAGATTTGTTGTTTATCTGATCATCAGATACTAGGTAATGTGGTGTAAAGACCTCATCGCACCTATTCTTTGCCCTTGGCCGAATCGAATCGGATGAAGTGACTGCCTCAGGAGTTGCTGGATTCAAAGAGAAGGGAGACTTGGCGCTTGTAGAGAGGACTACCTGTAGGTACGTCTGAAATTGGGGTATCTTGTGAGCAGTGCGGGGGTTTGCCCCAAGCTCACTCCCTGTATCTAGCACCACTGCAGCCTCCCGCTTCGTGCGCTAGGTAACAATGGACTGGGTCCTGGCTACACGTACTGGTACACGGTTGCTGTTGTCCCCACTTAACAATATCTACGTCTCTCCTAGATATGATGATATGCGGTACGCACATATTAGTACTTTCACATATCACTCTACAACATACTGTTGGGCACACATCATTTTCTGAATGTTTTTCTTGTTTTCTCAATTTCATATCTACAGGTTAGTCTGAGTCGCCTAATCGTACACCGAGGTCCTCGTCCATGTGTATCTTAGATGATTCGATGCTCACGAGTGTTTCCTAGAAGCTATGTTGTTATAGTCAACGCAATACTCGCAGGCGCAGTTAGAGCAATATCGAATTAATCAGTGAACAGAAACGTCGAGAGTTTCATCGCCAAGTGTGTAGGTTAGTATCCGAAAAGTCCAGCTTGGTCATCATGACCACACTAAGCACCGGGAGGAGGTGGGGGAGGCTGATCACTCGGAGGAGGCGGGGGGGCGCCATCGGAGGGCGGCGGAGGTGGAGCAGCACCACCTGCGTATTGCTGGATCAAGGCATTGAGATTTCCAGGAAGTCCAGGAGGTGCGCCGAGAGGGTTTCCGGGAAGACCGGGAGGCGGTCCCATTCCTGGAGGAGCACTGCTGTAACCACCGTAGCCGGGATAGCCACTGTAACCTGCCTGGCCGCTACCCTGGCTGGGTTGATGCCAAGGAGCAGCGCCAGGCACAGACGAGCCATTGTTATAATTCTGGCCACCATAATAGTCGCCTCCTTGATTCTCACCGCCACGATTACCACGATCACCACGATCACCACGATCACGCCAAGGAGCGGCACCACCGCTGCTTCCACCATTGCCGCCGCCGCCGCCTTCGTGGCTGCGATCGTCATTGCGAGAACGCCAGGGGGCAGCCGCACCAGTTGGGCCACGCTGCCAAGGTTTGCTATCACCAGTGCCATTGTTATTGTTGTAAGAGTCTGGCCCTGCTTCGATGCGAGCAGGGGGTCCGCCTGCTCCGCCACCAAGCTCCTGCATGAATTGCTGCACCAAACTGATTAGTCACTGTGGTGGGGGGCTTCAAGTTCACAGAAGGGAAACCTACCTCGTATTCGCGATCAACAGCATCTCCTCCGCCGATGCGGCCAGCTGTAGCACGAGGTCCATCGTTGTTGCGCCAGCTCGCACCCTTTTGTCTATCAGGACAATCCCGAGCCATGTGGCCCGCATTTCCACAGACACGGCAAATAATATTGGCGGTGAAATTCTGCTTCTCAGGGCAGTCGTACTTCCTGTGACCAATCTGACCACAATTCTGGCAGGCCTGATTTTCGTCGTCACGGAGAGTACCATTCAGCGCCGCAAGCTCACGGAGCTGATTTCGCTTGAGTTCGTTTTGGCCCTCGGGGATAGAGGCAGCCTAGGGGAAGTTTAGCATTTCATAGCAAAGGGGGTCAGATAAATCTCTTGACTTACAGTCTCAATAACGTTATGAATGAGCTTTTTGGCTTTATTCACCTTTTCCTCAGTATCTGCCATGATCAAGCAGTGGAGATCCTCCTCCTGGTTGCTCGCATGTGCAGCATCGGACCGGCCTTTACCTTCCTTTACGGATCCTTTTCCACGGATGGCAATCTTAGCACCGGATTCAGTTTCCATCTTCTTCAAAGTATTGCCACGAGGGCCAATGAGTAATCCGACTTTAGTAAGAAGAGCTAAGTGTTAGTATATGTCGTAAGGTAAGTACGTAGGAATACAGTTAGATGCAGCCAGGGCTTGCACGTTACGTAACGGAGGTAAGATGGCACTCCTAGCAAGGTCCTGAACAAGAAGGGGCAATGACATGGTTAGAAAGGTTAGAGGGTTAGCAATCTCACTGAAGTTGATTTCTGGATAATCATTGACCGGCACGTAGACTTTCTCTTGAGTCTTGGTGGGCCGGCGATAATCCTGTGGTGGGTGGTAGTTAGGAATGGTCTTCATGGCCTTCTCAATCAATTTGTGTCGCTCGTCTTCCAGGCGCTTGCGGTAACGGTATTCTCGAGTATTGACACGGCGACCATGATTATCGTATTGCGGTGGGGGTGAGGGAGATCTGCGGCGCCAAGGTTAGAAAAGTTGTCTTTCAGTCGAATGGGGAAAGGAGGCACGGCATACCTGTCACCGTCAGCAGGAACGACATCATCGATTCTCAGCTTCTGGCTAATCTCCTCGATTCGCAGATGCAGAGTGTAAGCTTCGAGCTGTTCACTTGTCATGTTGGCGACGATAGCAGTAGGAAGGCCCATGAGACCAGCGGCCTTGTTTTCCGAAGCATCACCCCATCGATTGCGCTTCTTGCGACGTCGAGGGCCATCAGCATCAGTTCCTATTGCGACATAGTTAGAATGTTGGTCAAATGTGGGAGACGAAGAGGGTGCGATGAAGAGATGCGCTACTTACTGGGTTCAGGACTGCGACCGCGCTTTAGGTCGCGATCGCTATTGAAATCACCATCAATAGCCTCTCTGCTGTCTTCGCGGTTGGCCTCAATCCCATCTGGTTCGCCACCGAACCGGCGGCGGTTACCAAGAGGGATGTTGTTTGAGCCGGTAATGCCCTGGTTTCTCCACGACATCTTGAGGCGTGCTGATGTGCGCGATGTTGATGATCGTAAATATAGTCACGCGTTTAAAGTTTGGTGGTAGATTGAAGTTGAAAGTGTCAACACATAAAATACGGAGCCAGGTAAGGCAGAGGTTAGTTGCTTGCTTTTGGGGCGAAACTTTTTAGGTCCTAATGCTGAAAGAACACCTGCACGCGTGGGACCCGCCTCTAGTAGCTTTTGGATCACGTGCACCACAGGGATGCAACCTGACTTGACCCTGTGTCTACAGCAGGTCAAACCGAGTGGAACAGGACCTGGAACCTGCACTCTCTCAATACCTACCTAGGTAGGTACATTCACGAATTCTGCACACTACATCGGCCCTTATTGTTCATATATAATACCTTCTACCCTTTACCCCTTACCATTAATACAACTCATGGGTAAGCACCAGATAGGGTAGATTCATTTATATTATTATTCAGTGCATATTTAGGTGCCTCCCAATAAGATATCCTGAGTAAGTGCTACAATGTTTGTCGATTAAGGCTTGTTCGCAATCATATCAAGATCTTTCATCCGTAGTATTGGAGGTTCTCCCTAAAAGGCTCGCTGTTACCTCACTTCAACAATACGCACAGGTGTTATAAGCAATTGATTACATCCATTCAGAAGTACATGCGATGCAAACATTGCACACAGGCACAGCTCTTAAGAACAAGCACACACTGCAAGAGAAAATTACAATATGATCCCACGCGGATCGAGATCATTTATGATAACATCCTTGAAAGTGAGAGGTCAAAATGAGGTTCAAAAGCGAAGATCTCCTGCGCTGCGGTGGGGCATACGCCCTCAATAGCCCGCGATCGTTTCCAACTGTCCTCACGCTGATACGTTACACATTGGCAAGTAAGTAGGACAAGCAGGCCAAAACATGCGTTCGAACCTGAGTTGTAGCTCAAAGTCGGATTGTCAAAAGACCTACCTCTCACATCACTCATAGGGAAATATTCTAGAACGATGCGTCTACCGCTTCGTCCAAGTTCGCCAGTCCAGTTCGACTGTAGGTATTCTCATCGCTTCGAGGTACAGTGAAATAAAAGCAGCAATATGAAAGCTGATACCAAGCTCCTCATAACCGCTCAAAACGGGGCTTGAGGAGCTATTTTAATAACAGCGTATCAAATTTAGCATAAGGGAGACCACAGGCACTTATCAAAAACAGAGGAAATGGAGGAACAATCAAATCTGGAAGAATCACTCAAGCACGTTTATCGGAAAACCCTAGGTATATAAAAGCACCACCTCCTGCTATTTACACCGAGGTATTAATCCATTTAACAGGTTCCTCTTTGCTTTGCTTCGCGTTTACTTCCCAGCTTTTAAATATATACTCCTGGACCCCAAAACAAGGCTTAAGGCACTGATGCAAGAGCTGGACGGCGTCTATTAATTACCTAGGTGGTGCTCGGGAGAACTAATAATCGGGGAGATTTGAAACTTAACCTCACGATCCGCAGCCTCAGGTGAATGACTTATCTTCAACGAGTGCCCTCTGACCATATCAAAGCTCCTTACACGGTGGTCATCGAGTGTAGCAACATGCATTTATCTGACATCCATCTAGTGACGCAAAAGCTGCTGGCCTCCGTATCCGCTGGGGTCATCGCAATTGGCAACATGATCGTGCGTCCGGCATACGACACTCAAGCGCAGTATTTCGAGAAGAACGAGTCAAGGTTATTTGAACACTTCCACTCGGCGATGGCGGAAGCATATTCAACATGCTAACTCTTTTCTTCGACGACTTCGCTTAACAGTCCCCCGGGTCTCCTCCATCAAGGCGGCTCGACAAGGGGACGAACAGGTATGTTTTTCTAGGGCGGCCACACTCTTGACGGCATGAAACCTGCAAAATAGTAAGACAGGAATCGCCTAATACAAGTCCAAACCAGACACCCTTCGAAGCAGCCGAAATTAGGGGTTTTCCATTTGCTTCTCGGTATGTTCACTGGCATGTTGGTAAAATGATTAGGATGGTTGCACGCTATGCTTCCAAAATCGAGCCTATATGATGTCGCTTCTCATATCAGCATTCCCATCGTCTCTTCCAACGCTTTATTCAATAATTCCGTTGCGATTGGGTCTTGTGGATTTATCGCCAGCGCTTGGTGCAGTACTTCGACAGCCAAGTCCCACTCCCTGCCCTGCTCCATGTATATCAACCCTTTGGCAGCGAAAATAGCAGCATCCTTGCCGCCTTGTCGTAGAACCTCGTCAAATTGTTCTAGCGCGTCGTCGTACTTTTTGGAGCGCCTGTAGGCATGGGCAAGGTTTGTCCGGGCAGAGAGCCAAGCGTGCGGTTCCGCGTCAATATCTTCGGCTACCTCTAGCGCCTTAAGAAACAGCATGGCGGCATCCTGCGGTCGGTCTTGGTGATAATATACAATTCCCATCTCATTGAGAAGCAAAGGATCCGTTTTGCAAAGACCGTATGCTGTTTTTAGGAATTCATCAGCAAGTGTCATGTTGTTCAAAGCATGGTTTTGCATGCCCAAGAATACTTGAGGGAGGTGTGTGCCCATGAACAGCCGAGCTGCGGTCGAGTATGCTGATATGGCTTGGTCGTGCTCTCCTTCGGCCGCGAAAGTGTGGGCGAAGCCAATCCAGGCTGGCCCAAAGTGCGCGTCCATCATGCTCGCTTTACTAAAATAGCGTCGCGCTTCGGCGATCTTGTCGATTGCAAAGTAGTAGATTCCCACCGCAAGCCAGGCGCATGGCTCTTCAGGGTGGTTGTCGGCAAGGTCATGTGCTATCAAGAATAAGACGTTCTTCATTTTGAGCTCGAACAGGCAAGCAAGGTGTAGCGGATATATGCTGAAGTTGTATTTGTCCTCTTGAAGAACAGAGTCTGTTATAGCCAAAGCATCCTTATATCTGCACTGAGTATACAGAAGGTCTGCTCGGGCTAGCAAGAGGTCTGGGTTGGAAGACAGATTGTAGTGAGTTGATAAGGTCTCGCAAGCAGTGGTAAATGCATCGGGGTTCCGGTATTTTGAGAGTCGTGTAGTGTAAAGCATTTTGGTGAACTCGGCAGCTTCCTGTGATGAGGAAGGGTCTCCGGGCACCGCGATGGCATCAAAATCAAGAGATTCAAGGAATTGCCATTCTTCATCTGGCGACATTAGAGAGTTCTTCATCAACTGTTGAAAGGCCTCAAAACACTGGACATCGATGCGGACAGCGTCCTTATAGCATTCTTTGGCTCGATCGAAGGCATTCTGTTTGGCATAGCAGATTCCCCTTAGATAGCACATGGCCGCCTCAAATCGCCTATTCGCTGTTTCCTCGTCTAATGGTTCGTCGCGCCTCTCTTGAGCTTTAGAGATGCCGCGTCCCAAACTCGCCGTGGGGCGACCGTTGGTGTGTTGTACTTTGCGCTTGTTCGCGAAACTGGATATGAGATGTGCGGGGTTACGCTCCCCGAGCACGGCCAGAGCCTCATCGTAACGAGACTGTTTGATGAAGCAGTGGGCGGCTAGATACTGACATGACGGATTCCGAGAAATGAGGTCCTGCTTCGATAGGAATGCTTGTGCCCTTGTGTAATTGCCAGTAGCAAAGTGCACTTGTGCTAACCAGAAGGCGTCATTATCATCATCTGCTCAAAGTCAGCCTCTCAACTCAAGAATTGTATTGTGACAGCGAGAACGTACTGGTGAGAGCTAACAGCTTATCGCCGATGAAGATGGCCGAATCATACTGAGCTTTATTTAGGGCGTCTTGCCTCCATTCGCGAAGAAAACTCTCCATGATGGTGACTGCATAGACATGGGTTTTGAGGATGAGTCTGAGTTGTTTGAAAGTGACTTTCGGAGGTGTTGTTACGCGGGGCGGGGCTAAAGACGCGTTTTTTTGGGTAAGGGAGAGCCCAGGTGCTGAGCATAACTTTGATGCGGCAGGCAACTCGAAATCAACAAATGAGACTTCCGATTGGACTAGAAATGGTACGAGTTCTTTCTACGAGCATGCTAATATCTTTGAGCGCGGAGATGGGAGAAGTTACGATTCATAGGAAGACGCATATGCAGGGCAACTTGAAACCCCTTCATATGTAATATGCGAAATCATCTTCCCCATAAATGCATAACCCATAAGGGTCATTTTCCTTATTACAATACTTCGATTGAGGCTCAAGAGTCAGGACAGAATACTCAAAAACACACACGTAGTATTGTTTACACACTCGTTGAGTCATTCCACGTCAACGCTTCTGTTCTTTGTTTAATTATCCTCGAATTGGATTTTTTTTAGAGTTGCTCATAGTGGTCTGAACATGCTGATCTTCCACACTTCTCCAGCAACAAATGTATGAAACTAATTAACATCCCAATCACCCGATTTCCCATTCTATCAGCGTTCCTAGTAGCCAATACTACTGTAAATCGTTGCCGTATCGATTTAATCTGCTGATGTATCCTTCGATACTTATGTATCCATCACACGTGCGCCTTGATTGGTCTACCTCGCTCATGTTCCCTAGCGTTTCTCGGCTGATCAGCTGGAGCGGAGTGGAAGCTGTCGGAGCATTTTGCCCATATGCTGCGAAGTCCGCTTCCCTTCTGCTGCCCTGAGCACTCCAGCCCAGCTATCTAGAAATAGGCATGCGACATTCTTCAACCTATCGCTTCTTTCCTCCCAATCCTTAGGATCAGGACAAATCATACGTAGTTCCACGCTTTCAGGTATTCCGTTATCGATTAATAGTTTCCACAGGACTTCTGGCAACTTAAATTTTTCCTCTGGGGTACCAACTCCGGCTTGCATGTCATTTCCATCATCTACTTTGGCCACCAATGTGCAGAATTTCAACGCCAGGAAAAGCCGCACCCGTTTTGGCAGCGTCACGAAGTCGACAGGGGTTGAGAGGCGTATGTTGACAAAGACCACGTCGATAATGTTGTCAAGTGCTATCTTACGATTCTCGATGTCCGAAAGGAAAGGGACTTTGCCATCTTGGATCTTTCCGGGAAGTGCAAGGTCCATTGCAAAGGTTTTCCCTTTAAAGAACGCTTCTTTGCCTAACTTGCGGACGCGTCGGCTTATCGAGTGGATGAGTACCCAGTCAGCAACATGGACTCTCTGTGATCCATATACAAGAGGCTCCATGCTGTAACTGTCCTTGGATTTCTCGTCAAACTTCTTGCCAAGGCGGTGAAGGTGGTGACGGGGGTCCTCGGGGTTCTCATCCATGGGGTTCTCATCCTTGAGATTTTTCTTCAGAATGACCTCAGTATTCTCGGGACTGGGCCCGATAGGGTTATATGGGTCATCGGAGTCATTGGAGTGGTAGAGGTCGAACGAAGTTTTGTGTTCAAGTATCCTGCGCATTCGGCACGAGACTTGATCGATGTAGAAGAGCTTACTACGGTCCATAATATAGACGAGGATGCTCTGAAGAACGTGGTCTGGTAGATAGTCAAAGTATGGCTTCAGTGCAGGAGTTTGTGAAGACATGTTGATGTAAGTCTAGCAGAGTGACAGAGAAGACTAACGTGTTGTGATGGATTCCGAAGCAAGTAAATACGAATTGATGAAAGATTGAAGAAATAGAGTCGATTCGTGGAATTGCTGGGTCTCCTCTGTTAAATAAGTCACAGACCACACTGCTTTGATGGTAGGGAAGCCTCATGTACAGTTTGTCTGTTTACACTTTCTCCTCAGTTATTCTACAAACCACGAGAGAAATCGGACGGGTAGGCACGACTCACGCGTGATGGAAGGAATGTCTCCTCTGCTTCTAATAATGGCGATATTGTCGACTTCATGAGGTAAGGTTTGACCAAACTATGAGATTCGGCGCAGGTATTCTCAGAAAGCGCGATAGGACCCCTACGCGTATCAAAGAAGGAAAGGACTATCCCTATAAAGCAGTGGCATAGCTATTTAGGGGTCGGAAGTAACGGTTCCATCAATTCATCGTCGGAGTTCCTCTTGGGGAGGTTCAGCAAATAGACAGCTGCTTACCTAGGTAGGAAAGGAATTGTCTCTGCTTCTTGATAGTGGCCCCTCCAGGTAGCAACAACAACAACAACTATGGCTTGACTAATAACTTAACTATAAGGCCAGGTGTTGCACATAAATTTACTCGCCTCCATGCCGCCTACCAATGACAAGCGAGTTGCATATCAGACAGTGTCCTGTTCAAAGATATCACAGTCCATCACAGGTCACCCCGTCTAAGAATCATGACTACAAATCTCCATGAACAAATGCAGCGGGCACAATTCCAACTCTTCTAGGGTTGTCAGGAAGAAAGAGAAAAGATCAAGTCTCTGGGCTGATATAAACTGTGCAAGGAAACAGCGCTGAGCCTTGAGAAAAAAAGATTCAGGTAGAGCGCTTCCAAAGAATGGTATTAAGCTTGTAGTAGGGGTGGGCGACTCGAGTGACAGAAATATCAATCTGGTCTATTATCTAGTCTAGCTAATGACAGACGTATCAAATAAGACGTACATCCTCACTCTTTGTTATTATATGTACTTTTGATGTACTTAGAATGTCTTGACGATCTTATTATCGGGACACAGTTTTGATACTGTAGTTTTAGCATCATTGGTGATAGCGAACGAAGTTACGAAGTTCTAAGGATATGAGGACGTGCGCAACAATCCTACGTGCCAAACTACCTAGCTCTTGATCCCCTAGCCCCCATGTGCTACCTAACGCCCACCGACTCTCATCCTCTCATACTTAATAGCGTGGCGTCCACATGGCGAGCAAATTGCTCTACCGTGTCATCAGAAGGAGCTCGTCCTCTTCACGCAAACGAAAGTCGGGAGCCTCAGCTCACGAACGGGCTACCTACGCGTCGTTCGCGGCGCATCCTTAGCTGAAACAAGCCCAATTCTTCATGATAAATAACATGGAGACTACAGGAAATCCCTGCCTGGGTACCTAGAGTGCGGTTCGAAGCTTCGCAGGCCGGGAAAGGAGTTGATTGTCCCGGGGATAGTGCTCTGTGCAATGGAAGCATACTTCCAGCTGGTCTACTCTACAAATGGCCATGGAAGAGCTGAATAGTCAGTGTAGCCGCAGCGACTATCTACATGGGGATATTTTTCTGACACCTACCGCCAAGGCCGGATTGCTCGAAGATCTCAAGATACCGTTTGAATTTTTGGCCGCTCTCGCGATTGACATATCAGAATGAATATGCCTACATCATCACCCGCAACGCTCATCACTTATCAATACCCACACCACGGAACAGCTGCACCAGCCATTCCTTTTAGTCCGAATGCAACAGGGTGTATTATACAAGTACGCGACTTCATGTATTTTAGTGTTCCAGTCGGATTTATTGCACAAGCGGGGAAAAGTAGCAGTGTGATCTAAACATGATGGTTGGGATGCCATATTTAGTAGGGAACGTGAAACCGCCCTCCTCCTGCTTACCAGCATGCGCAAATGCAGATGAGAAACCATACGGGATACGTGCACTTCTCGCCCACACGGTCGGCTATTCTGGCAGGGTGATTTTCATAACAAAGTTCGCGACTGCGCCGCTTTCTGAAACGCATGCGCATGCAGTAATAATAGTACAACACGCTTCATTCGTGTGCCTGAGTGCAGTCATTGTCGCCAAGATCTTCCCGTATAGTGTACAGCGTACAAGGTGACTATGCACATTTATAAAGGGGTTGGCCACCGGCGAGGCGAAGACGACCGTCAGGGGTTTTTTTATTGCGTCATTACCTTGATAACCTGGCTCTTGGCGAGCTTTCAATCCAATCAAAGAGGAACATAAATTGGTAGCTGATAGCTGTTGCATTGGATGATGCTAAGTTTGGAGCATGCCAAGCGCGAAGATGCCATGCCGAGTTCCGGCCCAACTCCTAGGACTCTGTACAACTTATCAAGGGAGAACGTAAACACACATTTTCTAGCTTGCGCTCGTTCAAAACGAGCACGCTTTTTATGAAGTTGAGGACGATGACCCATTATGATGATATTGCCGGGCCCCTATAAGTTCCTGCCGGGACTCGCATTGATCTTTGTATTGATCGGTAGGTCACCATCCATTAGTAACAGTAAGGATGTGATCAGGCGTCTCTTGATAGCTAACTGCAAGTCGACAGGCTTTCTCTTCTTTAGCACCGCCAACGTCGATCAACACTGGCATCGGTTCGCCGAGGCAATAGGCCACAAAAACGAAAATAGCTCTGTCGCAAATGGCATGCCCTTACGTATTATGTGCATTGGAGCCTCGGTCACCCGCGGCGAGCAATCGGCAGGCGACCGGGGCTATAGAAAGCACATCCGTGATAAGCTCACGTTCTGGGGAAATCCCGTGAACTACGTGGGGTTTAACCGCCTCGGCGACTGGGAGGACAATGATGTTGAAGGATACGGTGCCCAGAGGATCCGACAGATTCATCAGCATGCGATGCAAGCGGTACCAGTCCTGCAACCCAATCTGATCCTAATGCAAGTTGGCACCAACGACTGCTTTCAAAAGGATGACACGACCAACATCCTGCCGCGGATGCGGGACTTAGTCGACTACATGCTCGAGGCTTCACCCGAAGTGACAGTGATCCTCTCGACGCTGATCACGACGCCAAATCTCGATTTCGAGCCGTGCATGCTTAGTGCCAACGCGCAAATCAGACAAGTGTACAACGATTTGAATCGCGAAAAGAAGAAGGTTGCTTTAGCAGAAATGCACTACAACCAAGGACTACTCGGTCGACCGATGCCAGAGGACATTGGAGGCGACAGGATCCACCCAACCAACGAAGGGTACATTATGATGGGCGAAATTTTCTTAGAAAAGATCCGCGAAGTCGAAAGGAAGGGTTATCTGCAACCACCGGCGAAGAACGACATACCGGATAACGGTGATGATGGGCTCTCGAGAGAGGTTGAAGATCGGATACGAGAAACGAGACAAGCTGAACACCCTCTCAAAGCGAGAAGGAAAAGAACGAGTTAGCGTATTATATGATCGGTAATCATGTACAATAACAAATATGTACATTAGCGGATGGTTATTGCAATACTAGTTTTTCTTACGACAGTCACAAATCAAAAATGTGCATGGCTATTAACTTATCTTGTAGGCGCAAAGAGTTCCTCGTACAGGGAAGAAAGAGAGCCTCCGTCATGTTATAGTTCGACCAGAGAGTGTAACTATGAGCACTTGAGGATCAACTCCGGTTCCCCGATCCTAGAAACACATATGCTTTTATATGTCCCTTCAGATATTATACAACACGATAATCTAAGATACCCGACAGTGTCCCAGATAGTAAATTGCTCACTACTGGAACCCTGATGGTGGCGCGAAGCCTGGCATGTGATGTGGCATCGCGTGTGCTGTACGTTATACGGTACCTGCAACGCCAAGACTGTAGCTCCCGCGGCGCCATTCCCCCCTAACCAGCCCTTAAACGCCACCAGCCATCCAGTTTCGATGGACGAACCATACCTAAACATCCGTCGCGAGACCAGCAGTGAGCGACTCTATCATACAAACTCTTCCTATCTACTTTGACCACTGCCTTTTCGCCCGGGGACGCCAAAGAAAAATGGAGATACGGATGCTATGACTTTTTAGCACAGCTAGGAGCTACTGAAATATATCCAGGACTGAGAGCTGACGCATGCGGCGCGGAGGTACGGCGCGCTCGCCGTGTCCTTGAGCCCGGCGGCCGTGGCGTCGTCTCCCTCTTTCTCGAGAGACTCGGCGGTGCTGAAGAAGGCCTCTGTGTACGCGGTGCTGTAGCCGTCGTTCACGGGCCGCGTGATCAGGCCCTCGAAGATGGGCTCGAAGTCGACGTAGAGACCGTCGTGGAAGGGATACACGAACTTCGTGCAGGAGAGCTTCCACTTCGTCTCCCAGAGCGCTTTGATCCCGTCGTGATGCGGCATGCGATGCTCGAAGGCTTCGGTGCCCATTAGCTAGCTCTTAGGGGGCGGACGCACTGAGATGCTGCGGTTGGTTATCTTGTGTGGTGCCATCCCATGCACCTCGCTTAGATGGAAGCGGTGCATGCGCAATAACTTTTACAACAGGTAGAACTATCTGCTGACATGAAAGTCGGCCATTGAAAATCAACAGAAAGTCGACAGTATCCGGCACCATCAAATTTCGATAGGGAGTGCGCCAACGTGCTCCTCAGCATGTAGCAAGCTTCGTCTGTATTTGCAGTTGTTATAGGTACTTCTTCACACAGAATTACTCGTCGAGTTAATTTGTTAGAGAGGAACCGCGTCCCAAACAATATTTGTAACTTGCGATATACAATTGGTTGACATCGAGGATAGGAAATGTGCGCATTCTTTCCCCTCCAAAGAACGTCTCCAGCACGTTGCCTGTGTACAACTTCAGTGTTGAATTTTGGGACAGGTGGGTTTACGTGCATTGGCTCTTGCTTGATAGACGAGACACGGCGTGGCGATGTCGGAACATGCCTAGGTATCTATGTTCAGGGATCAGAGTTTCGATGCTGAAATATGGATACTGCCTTCAGTTCAGTTATGATGAGTCGGGGCAGAGGTCCGGCCAACAAAACACCATACTCCTACCACAAGCCCTAGTTTCAACAACCAACAACGTAGCCAAATAAGTCGGAACAAATTAAATTTGTCGTTTTATATACAGTGAAGAAATTTATTTATATTACTATAAGTTATAAAGTATTTAAACTATTGATAATTTAGTTATGTTATAATATGTGACGGAGCTTATATATACCGTTAATTCCGTGAGGGATTAACGGCGTCGTTTTTCCGTCAGATAATATATATAATTAAATCATAATTAAACGTATAAATTATATCATAAAAATATGAAGCTTTTAATAGAGAGTTTCTATTTTAATTTACATTGTTATGCTTGTCTTGTTTTCTTCTATATGTTACTGAAGTTGATAAATTTTTTAATTTATTTAGTTGTCTTGTTAGTTGTCGATTTAGTAGAAGTATTAGAGATTTTATGATCGTGTGTGGTGTTTTGTCGGCCAGACTTCTGTCGAGGTTACCAACCTTTCCTATCATTTACACCTCAGGAGTTTATTACAATAGCTTTATTTCTTGTTTTACACTCGTCCGTTCCTGACGAAGTCTTGGTGCTCTGCGCTTTCACTGCTGTATCTACCTATCTGCGGGTGCCCATTGTTTAGAAAGCTCAGGCTGTGGCTGCAGTGAATGATACAAGTGTAACTTAATTCTGTCAAATATTCAGCCTCAAGCGCTACTTAGAAGGATCGTCTGCTCTTCACGATTTTAGGTAATCTTCTAAATTGGTACAACTTTGCGTTTGTTCTATGCGACTTCCTTAGGCGCATCGTAATGTACTAACCTGGGGAAGTAGTTACATTCAAGTTCATGGATGCCTGCACCTACCTCGTTGTCAACTATGGCAACACCTCCTTCAAGACACACACATGGTTGCGCTTACCCGAGCTTGCCATCGTCTACGCGATCTATTATCTTCGGGCACCGATCAACCGCGTCACTCCAAACAAAATTTAGTCCTTCTTCCTCCTCTATCCAAACCCACTGCTTCCTCGACTCGTTCTTCACTATAAGGCAGGGTTAACGACCACTGCGGCCACTGAGCACGAGAGGGGAGTAACTTGGCCAATGACATACAGCCTATCTTCATCACTTATTTCGCCATTGCAACTCATCAGTCCCATGCTTCTTGCCGCCAGGACTTACTGAAGTGCCCCAAACGTACATGTCGCCGAGATTTCAGCTGGAGCCATCATGGCTGAGAGGGTAAGAAAAGTACCAATACGCTCTGAAGGCACTATCTTCGACACCAGTGGCTAATCCCATTCAACCAGAACCTCATCCTAAGCTTTCCGCCTGAGATTCGAAACATCATTTACGAATATGCTGTCGTTGACGTAATCTCAAAATTGATTATTTGGAAACCACCCTACCGCACTTGCTTAGCCCCTCCTGCTCTCGCGCAAGTTAACAGGCAGCTGCGTAACGAAGTCATCCCAGCCTATTATGGCAAGAATATCTGGGGGGTGTTTCTATCGGCAGAACTCTCCCTAGAGCTGGCGCAAGCATACGATCCAGACAGCAATGACGAAGTTGGGGGAGAGGGCCCCTTCGGACTGTCCAAATGGTACTACGACGGGGAAGATTCGTTCAGCCAAATGTGCAATTGTTTGAAAGAGCACCTGCAATACGTCACCCAAATCCTCGTCTGTCATGACGAAATCGTGAATGGGATTTACGTGAAGATGGGTTTCAAGGTGGAACGTGTCAAAAACGAAGAGAGCATGTCTACAGGGCACAGAATTGGTGACGATGAGACGGATTGGAGCATTTCCCACAATGTGAGATCTCTTTTTGTTGCGGCTGCACCAGACGTTTTGTCTGCTGTCGAGCCCTTACCCGTGGACGAATGGATGGTGGCCAGTGCCTTAGCTCTCTTGGCGCCGCATTGCATGTCCGCTCAGAAAAGAATAACATTTTTCTGGGTCGACTTCGCCTGGTCAGACGACAGCGCAGATAAGTCCGGAGCTAGCGACGAAGAGCATGATTTCGAGGATGACCCGGAGAGTCCTGAAGAGTATGACAGTGACTTTCTTACCTCAGAGGACGATCTGTATGATGATAATGATGACGAAGTGACGGAGTGAAAACTGAACACGACAAGGACCAGGCATATGCTTTGAAGAGTTGAGGTACAACGGAGAGATTTTCGCTGGATGGGGGACTAGAAAAGGGGGCTGGGAAGATCATTCTCTCCAATTTGTATCTGAGCTATTGAGCAGTCCAGATTGCTGCAAAGCTCAAAGTATAAACAGGCCCGTTGCTGCGAAGTATATCGGAATTCATCAACCAATTTATATGCACCAGTTTGATAGCATATATGAATAAGAATGTCTAGGTACGAAGTACCCGAGTACGTTTCAAACAAAAGCCCTTTCGCTGCATCTTCACACACGTAAATTGAATGCCTCACACCACAAAGTCACAGAGTTCATGAAATATTCCATGGTTGATTACTACCTAATCAAGACGAACGCCACCCCACGTATCTATAGGCACGTATTTCACTATCCTCCCTAGGTACGCAGGCATCTAGGCATCTAAGTACTCAGTCAGAAAAAATCAACTCGTTTCCTTCAGGGTTCCTCTTCCCAAACTCTCTCAAGAAGTCCAAGGAGAAGGAAAATCTACATTGCTTGCTTTTCTTGCCCTTCTTCTTTTTTCTCTTCTGTCAATACCGCCCCTTTCCATACAGGAGATGACAGAGAAGGAAAGAAGACACGTAACACCGTACACAATGCAACATGACAGATGGGGACAAAGATCAAGGCCAAGAACGTGACTTCGTGAAAACGAAAATCCTTCCTTAGTATGATCTCTCCATCCTAGAAATCGCTAGACAGAAAACACACTAATTTGCCTGCTCGGAAACGCACATCGAGGAAAAGACCACCAAATAACAAGCAAAAAAACTCCTCTCGCAAAGCAATGATGATGAAACATCGTAATCCAACAATAGGAGTACATGTGACGATTCGCATGTTATACACACAAAGTTTTCAACTTTGGTAAGACATTCAAGCTTTCCTTGAAAATCGTTTATGCAGTTCATTCCATCAGTTATACGTCACAAAATATGACGATAAGGGGGGAAAGCATAATGGGTTCGGCTTTTCATGTGCCAGGCCATCGTAGACGTAAGCCATCAACCCACCGGCTATACAGAACATCCGAGAGCTGCTTGCAATGCTCCATACCAGGTTGGAGCTCGCGGCCAGGGTACTTAGCTTGCAGTGCCGCCTTCTCTGCATCCCGTTCCTGTCTAGTAGCCTTTTCAGGACTACCAGCGCCTCCATTTACCAACGCTGCGCTCTGACGCCTCCTATGGCTCTTCAGATGCGGGTTGTTAGCAGCGAGGACAAACTTCGTGGGGCTCGGGGGTGGGTTGGCCGGCGCGCTCTTAATGATCACCGTGCCTTGCGGTGTATCCGCGTCGATAGGCCCCTTCACAGAGCCGATGGTATTGGTATTTAACAGTGCATTGGACAGCTTGTTGTCCTGTGCGATAGTGGAATTGAGGTTGCGGAGGAGATGGTACGCTCCCTCAGGGTCAACAGCATCGAGAACGGTAAAGGCATCAGAGAGTTTCGCAAGAGCTTCTCTTTTAGCCATGCTAGACGTCTGCGCATGAAGTTCTGCGAGAGTGGGTTCAAGGGCTTTCGAATACAAGCGTCGACCTAAGACCGCCTCTTTGCTCGTGACTTCGACCGCATTAGGATGCTTGTTCTCGTCTGCAACGTCATCGAAGGGGCTAGGAGGAGAGATGCGGCCAGAATTGGAGCCATCAGATGGTACTCTTCGAAATAGGCGCTGCGAAGAGCCCGTGTTACCAAATGACATATCGGGCTGCAGTGGACGTCGCAAAGCCGGAGCGGGTGGGCCACGTATAGACCCAGTACCAGACATCTGTGCGCCGGACGGCTGTCTTATCGCAGTAGACTTTCGCATAGTCGCAGGTGCTGGAGAGGAAGGCTGCAACGGTGCATCCTTGATATCCATTCGTCGCAATGCTTCTTCAGTAGAGAAGATGGACGACGGTTTCCGCGACTTGACCGTTGCTTTTCGAGGCGCAACCGATCTGACCGTGTCAAACACCCACTCGTCATGTTCGTCTCTAGGCGAAAAATCTTGGAGAGTTTCCTGGTAGAAGGGACGGTTTCTCTTTTTACTCTTAGTAGCATCATAACTCCGTTTCCTCTCGATCAGTTCCTGCAAGGCCTCGATCTTGCCAGCCGACTTGATGAACCGATGTCTTATTAGTTCCTTGGCCGAGGGCCTGCGGTCTGGGTCTTTCATAAGACATTGGGTGATGAAGTCTTTAAAGTCTTTGGAGAAATTGCCTTCAAGCATTGGTGGAGGGTTCTTGGGAATGTGGAAGAGTGCCTTCATAGGATGTAGGTTTGCATGAGGAGGTTCTCCATTTGCCATCTCCAGGGCTGTGATGCCCAGGGACCAAATATCTGCCTTGAAATCGTAGCCAGACTGCTGAATCACTTCGGGCGCCATCCAGAAAGGGGTGCCAACGAATGTGTTACGCTGAGACTTGATATTGGTGAGCTGGGCAGCTACGCCAAAGTCCGCTAGCTTGACCTTTCCGGACTCCGAAAGCAGGACATTTGCAGCTTTAATGTCTCGGTGGATCTTTCCTTCGGCGTGGAGGTATTCGAGGCCACGGAGGAGTTCGCGGCAGATAATGGCGATATGTGCTTCATTGAAAGAGCAGGGTTCGGGTTTTAGCTACACAGAATGTCGATATTAGAAAGAGGCGTATAAGTAAACGCTTTGGAAGATAATACCAGGTCAAGACATGATCCACCACCTAAGTACTCCATGACGATCCATAGCTTGCTTCCACGTAGAAAGCTTGCCTTGTATTGTGTGACATAGGAACTGGCGCATGTGCTCAAAACAGATATCTCGGCTTGGATGTCTTGTATATCATCGTCGGTTGATTCGAGATCGATCTATGTGGAATTGGGTCAGTCTCGACATGTTGCTCCAATCGGGGTTCGGACAGGAGGAAGATGGGAGGGACCTACATGTTTGATGGCAACGACCTCTCCAGTTGCCTTCTCGATGCCCTTGTAGACTACACCGAAACTACCACCTACATTCATAAAGTGTAAGCATTTAACCTCTCATACACAGGAAGTTCAGTAAGTATTGCAGCGGAGCTTTACTTACGGCCTAGTTCCTCAAGAACCTGATAGTGACCAGCAATCGCCTCGTCCGCCATGTTGCAAAAGAAATATTGGCTATGTATGATACCGTAGTGATGGGTGATCGAGTTGGGAGACTGAATGTGACGAAGTGATTAGGACTACAGCTTCGTGGCAACTGGAAGGTAGCAGACGCCGAGCAGCGCAGACAACTGCACGTAGGCTCGAGGATGTAAACCGATGCGTGTACAGATCAGAGATGGCAGCAGACTCGATGCGATGGTAAGATAATGTGACAATAGAGTGAATTCTAGGTACGTGTCGTAGTCGATTAGTGACAGGTAGCAAAAAAAAAAAAAAGGCTCAGACTCCAGGTCGTTGACAATGCGAACAAAGCTGCGGAGTTGATATTAATTGATGCAGCCAGCGTCCCCAATACCTTACCCACTTACTGGTGGTTGTCAGGGAAGACGGGACAGAGCCAGACAACCAGACAACCAGAGGGGCCAGGGACGGGAGAGCTAGGACCAACAACAGTCTGCCCTCTTGGGTATAGCGCTTTTTCCCGATTGAGAACCGTTATGTCGTTTCAGACCAATGGCTGCGTCAGGCGTAATTATGCGCACCGAGCCTTTTCTTTTGCGACGGCTTATTGGAAATAGCAATTCGACGATACTTCTCATGATGATGCTTATTACGGTGGTGGGTATGCGTGTCTGGGAGCACTGAGAGGAGAGGAGAGGGAGGGAAAGCGGCAAAGATGCATATGACGGATTCCCCTCCTAGATAAAGCATGCAGGTCAAGAGAGACATAGCACCATAAGGTTGTCTCACCGCGCATGTCTTCGCATGCCAGTTGGCTACCTAGGAGGTAGTGTGCATCGACATTGCATCACGCATCACGAATGGTGGGCAGTACTTATCATTGCTATTGGCCCACTCACTTACATGACAACCCACCTTATAGCGATTAAGACAACGAACGCCCGGTAGCAGTTTGGACCTTCATGGTACGATAGCATACCTGCCCTGTACAACATTGAACTCGCTCCTATAATCTTCTATGTAGGTATACCTAGAGAAAAAAAAATCAAAATAGACTCTTTTCATACTTAGAAACACACTACCTAGACACTTATGACCAAAAGACGACATCCATCACTTACAGGTTGACACTGAAGTAAATGCAAATTCAAGTACAAAATGTGTGGAGTAAACAAACATCATTGGTTACTCTTATGAGTGGGAGGTCCACTTAGTAGTTCGCCGTTACTGGGCAACCACAAATAGGACCCCTCTGTTTGGAAAGGTACGAAGTGACATGGTTACCCCAAGCCTCCCCGAGCTCCTCCCTGCCCATTCACACCGTTGCTGGCACCCAGCGAGACCAGACCAACCATGGAACCAAACCCTGCGCTTATCTGCAAACTGTATCAATGAGCTGGCAATAGTCGGTCTGTACTATTTGCCCACGCCCTGCTTATGTTTGATTTTGTTAGCAAGTTGAGTTTTCCCCAGGTTATGCTTCTACTATTGTACCTTGTGAAGCTCTAATATCGCGACATTCTATACCCTCTACAAGTTTTACTGGACGCTTCTTCTACAGCACCTTCACCGCTTTCGACGTCCTGGTTGTCTACCTGTGTACCTAATCGGAAGACAACAACACCCAAGAAACTTTGCTCGACTAGACGACGAGCTTGGTTTTGTTATAACCAGTACTAAGACGTGCAAAACATAATCAATTCCGAGTTGTGGTTGGAAGAGAGACGGACTAAACGAGGCGAAACTTGTTGTGCTCTGGAAGTCGCATACGGATGAAAGCTGGGCGCAATGGTTCCAGCACCACCGCCTTTGCCCACACGGTTTCCGTGCTGGTGTAGAGCCGTCTATTCTTGGGGGGGGGAGGTCAGTGTTCCTCCAATACATATAATGCGGTGGTGTGGAATGGTAGTCGGTGTGCTAACAAGCTCTATGTGGTAGTCTACACGAGATCTGGGATTCATCGAAGGCGACTTGATCGAATGTTTGAATGCAGGCGACGGCTCGTGGTGGACGGGAAGGTTACGGCGCAACAAGACTGTTGGCGTGTTCCCATCCAATTTTGTTGAGGTGCTACCTGATGATTTCCGACCCATCAGTCGATCAATAAGTCCTTTAACCTCGAGCAACACGCCGAGTCCAACAAGCAGCATACAGAAGACAAAGTCGAAACCTTTCCGCAAACCCTTCGAAGCATATTCAAAGGCACCTCATTACACGACAGCAAAGCAACCCGAGATCATACGGCAGCCCTCCCATGCGATGCCGCCCAGGCAAAACTCTACCAGTTCATTCCGGAGTGGTGTTCACGATAGGACTGCTCACGTTCCCACGCCTCCAGAGACTCGGCGATATGAGCCAAGGGCTCCATCACCTGTACCTCCTACCCACGCATACCAACGAGCTCCTTCACCCGCACCACCTATCAATTCATACCACCCTCGAGCTCCCTCTCCAGCGCCTTCACACATGCGTAATTACGATCAGAGGGCTCCCTCTCCAGCTCCGTCGCATA
This sequence comes from Xylariaceae sp. AK1471, assembly GCA_023159215.1. Lineage (NCBI taxonomy): Eukaryota > Fungi > Ascomycota > Sordariomycetes > Xylariales > Xylariaceae > Xylariaceae sp. AK1471. The sequence goes on along the minus strand of JAJKLI010000009.1, from coordinate 641,759 downwards.
TGCACAGTTATAACCAAAGGGCTCCCTCGCCCGCACCTCCTGTTGGTTCCTATCACGCCCGAGCTCCCTCACCAGCTCCACCGCATATGTCCGCTTATAATCAGAGAGCTCCCTCGCCTGCACCATCACATGTGCCTAGCTACCACCATAGAGCTCCCTCGCCCGCACCACCACCCTTACAGCACTACGGAACTCGAGCCCCGTCACCCGCACCTCCGCCGGCGCAGACATACGAACCGAGAGCGCCTTCACCTACACCTTCATTTAACTTCAAACCATATCGACCAGGAGCAGAGCGCGAATCACCCCCTCCGCCCGCCCCGCCACCTCACCGTAGCCTTATCACCAGAGGAAACTCGAACGCTTCGTATGATGACCGATCTCGTCAGCAGGGATACCATACACCGCGGGCACATTCACCAGTACCCCCCTCTCCAGCAGGAGGGGGATTCACTCCTTCACCGCTACGTGAGGCTATGGATGGTGTGATTGAACAATTAGATGCGTTAGGTCTACCACGCCAGAGTGGATCACCGGAACCATCTTTCGATCCATGGTCGCCAGAGTCCTTCGACCTGGTCCATCACAGATCTAGAAAGAAGGAGCGGACGATAAGACCACAGACATCGATGGGCCTTGCGCACCAGGACTCCGGCTATGAATCGTATGGAGGTGAATCATCACAGGATAACACAATTCACACTGGTTACAAGGATGGCCACCCACTTCCTCAGCTGAATAGCTACGTAGAGAGGATGGAAACTCGCCTCCGGAAGATGCACCAGCATAATTCAAGCATAGGGGTCATCCATGATGCGGATCCAGCGCCGCTTCCGCCACTCAAAAGTCACCAGAGCAATCGGCCCAAGTCGTCAATGGGCGATGATCCATACCCAGAACGCAGCCTTCGCAAGCAGAAGTCATCTCATGAAGTTGGACTCCTTGGCAGGACAGCGACTACGAAAACCAATTCAACAAACGCTTCGTCTGGTAATCGTAGTAGCACGACCACGACCAGCACAAATACCCAAAGTACTAACCGCAGTTTGATGAGTGGCGTCTCTGCTGGTGGAATTAGCGCTACGAGCGCAGGTAGCTTGGCTAGGAAGAATAATCGAGCACGCAGTGCCTTGGACTTTCGGGATGGTGATGAAGATTGGGATGCAAATCGGCCAACAACGCCGTTTTCCGGGGTTTCTTACCACCCGAGCCACTCTACATCTGCGATGAGACCACAATCACAGGCCGGGTTTAATGAAGACGGTATCGCTGCTGTTGGTGGCCTTGTACAACCAGGGGGGGTGAAGCCGAAGAAGGCAAACTTCATCAAGAGAATCCTGGAGGCAACGAAGACCGGGGTCGCTTCCGGTCGAAGTAGTATAGCGATGGGTTCTGCATCTCTATCATCGTCTCCTACCAAGCGCACGGGGCCCGACGGCATCACAGCAATTGCTGGTGGTACTAGCACGACAAATTCAGGACGAGATGCCGCTCGCGACATGGGACTCAGCAATGGCGTAGATTGGGTTCAAGTAAGGCGAGACGTGAATAGGTCCAACACTCTAAGCAGGAATGAGCGCAACGAGCGACGTGACCGTTGCCAGATGATGGACTATCCCGCAATAGACCCTGTCGACGAATTCTACGAGAGCATCGAAGGAGACGAGGGCGCGGACGGACTTGCGGTTCGAGAACCGATCAACTACCAAGCTTTGAACCTCAGCCAAGTCGATAAAAACTCACGCTTCGTCAGCAGCTTGCCATCGATGACGACCTCGGTGACTCTCGCAACAACTTATGTCTGTCGGCCCTACAGAAGCGATGTACAACGCCTTCGCGCCATCTTTGTTTGGGTCGCTGAGAAGGTTAATTGGGAAGAAGACTTTGAAGGCGAAGTTGACACACGACGGGTGATCCAAACCAAGCGAGGATGTGCCGAAGAATATGCTGTTCTAGTGCATGAGATGTGCGCTGCTATTGGCATCCACTCTGAGATCGTTCGAGGTTACCTCAAGACGCCCGGCGAAGTGCCCGAAACTAGTATTATGCCTCGATCAAACCATTGGTGGAACGCTGTGCTTGTCGACAATGAGTGGCGCATGATGGATTGCTGTCTTGCTAGCCCTTCGAATCCTCAACGTGGACTTTATTCGAATGCTGGTAGCGGAACTGCAGAATTCTGGTGGTTTTTGACTAGACCTACGGAGCTTTGCTGGACACACATTCCTGAACACCATGCTCAGCAGCACGTCTGTCCACCAGTGGCCCATGAAACCCTGTTGAACCTACCCTCTGCATGTCCACCTTACTTCAAAAATTGCATTGCCATGGTCGACTACAACACGTCGCTCACTCGAATTGAGGATCTGGAAATGCTACATGTAAAGTTCAATGTGCCAGAAGATATTGAGGTAGCCGCGGAAGTTGAGGTTCGAGCTTATTCGCGTGACTCAGACGGGGACTTCTTCGAAAGTGGTGACGTGGTTAAAAAGCGAGCTCTGGCACAAGCGGAATGGTACAATGGCATAAAACGCTATACAGTGAAAGCCCTCCTTCCAGGCGACGAGGGCACGGGCATCTTGAAGGTTTATGCTGGCAAGAGAGGTCTTATGCACAGCATCAAGGATATCCCACATCCTCTCGCGTTCGCCCTTCCGATCATCCACACAGGTGAGAACCCGCCCTACGAGTTCGTGACGCGTCACCCGACGCCTCATGCCCAACGCCACGATATCTACGTTGTCCAGCCGCAGTGCCAGCGTCTAGCTTTGAATAACACATTCGTCTTCGCGATCCGGCAACACCCGTCTAGTCTGGGCAACGGCGGTCCGTCCAGCAACCCGGGTGGTACAAGTCCAATTCCTTTTGCGCGACCAACCAGTGCTATGAGCATGACCAGCAGCGCTGCGGCATCGGCACCAAGCTCAGCAACCGGGAGCATAGCAGGCCGGAAGCCGGCTAAGCTGGCCATTCAAACCCCCGGCGGCAAGATCCTCAGACTAATGAGGAAAGAGGAGCGGAGAGGGATTGGCGTTGGCGGACGCAATTTCAGTGGCGAGGATGAGGTGAGCGATGGAGGTACCTGGGAGACGATCATCAAATGCTCGGAACGTGGTGTCTGGCGCGGTCTCGTGTTGGCAGACCGCACTGCTAGATGGTGTGTTTTTGCGGAGTGGGTGTGCATGGGATGAACTCTCATGCATCTACGCACGACACTGGAGAAAAACTCGAGGAAGGCTATTTGATTCAATACCCCGTTGGTTTCGACAAGTGTTTCATATGGGAGCGAGCTGTTAGTATCCAATCTCGTGCATTTTGCTCGGTGTTACTGGTTGGCAAATTTGGTGTTTTAATTGGGACGTGGAGATGATAGGCCATCTGTGGCGTCTGACTTTTAGTGCATAGTCTTTTACTTGCATGTTTGGAGTTCAGTGTCTGACTCAAGTGTACAAATAATTGCAGTGTTAAAGTAGGGCACGAAGAGGTCATAAATCAGAACTTTATGGCTGTTTGTACCTTTTTTAGTCTCTTGTTGTTCAGACTTTGCTCTCATTAACTTCCTCTTGGCCGGAAATATTGTGACCTCAATGAACTGTAAGATGAAGCATGGTGACTATGTGAAAAGTTACGGAGACTTGAGTAATAATGTTTACTGTCCAATTTATCTTCTGCTTGCCTAGCTATACTTCGAAATCCAGGCCGCTTTATACGGAAGGCAAGACTGTGAACCCTTGAATGCAGAGTGCCTTAAATTACAGCTAGATATTGACACGGCGAGGGGTTTGGCATACTCAACTATCTGTAGTTGAATAACAGTTTTGGTATCTTTTACCGCCAGCTTGGGCCAGGTTGTGCTTTACATATCTATTTCTAGTATCTCGATTTCGAGTCGGTTATTTTCGCTGTCTGCCTGTGCAACCTCGCATTGCACGGCAGCTATCTAGACTTAGTAGCCGTCTATAATGTAACATCTGAAACTCATTGGTCTCTTGACTTAGCAGGTGTAGCATGTTTAAGTTGTATCGTCTTTCGCCCAGAATAAGAATAGCTTCAAGGAGTACGTTAACTGATTACTTAGGCCTAAATACTGAAGAGGGATCCTTCACGAAGGTCCTTTTTGTTGAGACTTGTAGGCCAAAAGTTACCTTTATTAAATGATGAATTTTAATTTATATATTGTCATAATGTCGTTCACAGCCAACTATAACAAGCCATCCTTGAAGTCATTATCCTCGTATTCCTCCTTATACTTGGGCGATAACACTGCACATAATTAGCTCGGCCAGGAATCCAAAGTCGGGAGCTGAGTAATCTCACGTGAGAAACCAGACAGACAATCAAATTGTCATCGTCTAACGTAACAACGACCTCGCAATTAAAGAAATGTTCCCCACACAATACATGTATATACTTGCCAATTTATGCGGCTGTTAAGGTGATATCTGATATTTCAGCCTCTGATCACAGTATCCCGTTCATCCACCGAAAGAACCTAAATAGGGTTAGAATTGCAGGGATTTGTTAAACAATGATCTAAGGACAAGTTGTCATTATAGTGCTATAAATAGTGGGAAATACGAATTTGTGCTCGACTCAAGTGGTGGCTTTGTCAGGCGGTATTCAAGAAAAGTCGCGAGAGAAATTGTTGGCAAGTTCTAACTACTATATTTGCGCGTATGGCAAACCTATTCGGGATAGGCTGGTACATGGGCAGGTAGTAGGTAAGCAATTGATATTAAACCTGAGCCTGAGTACTTCAAGTTTGGTGCATTCGATACGAATTTTGTGCAAATGGAAGTTAACTTGGAGTGCCAGTGCTTTGCCAACGAAGGCATGTGCTCTTTTCTCTGTCGAAATGTACCTGTCTCATGTCGCCATACACTCGTCCTGATTCCTTGTATAACGTGTCTAAAAAATTCAGTTTCAAATTTTCAGTTTAACTTTCCATTTTCATTCCACATCACAGAATCTCGCTACTTATGACACTTCCTTTACACATCTTTCTCGTAAAGTCCGTTGAGCTATCGTGTCAGGTTACCAGTTCTGTATTTCTGTTGGTAAGATAGCCCTTTCTTCACTTTGTAAGGTCTGCTGCTTGCCTCTGCTATCGGTTATGCAACTCAGAACCGTGATGATAACGGTTATTGCCGGGCCCTCGTCGCCATTCAAATGCCGTGGACCCTCAAGGGATCCTTGCTATCTATCTATATTTCGTTCCGAAATCTCCCAAATACTATGTCTGCAAATGGCAACTTGATTCCGCCGCCAACTCGTTATCTCGACTTCGCGGCCAAGACGTAAATATCGGCTTCATCAAGGCTGAACCTGCTGAAATTGTTGCCAATCATGAACATGAGCTCTTAATTAGGCTTAGAAGTAGTTACTAGAGTACATGGCTCTTTGAAAGATGGATCCAGCAACCTCAGACGCACTATACTTGGGACCTCTCTTCACATGATGCCCCAATTTGGACTGAAGTCAACCTTGTCTTCTACTTTGGAGCCACTTTCGTATGCCTAAAGCTTTCACGTTATGACCCATTGCAATCATTTCATCACCCTAGAGTTAGATCGCGATAAGCTAAGGCTTTATAGTACGCCAAAATTCTTTCACTAAATTGTATGAAGTTTTAGCTGTACCCTTATTAGTCAGCATCCTCCTCTAGGTCATTCATAGACTAATCGAAGTTAAATATTACTAGACACCATGTTATGCTAACAACGACGTAATTTCAAAGACCTAGGCATTATTCAAGACCCGTTCCTGATATCCCTGAGCACGACTTTCGTCAATATATTTTCAACACCTATATCCTTCTGGGCCACTGAGAAAATTGAGCGTCAACCTCTTTTTCTTTACGAAGCCCTTGGAATGGTGATCTGCCAGTTCGTTGCTCTGTCCACGGTAAGCAATTGTAAGTCATACCTAGCTGTCATGATACCGAAGGCAAGGACAAAGCTAACCTCGGCGCTAAAGTCTTTTACATCTAGGGTAGCCTGTGGAACATTTCATTCATCTGCAATTGGTTCTTTGTCCCTGAGACTAGGAGCCTTACTCTTGACTAGGTCGACAAGATGCCTGAGGAGACAACACCTTGAACGTCAGCCAAGTGGACACCTCACATCACCTACGCCACTAATACGAGCCTTGCGGAACCTTCGAACCCGAGGCTACCAGATGAAGCAGCAAATGGAAATGCAAATGAAAATGAGAAAAGAGTGGATACGGCAGGGCCGACTCCGGACCCTTTCTTACGCATTCTATAATGTTTTCGAGGCTTGGGGTGGAGAAATTGCTATCCTGCTTTTTCTATTCGCGAAAAAGAGGAACAGCTGTTCGAATAAATCGGAAAGGGGCAGTGATGGGGAGGACTTAAACGATCGAAGACTAGCTACGGTATGATATACGGTGTATAATACACGGAGAATGAACAGCAGCCGTTAAAAGTAGTTATGACAGTACAGGACAATACTCTATTTTGTCTCATAGGATAGTAAAAGGGAAGGGCTACATGATTTCTACAACTATGTAAGTATGTTAAGGAAGAAGAACGGCGATATTTTCCTATTCACTTAACATTGGTGGAAACATTAACAAGTAAGCATGTGTGATACATTTGTCGTAGACACGGAACTTTATGGAGGTTGGTGCTTGTTACTCGAGCTACTAATGAGACTTAGAATACAGTTGCGTTCGTCCCGCGGAGGCAATCTTAAGGGCATGTCTTTTGTATTAGCAAGAGAAGATACCTTAGACATATTTTGGGATGACTTTTGGTGTGGGGGCAGTCAGGTTTCCCATCCGTAGACTCGCACCTGAGCTCCTAGAGATCCACTCAGATCAGAATACTCCCTGTTTGAGCAGCGGAAGTCTCACTAGGCCCCCTAAATACTATTTGGAGCACATTGAATGAGCAGCCTTATTCCTTCTTCGTGAAACATGATGAGTTTACTTGCAGCGATAGGGGCAAGTGATTCACTACCAGATTAAATTAGATTAAGTGTCCAAAAGGTTTGAGTTCGACATCATCTCACGACATCGTCTTGTCCGGGGCTTCAAGACGCGTTCGCTGACAAACTCCAAAACGCGCCTCAGATTCGGAGACACGTGAACCGAAAGCGTACCCGTGTTCTTCACGTATCGGATTGAGTATCTCCTCATATAGTTCGCTATGCTTTCAAGGAAATTCAGCCTGTCAGAGTTTGTCGGGGTAGAAACGATGATTTCCAAGATTTTTTTGGCGTAGCTAATAGTCCCAAGAATAAGAAACCGAGCGCCCAGCTTTCGCCGTTTACGGGCCGAAAAGCTGAGTTCCTGCAAAATTCCGTCAGTTTTGAAGAATAGTAGTGTGGTACAACGTATTTTGTTAGACTGTGACGAAAACGGATCTTCGGAGATTTTATCACGCAACGCGGCAGAGAAGAAAACATTACATTGCGTTGTAAGGTTCGTCCCGGTGGTTTGTTCCGCCTCATACGGCGGCAGAAAACACATAGAACAGGGAAATAGCTATTTGTATGAAACCACGATAGAGGGACAGGCGTAGGCTAGAGGGAAAGCTTTGGACGGGAAGGACGAACGACATCAGCTCACAAGCTCTTACGTGGATTGCTGAGCCCTTTGTGTCATGCCTTAGTAGCAACGCAATGGCCCGCATGAGCTTTAGGACGCCTCAGTTATTCGGTGCAATTTATCACGGAGACGCAGATCTTCAAGGCGTGGGGAAAAGTTGGCGCTTCTCCGGATTGAGGAAGAAGACTTGCATCCAAGCAGGCACCGAATGCAAAAAGAAAGAAAATACAGGTCAGGAGCCACGGATCTCTTTCTCCCCACATTCTGTTGTGTTTCCCACCCTTAATTCCATGAGCATGCCAGGAACAGGAACAGGGTGTCTAGGCCCTGCAAGGCGGCGATGGAGTATGTAACTCTTGAGCCTACCAAGTACTTGCTATGTGATGCGTGAAACGCGAAGCGGCGAATAGGAACTCGGCCGCGCGTAACCGTCAACGTCCCAGACGTTGAATTAAGACTCATCCGACTGACTCGGAAAGTATTCCCAAACTACGCCCTCCAAGTACTGGTATTAACCGCCAGTACGCTGATCGCATGCCGTGTCCGCTTATTCCAAAACGGGGAGCACTCCCTCCGTCACAACACGAGTCAGCATGAGAAACTCAATGATAGTCGCCAGGCGAACTGACAAGAGTCAGCACGGTAATCAGGCTATGGTATCTTAATGTCGTTACAGTTCCGCCTAGGTCGTGGCCATTGGAGAATGCAATCCAAAACCTTGCGTGCAAGGACGCCAAGCTGCCCGCAGGCATTGCGCCAAGTCTCAAAGCTGTCATCGGGCCGATGATTTCTATAGTAGAGGCAGACCAAGGCTCCTCGCATCTACCGATGTGCAGATAAGCTAAAATACCAAGGAGATCCACGTGAGGAGTCAAGGTCCTTCTTCACGAAAAAGGGTTGGTTGCTTGCTTGTATAACCGATCCTTGCTCATGATAGACATGGAAAGTGGGAAGCGATGCGCCGCTGACATACCTAGGTAGACGACAGCTGGGACTACGTCGGAAGCAGCAAAAGAAGATAGCCGCGATGTGACATCCTGGAATATAGTGCCGCGGATAACAAGTCGACGAGGCACACGTGCCGAAATATCATGCAGGCAATGTAGCCGTCGTTCATGTAGAAAGTAGGAAGTTGGACCAAGGTCAGCATAACAGTCCAATAAGAATTACGATACAGTCGACCAGGGATGGACAGCACAACATAAAACCTGGACCTAACATTCTACGAGCAGTTATATCAGCAAAACATCAAAAGCAAATGCGCGACTGGACTATACGAATATCCATACTTACCAATGAGAAACGTTGAGAACAATAAATGAAGCGACTATATTAGTGCCATAGTTTAGAGAATAAAGTTAGTCAATCGCATAGCATCTGTTAGCCATTCTAGAAACATACCGACAGTGACGAGCGCAGCGACGGTTAAAGAACGTACATCTCTCGGCTGATTAAAACTGAGCTGTTAACGATATCTTCTACTTCAGGGTAACTTTGCTTCTGAAGACGCTAGATATATCTTAATGTCATGCGGGTGTCCGCCACTCTTGAGTGGCTAGCTTTTATGTGAACTCTCGGCGGTCCCGTAAGATCGGTTAAGTAGTGAGATGTTGAATCTGACAGGTCTGGCGACGTCACTAGCTCTCGGCGACGCTGGCCAAGGTCGTTTGCGAAGAGCTCTGCCGGGTCCTCTTTCTTACCGTGCATAGTATCGGACTAGGGTTCTTCTGTGCGAGTTCTGTTGTCTGGACTCTTTCAAGAATGTTCGAGAGAAAATGACCCAGGCATCATAAAGGCTAGAGTCTGAAGGTATACACAGGTAGTAAGTCCTGGTGCAACGCATGAGATACCTGAGTACTGTAGCGCAGGTACTCACATCCTGTAGGGTTGTATTGTGGCTGGCGACGATCCCGCTTAACCGTTGAGCCCTGGTTATTTCTCGCATAACATGCCTGTCAAGGAAATGTAACTTGTCTGGAAAGCCCCGTGGCTAAGGAAATCCGATCGGTCAAGATCAGAACTGGCGGGCTGGGATGTGCCCCTGCTTGGGAGGCTGCAGTTTCTGCGACACGCTTATGTGCACGACACGTAGCTTACCTACACTAGGAACATTGGGTTGATGAGCTGCGTGACGGGTGCGCCGACGCGTAAATATGCGTAGGAGCTCTGAAAAGTTCGCGCAAAGCACCCATAATGGTTGTAGCATGATGAATAAGATGGACAATGCCCTCCAACGTGTAGAATTATGAGGGTGTCTTCCAAGGATAATAGAAATTGAATCTAGATACTGTTTCCTTCTGAGAGACTGAAGTTAGTCCGATCTGGAAGGTATTCTATACGGCGAACTGGTACGTGAGGCTGATTCCATTAGGAGATAGCGGCAAGACCACTCATGAATGGTAATATATGGTGCGCTACCCTGCTTCTTTTCACCAAATACTTTGGTACGTTTGTGTAGTAGGTGTATGATGTACCTGACAGAATACATCCAAGTAGGCTGGCGACCTGCTTAAGTTCCCGTATAGTACAGGGAGGGCAGAGTACCACATGCCTGGTGCTGAAAGCGACAAGGGCCTTTCCGCTGTCACATCCACTTCTGCTTGTCGGGAGACTTACTTGTGCGACTTGTAAAAGCGTTGCATATCGGGGGGGAGACAAGGGTCTAAGGCGGCCCTGCATGAGACACACAAACGGTAATATTTTGGGAGTTAGGACGTCTGCGTCGACGACGAAGGCGATAACGACGATGATGACGAGGAGAGAAGGCACAAGGAAGCAATCCGCATGGATGATGAGTGTATTTTAGGTTGGTAATCGACTGTTGCCAAACAACGGACCTTGGCGTTGGGGCATCTGAAGCACAACATGCGCGTCCTTCGAGCCAGAATGGTCTTATTGGGATTGTTGCTCGCATGGCTGATACAGAGGAATGCGACTGACCTCATGGTCATTACCTAAATAAATACCTAGATACCTAGATACTTAGGTACCTATGTACATATGTAGGTAGGGAATTCCCGTTCCATCGAATGCATGGATACATGTATTTATCCATAGTTTTTATATTCATCTAAAAAGTGTCTAATTGAATTATCGGGGTGCTTGGTATAATATAAAAGCCCAGCAGCGTGGTCCGTGGATGCTTGAAGTAACAATCAGTCGAATTGTAATCTCCTTGCAAACCTTTTGAAAGTCTGGGTGCTTTTGATAGATTGACACAATGTTCGTTACACCCACATTCTGGTACATTCCGAAATCCCCTTTCAAAAACAGTTGTTTCTGCATTATCATGGGATCTGCGCTTCGCTTAAGGTACGATATGTGTAAGCGACTCCCCAACGGAGTCAGTGCAGCAAAAAGAAATTCCCGCAAGTGTCATGCAGATGTTTGGTGGAATTTTTCCTGTCCTATCCTTTCAGTTTTTGCAATGGGCTCTGAAACCAGATATTTGACACACTACAGATCGTCGCCACATGGGCAGACTGGTATTCTTGCAGTTCAGGGAGTGTAAATCGCATGAACGTAGTGCCTAAAAAAAGCTTCAAAATACCTCAGCTCTGATTGTTGCTTATTATAAGTGTCCAAAGGTAAAGCTCATGTTTCACTGACGCACAATCCGCTCGTCAAGCTGTCTGTCTTGAATCGGGGGTTTTTTTTGGTTTATATGGTGTGCAGAGACTAGGACCAGCGTCTACCGGCAATACCGGTGAGTGTTTCCGGCTCGAGGGTTCCCGCAACCTCCTGATGATAAGCAATATTAACTCTAATGGTCTTACCACTCCGTGAGCTCAGGGTAGAGCCACCCGCGATCTCTGGTTTCGTCAAGCACATTGCATGTCCTAGAGAGATCCGTTCCGAATTCCCTACTACGGTAGTAGCTGCGACGCGTTGAAGAGCAGAACCAAGCGCCGCCGAGAGCCTTGTTCACTCTCTCACCGGACCCTGAGTTTATACCACTGTTGCTACGAGGTGGGTATCAAGATGCTGACTATGTAGAGGAGGTAACCAATTTGGCCGGCGCCTGAAGCCTTATTCGAGATTCAGACCCTCCGATTGGATCGCTTCTCAAAGGACTCAGGGGCCGACCAACAAACACCACACGGCATATTAGCTTTCTCCTTTATTCGCAGCCCTGCAAATATTAATGCTTATTGCTTTTCAGAGATAGCTCTAACAACTGTACAATCTGCCACTCGTAAGATCGCCTTCCCAGCTGCACGGCCTGGCATGTGTACACTGCAACAAACATGAAACATGAACATTATTATTGGAAGGAAGAAACTCGAAAGTAATACAGGAAGTGAGCAAGTTTCAATTATTCAATTGGAGACCTATATGTCTGAACCCTAGGTATACCTAGTAGTATTAACGTTAGGAAAGAATGCTAGGTCCACTATAAGAGATGTGAACTTATGGTTTCGCCCATGTTGCGACTACATAGGTACCTAGGTAGCTGGAGGTGAGTGATACCCAGCCGGCGAGCGGCCCATCGCGTTAGTTGACAGCTGCGCTGCGGCTGCGATCAAGCACCGCAAAATCCCCAACCTCCAGCAATAAATTGGCAACGGTGCTGGTGGCGTGTTAAATAGGTACTATGATAAAATTACACCCTTCGTCCTTCGGGACACACTTTAGCTTAGTCGTTTGAGCATGGACTAATAAACAATTTATTAGTGCCCAGTAAACTTGATGATTCTGAAGACGTGATGCGCTATAGGTATACCATGAGATTATTCGACATCGTGCCACGTTGAACCCTTAACACTGGTACCTGCCTATATACCTACCTCTGCACTGCTGCAGGTATGTTCTCGCGCGTGGTTCTAATGGTTCTAATGGACTGCCCCATATTCTCCTCCCGGAGAGGGTAGCCGATACACCGATATGCAGGTACCGCAACACCTAGCCCACTCGACGCCGATCAATGAAATCCCACTGTCCTATAAGGTGCTCTACCTACTTGTTTTATGTCTGATTTACAGCGTAATTAAGGTGATAGAAGCCGTCGCGATGTTTGAATGTAAGTACATATACGCCGACTCTTGTTTTCCATTTTCTAGCAGCTGAACATTTTTCATTACATCTTTTTATGCTTGAACTCTTGCGTTGGATGTGCCGAATTCTGTTCCGAAATAGGAGACTACCTACATACAAATACCGTCGATCGAGTAGTTGATCGGACAGGCCCACCCACAGATGTTTTACCGCATTTCGAGTAATAGGCAAGTAGTGTACGGAGTGCTGTACTATCCATGCAGGCCCTTTGCCTCACTCGCCTGTACCACTCTGCTATTACCAGGTAGGTAGTATGGAATAGGGTCAAGCCACACCACTGGGAGCCAATTCTGAAGCTAGAGAGCCCTTTGATATGTCGTACTACGCAGCCTCAGACCTTGAATTTTGATCTCTGCTGGACACTGTTTGGCACGAGCACTTCGGCATATCGATTTTCAGCCCCGGCTTGCACCCTCGTATTCTGCTGACCATGAGACAGCACACGGCGTGCGAACTGTCTCGTGATAATCAACGAGTTCTATCTCTTTATCTCTCTGTCATGGGTTCAAGGTCCCATAATAAGCCAGATTCCTCAACACTTCCGCGTCCCGGTCCTAAAACTGGTGGTGATCCTCAGCAAGTTCTTGGCACCAAGATGTGTCTCGCAGACGCGCCAAACTAGTAACTACCGGCCGTCGACGCAATCTCCCAATTGTCTGAGCTCTACGGTCGGGCCTGGTGATGGCAGACCACACCATACCGATGGTGTGTCTCCATTCAGACCCATGTCAATTGAACCTGCGAGTCGCCCTAGCCCCTGATGAAACCACAGCGGGCTGATACCCTTGCCACAGAGGTATATTCCGCCCGGCAGGTTTCTTGGCACCCACCTACCGAAAATTCAGTCTAGGCTAGGTATGGCTTCTCAGAGTCGGCCGCTGAAGCCCCTTTGAATTTTTTTTGGGAGTATTTGGATAGTGCACCGCTGTCAGCGCCGGCAAACCACTACCTTTCATTCTCCGGTGGCAGGGCTGAGGAGACGATGGCGGCACGTTTGTGCACGTAACATCTCATCTCCCACAAAACTCCTGGTCCTTGTCGTAAGCTCCATCATCAAAACATCTCACCATTCAAGCATCTTGACGTGAGAGCCACTCCAACCGCGATCCCTCTTCTTTCCTTCTTTTTAGTGCGGCTCCTGGAAGGCCTTGGGTCAGAGGCCCGGACGCGTGCCGCTACGATACAAGTACGTGTACATACGAACGACGAAGTAGTTGGCTATTTGATGCTGTCACACCAAGCCCCACCAGCTCCGCTGGTAACACATCATATCAGGCTACGGCTCTTCGGAGCAACTTGCCACGAACCCTCCAGTACCTGGAACCATGGCCATAGTCCTACCAAACCCTTTTGTCCTTCTACTGGAAAATCGAACACCCTGCAGACAGCTTGCTGGCACGCAGCCTACCTACTATTATCACATAAGCCCTAGCATTCCGTGATGCCGGTATCTTCTCTTCTACTATCAGTCGATTCGTTGGGTCTATCAACCCTGAAAGAGACTCTGTATACACCATCGTGTGTAGGCAATGGCGCTGGCTGTCGAGTTTCCGACATGAAGCAGACTAACTGAACGCATTTAGAGCTAGGAAACTGTAAACCTGCCAGTAAGCATTGAACATTGCTGCCCTATTCAGAGTAGTACTGGTATGGGGTATTCTTCTGTTTTCTCCAAACCCGATTCAATATTCCTTAATCAGGCGCCTACCGGCCTTGACAAAGAAGATCTTTGTGATCTCCTCATGGTTAACTCCCTGCGGCCACTTCTGGGGTTGACGGTTGACCACCACAAATCAACAAACACCCCTTGCGCATTTCTTGGCCCACTCCACTCGCGTGCCATACCTGCTTCGCTACCGATTCGGATGTGATCTTAAGCAAAAGTGTTGAAGCCATCCCCGCAGATTCAGATGTGCACACCCACCAGGATGTGTCGATGTCCCTCATTGGTTCCTGTCTTCAGCAGTCTCAACTACAGTTATGCGTTCATCCGCGATGCTTCTGCCCACCTCATATCATGGATAACCAATGAGCGGCACTTGGATGTCCCAGCCCATGTGCTCTATTTGCCTTCGTGTACTAACCTTCGAATCCCTCGCGTACCGTTGGATGTACCTCCACTCTTTTTTCCTGGTGCGAGGTGGATATAGAACCATTGCTTCGTCATGTATCAGAGTTACGGGACCGTAGTCATGCCATCTTGCGGAACCCTTTCATTGGGTTTTATTCCCACGTCTCAAGGTACTTTTCCCTCTATTGCAGTGCTTTCTAGTTCCTATTGACATTCCGTCGCTTGGGGGCCATGACGGCAAGGGTCTTTCTGTTGGTCCTTAGGCACACCATAACACGGCATTAGCCATTCAGCCGAGAGCCAGACACTTCGCTGTCGCTAGAATTCGGAGGCTGTTGCTCATGCTGTTGTCCAAGACACGGGGCGTGTGGCTCAGCTGTCTCCATACCACGGTCTCTTCACTGCGACCTTGGCTAAGCCATATAATGTGCAGCTCATTCGGGGAAACCTGGCCTTAGAACGTCATTACCTCAGTCTCTTCTCAATACCGCTACCGTTTCTGGACAATACCGTATCAAGCAGTCCAGGCTAACCCAAAGGAAGCACCACAGCTTTTGACCGTTCTCCAACGCAGTTGCAGCGCGTGGTGCCCCTGCTCTGTGTCCGGATCCTCCCTAGACATTTCTCCGTGAGGATAGGCGGTACCGTTCGGTATTAATCCCACCTCTTGTCGTCTTCAAAGAGCAAGGGGTTCCCTCGCAGAAGTGCCTTTGCTGCAACCACGGGTAACCCTCCAAGGCCCCATCCATACATAACGCTGGGTCCGCCACTGTCTGGACATTTTGAGGCGATCGACCCCACCAGTGCAAGCATCGTTTGAGGGTCTACATTTTATACGCAACCCAACCCAAGCCTAGCTTCACCAATCTCCTTTTCGTTTGGGCTACATATATATTGTTGATAACCCCGGTAGCCTTACCATCGTCTTTGCTCGTTTAAGCTATCCAAACCTTCGTTTGACAGTAGCCTATCCCACTTCACCAAATCCTTGCCTGGACTTGACCCGATTTCGATATTATACTCTTTTACGAGAGAAGATAAGTGTGCACGGAGCATAGTACCCTTAACGATCATTCTTACGAGGAATTTTGGTTGGGCCATCTTTTCAGTTCATTTCGGGAAGACTCTGGATACAAGGAAACGTCCCTTCGACTTAGTAAAATCACGGCGAAGGAGGTGTGGCGTTACTCATACTCAACAACTGTCTATACGGGAGTGATCGAAGCCCGCCAGCTCGGAAGCTTCGTACTATTTTTCTTTCTATAAAAATTGTCTTGACATCTGGAAGCGGGTTGATTTACATACAAAACAGTCGGTTGTGGCCTCGGTAAACTTCGCAGCTCGAATATTTGCCTACAACCACCTAGCTCCTTTGTTGTCGACCCTTATCGTTACCGCAACGCTATACTGAAAGGCTGTCAAACGAGACGGCAAAGACTTCACATCATACACGCAAAGTTCGAAAACCGCCGCGAAATACTTCCCAATGCTCGTTACTAGGCACTTCGACACGGAGCAAAGCCACTGGTCTAGCAAATTTGAGACTGCCTTCCACAAGTCCACCGGCCCACGCATGTCCAGCTACGAAGGCCCGCTCTCCACACAGCCTGATTGGCAAGGGCATTATTCGTTTCTTCCTCCCGGTGAAAGCAGCATTTTTGGACAACCCTTCGAGCAGGTACCAAGCTCTAGCAATGATAATGATGTTGCATCTCAGCAGCGTTCCTCGAGCGCCCAGAATAATAATCTAGATGCGCATGGCCAGAGTAGTTCGAGCACTCTAAGCTCACCAACGAGCCACCACCGTGCCCTGGATCCCTTAGGCTTGCGACAACCTAAAACTGAGCCCGCTATCCAAGACCAACTGGGGATTTCGGGAGCTACTTACACAATCAAGGCGGAAACTGTCCACAAAGAACCACTCACTTCTACCGAAGCCACACAGCTCGCGCTTGAACCGAATCCGTCAATATCGGCACCACCGGCAGAACATAATCGTCGTGCTAGCCTTAGTATAGGTGGCAACGAAGAGACGATTATAGGCAAGGAGGAAGATGATGAGATTTTAGATGATGACGACATGGTGGAAGGAGATGGAGATGGGGAAGGAGATGGTGAAGATGAAACTCCGAACCAGCCTCAAACTGCGGCCGAAAGAACAGCTGCTCGGAGGAAAATGAAGCGATTTCGGTAGGGTGAGATGCCTAAGTCTTCTGGATCTAGCTGACGTCTTGCAGACTTACGCACCAGCAGACGCGGTTCCTCATGAGTGAATTCGCGAAGCAACCACACCCAGATGCAGCTCATCGAGAACGATTATCGCGCGAGATCCCAGGTTTAAGTCCCAGGCAGGTTCAAGTCTGGTTCCAGAATCGGTGAGGACGGTACGATGATCCCGGGTTCATTGCGGTTCTGATCATTTACAGGAGAGCCAAAATCAAGCGAATGACGGCCGACGACCGAGACCGAATGATTAAAATGCGTGCTGTGCCCGACGATTTCGATAACGTTCAAGCATTGCACTCTCCTTACGGAGCAGTGCATACCCTGGGAACCCCAATCTCACCTCCCGTAGATTATGGATCATCTTCCTACACAGATCACATCATACGGCCGTTGCTGATAGACACGATGAGGCGCGATAGTGATGACCATCTTTCCCCCACAGGGCTTACCCCTGCGTTTGGTAGTATCGGATTCGCGACCTCAGGATCAATGAACAGCTCTGACATTCTTTCTCCCCTTTCTCCCTCATCCAATGATCGGGGATACTACTCAAGTCATTTGACAAGCCCGCTTGGAGGGTCCTCGCGAGCGTCGAATCCATTTGCGAGACAGAATAGTCTAGATACAGGGGTCCCGTTACACTCGCAGTCGCGGCAACATATCCGCCCCCTACAACCTCTCTCTCTCCGGGAGACGATGTCGAGGTCAAGATCTGACAACTTGCAGTCACCGCTCCGGTCAAGCATGTCATGGAAAGGCGACTCGATTGATTATGGAAGTTACCCTGGTAGTAACAACAACCCTGGAGGCGCTGGGAGGCATACGTCCGTTTATCAATCAGATCCGATTGGGAGCAGCGCAGGAAGTACCTTGGGCTATGATACAGGCTCCTATTCGAGTGAGAGATCTCCATCGTTCGTGACGTTGACGTACTAACTAGATGACAGGTTCCGGGTTGCAGGGTTCAACAACAAATATTAACTACTCAAGCCTTCAACAACCCTCGCAATCCCGATCTCGTCTACGAGCAGCGTCTGCCACTTTACCGCTTGGTCTCGATTTGAGACATCAATATCGACCTTTCTCGTCAGCGCACGGCCTTCAGCCTCCTAGCCATTCTTCAACCCCTCGAGCAGCAAGCACTGCACCCTACGGCACTTCATCAGGCTACTCGACGAGTTTCCCTTCGGCTCCTCTAACTGCACCCATCGATTTTTCGCTTCCGAGAACATCTGGTATCAGGAGTTCTATTCAGGACTATTCAATGCCCCAGATGAGTGCGCCAATCGCGCCTCCGCATGACTTTACCCAAGCGCTACATGGAAATATTGGTGCTTCGAGTTCCAGGACGCCGATGCGAGATACGTTCGGTGGTGGGCCTTTAACAATTGGCCAGGGCCAAGGGACTAATGAAAAAAGCGAAGAACATTCCCAAGAGGGTTTGAGCGGGTTGAAGCGGAAACGCAGCTCTTTTAGCCTATCTCAAGGCCCCCACGCGTCCGGCTCATCGCAAAGCTCTCAGCCATATGGACATACGAATTAGCAGCAGAAACAAGTAGGATGTGCACCTTTGGCGCGAAATATTCAATTACCCATCGGCTCGACATTCGAAATGCTTGGTGGGGACATTTACTTTCTGCCTCCCAATGTTGTCTTCGACTATAATTCCCTTTTCTCCAACACTCGCCATACCAACTTGTGTTACTATATGTTTTACGGGTTTTACGCTACTTATGAGTTGATTCGTTGTCATTACATATTTTCAATCTGATCTTCGGACAGTGGGTTGTCCGGTTGTGGAGATATGGTCATTTCGAGGTCTGTGCGAGGGAGGATAGTGGGTGGTATTGGCCAAACGGAAAACATCAAAGACAGATGGGGACGAATAATGAGACACACGGAATGAAACGATCCACATTCGAGATGGCCGGACCAACAGCTGGCTGACCAAGAAATTCACAATGTTACTGGCAGTATATAGAAAGCTTCGATGGAGATGCGTCTTAAGTTCCCATTCCTATATGAGACACGAGGACCTGAATCCGCTGAGCTCTGCTTCTTGTACAAATTAATACATTATATGCACATGATGGTACCAGGAATTCTTGATAGCATATTCAATCCGCTGTGTTTATACCGCACCCTGGCTCAACGCTGGTATGCTTCGTATTAGAGTAGTACCTCCAGAGCCCTTGGTCCGGACGCTTGTTCAAGTTACAACTGAAGTAGCCATGCCGTCGTATCCATCGAGCGTGCTCTAGGAAAAAGACATCGGGCACAATCACAACTAAAGAGCCACAAAGCATCTGCTTTGTCAAAGGCTCGTAATAATATTCTCAGGACCGCTCACTGTACCAAGAGAAGTATTTGAAACCTGTGGATGCCTCAGCTTACTCTACATAATGCAACTCTCTATTCTTGGCTGGGCAGAAACGCTGGAATGCAAATCTGATAGAAGGCAATCTCGCCTGAAGATTTCGTCCTACCTAAAAATCACCGAGTGTGTTTTGTAATTATAAAGTCTAGCATCGCAAGCGCACCTCAATGCTACGCTGCGAGCGCAGTGCTCCTGGAGCTCGTTGGTCAGCTCCTAGGGACCTATTTGATTACACGCATCATTCTGAAGCACAAGAGATACCTCCCTCACAGAAGCGTGCTACCATCGTCAAGAAGGACGTATGTTTCTATGGATTTGGACTTTTTGCAGTTTTTGAAGTCGGTGCCGAGTATTGATACGCCGTCCCACACGGCTCTTTCCATCATGCAAGCATGTACCCAGACCAGAACCTACAGTACACCGAAGGGGTGGCTCTAGGCAAAAGGAAGTAGCCGAGAAGAAGAAGCGATAATCACCCATCGATTCCCACGACAGTTAGAAGGCTCAGAAGGTCTACTTAGAAACCGACACGACATCGTGTTCATGGCTGTGGGCTAGCAGCGAGAAACCAGAGCCTGCCGACTGGGTTTGAAGGGAATTCAGACGACTGGTTACTGTAGATAGGGTACGAAGTACAAGAGGCGCAACTCTCGATCTCAAGAAAAGGGAGAAAGCTTTCCTGATGGCTACTTCGTGTGGCTCTCCCTGCTGTGTCCTTCGTGCAACGCTCCACTAGGAACTTCCAAGGGGAAATACAAGCGCCGTGCGACACCCCGGGACTCGCTGGGTCTGTTCAATGTGGCATAATGTATCTAGTCCACGCGAGACACTCAACCCTAATCCCCAGATACTACCCTATGATTACCTAAAGGATTTCGTGGAGGAACGCCGACAGCCTCAGTAGCACTCCCTTTATTTGCCGCCCCGTCGGAGTGCGATACATCGCTGGGCTTCTCTGTACAGCGCTGCTGCATCCTAGTGTACGGACTGACCTATACTTACACGTTCGTCACATAGTACAGCAGGTTAGCTGGGTAGCCGGTCAAGTCAAGAAGATCTTGGCCCTCCCCTCCTTTCCTCGGGGCGAATGAATGCATTTCCGGCCGATGGGCTCAATGGGAACCGTACGACATCGTGGAGATTAGAAGACAGCTGCGATGCGACGCTTTGGAAGCTCTGGCATTTTGGCTAGCCGGGTACAACGTCCTCTGGGCCTCACCGTCCCACGAGTGTTTAGATGGACTACACCGTCTCTTCTGACTCCTTTCTCTACTGCCGGGAGACTGGCCTCGACCCCATCCTCGCTACATCATCGCTACCCATGTTGGTAGCTTGGCGGTACGTACCTGAAGACCGCGCTATCCAGAATCAAGGGTTAAGGACTGGACACGAGTGTGGCCCTATTACCCTGCTCTACCTTACGTATCCTAGGTATGCATACTGGTGGGCAATATATGATACGTCTGTGGGTGCAGGTCGTACTGTAGCGTCACACCCCACGAGCTTCAGCGGGCATCGCACAGCACCAGCATGCAGCCAACCTTCTGCCGTTCAGGCACCGCCGCCCCCCCTCGGAAGCTTTCGCTTGAGCCTGGTTTAGGCCCAGCCCGATGATGTGTCGCTCGACCTGTTCTTTGTTCAGCCAGGGTTGGTGCTTCCGTCCTTGCGAAACCGGTTCCTCATGAATTGTGCATTGTAGATTGTCATCAACAAGTCAGACGGTGACACCCTTCGTCGAGATAGCCTTTTTGTGGTAATGTCTCACGGCGCGTGTCTTCAAAGCGCAGCGTCAGGAAATCATACAGCCACATGTGCGTGCGTACGTGTGTGTCGCGTGTACCACAATGTATGTTTCACAATCTCCAGACGCAACGTAGTTGCGCCTAAGACCTGATTTCGTTTTTTTCTCAACCGCAGGCCCAGGTTGCGATCAAACGAACGCCGACAAACGCCATTACCGTAGCAAGGGGTCCGTAAGTATCTACACATGGTACTTCCGTGGCTGCCCTGATCGGCTCAGCCCAACCATGTCCCCCCAGCCTGACTTGAGTGGCAGAGGTTGCGGAGAGCCAGATTTACGAACATGGTTCCAGTGGATCCCATCGAAACAAAGTTTGGCTGCTTTCTGCAAGCCGCCGTTGAGAGCCGAGCCAGGGCTATAACATGAGGCTTTATAGCTCCTCCCCCTCTTTGGGGTTTGACGTTCCCCGATACCCCATGAAAGTACATGGATGAGTACCTGTACAGGTTCACTAAACAGGCATGCTCCCTTTCCTGCAGCGCAGTACCGACAGTACAGGTACTCGGTATGTACCTGGATGGTAACACAGACAGCACTGGACTTTCTTTCAGGCCCCCTTGCCAGCCATGTCAGATCTGTGATCTAGACTGCAGCTGACCCTGCCTTTTTATACCTTGTCAACAAACGCACAGACGAAGGACATGCTCGGTAGCTACCAACTCATCAGATCGTCATGGGTCAACTCGGTTCGACTTTCCAGGTGACGTTTAAAATCACTACAATGACAGGCCATATTGCCCTAGATATCGGATATTGGTTAAATACCAATGGTCCAGTTTCTACATGACCTGATAGGGTGATTAAATCCGTACTATCATATGTCCCAGCGGTCAACGCGGTACGGTCATTTCAGGGTCATGTCCAGGGCCAACCACCAACCTCCACCCTGATTGATCTCTCAAGATTCTTCAAGTTTCAGGCCAATGATACTATGCTTACTTAATAGCGACGAGAGCTTGCAAAAACTAGGAGCTCAGTCTTCAGATACACTCTCTATGTTCAGTTTGTTCAGCTCGAGAAACCGGTTGTAGATGTTACAAAAGCAGAGGATTCACCAGCGATTTAGGCAAAAGGTCGAGGACCCCGCGACCTTGCACCGCTTACAGTCAGGAAAATAGGTTCTAGGAACCGAGGCCCGTAAACGAGTTGCGCCTGCTTGCTCGGTACTTCAATAAGGCGAATGAATAAAAAAGCCCGAGGAGGGTTTTTACTGTGTGCCTAGGACGCCTGCTTTCATAGGCAGTGCGGATTTTCGTCAACCATTTTCGAACATAAGTTGAGAAGTCGTGCCCTTTAACCCGTACACACTCAGCGGGTGCGGCACATTCCGGTCAGAGGAGAGAACAGCAAACGTAAGATATCAGACTTCGGAAGCACTTGATCCACGCCCGGCTTCTTGGCCAAAATTCGGTACTTGCGAAGCTGTAGGGTTAACTGTCGCCGCTCGCTCTTTCAGGTGTGCGCTATTGGGTAACGGAACCAGTCCGTACTTGAAAAGGGCTTGGCCTAGCCTTAAAATCTGCTTGTATAGACCTATTGCTAGGGAATTGCACAACTTTTAGGACCACATTGGATTTTTAATACTGGCTTACGTTATGGGATGGAGGGTGGTTTACAGATCTTCAATGCCGCTTGGAACACAGCGTCAAGCACAAAAGTCACCAGATCACCAAGACAATGGATGTATACTCCCTAAATGTGAACCACAGGTGAAGTTCCCATGATTTCCATTGATAGTGCAGCATCTTCTCAGGGCTGATCACCGATCATGCATTTATCTGGTATCACTACATGACATCACAACACGGAAAACCCCATGGGGGTGCTCTATCTAATATTCACGAATGCGGTAGACAATTCGTATCAAACCTCTTCATCTTCAGGGATACCGGCTCTGGCTGCCCGGTTTCTTCTTCAAAAGTCGCTGCAGCTGACGAATCCCTTGGGGGTTACCCCCAAACCGGCTGTATTGATCGCATAGAGACCATCCTATAGCCAACGCGTCTCTGCGTCCAGTGAAATGCAGGTCAAACTTATTCCACCGAGAGCGCGCAGGTACCAAGCTCCCAAATGTCCCGAAAAGGCACGGCACATATATTGAGTTCGAAGGAAAGTAGTATGTAAGCAGGCTCGTTCCTATCCCAGACATTTCGCTGCAGATGTACGTTGTCTTGAATGAAAAAGGAGGCTCTAGACTAAGAACAATAGCGTCCAGCAGCTGTAATACTCGGACAACAGTGTAATTGGCTTACAGTTAAGCATTGCCCATAGGAGCTGAGGTCCCCAATACGAGTTTCCGAGGCTACTTCAAACCAAGTATTGCCCATGCGAAAGGACTTTGAGGCTCGAGACCTTGTAGTACGACGAGTCTCACACATATCCGTTCGTCCTTCAAGAACGCACACTGGTTCGTTAGTTGGGCAATATTGCACACGCATGGGAACCTGCAGCGCGGGTTATTGCTCCATCTATATAGTAGCAACCGGTTCCTGGGTTCACCAAGCTGTCGGCTTGCCAAGTGCGTGTAGGGCCCGCGGCATATATAGTAGATTAGAAATGCGCGGCTACAAGGTGCCGAGGACCTAAGTCCCCATGCTCATGGTAGATATTCATCAGCATCATCCAACATAATGACTGGTAGACAGAAGCGATAGAGCGAAGACGTCAGATTAATGTCGACTGTCAAATGATGGCTGCTCGGGGGGTTGGTATGCCTGTGGCCCCTGACTCTGACTCAGGCCGGCGGGGAATAAGGAGGGAAGTGGTGGCCAACAAGCGACTCAGACGCTATCTAGGAACAGGTAAAGGTATAGCCCTCCGTTCCTACCCACATTGCCTATGCTCTCTCCGCGTCTAATTGTGCAGTCACCTTCTGTTTTCGCTCATCGTGTGCGGCGGCTCATATCGGGATCGAGGGGGCTGGGCTGACTACGAAGCACGGCAGTCGTTCGCTCGCTCGTCTCTTGGGTCGGTATCTAGGTTCTGACGGACTCGATACGTACAATAGATCGTAGAACCTTAGAAAACGGTCGAAGGACCAAGACTAAGATTATGAGAGACTTCTATAACGAATTCGAGTAGATCTTTACCCGCGAATGGAGATGGCACTGCAGTGACTGCGTGAGAGGGGGAAGAGTGATCGAAATTTTGGTCACTGTCAAGAACCTTCCCTCCTACAACATTGAGAGTCCGCTGCAAGACTAATAGACTTCAAGTGCCATGTTAGATGTAGTTCGAGGAACATTCGATGCCCAGCCTTTGGTAAATGGACATCATCTATTCACTATCGATAGATTTCGTAACTCGTCTATGTGTAAAGCACTCCAAACATGTATGTACTGTGTCTTAATGAAGTGAAATTGCCCGTCATATCAAGCGAGCCTCTAGGAGGCAGAATTGTGATTCTGGCGGGTGAACCCAGGCCATACAGAGCGCGACGGCGACCCGACAAGATGGATCGTTCTATGCCACTGCGTATAGGGACAATTAGATAGGGGATGTAGAACTTGCTACAAAGTATTAAGAATGGTGTTTAATTTCCAGATGTATTAGAATCGATTCTATACTCTTTTGCGGCGAAATTGAAACGGGATCTGGTCGGCTGGGGGCGATCATCCGGCTCAGGGGTGAAGTCATCGTGGACCTTAGTATGTTTTCGGGCGCCCGACGAGTTCAGCAAATGAATAACTATCAATACTCCTTGATATATCCCGAGAAAAGATATCCACACCGTGTTCTCGATGACAGAAGTGTACCTTGATAATTATTCCCGTCGCGAAGGCATCGTCGGCATAGAAGGCTGCTTAACCCTAAGCAGGAGTCAACACTCTCGACGCTATTATGCCATCTACTCTATGCACGATGTGGTCTACCTAAATACAATACTGCAGCATCATACGTCTACGCAATTTAGGTTACTAGACCTCCAAGCCTTCCATCGACTCCTCCGTCTCCCTTCAATCGCCGTCCTGTACTCGGCGCCTGACCTACACGCGAAACGGGATCGAAGGAGGTTGCGCTTGACTCAATAGGCCGGAACGTAGGACAACTTTGGCATACAATACTCGAGTATACATGTAACTCTCAGAAGGCTGGTAAGGCAAGTCTGGTTTCTCTTTACGCCTGGTTGTCTTGGTAATAGGGGTAGCCAGCTTCTCTCAACTGCACGCACTTGCGCTGTCGCAAGAACAGTAAGAAGCGCAACGACCGTTAGTCACGTTCTATCTACCTGAGACAGATAGAAATAATGATACGAAGCCGCCCAATGCTACTTGCGGCGAGTGCCAAACCCCTATTCCATTCAACACAGACAACTGTTTCTGTCAAGCCTCTATAGGTTACATACTTGCTCTAACTTTAGATATTTCTACAGGAGCCCATATGCTGATACAGCCTGGGCGGCCTTTCTTATCCGGTAGTACCGACTCGCGCACATCTCCCTTCGCTACTTGAACCATGCACGAACGACCATTAGCCCTCCGACCCCTTGAGCACGACTACAAACACTCGGCGAGCTGAGAGTAGCTACTAAGGAATTAGGCATTGGAAAAAAGTTATGTTTGTTCATACTGTGTGTTGAGCCTGAAGGTTCGTCTGCGGTACTCCTAGTCTAGATACGCTTCAAGACACGCATATTATCGGCAGCCCACCTTCGGAGCAGCATTAGATCTACGATCAGCTGTCTATAGAACCTAAACATCTTGATATGGGCGGCAGCTTGGAGATCCCGCGTCCTGTGCTGGAAGAGCTTGCTTCCTTTCCCGTCGTCGACAGTGTTTTCCGAATCCCCATCCAACTCGTCTTCTCGGATCTTGTCCGTATCGCCAACTTCCTTAAGCGTGCTGGCGGTGGTGCTGACCACTGCACCCTAACAACGCTTGTCAGGGGACTATCTTCCGCAAGGGTAGCCATAGCGGCGCAGTTGCTCAGCACAAGGAGCCTGGTGTCGCATGTAGCCGTGCGGCATTTCTCGGTTATCCTTCTAAAGAAAGCGAGTGTTTCCTTGGGCGCCGTCTCCTGTGCTAAGCCGTCGCCGCCGACGACTAGGAAACACCGAGGGAAACACTGGGTAAGGAGCCCAAGTGCCTCTATAAGATCTTCCTCGGTGGGAGCATTCTTCAATTCCTCAATAGCGAGAGAGTCACATTCTGGCGCGGAGTTGTTACCGGTACTAACGCTCGCCCTTATCACTTGGAAGAGCAGATCTCTTAAGATTCTTTCGCGGTAAGTTGCTCCTTCTTCTCCTACCATGCACAGAGACCAGTAAACATTTGAGACGCTCGGTTGAAGAACGCCGATTAACTCGGTTACCATCTCTTTCGCTTGTGCTTGCGCTCGAGGGCCGGCATGCAAGATTAGCAACGGCGGGCTGTTGGAGAGGACCCAGTTGCCTAGCTGACGGATGAGCTCTGTCTGCTTTGGGCCCTTGGGATAACCTCTTCCAGCTCGCTTAGCGATCGATTCCTGCTTTGACAAGGCTTCCTCCGGCGACATCTTGGGCGCCAGATTGTGTATAACCTCTTCGTACTGGATAATCCGTGTTCTGGTATCTAAGACCGTTGCTTGAACGTCCGTAATCTTGTATACGATTTCCTGCGTGTCGCTATGCACATCATCTAATTTTGTGTTGCTAGCTAACCGATTGTCATTAGTTGCACTCTAGTAGCCCAATATTAAGAGTTATGGCACAAGACTCACCGTCTAATTTCTGTATCGTCACGCAAGAGTTGCTTTGGACTTCAATCATGCGCCGATCCATCGTCTCCCATCTCTGGGTCTGAACCAGATCTGTCGTATCGAGTTTCTTCTCGATCTCGTGTAGTCGGCGTCCGTGGCGTAATATCTCGACGTGAATATCCCGTATCTCAGCTTGTGATGATATCGAAGCCTCATTTTCGGCCGCTTTGACACAAGTGCGGATTTGGTTCACGATGCCTTCGCATTTCAAGGGCGATAATGGCTTCAAAATGGTGCTTATGGCGCGCTCGGCTGAGCTACGAGCGTACCACTTCACCGCCTGTCGTAGGAACAGAAGTATGTAGGCGTAAATTCTCGATAACATCGCCCTAGTCCGATCTGTATCGTAGAGCTTCGCAATGAACTCGGCTCGAGGCAAGACGTCTGCGATTTCGCTTAAAGCGGTGGAAAACTGGTGAACGAGCTTTTCGTGGTTTTGGATCCCCTGTTTGTTGGTTAGCCATCGCCAGGACCCTTGAACTGAACTGAGTGCTAGTCCAATCAACGAACCATTAGGATGAACTTTAATGTCCCCCATACCAGCGACACATACTCCGGGTGGTGTTGAGCTAGCGTATCAAATACCTGCCTGTATGTCATGATGAAGGAGGATGCGCGTCGCAGCCAGGGGATGACCGTCTGGTTATCTCGCTGGCTTCGGTACGTGTGCTCAACTTTCTCGACTTCGGTTAGGACTTCGGCCGGTGTCGTCTGTACATGAAGCCAGCTGATGAGCTCCGGTTTATTAGCAAACTCGCGCTCTAGGTATCGGACAGCATCGTCGTAGGCCTCCTTCGTGACATCGGCCCTGAAATTAACTTAGTCTTAGACATGCAGCCAAAAGATAGTTCTCGTACTGTATATCACTTGAACGACGATACCAAGAACTAATGGCATCGAGGTCGTCGCCGAGTTGCTCGTGAGTTGTGGCCATCAAAGCGCTCTATCTGTTGTCTTGCTGATGCGACCTTGAGGGACTGTCTCCGGTAGGAAATTTCCCCTGCATCGAATTTGAAGATTCACATGTGAGGCTGAGCCTGCATTGGTGCCGTTGGGCGTAACGCGGGTCTGAAGGGGGCCAATCTCCAATCGCGTTGACAGTGGCTGTGCCCCACGAGCTGCAATGTCGGGTCTCTTACTTGGTCGCGTTTAGCCAGCTTGTCGTGTATCTCGTGCCCACCATCCTCTATCTCTGTTGCTCTTGACTTTTTCTGAAGCTGTAAATAGCGCTACATATTCGAACATGTCGCTATTGTAGCAATAACATTATACCTTCGCATACCATCATTACACATCCTATCGGACATTTCCCCGACATTTACTAGCTAATTAGGAACACGCAAGAGAGAACTACGCTTAGAAGGGTGGTGATTCCATCACGGCTCTGCACCTGTCATTCTCGCTGGCCAGAATGCCGCCGGACGGATCTTGGCTCGGTCGAGCTCTTGGGGGCAGTCGTGGTTCAGGGGCCCCAGGACGGCTTCCAAGTCCCCTAAAATCAGATGTCAAACTGTTAACTCCAAACCATCAGAGTCTTCTTCAGAATAGACCAAGCGCGCCAACTATATTAGCCCAGGATAGGCATACACCAGATTCACCGTCATATATTTTGAAAGGAACGAACCACTTGAGTTCATACCCAAAGCGGTCGCATTCTGATCTCCAGCATGATTCAGGGTCATTGAAGAGAAGGAAGTTTGATTCCCAACGTCCTATCTTAGACAACGACGGCCCAATAAATTTTAAAGACCATCAGAACGAAGATGCCAGCTACATAGCCAAGCTTATAGGCGACATATCGGTTGACCAAATCAACAGATCTGTAGCCAGCATGCCTATCGTAACACAGCCTGAGAGTTCACCTCGTCTTTTCTCAAAATATAGTTTTCCTGATTTACCAAGACCTCCATCGCCACCGGTGTCCCCAGGTTTCAATCTGCCACATCACTCTTCTCTCAACCAATCCATGGTAAACCAGCCAGTAGGGCTGAAGCTAAAAACTGTACTCTATGGGTCTACCCCCGTCAACTTCGCAGATCATCCGGCATTACCGGTGGATAAGAAGCTCTTCAAACGACGGCGGCGGTGCTTGTATGTGTCTCATACAATATCAGAAGATCTTAGCAATAAGAAGGCGCTAGAGAAGCGAAGATTCTGCGCCATCCGAGATAGACGCACAATGCGCGACGTTGTCAGCGTAGCTCAAAATGAGAATGTGATGAGCGAGTCTATAACTGAGCGTAAGATCAACAGCCGGGTATCGGCGGTCGACGAAGGTGAGTGATCATATTTGCAGCCCACTTGCCTCTAATATATGTATGGCTACCAACTGATCCGCTCCGTCAGACAAAGTCTCCTTCTCTAGGTCGCCATCACCGCTTTCTGATTGTCTGATCCAACCCGAAAATGTCGTTTACATAACAGACGAGAAGTACACCTGCTCAGAGTGCGGCAGCGAGGATATGTTTGAATATACGTCAGACGAAGATGAGACCTACAAAAGTTGCAAACACCTCAAATGTGGCCAGTGCAAATCCGACTGATAGTCCTCTCATCATCAGAGAACCCGTAAGCAGTGTCACACGAAGTCTCTTCTTTCCAATGAGCAGTAGCCACAAGAGCAAATTGACTAACCGGAATCAGTCCAATTACGTCCAGCAAACATTTCGAGCTCTTACTGAAATTACCGATGTCGCCCAAGAAAGACAATTCTAGATGAAAGAGATCGAACTGGGGAGCTAATCGTCATGTTAACACAAGGGGGATTCGCCAGTCACCTACATGTAGACGAATATTGGCTTTTCGGTGCTCGCAAACTTTCAAGCTCCCTGTCTCGAGTTTTCAGCCAGGAGCCACCAACACGACACCCAAGGCTAGATATATTAGTCATTGTGCAAAATGAGGAGGGAATGTACGTTCCAAACTCTCTAAGAGGCCGGTCAATACTATCGGAGTCAAGGTGATTGATGGTTTGTACACCAGCAAGGGAATTGTTATCACTGTGACACAGCCACTATAGCGAAAAGCTTCTACCTAGCATAAAAGAAGAGTACGTCCAAAACCCCACAGCAAATGGAAATATCTCTTTACCCACTTTCCTCATCATATGCTCTTAAATTCTGCGCCTTAGCAAACTCCTCGTCAGTATGTCCATGTGTTGCGACAATAAATTCCTCAAAGTCCCTAGCCACCTTGATTGCAGTACGTAGGTGCTCATACGCCAGCGGCTCCCGCCGGTGTGAGGCCAACTGCCTGCCCGTCCGGATCGCGTTCCGGATCTGGCGCCCGTTAAGCTCCTCGTGCGCCAGGATGTCAACTTTGCTGCGTAGCTGGTTAAAATTGATTCTATTGCCTCCAGTGGCTTTGGAACTCTTCTCCAATCCATGAACTTCAATATCACGAGTCAGTAAAGGTTTATTTGGGGGACTGGATTCGTAGGGGTATGGGGTTTATAGTGCTCCTGAGACCCGAACCTAGCTTGTACAGGAGACTTGGACTTCGGGATTGGCCAAAAGTGGGAAGATAATGACGCTTGTTGGTACTCACTGAAGTCATGCCAGATCTCGCGCCGGCCCTCCTTATTCAACCTCGGATAGTGGAGGGCCAGCTGCACTCGTGACTTGAAAGCCTCATCGAAGGTCCCAACTATTTCAGAGAAGGAAGTCAGCGAACAAGGTTTTCATTGTGCGATTGATTCTGTACCTCGATTGGTGGTTAAAATTAGAATGCCGTCGTAATACTCTAGCACACGAAGGAACGCAGAGACGAGGGCGTTCCTCTGGAGGTCGGCCTGCGTCCTCTCCTCTAGAAAGACGTCGCTTTCATCAAACAAAACCACTAGGTGAAATGAAAAGTCAGCAGGGCTGGGTTGAGTTGAAGGTACATCCAAACGTGAAAAGAATAAGAGGGGAGAAAAAAACCTTACCCGCCTTCCACATTGTTGCAATATAAAGCACAGATTCCAGATACTTCTCTATACCTTCTGGGTCCGTCCCAATATCTCCGCAGGTTACCCTGTACAACGGTTTCTCTGCTACTTCAGCGACACTTTCTGCAGTGAGCGTCTTCCCAGTGCCTGGAGCACCGTGTAGGAGTATAATGAGCCCGTTACCCTTGCCCTCGATTATGTCGGTGGACGTATCGACTAGGACGTGTTCCTTGACCATAGCGGTAATAAGATTCTTTTTCTCGGGGCTCAAGACTAGCCTATCAAACGCTTCCTTATTCCACTGTATGTCCCGAATATGCTCTACTAGAAGGTTCTCTAGTTCCAAGTATCAGCACGCGGTTCCCTCGACTATGTTCTTAGGTGAAGCAACACTCACTCCATTTCTTGTCGTGTAGTCCAAATCCCAGTATTCGTGGCGGTAGCATAATGGCAAACTCCTCGGTTGGGGGTACAGCTTGATCCATGTCCGCGGCTTCCGCAGTGTCTCGCTGATTAGAAGCATCTTCATCTTTATGATGGCTCTGATGGTACGTCTCCATATCAATCATGTACCTTGGATTTACCTGCACACACATTAAGTTCTCGCAGCACAACTCATACTTTCAAAAAGAACCTACCACTTGAATCTCAAAAGTCCGGGTTGGTGCTGTGTAGCTAACGAATCGCCTGTTTCTGCATGACCAGAAAACCTCTCCGCGCCGCAACAGCCGCATCTTGGTGTCTCCTGCACCAAACCTCAAAGGGTACGCATTCAACGACTCAATATTTATAATATCGGAGTCTGAGGGCCAATCTACCCTTAGCTTGACTCCTGTTCGCCGAAAACGACCATCAAATGACAAACGAGAGCACATGAGTTCAAAGCGTTCACCGTCCGGAGAATACAAGCAGGTTTCCGTCATTACCGCCATGAGCTGACCATCTTCGAGCGTCACTACCAGCTCCTTAGATCGGAATAGTTTAGAGAAGTGTTTCTTAGAGACCTGGCCAGAATTTAGAAGGCTATCCGCTTCTGCGTAGTGATTGCGAAAGTCGACGTCGATGTAATTGAATAATGCTTGAACGCTTGTGATCCCGGGTTCGTCCAACACGCGAGAAGCTTCGTTAAAAAGCTCGCGGGCGTGGTAGAAGACGATGTACGGAGCGGGTATGACCTCGCTAAAAGCATGGTTCTCCGGTTTCCCCGTCCTCTGAGATTCGAGGATGTTTAGTGAGCGGGTTAGAACCCTGGACATAATCTTCAGGCCCGCGCTCATCGGTTCAGCGACGGGGCCGTCATTTCTCAGCACGTAGAAGTAGGGACGAACAGAAGCCGCCTCGCTGGGGTGTAGGTTGGGAAGACGTAGTTTTTCAAAGACATCTTCGATCGCGTGATGGTAACCATCACAATCGTACCGCTTGATGACCATGAAACTGATCTCAGGGTGATCCTCAAGATATTCGCGCTGGTTATGGAAGGCAGTCCGACCTCTTAGCGCGGAAGCCTTACAATCGTTTTCGAAAAGGGACGGTGCGTCTAGGAACATGCTTCTCGATTCGTGTCGTTGGTGTCCGGGCCCTTTTCGGGGACATAAGACCTCGTGGATAATGAGATGATCCATCGGGTTCTCTAAAATCCTGGTAGGCCTTTTGTTGGGATGTTGAATGATCTGTGAGTTGACTTCCACGGTGGATTCGGCTGGGCGCTTGCGCCCTGCTGACCTCGACGAGTCTTGCGAATGTTCCATTTTATTTACGCTTATGATTGCCTCTTAATCCTTCTATTAGATATCAACTAGTGATGGCACTGAACATAAGATGTCGATAAGATCCGATTGAGAAACGTGACTGGGTGTAAGGCTCTAAGGTTTCTTGCTACAATGAGCTCGCTGTTAATGCTCCTGCCCAGCCAATGAAATAGCTTGCGCTTGGGGGCTGTACTTATCATGAGGGCAGCGGAACTTGCATATGCATGTGACCTAGACACACAAGGCCGAATACCCAAGCCTCATTATAATGGCTGCCTGGTGTCGAACAAGAGGCTTAGAGAAACGACTATCGAAGATGGGTATTTTACATATAAATCTCTAGATTTTAAGAATTTAAGAACTCGATTTCTTGAGGAATGCAAAACATTAAACTTATGAAGTAGGTCGAGTCTGAAAGATGGTTGTAGATTCTATATACTCTGCAAGTAACTCCATTTGCCAATAGGCAACGGATAATGGTAGTACCAGTATATTTGCAAATGAGATACGGTACCCAAGGGTCCAAACTGAAATCTTCTTCATATACTGCCATGATGCAGCTTCTCTAAAACCAAGAAATCGTGTTATGTTTCACTAGCGAGGACCGTCTATGAATGAGTATTTCGGGATTTCTTGCGCAGCAACACCGTCCACTGCCTAGCCCTACATTAACAGCCACCTTGGTCTTTCTACGTAACATATCTGAGAATATCTATAGGTATAGCCTAACATATAAGCTCAACGGAATGGCTCTAGATGTACCCCAACCTTGGTATCCTAGTCCACTCTCTTGGTATCCGATCTCTGCTTCAATATTCTATCATCTAGTTACGTATATACGGACGCGCACATGTAGCCACTACCACCACTGGCCTTCAACGATCTTAACAACAGTAGTCAGAAGTTGCAAACACCGTCAACTGCAGCTTCAAAGCGGTTAAAATTATGCCAACAGCCTTGAACAACGGTCGGAAGGCTTTAACAACATTGCAGACGCTGTCGATAACCCCGGCAAGTGCTAACATTACTTAAAAAAACAATCCCAGACCTGGTAATGCCATGAAGCTAAAGAGTAAATCCATTAACAATGGCTCCTAATTGTCAGTAATCTAGCCGGAGAATAGCAGGCCAAGGGCAGAGCGAACATCAGATCTAGGATATCTCGATATATACTATTAACGCAGACCCTAGCTATATCACGTCACTTCCAAACAGCGATTATGACTTATATAGTCTGCGCATTCGAATGAGGCCGGGATGAGGACAAGCCCAGTCCACACATGTTCTTCCTCTGCCTTTACCGCTCATCGCCCCCCGATATCCGACTACTAGTACTCCGATGATTCAACGCTTCAATCCCCCGATCTCCTTTCTCAGGCAAACCTCCCCGTCCCTCTTCCGCAAGCCGCTCCTCGCTTTTCCCCGCCCCCCGCTTGCCCGCCAAAACACCAGTACTCGCGCTCCCACTCGCACTACCACTACCACCCTCAACGTTACCGGGCAGCTCCTCCTCCTCTTCCTCTGCAGCAGCCCCATACGTGCCACCCACACTCTCCATAGTAAACGGGCTCGCGGTAGGCGCATCAAGGATCCCGAGCTCATGCGCCGTGAAGAAATGCGGCATGACGAGCGCCCTGACAGGGATGAGCGCAAAGATGATGATCGGGAAGCCGACGGCGGCAATCGTCTGCGTGACGGCAAACGTCGCGCCGAAGCCGAGCAACTCGACAATGACAAAGGCCCAGACAGCGCTGCGGCGCTGGATGCGGTTGAGGGGGTGGTTGGAGGGCGTGAGGTTCTTGTCGCGGAATAGAAACAGGAGCTTGGCCGTGATGCCGTTGGCCTCGAGCGCCTGGTACCCCATTATGAAGAACAGCCCCGCCAGCACGGCCTGCGGGATGAGGTGCAGCACGACGAGTAAGGGCCCGGTTGCTGTGCCGAGGGTTAGGAGCCCCTGCGCTAGGTTCGACACACGTTGCTCGACGACGTGGGTTCGCTTGTACGTGTAGTGGCCCTTGGCTTCCGGGTTGCTCTCGTCTGCGTCTACCTCTACTGCTGTCACGCAGAGGGATTCTGTGTGGAACGGCGCTTGCGGGATCAGGCCGTTGGGGAACGGTAGGCCGAGGATCCCGGCTACGCCTGTTGTTAGTCCTAGGAGGAATATGTCCCAGTGGAAGCCTGCTGGCTTGCGGAGCGGGAATTCCGTGCCTTGCGCAATTAGGGATGAAACTATTTTCCCTGTCAGTATTGGAATGGCGTATTGTATCCAAGTCATATCATATGGAGAGGGGATACAACATACCATTATGATCGAACCAAAACAAAATGGTAAGCAGAATCGCAAACGGGAGCGCGAGAAACGCCTCCCTGACCTCGATATCCCAAAGCTCAACAAGCCACGGGCGATCCGCCGTAGGGAAAAAGGGGCGACTCGTCGGCAATTTTTCAAGGTCAACGGACTTCATGCGACCGAGGTGCACGAACCCCGTAAAGAAGATGACGGTGAGGGGCGTGCCGTAGTCCTTGAGGAAGACGCGCACGGGGTGTCGGAAGAGCGCTGCACTGCCCAGCTCGCCGCAGATGTATGCGATGGCAAAGACAAGCAAAGCTACGGAGAGGGAGAGATAGAAGGGCGCTCCGTATCCGAAGCGCTCTAACACTTGGATCCCTTTCTGCAGGTAGATGAAGGCTACGTAGAACCCGAAGATGTCGCAGGGGAATCGCGTCACATATTTAAGCCAGTTGCACGAGTTGGTTATTGCTAAGATCCAATGTAGGAGTACGGACCAGAGCCCAATCCAACACATGAAGGCGAGATAGTTCGTCCCTTGGGGCGTGATGATGTCGTAGACTGTGCTAGAGGTTCTGGTTAGCGTAAAGCGAGGACAGGCACGATATATTTCCCCGGCCAGTGTAAGTGACCCGGGGAAAGGGGTAGGACGGGAAGAAAATATTACGGGGAGTCATACTAGTTGAACACGGTGATAGGACCCGTTACCCCTACTATAACGAGAGGTTGACAGGCAATAATTGAGAAGACTACGGCGCCGAGTACAGACGCGAGCAGCACCTCATTGACGCCGTAGTGCATGTTTGTCTTAGTGAACATATCTAAGCTGAAGGCTAAAGCGGGCAAGATACTAGTATTCAAGTCAGCTTCTGCTTATAAGTTTCCAACGAACACGGCTGGTAGACACATGACAGCTCTATCGAGCCCAGAGATAAAGGAACCCTAGGATACGAGAGTACCTCCTCAGATATAAACCATAACACACTGCCCAGTCTTCCCTTCTTCAAAACCATAGCACCGAATATACTACATTCAATAAGGGCAAACAAAACAACCTAGGGTAAACAACTGGTTGAAGAAAAGGACGAGACGCTAGTCATACTTGGCAAAATACATATACACCGTCGCAGGAACGACACGGTAGTCCCAGGCATCGGCCCAATCGCTCCAGTAATAGGGCGCGCGGCGGCGAATATCGTTGACCATGCCGCGGAACAGGTGAATCTTCCACCACCCCGACGCGGACCGAGTTGTTCTCCTGGAGCTCGTCGTGATGGTACGATCCATCGCACCACCACCGTCTGCTCCGGTACCAGAGCTAGGGTCCATGGTAGTAGTGGTGGTAATAGCAGTTGCCATGAGGTTTTAATGATACGGTGAGGAGATTGGGCGTTTCAAGGTGTGCGGGATCCAAACCGATTGGTTGAACTTGTTGAGGTTGCTGTCAGTGTTACGGCGGGATAGATAGATTCTGGGGTCGAGGAGATGGGATTACATGGGGATATATGAATGAGATCCAGGAGGAAATTAAAAGATCAAGGAAGTACTAGCAGGAGGGATGCCTTGGACGATGGTGCGGCATATCTGCTATACCACACACGTTCTCTATTACTCGTAGATTTATTTCTCACGAGTTCCAGCTAACGCTGCCAGGTCGATGGAAGATGGGTCGTTGAAGATAAAGTGTGGTATAGACAATTACTAGTGCCATAAGATAGGCGGATCAGCAGTATATTTAAGCTCAAAACCTCATGCCTATTACCAAAGCAGAGCAAAAAGCACTGTACTAGGGCGAGGATCCTAGTCAAGAACAGGTCAAGTGAAGAATGATAGGTGGGTGTCGCTCGCATTGGATTCCCCACAGGAGATGCAGAAGCTGCAGAATGGGAGAAGCGCGGACTTGACAATTGCCTTATCACAGAACAGATACCAGATCCAAAGGTAAATAAAGCTCTTAGTGCAAAATTCGGGATACGGCTTTACAAACCATGAGGACATGGAATGAGGGGACAGCAATATATGATTAATAGACTAATAATTGGAAGGCAGGGTAGAACGCAAGGGTGTTGGTTCTAGGTGACTTTTCCCTGACATGGTTTATGTCATCTATATACACAAGTTGTTGGTAAGACAGCCCTAACGCAGTAACAGAATATGGTCGCATATATGGAGCCATACTGTACTGGAGCTGGTCGGCGCATACCGGTGTGGGATGCTTAACTTCTCTCCGGTCCTTGTCAACAGACCCCGGTAATTCTGCCCGTAAGATGCCAGGTGAGATGAAAAGCTTTTTCGACACGTCAACTGGAACATGGAGCTCGGGTTGCGCTAAGCCCAAGTAAGTACTCAAAAATAATCCCGAGCAGAATTTCTGATGGACAAGCTTTGGACATAAAAGCTAAACACTGCATAGATACGGGACTACCTCATAGTAAGAATCACGTATCTCTCGCAAACCGTCTAGATAGTCTATTAGTATACAAGTCGCTACACGATGTTGGTATACTAGTTCACTCTCCGCTGCCTGTGGTTCAGTATTCCGCCTTCCACTCATCCTCTTTTCTTCCCCCATTCAACCTCCACTATCTCAAGCCTCCAACAAAGTAATGTAACATAAATAAATTTACAAGGGTGTGGGTGTGTAAGTGCTTTAAATGAGTTGAGAGCTTTGTAGTCCGTCGAATTGGTCGTGTACGGCGCTGAATACTGACAGAGTAGAGAGCCCTCGCGAGTCGCACTATCGTCTGTCCAAGCCCGGTCAAGTCAAAGCCAAGCAGTTCCATGAGATGCCATGCGTACGCCTAAATCATGGTTTCCTTATATACAGAGTGTGTGTTCTTCACGTGATATTATCTTCGCTATCACCTCGTGTCCTTGCCGTCGAGCTGTTGAAATGCCGCGGGACTAGGCGACGGCGGTTCGGGGGCGTCTGGAAGATGTGGTGATGATGGCGGCTCTGTTGGGTCTGTTGGGGGCTTTTTGTCTGTACTCGCGTCACCGCCAAAGTACTTTGAGAAGTCATCCCGGTCATCGAAAGGCCGCTGGCCGAGCAGGCGAACCATGTCGTCACGTACCAACACCTCTTTCTTTAGCAATTCCTCAGCGACGATGCCGACCTCCTTCTTCTTCTCGGTTAGGAGGTCCTTGCATTTTTTATAAGCCTCCTCCACAATGCGCTTAACTTCTGCATCGATCGTTTGGCCTGTAGTCTCGGAGAATGGCTTGTGGATTTTGCTTTCGTCGTTCTGGAAATAGAGAGGGCCGACCTTTTCCGACATGCCCCATTGCGTCACCATAGCTGTGGCCATCCTCGTCACTTTAGAGAAATCGTCGCTAGCTCCTGTTGTGACAGTAGGGAAGTGAAGCTCTTCGGAGATACGGCCACCCAGTGTCATGGCCATTCGATCCATTAGCTGGTGGTAGCTCATGAGGTATGCATCCCCGGGTATATACTGGGCATACCCCAAACCTTTTCCACGGGGAATGATAGACACCTTCAGAAGAGGATCAGCATATCGGAAGTACCAGCCGCAAATAGCATGGCCAGCTTCGTGATAGGCAACCGTCTTCTTTTCAACAGGATCGAGAACCAGGGATTTGCGCTCAAGACCGCCAATGACACGCTCAATAGCTTGCTCAAAGTGCTGTAAGGTAACGGCCGCGGCATTGCCCCTTGCAGCTGTGATTTGTTAGCCTTAGTCAATGTTACCCTAAACTCCCATAGTAGATACTTACCAATTAGTGCGGCTTCGTTAACGCAGTTGGCGATGTCAGCACCGGCGAAGCCCGGTGTCAATGAGGCGAGTCGTCCACTCAAGTATTCAATATCTTCATTAGTCACGATCTTCTTGAGGTAAACCTTGAAAATATCCTGGCGACCTGCCATGGTTGGCGCATCGATGTTGATGTGTCGGTCGAAACGTCCAGGTCTCATCAGAGCCTTATCTAGGATATCTACTCTGTTGGTGCCAGCAAGGACAACGATCTGCTCACTCGTATTGAAACCGTCCATTTCTGTAAGAATCTGATTGAGGGTAGCCTCTCGCTCGTCATTGCCACCGAATCTCTGACCTTCAGCACGCGATCTACCGATGGCGTCGATTTCATCAATGAAGATGATGCACGGTGCGTTCTTACGCGCAGTGGCGAAGAGGTCGCGTACTCTCGAGGCACCTACACCGACGAACATCTCCACAAACTCGGAACCGCTGACGCTGAAGAAGGGCACGCCGGATTCGCCAGCAGTGGCCTTTGCGAGCAGTGTCTTACCAGTACCAGGAGGACCGGCAAGGATAGCACCGCGAGGAATCTTAGCACCTAGCCTCTGGAACTTCTCAGGCTTCTTCAAGAAGCTGACAAACTCCATAATCTCCTGCTTCGCTTCGTCCATACCGGCAACGTCAGAGAACTTCACCTTGATAGCGGTCTCGTGACTAAACCGCTTCGCCTTGCTCTTGCCGAAACCGAAAACGCCACCGGAGCCACCACCCCCTGGGCCACGGCGACTAGCATAGACTAGCAGACCAACAAGCAAAACTGTAGGACCAAATGCCAAGAGAAGGTTCATGAAATTGCTCTCTCCAGCATAGCTCACGGGAATTCTGTCACTACTCGGGATCCCCAGTTCGTTCTGAGCCTCTTCCAGCCGCCTTTCGAAAGCGTCAACAGAGGCGATAGAGAAGTAGTAGTGGAAGCCGGGACGTGTAGCAGCGGAGTCGGGGTACATAGACTGAACGGCTTCACGGTTGAGTTCCACGATGACCTTGTGGCCAGAGACAATCATCTTCTCGACAAGGCCTTTGTCGAGGAAGTTCTTTCTGAGCTCCTGCCAAGTGATTTCCCTGCCCGACTCTTCTGACATTGAGCTGTATAAGTAATAAGCAATAACCGTAGCGAGAGCAGTGGTGAGCCAGTCGTTGCGGTTGGAATTGTTTCCACCATTCGGATCGGGCGGCGGGTTCGACTTGAAGCCCTTCTCCCCGAGCTTAGGTTTTTGTTGGTCGTCACGAGCCTGTTCACCCTCCTGGCTCTTCTTGTCCTCAGGGTCCTTCTTTGAAGATGAGTTCGAATAGCTCGTAGACACATCCTTTTTCGGATCTATAGGATCAAGTTGAGCTATACGCCAAGCTAGAGCATTGACTGACTTCAATACTTTTCCGACGTCGGTGATTCCAAAAGTTCCTGTCCTTTGCTTCTCGATCACTTCCAACATGCCTTGCGGCACTCCGGTTTGCCGAATTCTCCGAAACGCCTCTCTGTCCTTTTCGGGAATAAACTTGGTGTTATCAAACATCTTTTCCATATGTTGAACCTGTTCTTCGGACAGGTAGACCCAACCCTCGGGTAGCGGATATTTCTCATCCTTCTCCTTGGGCGCTTCTCCTTCAGTAGGCCCTGGAGAGCCAGTGCTCTTGATTTCAGGCTCGGCATTGGAATCTTTTGGTTTATTGTTGTCATCTTGAGGCTTCTTGGCGGTCGAGTAATATCGTGGAGGTTGAGCGGTCCATACGGCAGGAGTGGTGCGCAGGAGGCGTGGTGTTCGAAGGCTCGTACGCGTGTAGATATTGAGAGAGCGGCTGGCGACTCGCGCGAAGCCAGCCGACCGCCGTACTATGCTTGACATGCCGGGCGATTATAGAGCTCGTCGACCGGACCGGAGCAGGCGGAAGTTTTCGTTCTTGAGAGGTCGAGAGGCTGGGAGTCAATCGGGGAAACGCGTGTTATCTCATATGGGCAAAGATTTCAAGAAGCCAGCTGACCACGACTGTTACGTTGTGTGTGAAACAGAGCGGCTCCTTTTAGCATAAAAAAAGTCGTCGTAATTGAACTTGAAGAAAGCCAGATATTTTGCCCTAGCATATGTAGACGGCTTGTTGGGAAAGAGGTGGTGATCGTTAGAAAGCTTTCCTTTGCCTCGCACCTAGTCCCAGCATAGTTAGCGTAGACCGTTAGAAGGCACTTGCGCATGAGCTCGATTACAGCATCACTGTTCGGGTGTATCGGATATAAGAACACTAAAAGTCCCCTACCTAAACTCTTCATTCCAATTGCATCATGTAATTATGTACAGTAGTACAACCATTGTTCTCTGAACATGATGGCGGTTTTTCATATTCATCTTACACTCGTACAATAAATTTTTTTCCTGGGATTCACTTCAGGACTAAATATGAATACAAAATTCACTTAATGCTAGACGGTAGGATGTCAAGCTGTCGAGCTGTCAAACACTTAAACAAAAACGTATCGCCACACCCTGGGGCTGCTGAAGCACACGGTAGTATCAGTTATTGTACATTACATACAGATCTCTCCCTCTCTTGCTAAAATCATTCTTCTGAACCGCCTCCCGTTATTGCAACCCACACGCCGGAGGAACACAATTATAAGACTGATATGTGATTTGCCATCCCATTCCGTCCTATCCCACACCCTATGTACCATAGACCCCTTGCCCCTTAAAATGCAGAAATGAAGGTGATAAAGCACGCTGAACTCCTTCCCTTTGATCGTTTCATCCTTCAGAGTGAAAAGTGCATACTTAATCCAGAAAAAAAATCTCGACGAAGAATAGCGATTGAACCTCGCTCATACCGTTATATCGATGCTCTGCCGTATCGTCGTAGATTCGTACTTTTGCTTTGAGCTGTTCCCCTCTAACGCTCAACTTCTTTTCTTCTTATTTCCTCTCATCCATCTCCTAGTCCTTTTTTTCTCAGAGGCAGTTCTCCTCTAGCTCGCAACTCACCCTCCATTCTGCATCGTAATCCCGTTCTCGAAGCCCGGATACGGCCCGCCTGTAAACTCAGCCCAGTCCCAGTCAAGCGTCATGGGCAACTGCCAGAGGTCCTGCGGCAGTGACGGTTGGTATCCAGTCATACCTTTACTTCCTCCCGCCAGCACTGGTCCGGCCCCATTCATCCCCATGGCGCCTAGCATTGCCGACGGCGACGCCATCGGTTGTCCGAAGCCTGTCAGTTCCGAAAATGACCCCAGATCCGCCGGGTCAAATTGTTCCGACGGCCAACCGCTCGGACCACCGCGTGGTGCTGAACCATTTGATGAGGCTGCTGTGTTCATCGGGCTGTACCCGTTGGTATTTCCGTTGCCGTTGACCTGAGCCGTGCTATTTGGTGTCGCAGCCGCGCTGGCGTTGTTCTGCCGGTTCTGCTCGCCGTTAAATTTCGGCGAAAATTGCGCAACACCTGGATTACCATTGCCATTACCGTTACTGCCGTAGAAGTTTGGCGTCGGCGTCGCGGCAGATGATGCTGGGCGAGGCGTCGTCATGAATTGCTGCGAGGGAGAACCATGATTGGCGTTGTCCTTCGGCCTATGCAACTCCGTCGGTTTCCGCTTTTTCCGTGACGATGCATCCTTTTCGGCCTTGTCAATTACCACCTTAGCAATACGCTCGAACTCTGAACAAACGCTGAGCATGCGATGGACACCTCCGGTTTCTGCCTCTTGGCCTAGCGTCGACAGGAACGTCACCACTAGGTTCATTAGTAGCGTGTCTGAACGTGCGCGCGAATCATTCGGATTCTGTAGGATGTTTCCGAATAGTGTTACCAGTGCTGAGACTGGGAAATATAGAGCCATCCTGTATTTATGAATTAGTTTGATGAGTGTGAAAGTTGGGAGAATACGCACCAAACACAGGAGAAATCACCCTGTGGGATGTACTTGAGTAAGGCGATCGTGGCCCTTGCAGCGGATGCACAAAGCGCTGCTGAAGAGTACACTCTCGGGTTCAGGGGTCTAGCATTTAGGCCTTGGATTGCGTAGTTGGCTAACCGACTTGTCCAGAAGCCGTGGTGTATGGACATGCGGTGAATGGTAGTAAGGGCGTTGTAATAGGAGAAATGGAGCATTGCAATGTGCAATACTAATGGTGTATGCGTGGCTTTTATCTCGTGCTCCGGACGATAGTCGATGTCAATATTATCCTTCCATGTTTCAAGCTGTTTGTCGAGTTCTCCGATTGTCTGCAACAGCTCGCCATCCGACAGCTTTGTTGCTTTTGTCGAGTACAACCTCTTGTAAATACTGCTCTCAATGACTGCTAATTCGCACATAACGCGGAAAAGATTCATCTTGCCTTTGCCATTAGCTAGGGGAATATTGCCGATGTGATCGGCCGGATCAGCGTCCGGAAGGTCAACGTTCATGTCGTCGTCGTCTTGCGCGGGCGGCCGACCTGATCGAAGACACAAGTCCTTGTCCAACATGTAGGCAATCCAGAACACCCGTTTCCTCTGCTCGATCTCGATGGGGTTCAGGTTGAAGCCAGTTCCACGCTTATGAAGACCGATACTGTGTGATGCTCTGATGGCACCTGCGACAAGTAAGAAGGACGGCTGGGGGTTTGGCGTTCCTTGCATGAATAAAGCTATGCCGAGTAAAGCTTGTACGCTGAGAAGGTCTGTGTTGCGCATCGTTAACTCGTTGACCACTCCCATCGCGTTTTTTATATAAGCCCAGGCCTTTTCATCCTCTTCTTGTGGTACAAGGTTGCTCATAACACGAAGACGATGAGCAATGGCGAAAACGCAGTTTAGACTCGCCCACCAACCAGAGCCTTCATACGGGTTGGATGAGTACTGCCTTTCTACCAGGTGCATGAAGGTGGGTTGGTGAAAAAGCGGGAAGATGCAGTTGAAGTTCTCGAAATAATCCTTTAATAGAGATAAAGCTTCGGGCTTAGACGGTAACTGCCGGAACACCGGACGGTGAAAGATGTCGGAAAAGACCTCTGGCTTCCACTGAGTCCATTTATGATCGTCAAGCGAGACCTCTGAGATCATACGTTGGAACGATGTGTCCCCTGTCCTCTCGTTCACCCACTGGATGCCTTTCGGCGAAAAGATGGAGAAACCGGAGGATGATCCTGCTACACGTCAATCGGCGATACTCGTTACGATGATGCTTCTTAGCTTACCTATGTATCTTGTCTCACCCTGTTGGTTTGTCACTAATGAACACATCATCTCCGACAGCGCCGCCACTTCCTGCTCGCCTTTCCCATCTGACGGCGGAGAATAGTCTCTCTTGAATTCTC
Organism: Xylariaceae sp. AK1471; assembly: GCA_023159215.1. Lineage (NCBI taxonomy): Eukaryota > Fungi > Ascomycota > Sordariomycetes > Xylariales > Xylariaceae > Xylariaceae sp. AK1471. Next base: position 597,894 of record JAJKLI010000009.1, on the reverse strand, counting down.
GCTCTCTTGTCGGTTCGGGTGATGTTAATGCGCTCTGAGGAGTCGATTCCAAACCGTCAGGTGCGGATGTAGCTTGTGATGGCGAGGTCGGGTTCGATTGCGATGCTTGTGAGGCGTGTGATGCATGTTTTGATTGTTGGTGTTTCTCGGCGAGGCGCCTTTCGAGAGTAGCAAGATCTGTCGCTTCGTCGTCGTCTCCTAGAAGGCCTTTGGAGGGTTCGTCAGCTAAATTCAGTCTGCTTGGTATTGAGATGGCGCCGTGTGGAATAAGATGCACTGCGGCGCATCACTGAAGAGTGATTACTTACCAGATAACCTGAGTAGGCTTTCCATACGCCCAAGGCGATTCTCAAGGCCCTCAATGTATTTGGCGCTATGTTTCCCTTATTAGCACGAGGCCGCATCGCGATGAGATGCAGTTAAGCTACGGTAGCATCATACCCTTTTGGGGGACTTCGCTTCTTCTCGACCTGCGTGAAGACGCAATCTGTCTTATAATTGATACAATGGGTACAAGCCGGCAGTTTTCCGTCACATTTGATCTTTTTCTTCCGGCACATGTCGCAAGCCTGTGAAATGACCATGTCGTTAGCCACGGATCGCGACCGATGCGCAACGCTACCTAATCATGGCGGGTCACTCGGAAAAGACCAAGAGCTCACCCGTGCGATTCTCCTCCTCTTTGCCTCGTTCACGTCGTCGAGCAGTGCCGAGGGGTCAAATCCCATCTGAGCCGCGAGCTCCGGTGGTAGTACAGGTAGGCCATCGTGACCATGGTAGGCCCCAAAGATCTGAGGCGGCTGGTTCATCAACGGCGGAGGGTGCATACCAGGGATCTGGAAGCCCCCCGGATCGACCCTGAGATGGTCCATGATCTTTTAAGCACTCGTGTCTATTTGCGCCTGTCGTCGTTGTCGTCGTCGTTGTTGATGTCGTGGAGGTGGTAATTGCTGGATTCGAGGTGCTTATCCTAGCTGCTGCAGCAGCACACAGGCCGATCCTGTTCTTCGTTGAAACGGATGGTGACGGAGATAAGTCGTGGTCGTGGTCGTGGTCGTGGGGAAGGGAGGCGAGCAAAGCAAACCCAAAGCAACTTCAACTTGAAGCAAAACAATTACATAGGTATGCGAGGGGTCCCTCGTTTGATTAGTGCGTGTTGGAGAAATCAAGAAACTAGACTAACATGGAATAGTTGCAGAGGATTGAGAAGAGAAAAAGAAAAAGGGAAAAAAGTATGATCCCTGGCACACCACCACATCCAACACGCTGGGCATAGCATTGGCGGGATTCGGCTTTAAACTGACTTGATATCTGTAGGTGTACACTATGCTGCACCTACGTCACTACTAAGAGCAATGTACCCTATTTACCTTAACATACATACCTGTTGTATATTCGGACGTTTGCAGAGAGATGTGGTCCAGATTAGAAATCAAACGTGGACTGCTGCAAGGTGAAGCAGAGTGCCTATTCGCTCGGTAACAGATGCGAAGGGGGGCTGAGCGGGTTAGACGCCGGGACGGTATCCTGTAGGCAGGCTTGGATATGATGACTCTCGTACTCGGGTTATCATTGGGGAGAAGCCAGCAAGTTGGCAGCTATTAAAAGAAAGATCATGTATGTTTGCGTCGGATTTGAATGACTGTTTCCACAACATACAGAAAAGCTATAATGGCTTGTGCTATGTACTTTACTTTACACCTTGATGTCTGGTTCCTATGAAAATACCATTCACAGGACTTTGTCGTGAAGCTAACGACCGCTGTTGTCTTTCATCCGCGTCGAAGATTCAGATATCTAGGCCCCTGCAATTTTGGATGTTTTGCGATGAAAATGTTGCTCCTCATTGGTACATAATATACGACACAAATCCGCAGAGTAAAATGCTCCTTACCCAGACAATGATACGGTGACGTCCGCAAAGCGAGCGAATCACATTCGTAATGCGCTCTTCGCTACTCTCATAAGCGTGTCTGATATAGACAAAAAGAGGTCCCCCTATGTACAATTTACCGGAGCTACTGTAAGGGGCACCCCCATTTGGGTTGTACTTTGACTCCTTGAAGCACGATGGGCAGTGGATAGTGGGCTTATATCATGTTTCGTTGCGCTTGGAGCTCTGGGCAAAAACTCTGGGGTTGAATCCTTCACCAGTCGCAGCATGCGTCGAAAATCGATATAATTAATAGTTGGCTGCGCAGTTGTATCTGCACGCACCTGCAATACATTGACAAATTCAAGTTGTCCAGGCACGAAGCCTTGCCGAATACTCGTGATCACATTCTCCCTCTCCTTTATTTTTCGCTGCATCCGGCGCAGAAGGAGGGTAGGGAAATATTTAGCCAGTGATGTGCTGGGGCTCGTGGGGGGTGTGTGTCTGCGCAAATGGGTGTGTTGATGTCCGGGGTCCCTAGCTACTCTGCATTTTATGTACTGCTCAAAGCAGATTGATACCGTAGACCCGGCGATCGTGAAGCACCGATGTATTGACTTCTCCGCAAAGCATTACAGCATTACGAGAACACAGCTATGAATGATTGCTCACTTGATCGCCATACATCGTACCACACTGGTAACAATTCCCCGTTAACACAATGCGGTATAAGGCTACAAGGTGCCACATAAACATACAAGAGTCATCATGTTGGTAATGTTTCAGGTATTAGTAGGTTGACTGTGTCATAGAGGCGTTGCACGCACGTTGGCGGCGTATAGGATCTGCTGTGTATATATGTACTGTAACCGTACTGCTGCTAAAAATGATCTCGCCGAAAACGTATGACGAAGTCGACCCTCCCGAGGACAAGCTGGTACCGGTGCATGCGCTTTCACATAGGTATGTAACCAACGAAGTATGTACTTCACCCCAGTTTTCCTATTGGTCTACTACCTAGAACACGCTGATATTCTACGACAATTTCAAATGCTGGGCATACCATTAGGCATTCCCAAGATGAAGCGTGAGATTCGAACGAACGGACTTCCGCGTTTCAGGTGTTGCGGTGATTGTCGTAGGTCGAAAATACTTAAAAACCTCAGACGCCCATCATTCAGATGAACAACCTACCTGCAAGAGGCCTCAGTTTGCGAAAGCCAATCAGTACTCGGCGTGAATTAGCGAGTGCCCTTATTTCGCGCGGTTTCGTGGCACAATTAAGGCTGGGGATGTCCTACGTGCGTCAAGGAGATTTGTCACGCAAGGGCTAAAGCGACGGGAAGATCTGGGTTGGGGGCCATGGGGAGTTTCACAACTGTCTCATACTTCTGATTCTGCCCCAGCACCCTACCACAATCTGATCATGCTATCATGAGCGAATGTCGACGTCTTTTTAAGCCTACAGGACCGCCCGTACATCCCGTACCACATCTTGAGGGTTATCTGAATCACCTTACTGCAACCACGTTTGTATTGCCCATGTAGTTCTGTCAACGAATGCGATGCTTTCAGCCTTCGCATAAAATGCTATCCAGTATGGTATAATGGAAAAAATCACAGGAACAGCGACACATGACTTAATCGTTCAGACTGCAGACAGCCAGCGCATTACTTCGGTAGATTATGAAGTCCGTAGATTCATATCGTCTCAGCTAGCTGATCTTTGATGCTTTATCCGTTCAAAGCTTTGATTATATACAAGAAATTGAATCTTTAACCCAGATCTGGAGTGTAACAATGCTAGCCCGCACACTTCTGCCTTTCGCGAACAAGCTTTATCCGAACAAAAACGCCCGAAACATGCGATAAGCGTAGTCTGATGTTGTCAGTATGCTAAGCGGAATCATACACAAGCTGGAAGCATGCAAGCAAGCAGGTCGCGCCAAGTGACAATGCTGATATTAAAGCTCTTCAGTAAACCTGGAGAATGATCCATGAGACCGTGTCGATCTATCCTGGGCCAGATGGGTACGTCCCACCGGGTCCGGAGGCAGTGGTGGAGAGTCTAAAACGTGGTCATCGGAGAAAGGGTCGCGGTCAGTCGCGCTGAACGGATTTCGTGTAGCGACCGCAGTCCGGGCCGGACTGGCATGAAAAACCGGAATGCCGGTCTCTTGCAACATCGGAGAACCAACAGCTAATCTTGACAGGGGTGCTTCTCCAAGGAAATTATGCGAAGCTCGGTAGTCGATCGATTGGTCGCTCATCATAGTTCCTCTCGGATCTGTGTAGCCATCACCACCGAATTGCAAAACAGGAGGTAACTTCCGACCAGAGATCTTTGCAAACCCCCTTTCTCCCCCGTCAGATGATACCGTGCTCCTTGAAAAGCGATTGTGACCTGACAGGTTGGCTAGCGCTGCGGGAATGGCGAATGGAATGGACCGTCGCCGCTCGGACATGCCACCATCACCAGTAGGACCTCCACTTCCTCCGGTCGTCACGGCCCCGTAACCTCTCTCATTCCCAGACCCTTGTATGAGCTTCACGCCGGTCTGGCGCTTCTTCCATCTCAGAAGAGCTGCAGCGAGGAGCAATATGAATGCAAGCCCGCCGATGGCCCCCACTACACTCCCAGCAATAGTCCCAGCTGATGCATTGCCTGAGTCCGCCCCTGAACCGGAGCCCGCGGTCGAAACAGAGCCACCACCGATGGCTGTAATGGTAGGTGAGCCTATTCCATTAGCGCCGTTGGCTTGACTACTATCGGGCTTGGCGGTGCTAGTGAAGTAGTCTACACTAGAAGATGATTCGGACGTTGATGTCCAAGAAACTGAATGGGTAAATACCGATGATGATAATGAAGAAAATCCACTTGAGACGGCCGAAGAAGTTGATTGAGAGTGTGACCCAGTTACGCTACTACCAAGAATTGTGAAGTCGTCGTCGGTCGCAGAAGTAAATGAGTGTAGAGAAACAGTCGAGTTGCTAAGAGCCGAAGATGAAAGAGCTATAAAGTTGTTAGATAAGACCGTTGAAATATACCGACTATACTAACAGGTTTGAGTGGAATTCGATAGGCCACTACTTATTGAAGGAAAGACAGGGGTCGCAGACAAAGGAGTGGACGTAATAGGCGCATAAGATAATGTGGGAAACGAGGTAGGCATAGAAGATCCCGAAGGTGTTACAGTCGGGTCTATGAGTGAGGAAGAGGGTGACGATAAGTCGGAAACACCATTTCCGTCGCTAACACTGTAGCCGCTTGAACTATCGTTGGGGGGATCGATGGACGAAGCTTTTACAGTGTCACTGCTACTGGTGTCAGTTGACTCGGGTTGACTTCCAGTGATCACAGGTGTTGTAGGATCATGCGGTATGGTCTGGATAATTGTTGAACCAGTCACATCGATCAGTTGGAGAACAGAGATGGTCTCAACGATGACGACGACGTCCGAGTTATCGTTATCGCGATCGTGGAGTTTCTGGTGTCTCTGAGAACGAATGTGATGGTGATGCTGTTGGTGGTCGTGGTGATGTGAAGTTTCGACGTCGCGAAAATGAACGTGGGTGTGTCGTGGTTCTTCTTGGTCTTGCTGTTGTTGTTGACCAAGGTCCCGGGTCTGAGGGAGTGAAGACCCGGAAACCTGTTCGGTCATCGCGCTGCGGTGGCGGTGTAAAAGAGGAATACGAGGTCTCTCGACGGATATGTTTAAAAATCTGGGCGGCGTATGCTGACTCGCTGGCAGGTGGTATAACGAATGCGCTAGGTTGTCGATCGTGCAGGGGCTTCCATTATCATTACAACCCTATTCTACTGTTGTCGTCCTCTCGTCTCTTCTCGTCTCGGCTCTATGTGTTCTTCATCGTCGTTGGCGAGAGTCTGGCACCGGACATCTGCACCGGAATGACTTGACGGAAGGTCGACGGAGCTGGGAAGGGAGAAAGAGGAGAGGGAAACCTAGAGAGGATTAAGGTTTCCGTAGTGCATGGTAATAATAGGCTCGTCGCGCGCGATATGGCCGCCAATTTTAAAATGAGCTGCCCTTAGCAGTGGAACACGGCCATGCCCCCAAGCCTGGCAACAAGCCTGGGCAACAGGCCTGGGCAGTACCTGGGCTAGTGGCTCCCGGAATCTACTATTTTACACTACAGTTAGGGATTCTTAGTGCTCAAACATGCCCAGCTTGCCCAGAGTGGTCGCAATGGGGCATTCCGGCCTACGATCGCTATTGTCCAACTCATTTCGCTTGATATGAGCGTTGGATGCTTGATACAGGGGGCCGGATGCAGCCATCCAATCATGCAACTTGAGCTTGCCCATTCTATCAATTTGGTGCAACCATTTACCAGGGACACCTTGCTTATTTCTCTGTACACAAAATAATAATAAAATACAGAGGCATTTTGATTGCGTGTTGTTTGCAAGATCAACGCGCATAGAAATTATCATATGGCCCAACATCTCGGTTTGCCCCCTTTCCCCCCAATCGGCTCCGGCAGCAGCAAAGCCTATTATGAAATTGCGCTGTGATCTAAACGGGCGAAAGTTCACCACTCGTTTCCCTTTTCAACAAGCTACTCTCATCCAAGGTATCAAGGTACCAAGGGACCATGCAGGAACGCCCCCGCTGCAGTATAATAGCTTGGCGTGGAGGATAACTGCATGTGGCCTTATACTTACTTATACGAGACCTTGGATCTCGTATTTCTTTAGGCAGAGAGATTTGGGACAGACTAGACATGATAACACGATAACACAATACATAGCCTCATTCCATGTCTCCGTCACACACCTATGCTGTGCATCTAATAATACTACAAGAGCATTCCCCTCATCAACCTGAGACTGTAAAGATATCGTGGGTCAAGTATGTATGGTCTAGAAACTGCCGCGCAACGCGCTGGATTTTGTGCACTGTTGTCGTCAGCCGTTTTTTTCTTGGAACGTCTGAACCACCGAGAACAGTGTCCAGGGCCCCCTGAAGCAGGTCGATCCAGTTCATTTAACTACCGTTGCTCTTGGCTGGTTGATCGTCGACAGCATTTACGTCATGATCAGCAGTCGAAACGAGAACTATGATTGTGTATGGTCAAGAATTTTCTATATTGTTCGATTCTGTACGTATAGAGGTGTGAGAATTGATGCCTCAAAACCGTCAAAGTCATCATTTGTTTGGTTTATGTATGGAGTGAACGGCTTCTGTGAGGAAAACGCCAGCGACATGGCCCCCGATGCGCTAGGTTTATTAGCTGCAGATCTAGCTCTCGTTAACGAATCACTTGCAGACACTCGGCCTGTTTCGGGCCTGCCCACTCCATTATCGCATGCATCTGTACATGTAGGACCGTTTGTTTCTCATGAACTTATAATTATACCATTGCGCGTCACAGTGAATCCATCTCGAGGCCTCTACTACGCATCAACTAATAAGAAGGAGAGTTTTTTTTTTGTTTTTGTTTTTTGGGATATTATTACATACTAGGTATATGTTAATTAATTATATGCGGGAAAGGGCAACGATCTTGTTCTTATGTGTTTTATCTTCATACAGAAACCCAGGCCCAACACCCTGATGAAGCCAACAACAACGAGAATACACATGTATCCGAGCAACATGATGTTAGGTGGTTTTCCCAAAAGCGTACGCCCGTCCCACGTGCCCAAATTCAATTAAATAAATAAAAAGCACAAAACTGGTTGAGAGCGTACAAACAGCGGACAATGTGTGGGCCTATTCGCTGCTTATAGAATTATAGAGAAAGCAGTGAAAAGAGAAACTTTTGCTCCAAACAGAGACCACCGGCGGCAGTAAGTCCTGCACTATCTAAGCCTAGATAGTCCTATCTAGATTCCTACAAGGCGTTGATTTGATTACGAGATATGCATATAAAGCAATAGTTAAGTCTCGCATCGACATTCAACACACTAGGATGCTACCAAGCTATACTTACATACAGCACCGCTCAGAGGACCCTACACAGGTTTAAGAGAGACAAGTGAATCGACGATCTGTGTTGGGTATCATGAAGATTTTATAAAGCAACAGCCTCCTCACATAGCCCGGTTCCCATCCACTCAAGACAAAGACGCATAAAAACACCAATAACTCCATATAATGCCCATGTAGAACCACATTCATGCGAAAGACACCTTCTTCTTCTTAGACTTTGTATTCGTGCCAGCGAGTACAGCGTCCGAGATGCCATCGTCATGGTCCTTGTCGGAAGTCTTATTCCGTTTCCTCTTCTTGCGCAGCGAGTCTTTCGTCTCGTCGAGCTTGGCCTTCTTTTCCGCCTCCTTCTTCTCGGTCTCGACGCGGCGCGCCTCGCGGATTTCCTCCATCTGCCGCGCCTTGATCATCTTGGACTCGATCTGACCTTCTTTGTCGGCCTGCACCATGGCGAGGATTGTGTTCATGCTCTCCTATTTATCGCGAGACTGTAAGCTTCCACACCATTTCCAATTGTACCAAACAGCTGTTAAAAATTCCGGCTGGTAACAAATCATATATCAACGTACCTTGTCGTCGACAAAAACCTTCCCTTTCTTCTTGCCCTTCGGTTTTGTGACGCCGATGGGCGTGATCATGTTCAATTGTGGGATCCCCAGCTCCTTCTCGGTATAGACCTTCTTCTTTTTCTTCTTCAGTAGATCGGCAATTTTTTGGCCCTTCACCTGCCTCCCCAGGGGTGCGGCTGTGGATTTTCCTGTGGGTTTACTCCTGGTCTTGGAGACGCCGTCTGAGGTGCCGAACTTAGATGCCTTGCTCCCCTTGATTCCGGACCCGTTCGCGGCATGTTTGCTCTTAATTGTGCTCGTCCTTTGTACCCCCATCGTGGAATGTGTGTACAATGTTTCCGCGACCTTTTGAGCGTGAGCGGTGGTGGTCGATATCGGTGTCGATGTGGCTGAACAAATGCAGCTCTAGAAAATATTTTGAGTAAAAGCACTTATCGATAATGCCACTGAACTTTAAAGAGGTTGGCGGGCAGGCGGGGCAGTGGTGGATACACGCGATAAGGTACACACGGTACCTAGGTACTTACAAGCGATCTCAACCAAGCAAAAGATCGAGAGCCTAGAGCAGCCTAAGTTGACACCTAAAAAGCACCACATTTTCAGTCACTGATGAAATGGACGTTTGCTGGTTGGTCAATTGGGATCCAGCACTCCATCGAGTATTTACTAGCATTTGGTGGTTATCAACGCCGGTTCTCGGAATGCGTCACCTAAAAAGTTGAAGTCGTAGATACGCATTCCGCAACGACGTACTCTACACAACTGTCTCCGCCTTCAATTTTGAGAAACGGTCTCCGAAACCACAGCCGCAAATATGGGGTCAACGACAAAACCTCGCTGGGCGGCTCTCGCCCGGGACACCAACGAGACCAAGATCCAGCTGGCGCTGAACCTGGACGGGGGGGCATTCCCGCCCGAGACAGACGCGCGCCTGAAGGCTGCCACGGAGGAGGGCCACGCCAGCCAGGCCAGCAAATCCCAGACCATCAGCGTCAACACAGGCATCGGCTTTCTAGACCACATGCTGCATGCGCTGGCGAAGCACGCCGGCTGGAGTCTGGTGCTGGCGTGCAAGGGTGATCTACATAGTACGCTACCACAGTCCCCTTTCACTTCCATGGTGGCTCTCTCTCTTCACTCAGCAGGACTTGAACGCATAGAATAGAAGCCCGGGAAAGACAGGAGAGACGAAGCAGAAGTCGAAGAGAAAGAAAGACCGAAACAAGCAAGCTAACACAACCATAGTTGACGACCACCACACAGCCGAAGACGTCTGCCTAGCACTAGGCTACGCATTCGCGACGGCGCTGGGCTCAGCCACGGGCCTGGCGCGCTTTGGCTTCGCCTACGCACCCTTAGACGAGGCTTTATCGAGGGCCGTAGTCGACCTCTCTAACCGGCCGTTCTGCGTGGCGGACCTAGGTCTCAAGCGCGAGAAGATCGGCGACCTCAGCACCGAGATGCTGCCGCACTGTCTTCAGAGTTTCGCGCAGGCCGCGCGGGTTACAATGCACGTGGACTGCCTCCGGGGCGACAATGACCACCATCGCGCCGAGAGCGCCTTCAAAGCCCTTGCTGTTGCTATCCGCAACGCGACGACGCGGGTCCCTGGTAAGGAGGGGGAGGTGCCGAGTACGAAGGGGACGTTAAGTGTATAATGTATACAGCCTAGGAGAAGAAGGAAGGGTGTATGATGATTCAGAATAGAAATTAAAAGGAAACGAAAAGCATTCTTTTGGACTTAACATCTGAGCTCGTTTAGTGCATTGATTGGGTGTTATTATCACTTCTCCTAAATGACAAACAACGCCCAAACTATTGCTACCTACCTATACGCTGCGGTGTACTCCTACCTTTCAGGCATGTTTCATTCTTTCTGGATAGCTACTTAATAATGGGCAAAATTTTTGAACAGATATAGACACACTTTATCCTCTATCGACGTAACTTTCGAATCAAAGGGCTACCGCTAGGTTATTCAACGCTATATACAGCTAATTGTACTAACATCAACAAAACACCACAATATCGCATATTCACTCAGTTCAAACAGTGTAGTCTGAACACGTTTCATCATTAGGTATTATTATCGACATCGTACAGACTAAGGCTCTATCCTATATGTATAGTTCCTGCAATCTTCTGTCACTCATTTCCTTTTCATAAAAATGCGGCGAATAACTGCAAACAAATATTGGTGGGACCCGTACAGGGTATGAATGTTTTCGATTCAGCCAAAGTAACGGTAAGAATCCCACATGAGCTATCCTACAGAGGAGAATTTTCCAATTCAATAAACGACCCTTGTTCCCCTTAGCGAACGTAGGTTTGCCCAGCAGGTGGGTAAGAGGTTCTATCCGGGTACGCAGTCTGGCCGTCATGTTGGAAACCGGACTCGCCGTACTTGTTGTAGCCACCTTCATGGCCGGCTACGGCGGTGCTCTCTGTGTTGTAACTGGGGCGAACCTGTTCAGGATGGGTATCTGCACGATCTAAAGTCAGTAAAGTTACTGATGGTTTCGGGAGCATGCAGGAGCAACGAGAGTGAAATCACGTTTGTTAGACAATTTTACTCCCGACATGTACTAAAAGGGGGAGACGGAAGACTGGTAGGATCACATACGTTCTGGCAGGGTGTTCGGGTTGATCATCCCCTCATCCCCAGAGCCCTTGCGACGGCGGAACCGGCTGAAGAAACCGCCACGGCGCCCGTAGCCGGATGTGTAGTTGTTAGCGGGACTAGGACCGAAGCGAGCCTCCTTGCGTCGGTGACGGACAAGGATAACCTCGATGAAGGCGGAGAGTAGGAAGAAGACACTAAATATGGAATTAGCCTTGGCTTCAAAGCTTGTAGTAAGTCCTTTTTTATTTATTTAAAAAAGCTATACTCACATCGCGATAATCGAAACTGCCAAGACAGCCTTCTCCATTTGGCAGATCTGGTGGAAATTTGGCAGTCCCTTGCCAAGGTCATCTGTGGCAGGACGAGTTCCGAAAAGCGTGTTTACGGTGTTATTGCACGAGCTAGCACCTCCTCGGTTCGCCTGTGCGACGTAGATGAAGGCACCCACGAATGCGATGTCGAGAATTATGGCAATAGCTGATGTGAAGGGATGACCGGCGAGGCAACACAGCAGCAGCAGACCTAAAAGTGTGTATAAAACACCTATGCCTGATATGCCCTCAACCGCTTTCGTCCATGTCGGGATATTGTAGTGGTGCTGCGCAGCGATTGCGAGAAAGTATGAGAAGAGTGCTAGCACTACTGCACAGCTGAGGAACTGAATGCCGCGGACAAACCACTGCAGGACCTTGAGAGCAAGTCCTGATTTGTTTCCCATATTGGCGATGGTTGTATGATGTGCTTGTACTCGTATCGTGGAGGTACAATGATGGTTGTGTCTGGTTTAGGGTGGTGTGGGATGTTGTGGGACGTTGTGGAATGTTGAAAGGTCAAATCTGATGGGAATCCAAGTTGTAGGATGTAACAATTAGATTAGGGAGGAAAGTAGGCACTTAGGGGGGCTTCTGGGAGGGGGGGATGTTGAAAGTATTAAAAGCCGGAAGGACGGCAGAATGGATATTCAAAACCGTCGATCATGAACAAGATGCGTCAATCGTTTCTTTATCTGCCTTCTTAGCCACGCTGTGAACTTATTTGCTTATTACATAGCACAGAAGAAACGAGAGGTAGTCTGCAAAAGGAAATTTCGATGACGAATAATTCAGAAACAGCTCCATCAAGATTCAAATCGCAAATGCAATTGCCCCCCACCTTTCTGCTTTGCCACTGCAAACGGACATCTGATGACATCAAGTGCCGAGCCTAACGAGTCAGTTAAATCCCCCGATTCGCTGAAATCAGAGCCAAGCCACACGCTCACGTCACTTTATTTGTGGCTCCCAGCTGCCAAGAGACCCTGATTTCCACCAAGCCACATGGCTATCTTGCAAGGGTCACTGAGGCCAACTGCTGTTCTTCTACATGAATAGAACATAAGTTGTGTATCTTTCGACGAATATCCAGGCATTATTAGTATACCTAGGTAGTCAACCCGACAGAATAAGTAAAGGTTCTATGTTATATATATGCGTGGCAGCGACTACTGTATATGTTTCTATTCGTGAACCTCAGTTAACCCAAACCCCCTACCCACCCAAAAAAAAGAGACTCTAGCTGATACTTGACGTTCGACTCCTAAAGTGGCGTCTGGCTAATACAGAACTATAATACCGAGCACGATGCTGAAGCTTGTGAATGATCGAGTTAGCGTAAATATTTGAGATATTTCTGGAGATATTCATAATGTTGGTGATAATTATGATGAGCAATTGGACTATCTATCGTACCTAGATTTATGTGCAGGACTGACTTCCTTCCACATCCCTCTTGCGTTATTCATTTGATCATCCCCGTTGTTCATTTCGCTCATTACTTATGAAAAGTAATTTGCACTGGTCAAGATCAGGTAGGTAGGTACTCTTAACTGTTCCAACCGTGCTTCTGGGCATCAGTGCTGCAGGGATACTACACGTACCGGATTGCAACTGTCGAGCTATAAAAAACACAGCCATATCCTTTTAACTTCTGCCTTGGCTCCTGGTGTTGTTGGGTATAGTTATTTTCACCGGCTGTGCTAGCCGAATTGACTGAGGGGTCTTGGAAGAAGGATGCTCCTTGGAGTCCGCGCCGTCGAATCGCCTCGGGTTAAGAAGCCAGCTCCTATTTTCATCATTTCGACTTTCCCTTTGCTTTTGCAGCCTTTTCTTTGTCGATAAAGTCCTTGATGATGCTATGCAGATCCCCATTCCGCCTAGAAAGCAGCAGGACATCGTCGGTGGTTATGGTCGACCGTCCTGCATGACGACTAAAACTCTCCAGATCTAGTGCAATATTTTCTGAAGACTCATCAATCATGGATTGAATTGATATATTGGACATCAAGGCGGCCTACCGATCTGAGTCCAAACCATTTCTGTCAAGGCACCGATGAACTGGGGAGTTACGTTACGATTTCTGCGTAACGTCTCCTCATCAACCATTTTGCCAACTGCGAACCACAGCGCAGCTTTCAGCCTCTGAATGCACACGACGCGCTGTCAGTGCAAAAGTTCTCACTATAATGGTATGCTTCTGAATGTTCACCTACCTCCTGAATATCTTCATCGGAGTTGTCTGCCATAATGCGGGTGGCTTGTGCTGCAAAGTGTAGAACGGGCAGGTTATTTATTAGTTGTTAAGGTGGACAGAAACCACCACCATCAGCTTGACACGCGACGAGCGAGCGCGTTGAGGGACTGAGAAGCTGAGGAGCTGAGGCGTGAAATGGTGGGGCTAATATTTTGCTTTCGAGTTGAGTGCTCTACCACTACCTACATGTAGGTACCTACCTAGGTAGTGTGGGTAGGTACCTAGTGTGGGTAGGTACCTAGGTAGGTAAGCTGCCCGTTTAAAGTAAGGTTCTGGAGCTGGGGACCTAGACCTGGACCTGGCATGCCTGGGACCCTTTCCTCTTGCAGCGGGGCCGGCGCGCCAAATAGTTTTGCTAGCTTTTATCCCTCGTTCGCAAAACTCAAAGCTTACAAAGTCTCGCAAACAGCCGAAAGCCCTATTAATCCTCTAGAACACCAATATTACCTCTCTCCTCTAATCTTGTGTGTTCCTTTCCCACCCGGCCGACAAAAAGTCCTATACTTTGCTGTGCTATTTACTCAGATCCACAACGCGGCGAACTCCTCACGATCGGCTCGTGATACATCATCTACACCACAACCACGAATCACCAATTCGCCTCTTCCTACTACTGCAGCCCCCAACTTTCGAAAGGAAACAATACCGATCCAACAATGGCAGACGAAATTGCCGGTCTCTTTATGCACTTGGGCGATTCGATATGGAAGCTAGTCACCTTAGTTGCGGATCGCATGACAAACAATGTTGGCTCGTCCGTGACCAACATGACTGCGCAACAGTGGATTCGACTGATCGCTATCGTGGGTGCTTATGCCTTGTTACGTCCCTATGTCATCAAAATGGGTGCAAAGTACCAAGAGAAACAATTTGAAAAAGACCAAGAGGAACTAGCCCAGATCACTCCTAATCAGCTACGCGGCCAGCTCGATATCCCCGAAGACAGTGATGAGGAGGAGGAGGAGCAAGGCGAGACCACAGCAGCTGACTGGGGAAAGAAGGCCCGAAAACGGCAACGAAACATGATTAAACAACTCCTAGATGCTGAGGAGAAGCGGTTACAAGAGACGTTCGACGAACAGGAGGATAAAGATATCGAGGAGTTCCTCGTCGGCTAAGGTTCCTCTAAGCTCAACAAGAAAAGTCTAGGTCAACCATATATAATATCAACACTATCAACTTCGATCGGCAACGAGACACCCTGAATCCCCCCACCGACTTTGAACCCATCTCTACACTAGCATCCTGTGGTCCCGATGGTTTGGTGAGCTGCAGGACTAGAAAAGCATTATCCTGCTGTTCACGCTTCTGTGGAACGGGACCCGTTATATTGCAAAATACGGGCTGGGCAAGTCGTAAAAGCTTCAGTGTTCCGAGGAATTGGTGTCTCTTGGGTGCTTAAGGTGTCATCACATATGCACCGTCTTCATATCCTAGTGACCATGTCAAGTCTCTCGCTTGGTGTTACTAATAATTTTACATCCGACAGTCAGTTGACCGATAACTTTCGAGTTTCATGCAAGCATTTAAGCTCCGGTGGTAAGACTGTTATGTATCAGCGACTTTGTCATACATGTCAACGTGGTGTTTGTCGATCTTCGCATCGTGCCCTGTCCGTCCGTGTAGTTGAATATCGAAGATACCATTATCGTCACACCCTTGTCTTTCCCAATGAAACCCTGCACTACCTAAATGTCGAACTGAAACCCACTACATAATCCTAAATAATGCATATGCCTGACAAGATTTTCAACAACCACATTGAACTCGGAGAACACGTCAATTGTTCTCATAATACGATCATTTTATAGATCTAGGAGAGCTCTCATGTTCTGGGTTTCTGTCGCTGAGCCCGTTGTACAACGTCCGGATTTTCCGACCTTGCTTACTTCGTGAATAAGGTTGCCAACGAAGTTCCCGCGCAACAATCGGCCTTGTAATGATCCGCTCTGCTGTCATGTCCGTAATTAGTCCAGAATTGTTCGGCAACAACCCAAGGGATCATGGAATTGATGAGCAGGCGAATGTTCGTTCGACACTTCTTCGCAGGTCCGAGACTGGTGACAAACTTCGGTCACGGCGCAAGGGGCCGGCTTTGACTCGACTAAACTGCCTGGCTCTGATCATCGGCCTGCAAATCGGGTCCGGGATTTTCTCAGCACCAAGTCTAATTAGCCAGCAGGTCAATTCCCCTGCAGAAGGCTTAGGAGTTTTTGTCGAGCTGGGGTTGCTTGTGCCGCCTTCCAATGGCGGAATCCAGGAGTACTTACGGGCTAGCTGGGGTGATTATATGGGTTACTTATTTTCCTGGATATGGGTTGGTGTAGCGAAACCGGCCGGGAATGCTGTCATATCCACCATCTTCGCAGATTATCTCCTCAAAGCTTTGCGGCCGGCCGATCCGATCTTGCCGTGGACCACCAAGATCGTGGCGCTCAGTTGTGTAGCCTCACTTACGGTTATCAACTGTCTCGGTGCAACAGCAGGGGCGAAGGCCGCTAACGTATTTATGATGCTCAAGCTTGCTTCTCTTGGAAGTATTATTATAATCGGGTTTGCAACCTACCTGCTCGGCTATGGGGATGGGGTGCCCGCATCTCCAGCTGGATGGTTTGGATGGTAACAAGCAAGTCCCAGCGAACCGAGCTTATGGGGGTCTCTTGGCAGCTTCTCCACGGCTGTGTTCGCAGCTCTTTTTTGCTATGGAGGTTGGGAGAGTGTAGGCTTCCTCACCGGAGATATGGAGAATCCTACCAAGGATCTCCCGATAGTCATCAATGGGGCGATGACCTTAGTGATCATCGGGTTCTTCTTGATGAACGCAAGCCTATACGTATGTTTACCGTTCGATGTGATCAGAGAAAGCAAAGCAGTAGCGGTGGTGAGTCGTCCATTTCCTTGGCTGGCGGGTACCAACATTTGTAGACAGGGCTGATGAGGCGACAGGAGTTCGCAAATCGAACAATCGGACCATGGGGTGGCCTCATGTTCTCTGTCGTAGTTGCCATGTCAGCTATGGGTGCGGCTAACGCAAATATGTTTGCCGTCGCGAAGCTCGGTGTAGCAGCGTCACAGCGTGCTTATTTCCCTCTAATACTGGCAAACTTGCATTGTAGTGCCGCACGAGACGAGGCAGCCTACCTTCGCCGGGCGTTGCCATGGCCATTTCGGCTGCCCGTTTTAGTCTTTGCAAGGCTGACGCGTAGACTGCGGTGGGAGCATTCTGTACCTATGTACGTCCGTCTCGCATCAAAGTGATGATGTGTGCCTGATCCGCAATCCAAGTTCCTTCTTACTGATACATACTAGTTTTGCCCTGTTGTTGAACTGGGTCCTTACATCGTTCTTTATACTGGTTGGTAGCTTTAATGGGCTCATTACACTTATAGGTGGACATCCTTCTATTCCCTTCTGGGCAGGACATTTATGCTGCGACTAACACGTAGGCAGAGATGATTAAAGCTTTCTGCTACATGATGTCGGTTTTGGGCATATTCATCCTAAGACGACAGGTGGACAAACAGGTCCCAACCGGATCTAACCCTACGTACAGAACATGGATAGGGAACCCAATCATATTCGCGTCTGTCAGCGGGTTGTTGATAATCAGAGGAGCGTTGTCTGCACCACTTCAGGGACCGGCGATCATCTTTTTTATCACCCTGGGGTTAGCTGTACTCTACAGAAGGTTTAGTCCCCGCGCTCATGAGGCACCTCCGCCCGTGTAGAGTGGATGCTCGGATGCCTCACATACTTCGAGGTGGTCACGCGAGTTACTCACCATCGAGGCAACATTGACATGCAATTTGGTGACCTACCTTATTAGTTGCCCAGTGGATCCTCAAGGTTGAAAATCATGGCAAGGAAGGTTTGCACCGCGTGAACTGCTAGGGTCTTCGAGTCCGTGAGAGGTCCCAAAACTGTGGTAGTTCATATTGCCTTGTATATCGCCGGCTTTGGCACCGCGACAGATAACCTTCCCATGGACAAAGGGGGCATCTTACATGGCGATCAAGAGAGTTTTTATCCGAGCCTCTTGGAGAATTTATCTATAAACAGGATGCCGTGCCACTTTGGGTATCAAGACGGTGCTACCAGAGAGCAAGTTACACCTTTAGCGCGCGAAAACAGTCATACAAGTCTGACCTTAAAGTACAGCTTCTAGAACTTGGATCGATAGACTGGATGATATGGAAAGAAGTCCCAAGAATATCCACACCCTTGCGGCATGCAAGAGTCAGACCGATCCGCCTCTGATCTTATGATGGCAGCGCGCGGAATTCACCATTACCTGCTGTATCCGGATTTCGTCCTGCTCCTCCATATAAAAGCTATAACTGACTTGCGGTTCCGGCCGCGTTACCCGGTACGGAACGGTTCCTAGTGGAGTTGGGCTTTCACCGTTACGATGATGAACATGGAGAACTGCATATAGCATATGCCTATGCGGGCCTTTTCTCGTCCGTGGGGTCACTCTTCTCTTCGGTGAGGTTGTGGATCTTGGCCACCATTGTTGACAAACTGCCATTGCATCTGCTTATGGTGGGCCACACTATCCTTTCGTAGTCGACAACACAGCGTTGATGGCAGCGAGCTGTCAAGAAAAGGGAAATTTTATGGAGTGCTGTAGCTAGCCGCGTATTTGCGCAACACATCATTTCCCTTGGACTAACATCACGGGCGGCAAAGCCACACCAAGAGCTGCGAGAGATCTGGGTAGTAGCATGGCGCTGGTAGCACTTGAGCTCCAACTCAAAATTGGACCACACCACACCACACCACAATGCCTGCAGGAGACACCGCCCGGCTAGTATTCGGATGAAGCCCTGGGCGTCACAATGGCGACAGCGGCGTTAATGCTAGTACCAGGGGTCGAGATAAGAATACAGTCTGGAGGAAGGCGACGGAATCGCTATCCACTGCATACGCAATATCAGGCGTTACTATCGTGAATAATCAGGGAAGTAACCTGAATATACGAACAACAGGTCGCAGAAGAACCCCTGGTTCAGAATGTTCAGCTTGCAGCTCTTCCGCATAGGTACTCCTCACACAAGATGTGCAGTGATGATCAATGCAGGCCCCTCTTTACCTCGTCAACGCATATTGGACTAACAATAAGCATCGGCCCAAGGACTGACCACCTCTCGAGATCGAGGAACCTGAAGGATGCACTTCGCTCATAGAACATGGTAGACGCCATACTCCGATCGCACAGCTGGGAAAAGGCGTCCGAACGTAACCCGCCAGTTGGTCTGAATTGCGAGTAGGTCGAAGCTCATAGGCTCGATAGTTAACCCAAACACGGCCGTGAACGAGCGAGTGTTAGTATTACGTATTGTTTGTTTGCATTTCTTAAGAGTCCAAGGAGCATCATCTCATCTAATAGGCCCTCGAACGTTCTCACTTCTTCCTGCCCATCTATTTCTAGCAAACATACCTAGTTCTTTGGAGAACTCACCTACAAAATTTTAACATCTTGCCGTTTTGGCTCGAGTACCGTATCTTCAAGTCCTAGGTAGATTCCAGTCCTTGTCACCTTCTACCCCTGTCCTTGCATTCCCCACTCAACCAATCCAACACGTCCTTGTCGTACCGGCCCGTTGTTACGTTAAAGCTGGACAGCCCCGCGGTCAGAAGGATTCTGGAAACCAACTTGCCTTCACTCATGGGCTTTCTGATTGCATAGAGTCTTCTTTATGCTAAATTTATTACTTCCAATTCAAGCAAAGAAGATTCATCGCCTTGTTTATACACTTTTGTTTTCCCCCTATTGCTTTAGCTTCTATTAGACAGCGGCATTGGTGGCTTTGCCGTCGCTAGAAGATAGTCAGCGAGGCTGTGTATGAGGATCTGGCCCTTTCAGCTGCATATTTAGCATTTAGCGATCAGAAACGATGTCCTGAGCCCGTTCTCTGACTCACGTACATGAATTTCGCAATATGGGTGAACATGACATTGAGACTTTGTTGCAAAATGGCTACTGGCCAAATTCAAGGGCTAGAAGCCCAGATCCAAGGAGGTGAGTACTTGACATCGATCAAATCCAGATCGCGACCGCTCCAGGCACCGGGCACCGGGCACTGGGCGGGGTCCTGGCGATGACAACAGGCACATCTGGAGGCTGACATATCTTTTTGCACGTCACAGCTTAGATTCACCTCACCAGTCGAGTTACTCTCTGCAAGACGATCGATCTGTCCCAAGGAAGCTACCTTGGAATGGACGTCGACAAAAGCTCCAGCACCCACCACCTCCGAGCGTTGAGGATGAAAGCGACGCATTGGCGAAAGAAGTCGGGTCGGTCGTGTCGAGCATACCAACCGAGGAACCAACGCACCGTGGTGACCCCGATCAATACCCAATAATACTACCCGTACATGAATACAACCCTGAGAGACGGTTCGTACTCGTGTCAAATCTATCTGACTCATCATCATCCGAGGTGTCGGGCTCGGAAGGCAAACCTAGCCGGCGTCGCAGGTCAGCTGAACGACAGACCGACCCAGAACCAGCCTTTTACGAAGCAAACACTGGTCGCAAATATGGGCCGAGTCCGTCTCGTGAGGATAAACCAAGCAGAAAGAAGGAGACGCGGCCTGAACGCGATAATCGGCGTAGCAGGCCCGAAGACCTCCCTCCCATAATAACCGATGGTGGGAGTGAGGGACGGCCACATGACACTCGACGAGCAAAGTCGACGACGAGGACTGACGTCCGTGGTGGCGATGACTACTTCTCCCCTCGTGTCTCCTCTGCGAGCTCTCGACATCACCGCGAGAGTTTTTTGACACCGGAGGTCATCGAACACGCCACGAACGGGCGTGATCGATCATATTACAAAGGCGGATCTAGTCCAGATCCTCAGGGCCGCAACCGTTCTGCTCACCCTAGTGATCAGCACAGCCGGAACCCTGCAAATGAACGCAAGCATAAGGAGAGAGAACCCAAATCAGCTCATTCAACCAGTCCTACGTTTCAAAAAAAACGCACATCAGATGCTCCCAAATACGCCAGGCAGGGCTCAAAAGAGACTTATGAGTCATCGCGTCAATTTGTCGATGTACCTTCTCCAAAGCCTGAACGCAAGGCACCGTCTTCGACGCGTTCTCACTCTGACCGTGACTCTGCCTCACAACGTTCCTCAACTACTACAGAAAAACGGGCTCCACCACAACATAACGATACGTTCTACTCTAGCGAAGATGAATCTCGGCCTCACGCCGGTCCTCATCGAAGAAGATCAGCTATGCCAGCAGGGAAGACCGAGTACTTGAAGACCCCTGTGGAATTAGGGAGCACAGATCGACGGAAACCTAGGGGACCGTCACCATTACCCTCGCCACGGGTATCTCAGAACTCTCTCTCAGACCCATATTCGAGCTCTCCGAGTCCCCGCAGCGCAACGTTTCCAAGGGAGTTAAAGCCTCCTCGTGATGATGATCACGCCGAGCGACCCCTGTCTCGGGCCTCGACAACGAGGGGATCTTTTACCGCGGCCCGGGGCGGAATATCAGTCGCAGGAGCAGCGACAGCAGCAGCAACAGCGTCTGCTTCAAATCCAAGTGCAGTGGCCGATCATCGTCGTTCTGCAGCTCCCCCTCCGCCAAGAGCAAGTTTGGTGACAGACTCAAGGCCGCTGCCTTCAACTCCATCCGCATCAACCCCAGCTCAGCCGACTTGGCCACCACCCAGATTTGAGCCCTCTCAAAACAGCACAAGCTCTAATCAACCAATCAGTTCCTATAGACGTTACTCAATCGAAGTGAAGAATGGCGAGCTCCCAGATATACCGCAGTGCCCTCGCACACGCGAAGAAGTAGGGCACATGGACTGGTTGACGCTACCGCGGTGCGACAACTTCAACATCTGTCCGTCGTGCTACAGCGCCAACTTCTCGTCGACCGAGTTCGCGCACCACTTCGTGCCGATGCCATTCCGGCCGCGCGACCGACCACTAGCCTGCGACTTCGGCACATCAGAGTACTACCGCATCGCGTGGCTATTCACGCGGAAATACAGGAAGCCGGACCTAGGCCTATTCCACAGTCTGATCAAAATCGCGGTCCAGAGCCAGCCGTGCACGGGACACCGCGAGGTGTCGCGTATCTGGTATTCTATCAAGGACCCGCGCACCAAGCAGCCCGTCGACGAGTTCACCGTGTGCCACGCGTGCGCCAAAACCGTCGAGACGCTCTTGCCGAGCCTGACGAGCTTGTTTGTACCCCTCGATTCGCCCGCCGAACCGACGCGCGGCGTTTGCGCAATGCACCAGGACCGCGGGCACGACCGCGGACGGTTCCTTCTGTACTTCGACGTGCTGGAGGGCGCGGCCGACCGCGCGCTCGAGACGCAATCTGCGCCAAATGTCCAGGCGCTCGCGGACCGCATCCGCGAATTCGCGGCGATCCCGCCATGCCCAGACGGCCGCAGCCTACGCAACGCGTACTGGCACACCATGCACTCGATACCGGAACTGAGCGTATGTCCCGAGTGCTTCATGATGGTCGTGCGGCCGCTGCTCGACGACCGCCGTGGGGACCTCACAGTCGCAGGCGATTTTAACTATGTACCCACCCGTATCCCAGATGGCGACTGCATGTTGTTCTCGGACCGCATGCGCAGCGTATTTGATCGCGCGGTGAGGAAGAGGGATCTGGAATACTTGAAGGCAAAGGTTCGCGAGCGCGCCTATAAGGAGCGTGAGTGTCACGATCGTCTTATTGCGGTCCAGCGTCAGGCCCCAGGAACTCCATGGGCTGAGGCTGAGACTGAGCGTATTGAGAAGGAGTGGAAGAGATACGAATAATATCCATTGCATTTATTGGGGCGGATGGTTAGCTCTGCTTATGATATCAAAACGGCGGGATGGGAAGGAAAGGAAGGCGGATTGGATGGCTAATACGATATATCGGTTACGTTGGATGTGATATTTGAGGAAAAGGTAAGATATGGCGCCATCAGGGGAGGTTCTGGTTCGGGAGGTTTGGCTTGGTGGGAACGATATGGAATACGTTTACTCCTCATGGCATATGGATGTACGTAATCGCTCAAACAGCGATATGAGAGCGGTTGGATAAATCACGAGTAATGATACATGGGTAATAATAACATTCATTTTCCAGATATGTATTATGGGCTTCATCTTAGTACGGTGACGCTGATATCTGTAGGCTATAGGTATTGACGTCCTCAAGAGGATCTTGCAGCTTAATATTGTACTTAGTCCAACGTTTGTGGGCCAATAGACCTCTCATTTTGGCTAGGATGCTCCGAAATGACATATCACTGACGGAAACCTATCCCTGGAGCGATAGGCGAGGATCTAGTTTAACATGAATCTTTTATATTGCCATGAGTTGATAGGTATCACTTCTTCCTCACGAACAGGGTAACTGGTTGAAGTCGGCATTGACTATCGAACTGCCCTGTAGCACTATAGAATCAAATTATGAACCGGGTTACTGGTTCCCGTTCAACTGCTGTGGCTGGCTGGCTGGACAAGATCCCGTGCACTGCAACATTCGAGGTCAGTAACATACTTTGCCATCTCGAGCAAGATCCGCAAGGCGCTAAAGTTTCGTTCGGGGAGCACGCAAAGCTCTCAGACATGAAGCATTTCTAGCCCCGAAGCATGACTGGAAAATACTTACGGGAATGCCAGACGACGCCTGGTTGTTGATGTTTGAGCAGAGGAACTTATCCGCCGTCTTGCCGTCCTTGTTCTTGATATCGACGTTTTGGAAACTGAACCCGTCGCACGGGGAGCTGGACGAGCAGTGGATCGCGCTCGCGACGTTGTATCGGCTTGTTCCTGTGATGTTGATCCAGCGGACGTCGCTAATCTTTAGGCGCGAGGAGTCGCAGCCCGATGATCCGTAGATGCACTTTCGAGGTCGAAAGTTAGTGGTGTTTTTCTTTCGGAGCGGGACTTATAGGGGTTTGGGGTTGGGGATTGGGGAGTATGCAGAGACCTAGAGGCAGGGATCCGGCTTGAACAGGGCTCTGGATATTACTCACAGGTGTTACGTAGATAGGCTGGTTCACGTCGGTGAACTTGAAGTTGGCAAACGTTACGTTCCGTACGTACCCGGTCCCCGAGTACGTCTTGATCCACGCCGCGTTCGAACTATGAGTGCAAGTCACGTTATCGTAGTATATGTTGGACACATAATCTGGTTGTGCCGCGTTCGACCCCATCGATCCGATCACGGCGCATCCGGACTCGTAGCAGTGGACGTTTGATACATATACGTTGGTGCTGTTGCCTTTCATGCTGATGCAGTCCTAGAGTGGGTCGTTAGTTGAAGAGCAAGCGATTGGTGTCGCTGATACTGGCTGGGTACTGATGCGCGAGACTGCGATTTCCAAGGGGAAAGAAGATGGGACGAGCAAGAGAAGCGAGAGTCTTACATCGCCGCATGTAACTGTCCAGTTCTGCAGGTAGACGTTATTGGAATTCCACTAATGGAACCAAAATCAGTAAACCCGTAGCTAAGGGGATATGGCACAGGGAGGTTTGATGCGCTCCTAAAGTGTACTGACTGTGTCTATTCCGTCTGTGTTCACCGTACTCCACTGGCTGTTACTTGTCGAGTTCATGTCCAAGTTCGTCATGGTGATATTTTCGCTATAAGCGACGAAAGTGTCTGTAGATAGATGACTGACGTTAGCTTGTGAAAACTAGGAAGTAGAATAGTACTACTATGAATGGCCCGTCGCAAAATGTCATAATCGCTACTTTCATTCTGGCTTTTCCGAGTCCCTCGTCCCGAATTCGTTGCTTGCTTATTAGTACAATCTGCTGATTTCTCGAATTCTATCTGGCAAGGGAGCCACCTATCATGCTCATATATCCGTGTCTACGAACCCAAAAAGACAAGGACAAGATAGAAAAAGAAGGTATACTCACGCCAAAACTGGCTCTGACGCCAAGTAATTCCATCGATGAGGACATTCTTCGCATGCCACAGGGTAAGACTAATCGGCCGTCCATTCTGATTACTATTGCCGCGATTCTGATCATACCAGAGCTGGCCCTGACCATCGAAGAGAGCCTTGCCGAAGCCGCGCATGCGAATATCCGTGCCCCCCACGCGCCAGGCAGCGCTGCGCCCGGCATACGTTACAGGAAGGCTGCTGCGTAGCCAGTACTGAATGTCCGAGGACCACCGCAGCGTGCCGTGGATCTCGATGTCGACGTTGTTGAACGACAGCGTGTCCATCACTTTCCCGATGTGGAACAGCCCCTCAGTCAACACGATCTTGCCGTTCGTCCCACATTGCTTGAAGGCATCTAGAATCTGCGGCGTGTCGTCGGGCTCTTTGCTGCCGGTCACGGGGAGCGGCGTCACGGTGCATGTTGACCCCGTCACGTTCAGTTCTGCGTACGCGAGGGCCGGGAGGAGACAAGCGAGGAGGGTAAGAGCCTTCATGGTCGCCCTTGTCTTTCTAGCTGGAGTTAGATTGATATTACATCCCCATATATGGTATGTGTAGGTCCTTGATGTGTTATACCTACATGAGTTGCGTTAGTTACGAGTTCGGTTATACCCTCTCAAGGTCAAGGGGACGATGATGCTATCACGACTTAGCGAGGCGCAAATAACTTAGGAAGGGATCTAAGCAAGACTGTATGTGTTTATATTCTTACACAAGCGCGCGAATAGGTAGGCTAAGTAACTAGGCGAGACTAGACAGACACTGATACCCTCATGACTGTGCCCCTGATAGCTCTCGCGGCAGCTCCAGCCACGAGGACGGGGTTTAAAGAACATGCGACGCTGCATCATTGGAGGATGAAATAAACTTCTGGCAAGTACAAGTATTAAGCGAGGCATAGCAGGTATAGGTTGAGCCGCTCGGCTAATGTTGAGGGTGGCACGTTCTACAGATTAAATATATACGAGTTCTTGGCTCAGCGGTGGACCAAAAAAGTGACACTCTTGACCTAACAACAGTCTGGGTTTAAACATGTATGCTACCACCAAATTCGGGCTTATTATGTACAATGCTTGTCGCTGATTTTTATACTACTTATAAAAGAATAGAAAAACTCTTTTTGATTTAATTACGGTTTGCTTTGGTGGTATCATCGTCATTTCTATATGTATAAGTGTTAAGGGATTTGTGTCAATTTTTTGCCCACTGCTTGCTTGGGTCAAATTCGATTCGACGAGGACAAATGCCACCCCCAATAAAGTCAACGTCAATAGAAATAGTTGGAGAATTTGGTAGCATCGATGGCCGTTCTTGGTCTGCTAGCTAAGGTGAGCCTGCTTTACCATTAGCTGGGTTCTATCATGGTTTACAGTTTAGGAAATCTGGGGAAGCGGAGCAAGAGGTTTCGTGTTGGGGTTGAAGATATCGGTTCAACGGATAGGTGAACTAGACTTTTAGGACCTCTACTCCAACTTTCACGTAAAACCCATAATCACTGTATCAAAGGGAACAAGAGACAAATAGTGACCATAGTTAGATAATGCATTGCTTAATAACAAACGCAAATGGGCGCCTTTCGTCTATTACCAGTCTATAGACATTTTCCTGAGCCACCTCTAGTAGTGTCCTCTTCGTGTCGTTCGTTCTTTCATTATATTTTGATCTGCACCAGTCGACGGAGTTAATCCTAAGCTGCCTGCGCAATTTTGTTGTTCTGTTGTAGAACAGGGATTTCATCATCGGGTGGTGGCCTTGGGCACAAAAGTCAATATTGATGATCGAATCGAAGCGGTATTAAGAAATCTTATGTAACGATATTCAACCGAAGAACGCCGACGATGATGTTAAATGACGATATATGGGTATTTACTTTCCAAATCAAATGCAACGCGGACTGCAATGCACACTGTGGAAAGCTTACTTGAGAGGATCATAGATCCTATCCTGGATAAACTTGGTCAAGGCGACGTCACCCCATTCTTCCCACTCGATCCACTGCTCTTCGGGCAGCATGCTGACGCCTTCTCTGCGGGCGGCCTTCATCACCTCACGGGCGACGACAAGGCTAGCATCTCGGACACGTTCGATGTGTGGGTAGATCAAGCCCTTTTGAATTTCATCTGCGTTGAGAGAGTCCGCAAGTGAAGCTGCCGAGACGTATACCATCTCGTCAGTGACCTTGGATGCCTTAGCAAGGATGGCACCAAGACCTAGACCAGGGAAGACGTAGACGTTGTTGCCCTGGTTAGGCCAGTATGTGACGGCATGGTCACCAGATTTGACGGCGAAAGGCGAGAAAGGAGAACCAGAGGCAAATATAACAGTGCCTTCTGTCCATTGAACAGCTTGCTCGAATGTGCACTCAGCCTTGGTGAGAGGGTTGCTGAGGGGGAACAGGATGGGCCGTCGGCCGGAGCCAGCGGAGTCGACTGACGCCTTGAGAGCACGAACGACAGATTCAGTGAAGACACCGAATGTAGCCGTCAATCCGACGAGAGCTGAAGGCCTAACGTATTCGATGACTTCCTCTAGAGTGCGGAATTGATGACCATCATTGTCTGAGCGGGCAAAATACTTTTTGTGTTCTGGCAACTTGTCACCTCTGTCCCATGTTACGAGGCCCTTGGTATCAACGAGCCAGAACTTGTCCTTAGCGGCCTGTTCTGACAGTCCGCGGCGAGTGTAGTACTCGACCATCTGTTTGGCGACACCCACACCAGCAGAACCAGCGCCCATGAAGACGAGGCGCTGGTCCTCTAAAGGCACACCTGACAAATTCACAGCACCAATATAACTTTATGAGGTTGTGCCATTAGCAAATCGTCCATATCCCCTAAGAGGTGATCAAAGCGAGACTTACCCTGCGAGCACGACGGCACCAGTTCCCTGGATATCGTCATTGAAGCACTTATAGTCGTTCCGATAACGGGCGAGGTAGTTGAACGCCTTTTCGGTCTCAAAGTCCTCGAACTGCACGAGCATGTCGGGATAGACATCTTTCACTGCCTCCATGAACTCGTCCACAAACTCTTGCATAACGGCAGGAGATGGGCGCTTAGCCCGAAGACCCAGGTAGAGCGGGTCTTTGAGGTTGTCTTCATTGGCGGTACCAGCATCTAGAACGATGGGAAGGGTCTTGTCGGGGTGGATGCCAGCTGCTCCAGTGTATAGAGCGAGCTTTCCAATCTAGTAGAGTTTGTGTTAGTTCCAGTACCGGGGGGCGGAATATTGGTTCAGACACAACTGAGACGGAGATTGCTTACGGAGATCCCCACGCCATTGACACCCAGATCACCCAAACCCAAAATGCGCGATCCGTCCGTCACGACGCAAATCTCAGGGTTGGGGTTAGGCCAATTCCGGAGAATCGTCCTGATTGACTTCCGCTGTTTGATTGAGATATATAGGGCTTCTGGACGGGTATAGAGCGTCGAATACTGCAAGCAGACATCGCCAATGGTGGGTGTGTAGACCAATGGCATCAGCTCACGAACATTGTCAATGAGCACGCGATAAAAGAGGTCGAGATTTTGGCTCTTGAGCGTGGACAGATACAGATATTTGTCGATGGGGGTTGAGCGCGATTGAATCATCCTCATACATCTTGCGACCTGAGTCTCGGTATTCTCCATGGCGTGTGGTATTAATCCCGTGAGGTTCTTGGATACGCGCTCCTCGGGGGTAAAAGAAAGACCTTCACGGAAAAAATACGTCAATATCTTGCACGAGTTGCTACATTTGCACATAGAGTTTGGTAGGACGTTTTAAATAGGGAGCTTGATTGATGCACACCTTTGTTCCAAAGAGGTTCTCGCAGTACTTGATATCCACCAGCGGCCGACTTGGGCACGTAGTCCGTAGACCGGTACTGCTTGACCTCGCCATAGTGGTCTTGGGCGTAACCTCTCAGTCCATCAAGGGCAGCCATTTTCATTCGCTGTTCAATAGAAGCAATATCAACTGTGGACATGGGGTTGAAAGCGGATTGTCTTCGCTGTAAAGACAAAGAGAGTCGTTTACTTGTAATAGAAGTATGAGAAGAACGTCCGGAAAATATAGACGACGGAGAGGCAGAGCGAGGTGTTGATATATCTGATCTGGCTGTGCTGTATGTATTATACGCCATTGGTCGTCTTAGGGCGTGCCGAAGCAAGAGAGTTGTTGGGCGCAGACGTAATATCGAGCTACTAGGACTAGGACTAGCGCCACTAATCTTGCCGGTGGCTGCAGGTGATAATGTGTGGGAGAAGACGGGCGGTGCTGATGAGGGTTTCCCCTTTCGGACAGGATCACTACCTGGAATGCTACTAGAGAAAGGACCGGAATGAGAGAGACAAGGTTCGGGAAGATGATAGAGGTTATGGTGGTAGCGGTAGTAGTGCGCAATGTGACCTGATGGATGATGAGTGAGAATGAGATTATCAGTTGGCTGTCCAAGTCCGTCAACACCGATGCTAGGTGGGCTTCTTAATAATAATAATCCAGTTGTAGTACGAGGTGGCGGACCGAAGACCCTTGCTCTGGGTGTCCTGGATGTGAGACCAAGGAGTTTCGCCATCCCCTTGGATCCTACGACAGGGGGCGTAATAATAACCTGTTGCAAGGACACTCTGGTTTCGTTGAGGTTTCAAGAACTTCAAACACAAGCCGAACACCTGTGAAAATATGACCAGTGAATTTCGGAGCGAAACGAATAAAGGAACCAATGTACGGCAGTAAGAGTTGGCTATCCCAAGCCAACTTGGCCCCGAGACTTCGGGCGAAGACGACAACGACAACGACGACGACGATAAGTAAATAATGTACGTACGTAGGTATTGGGCCCCTGGGGATTAGAGGTACCTGTAAAACGGCTTTCTCTCGCGCTGTGTCGTAGGCCGCTTACACGGCAACAGGGGCTGCCTCGAAGACCAGACCCCAAGAGACAAACCTCCCAGAAAGGCAACAGTTACCTCGCCTATATGGAGAAATTGGGGTCACGAAGTAAATCAGGAATTGGAGAAACGTCAAATGATCAAGTTTTGAGAAGGTCTTAACATGCCAATTTCCGAGAATTCTTCTTCGTTTAATTCTAATTGATGCCCAAAGTCATCTTGCATCGTGGCACAGTCATCAAGCTCTTCGTCCTTGAGAATCTCTTGACTAATAAGTGACAGCGGACTGAAATTTCGTTGGGGCCGGTCACCGGCGTCGGGAACTAATGAAGATTGTCATTATGTTAGTTGGTCACGGCACCACCTATCACCACAGCTCTCCATCCAGCATCCTTGTAGGGATAAGAGTACACTAAGAATAATATCTTTTCTCCCAGGACGAGCCTGATAATTGATTACGGTTTTAGGGGATGTCCAATAAACAAACTTGAAAAGGGTAATATTGTGGGGTTAAGAGATCAGTGCCAGAGATATCCTTAAAAGTTCTTTTCCCCTGTTTACTGCCCGTTCACCGCTCACTTTCCCAAAACTGAAGACAAGCGGGAAGTTTATTGGACGACGCTTGTTTGGGCGCATGCAGGTCGGTCGATGCAAGTCCCGGTCCGTTGGGGTTGATGGCCGCAAGATGGGATTGATCGTCGAATAGGTGAAGAGCCGATAATAGAATCTAACAGACACAAAAATCAGATGATTCAATTGTTGAATTAAATAGCATGTAAGGCTTTCAGTGTATGGCAGCATCGGAGGCCATCACTCAGAAGTTTGATGAAGGAGAATTGGATCTTAACCGCTTACGACGGATCAAATCCCCGGTGTGGAATTACTTTTTTTATTAGCAATTTTTCATCATCTATACGTATTCCCTAGACGATCTATTAATCTAGGTATGCAGATTTATCATATATTCGTATATAGATGTGACGGTACTTATGTTGGCAGAACCACATGACCATTATCCTTCAGCAACTTGTAGCCAAATCTGTGTTCGACTTGAAGAACCTCGTGAAGGTAAAACGATAAACGTTCGCTCCAATGTCAGCGGGAACACGACCGTAGTCAGTGGATCCGCTATGGAGAGAGCTACTGCACATTGATGGATACAAAACCTACTGCATTAGACTCCCGAGTCGACTTGCCGTCAGTGCGATGGTTGCTCGGTAAGCTCGACATGTTGCTATTTTTTACTTTTTATCGAGCTACGGAACGATATCCGGAACACCAAAGAACACCTAGCCAAGTAATAGTATTTGCAGCAAAACACCGTATTTTACTGGTACCAAAAGCAGCATAGGTTTTAAACTAATAACACTTCATGGTTCTTGCATCACAAGTTTTATAACTGCATACAACTAAGTTATATCCTAGTTTTTCTTACTGCTTACTTGCTGTATTGTTTTCTTTATTCAATGTTAGACTTGCGTGTAGCCAAGCCAGCCGAGCAACCGACTAACCGACTGACCGATAAAACCAGCCAGCCAGCAAATACCTAATCCATTGCCATAGAGGCTATGGGCCAGGCCCAGGCCCAGGCCAAACATAATCACCTGCATAGCTGTGCATAGTTAGTTGATATAACAAGTAGCTATGTTTGGTGCATCAAGATGTACTTGTTTTCCAGCAAGGCTATACGTGTACCAGAAAACTTACCGGAGCGAATAAAACGTGTTATTCTACGAAGGGACTTGCTATTACAAAACGGATGTAAAACCGGTGTTACTGGTATTCTATGTATGGGTTTACCCAAAATCATCTGACAAAGAGCTCGTGCGTCATATACAACCGGCACGGCCGAATTTCATTTCCAGTTCATTTTGTTCTCGCCCCAGCACTCGCCCCTTCGACTTTGAGCTTGGGCTGGTCCGGTGGTCCCTATAGGATGATCAATGGCGTTACGAACTCGGACCGGCCCTAGAATCGAGAAAGGAAGGGTTCCAGAATTCGGACGAAAGACCATTTCAGCTCATAGCGAAACATGGGGCTGTTCGCAACGGGTCCAACACGCGAGCGATCCCTGCACTCCTATACCCCTGTATAGTCCCCAATATGCAAGACCCGATTTCTTCCGATCGCCCTACAGTACCGTCCTGCTGTGGATTGGGACGAAACAAAGCTAGGCGGCGCTTGGCTTTGCTGTACCTGGGCAAGCTAGGATCGTTTGGAGGCTTTGATGGATTCTCCAAATAACAAGCTCCAACTGTGCACATCCAGAGCTCTTCGCCCTCACGACGATAGTAACAAGTAAGTAGTTTTCCCCTTAGCTCTGCATCACACTCTAAAGCCTTAAGGAGTACATGCTTTGTAGACACTAATAGAGACAAGGAGTTTCCATGTCCGACACATGTTCCCTTGTATTAGAAATTGATATGTGATGAGCCGCTTGATGGGGCCATGGCTCTGACACGGGAACACCCCCCTCATCCCCACTGCCCTCAAACACCTGCTGGTAGCTTCACGAATGCTTCATCGAGATATCGAGCTTATGCAGCCTTATTAGTCTGATTCACAGATTTCTTATCGGCCTCCACTCATCCCATCTCCAGTACAACGAATTTTAGCATTCTAGAGTCTTTTGTTTCCCCTTTTGACGTGTCTCGGGAGCAAGAGTTGCCTATTCAGGGATTTTCTACTCCTGCGACTCCTGCATGCTCCCGAAATCTTCCAAAAATGAGCCCGGTTTTTACCATAAACGGCAATTACTAACTCCCGATTTCTGAGTACTAATGTCTGCTACGGCGAATCGGGACCCGCGATTCACGGTTCATCCTTGAGCGGCCGCCTTGCCCCCCAAATCGTGATCCTTATCATCGTGCATTATAAGCTTCTTCCTTGAGTTCAGCTGCATTGATATCTTGTCTCATATTTGCTTTAGGGAGAACTACAGTTGCTTGTACTACTGTCGGTACAAGACATGGAACGGAATCTGCATCATCTCATGTCATTTTATGACAATCCGGCTCGCAGGATCGTCGCGAGATTCGCCGTGAGGTGATCCTCTTAACGGAATGGTCAAGTCTTTGCCCTCAGTACCCAAATGGAATTGCCAACTCCGTTGGCCTCGGAGATCTTGCTCTCATGGTTTCTCAGCCCCCCCCCCCCCCCCACTAATTGACAGTTGACATTCAAACACATTGCATTATTCTGAATGAATCTAAGTTGAACAACTTTCACGGTCAGAAACTGAACGGATGGAATCCAATATACTCGACAATCTGCAGTCAAAGGTCTTTCCTACAATCTCCCTACGCCGATCATTATCGGGTTCAGATCGACGGCACATGTTACTCTACGACATATCCCTTGGCAGGACAGTCTGGTACGGCTAAATCTACAATACAGCAACGGGTGATTGCCTCGGAGTGCGATTTATTCCGGTTTTTGACGACGATACTGTTGATCAGACCTTGCTGGCTGATATACGCGCCCACAACGTATTCTCACCTGCCCCTTCCAAAACAGCGGAAACTAATAGTTGGAGCTACTGTTACATCGTTGCAATGTTGGCTGTAGAGGACCTGAACAGCGAATTCTTCGCTCCACCTAGCGTCGCTTTGACGTGCATTGTAGGTTTTACATGCCTCCGCACATGAGCACCATCTGCTGAAGCTTTTGAAATACTAACATGCTGCACTGCGTAAGCCATATTGTGTAGGAGTAGACGCCGGTATAGTAATCAGTCACATATGTTTCAGCAAATGCAATTGATAGGTCCTACAATTTAGGAAGAGCCGTCATCTCTCCATCCCACAAGGTTGGAGCTAGGAGTTCCAGCTAAGGTGACTAGATGACTATCCGAGTCACACAGGTGTAGCTTACCTAGGTGTAGGCATATCTAGTGACAGGTAGCTAGAGGTGTAAACTCCAAGATAATCGTTGCCACCGCTAGGATTCCTATTAAAAGGCATGTGATCTCAAAAGATTATTCGGACTTGGAGGTTTGACAGACTCCCTTGATGATCAATCGTATCTTTTACAAGCTTTCGGCCTTTGGCTTATTTCTATATGAGCCGGATATTGTGGACAGGACACGTGGCATAAGGCACTTTGCAATCAAGATGTCAAGCTAATAGACACTCAGACTAGCGACATCACATTCGTGTATATACTAAACGCACATTCTGTGAACCTTAAGCTCATTGGTAGCCAGCCAGACCACAGATGGCTGAACTATAGTGGTGAGCGGTAATCCACCGGCTCCGAGTCAGTAAGCGCGGCAGCGGTGCCGTCCCATCTCATCCAGATATAAAGGCACAGCTGGCGTGTCAGCATACTGGTTAGGACTTGTCAATGTATCAGTCAGAGCTAGAGTAGTTTCTAGGTACTTACTCTCAGGGGCTCGGTCATATCCTCTTTACCTGCTTGAACACGAATTGTAGATGCTCCCCTCACGACATCAGAATCCTTTCTTTACGCCGTCGGGAAGAGCCGGGGCACTACTGATTGCTAAAATGGGCTTGGAGATACGAGACTCCCCGCCTTCCCCGTGATTTCCCCCCAGGTCTCCAAGAACGGCGAGGACTAGGCCCCGGAAATTCCTCCGCAACAAGAGCCCAGGCGAGTAGGTCGAATTGGAATGGCCCCGATCTAACTACGCGGGGAGATCAAAAGATTCTTCTGGTGTGAGTTATGGGATACCGCCACTCGGCATCTTGTTCTATATCTTGACTACTCTAGAGGGAGAACTACAGGGCCAGCAACCTATCTCTGCTATGACAGTCTGTGCTCGCGCAAAGATCCACCGCACAGTCGAGACGGACGGAGAGCGATGATAATCGTCCCCATCTAGTGGTCGTGGTTCGGGATATGGGCTTATTGCCTTAATCCGCTTTTCTGCCTGTCTCCGGGGATTGAGCCCTCGTGTGATTTGATAGCCATTCCTGAAGTTCAGTCAAAGAAAACAATATCACCAGCTCAGTACATCCCGCCGTGTTATTGGCCTACATAACGCGGAGCACTTCTGAGCCGGAGCGCTGGATACACTGCCCGGAAGGTACGAAAGAAAACAAAATGGCTTGCGCTTATGAAGGATGGAGTATTAATGTTTTCACCAAACTCTAGAGCACAGAATAGACAGGCCTTCTACTCGTCGGTTCTGGTCTGCAACAAATATTAGTGAAAAAGAACCTATTGCTAACCAGCAGCTCCAGCCAGGAAGAGCAACGGCAATGCACGAGTGAGCAGTCTCTTTCTGTGATATCTAATTCGTGGGGACCAGAGTTTCCATGCTGCGTCGCAGAGTACTATAGTAGCGAGGCAGCTGTAGAAACCAACAGCCAACAGGACAGTCTCGATGCACCAGGCTCCTCGTAATCTCAAATCTTCCAAGTATCACTTTTCGGGCAATTAATTAACGGAATCCTTGTTGTTGTAGCCATCGGCTTCGTCGTCTTTGTGCTCTTGGTTCTGGGTAGTGATGACCGACCATTGACGCAGAACTCTTGAGAGCAGGCTCTGCTTGTGGCCGCTGCCTATGTGATTAGCATTCGTGCTCTCCTGTAACCATAATCGTTCACCTCTTCGGAGGGTCCACCAATATTTCCAATCGTTGTCGCCGCTATCGTTGGACGCACCTTGAAATCTCCTGCGACATGGAACCCGCAGAGACGTATTACCATAGGTTTACAACAAGCCTAGGTGGATGATTGGATGTGTTCAAGTTCAGGATTTGATGATTTATTTAGGCCACGTCGAGCAACTCCTCGGTAGTAACACCATTGTAGGTTCCATTGTCGCACAGATCGAACTTCGAACGTTTGATCTAGTTACTATCAGCATCGTAACTCTGTGGGCGCTGTGACACTTTCTTCTATGATCTTAGCCAAATAACTTGAAAGCCTTTAAGAAGTATCGCATCTGTACCCGGATTATTAGGCAGTCAGGCTGCGCTACGAATTGCCTATATCGATAGAAGACCCATCGAATGACACCAACAAGTTCTATTGATAGATCCGAACTCTTATTTTACATCGGTCCTACCGCATATAGTGACGATTGCACGTTGATTGCTTCTTTATTTAGGACATCATTGCTCTCAACCACTAACCTCTGCAGGCGAACACAGGATATCTAGAGCGGCCTGAGAAACCCAATGATAGAAGTCTTTTACAACTATACAAGCAGTTGCTAGATTAATATTCCCGAAAATGCTTCTAGGACCACTTTCTTGTCTCTTATTGGCATGCCGTATGGTTTAGTGTTACCTTCCGGTACGACCTCTTTCACGGCGAATACGTCATACATAGCCGTTAACTGTCTAACGTTCGCGAAAACGACGACAGACAATACATATACGCTTACAAACTTTACTGAGGCCAGCACGACTCCTCTGCTCCAAATTAAGAACAACAGCTGGTATTCCTCGACTATGAAGCTGAGCTTCGGGGATGGAGAGGATTTCATAATACCCAGCGGTTTCCAAGTTGCTTTATCCGTATGCATGAACGGATGTGATGGTTATTCGACGCCCGAAGAGATTCAGGAGCCAATGGAAGCCTGTAGGATCGTCTAGGAGTCACTCTCCAGAACGGGCATGGACCACATCGACTGTGCTCTGCAAAAGACTTACGTTGATGCCAGTTACACATGTACCTCATTTTCTGATTGCCATGTTACTAGGGTTCATCACTCCAAGCATCGACCTCCAGGATCCTATTTCTCAGGCTTCTATCTGGATGACTCGTGGTTAGCTCGTAATTATACAGCGTTCGATCGTTGTGGTGTTGCCGCTTCCGGCAATTTCATCAGTTTGCTAACCACATACTTTTCGTTACCGTAGTCTCGTGTCGTAGATCCTCGAGCCTCATACTACTGTCAAGCAGTGAGACAAGAATCCGGCCTATATGCGTCCTTTTATTTCTAGTACGGTATCTATCGTTGATACATCACTTCAGGCTGTCGTCTGTTACGTGTACGAGAGTGAGATTTATAGTTATGAAGATGCCGCGGACGAAACAAGCTCTGCTTATAAAAGTAATGGCACTCTATGTACATCAACATCATCATGCCTCGAGACCATCTATAGCATTGTGAAGGGATATCTCCGGTAATATTGTGCTATATGTTAGCTTGGGGCTAATAGGGTGCGATATCGGGAATAGCTTATGATATAATGAAGCTGCTATATAAGCGCCAAGGCCATTTCGGAGATAAGTCGCTCACTAAGCTCGTAGCGTAGAATCTTCAGCAGTATATTGTGCCGTTGCTGCCATTCATATCGTGATTATCTGTAGTGGGTTGGAGAAGAAAGAAGAAACGAGGGAGTTAGTTTACCCGACTGAGTAAACACCAATTAGTCAAGAGGGGTTTTGTTGATGATATCATGTCATGCAGCTATCCCTTTGAGGAGTGATTCAGCAGCAAATCTGCCAAGCGCATAATAGGGCCTCCACAGTATCCCTACTAACAAATTTTGGTAGAAGTTGAGTTAGCTAATGTTATTACTGGTACTTTCGTTATCTGCGAAATATCACCAAGCTAAAAGTACTGTTAAATACAATATTTCTATTGGGTGCATTAAGGCTTGGCAGATATACTGCTAAATCACTCCTCAAACGGATAGGTATGCAGCATATGGATACCTTCGTTCTCCTCCAGACACCATTCATTTAAAGTAGTGATATGTACTTTTCTTGAACCCTTTTCCAATCGTCTCAATAACTTCAAAGTCATTCTGATCAACTGCAACTACGAGATGACGACTAAGATATTCCTGTACGTAAACTACCCGACGTGCTGATTTCCCAAGTCTGTACACACTAACCACTCTCCCAGTACCGGTGCCACTGGTCAGTGCCCAAGTTCCCCTCACCCGTAGACAGCTCATGATGTGCTGCGTACACATGCGACCGCTTTATACAAAACGGTCTATATCAGTTGCTGATGATAATCTACTAGGCTACATCGGTGGTGAAGCACTTTACTCCTTAAACGAAGCTCATCCCGATTTTGAGTACACCTTGCTCGTGCGCAATGAGGAGAAAGCCAAGCTCATCGCCGGCCAGTATCCGAAAGTCCATTTCGTATATGGAAACCTAGAGGATTCACACGTTATCGAGAAAGCTGCAGCTGCGGCCGACATTGTAGTTCGTACGTGTTTTTAGTAATATTAATTGTGTGCAAATTATGGTTCTGACCACAGCTCCAGACACGGCCGACTCTTCTGACAACCTTCCTGCCGCCAGAGCTATCGCCAAAGGCCTCTCCGAGGGGCACACTGATGATAAACCTGGTTACTGGATTCATGTCTGCGGAACCAGCATCCTGCAGTGGTATGACTGGACCCACAACAGATATGGGCAGTCACCGCTGCCGGAGCAGAAATAGTGAGTGAAAACTCGGTTTCACACTACTTCACCTCGTATCATAAGAGCCATTACGCCTGAGAAGAATCGATATGCTTGTTCTATGAACTGGTACTCTACCGACTGAGAAGGTTGACTGATTTCAATATAGTCATGATATCGACGATATCGACCGGATCCTTACCTTTCCGCAAACAGCACACCATCGCGTCTGCGATGAGATTGTGCTGGCGGCCAACCAGGCCGGCGGAGTCCGAACCCTAATCGTATGTCCGCCGACGATATACGGCCCGGGCCGGGGGCCTGTCAACCAACGCAGCATCCAGATCTATGGCATGGCCAAATCCACGCTCGAGAACGGATTCGCCCCCGTTATGTCTGGAGATGGCTCACCGGAGTGGGATAACCTGCACATCCACGACCTGGGGAATTTCTTCGTGCTCGCGGTTGACGCCGCTCTCGACCCTGAGAAGAAGAACAACACGGAGATCTTTGGCCCACATGGATACTTCTTCCTTGAGAATGGTATACACAAGTGGCGTGACGTAGCAACGCAGATTGCAGAGGAGGCGAAGAAGCAGGGCTACCTCCCTGAGGCAAAGACCCAGGAAGGCGATCACAAGGGGTACGGAGCCAACTCCAAGGGCGTCGCGGCTCGTGCAAGGAAATATTTTGGTTGGGAGCCGCATGGCAGAAGCCTAAAGGATGAAATCCCAGATATCGTAGCAAGCGAGGCTAAGAGCCTGGGAAAGTAAAGCTTAACACAAGATAGTCCTGTCTCAGGAGCCAGTAATATAGCGTGAGAATCAATACTATACTTATTCTAATACTGTGAATCGCGAGAATTAGCGCTTAAGGAACTCTACAAAACTCCAGTCCCAAATATCTAAAGCAATTAGAAACACCGCGTAGTCCCTGCCACTTTCCGGGTTATACGGTTGGACATACAATATTGATGATAAATTGCATCAAACGACAACACAACGAAAGCACTTGAGTTCCATAATTATTCACCGGTGGCTCACCTTTGTAATTCCTACATCCTGCGCTCTTCAGCAACTCTCCTCTTCTCCCATCGACCACTCTATTACCATCTATCATCTCTCATACCCCATCTCACATTGTTACCGATATATTGATCCTCGCATTTAGTCTATGACTCGAATAAAAGTATCTGGCTCCCATTTCTTGTTAATCTCCAAGCTACCTATGACCAAGCAAGCTCACAATTGACCATCCATTCAACGCAAGTTGAAATCCACCTCCGTTAACCGGCTCGGTTAGCTCAGTTGGTTAGAGCGTCGTACTAATATTATATATAATTATATAACATTGGTAATGCGAAGGTCATGAGTTCGACCCTCATACTGAGCAGTATTCATTACTTTTTGTAGGATATAGCGACTGTAGTGGCTTACAGCCTGTCATAGAACAGTGATGTTTTGGATGCATTGAAATTTATTCTGTGATTTTTAGCTCGACCCAGAATAAATTCGTTGCTTTAACAGATTTGAATGCATAGCTACGCTTCAGGAGTGTTATTCAAAATACTATTTCAGGAAGAGTCCAGAACTCCTTGCTTGAATGTATTTAAACGGCCCGTATCGTTAGCGACTTAATTCAATACAATATGTTCGTTTAGGCCTGCAGACTTGGCACCGAACTACTATATTGTTAAGCCTCTCTGTGATAGATTATGTGGTGTCGGTTTAGTGAGGTCCGACTCTTCTATCATCAGACCTCTACACCGTAAAGAACATTATGAGTTGAGTGAAAGTTGCGGTGATCCTTGTCGCCGATGGGTACCGGAGCCGGTATAATCAAATGACTCTATTGAGTTAGGGCGTATACAACAATAGAAACGTTGATTGGTTCGACAGCTTAATTTATTGCCCTTTAGAGTTAAAGTAAAATTGTCTCAGAGAGTATCCTTGTACTTAGCACGGCCGACCGCAATCCCTCCGAAGTGACCCGGGGTTGGCATAGGAGAAGAAAGATTGAATAGATATATTCGTCAAAGCTGTAGTATTCGGTCCTTACATATAAATACGCAAGATTCCCTTTAATTTTGGGGATGATAGACTGCATAGTACGGATAAACTAACGTGTTTCACTCCTCTTGAATTCACGTCTCTAATGTTGATCAAATCAACACGCCAAAGCGACACCCACTCAGCAACTGGCTATAAAGTCAACATGCCTAATGCCCCAGTGAAGATCGGGGTCTTCATCCCCGGCGAAGCCCAGGTCTTAGATCTAGCATGCATCGATGTATTCCACATGATGAGCAAGGAATATTTATCAATTATCCCCATGATCCCCAAGCATATCGTCGACATCGCGCCCAGCGTCCATATCTCCTATATCACCTCCCCTAAGACGAAGCCGATGGTTCCGCTTACAGCCAATATGACCATCCGCGCCACGCACGATATCACAGACGCGGAAGTACAGCCCGGAAAATTGGACATCTTACTCGTGCCGGGCCCAGACCCCAGCGCCAGCTGGGATAAACCTATCCTCGACTTCCTCCAGGCACATTCCAAGTGCGAGACCACGGATGTGCTGAGTGTTTGTACCGGCATTTTTCTGTGCGGTGCCGCGGGCTTGCTGGATGGCCGGACGGCGTGTGGGCCTAGGGGTATGCAGGATATAATTCGACAGAAACATCCGACTGCGAAGCTGGTCGGCGACAAATACAGATGGATTCAAGATGGCAACTTCTGGTCTTGTGGTAAGTTCCCTTTGACCCTTACTGATATTGATAAGGACGTGGTAACGGTTGACAATATTTAAAGGAGGCATTACGAACGGAAACGATCTCGTAGCTGCGTACGCTCGAGCGGGAAAACACTTTCCCTCGGCAGTGGCCGAGATGGCGTGCAAGATGGCAGATGTGGGAGATCGTGATCAGCTGTATTCTGAAAGTCAGACAGCATTCACTCTCGGGTTTGTCTGGTTGATCATAAAGGGGTGGTTTACTAAGCGCCAGTGATACTATGGAAGTCAGTGTGACAAAATGTAAGATATGGTTGAAATTGGTAGTGACAAGAGCAAAGGGCCGGTTAGTCAGTCAATAAACATGCTTTCTATTCGCTGGCCCTAGCCTCTATTGTTCGACTTGAGTGACTAACCAAAGCACCCTGTTGCTGTTTAGCTTCTCATTTCAATATGTTGCAACGGAAACCCATCTGTCGGACTGATCATTCCATGTATGTTCCTATCATAGGCAGAATAAGCCATTATCACCCGCGGAGTTCCAGGCTTGAACGACATCTGAAGTGTCTGGGATAATCATGAAATATGCTGCATAAGCACAACCTGCAATCTCAAGCATTCGGATTTTTTGGGTAATGTAGACTCGTTGCTCGCCCGTATCTGCATTGCCTCTGAGAAGCTCGTAGAAGGAACTTATCCAGCTTACTGAAAGGCTCAGTGTCAACATTATCGACTGCAGCCTCCATCAATTTTCAATACTCGTATAAAATTAGCCTTTATAAAACTCACTCAAGGTTGGGATATGTATACCGGTGATGTGGCGTCGTTAAGGGCTTTCTTCTAGTGACAATGCCAGAGACCTAGTATCTACTATGTTACTATTTCTTCATTGCTCTTTGTGACCTTGTGGCTCCCGGCAATCCACCAGAGCTACGTGTCAAACCTCCACGACCCAAGTCTCCAGATCGAGAGTCGCGGTTCTATATTTACAAAGAGCTTGCTGCGTCAAACCCCAAATTACGAGATGGACCCAGCTGTGATAGCCCAAAGGCAGGCTTTTGAAACGTGTCTTAAATCGCGAAGTCCTGTATATGCCACTAAGCTGCCTGACGACCACGAAAGTGAATCTTCAAGCCCGACCCCGGGTGAAATAACTCCAGGCCTCCCATTTTGGGAGCACCGCCATAATGTCCCGAAGTCCTTTAGTCAAGGGGATCTTATCAAGATATTACTGGCTACCCGAGAATAATCCTCCCCTGCCCTTAAGAAAGGGGAACTCATGTTGTGGGAATCTGCGCGTCAGACGATAATCAAGCACTGGCCGATATCTCCACAGCACGAGACTCTTCCAACCTCTTGTACTCACCCTTCAAGTAGACGACAGAGCAACTCACACGCTCTT
Organism: Xylariaceae sp. AK1471; assembly: GCA_023159215.1. Classification (NCBI taxonomy): domain Eukaryota; kingdom Fungi; phylum Ascomycota; class Sordariomycetes; order Xylariales; family Xylariaceae; species Xylariaceae sp. AK1471. The sequence goes on along the minus strand of JAJKLI010000009.1, from coordinate 556,012 downwards.
AGCTGAGCTCCCTATCGCGCTTTACTTCGCAGAAAGAAAATAGCAAGACTTGCAGACAGCCAAGGCTACAGCCGACTTCAAAGTTTTAGAAGTCGAGCTGCAAGAAGCGGAAATCGAGCGTGCCCAAAAAAAAGAGCGCAACTACCGTCAGGCAGACCAGGTCGATTTAACATACCCAAAAGACAAAATTACCGGATTAAATCAGGAGCTACAAGTTCAAACATCTACGCAAGAACCCTGCTTAAGAGATTTTACTTATAATATCACAACCTTGTAGTTTCTTAACCACAGTTTTCAAGTAAAATAAGTAAGGAAGCAGATTCAACTGCTGCAAAGCTTAATCCTGCTAATAGAAATAATTAAACTAAATACCCTACTTATCCCAAAGTCTGTTACTAACTCTATCACTTCTATTACGGATTCTTGTTACACTATGGTGTATATTTTCTTCGCCTCGAACCGAAGACCCTTTATTTCAGACATCTGACTATTTCATTTGTTTTTACCCGCCCACTCCCGATTTCCGCGATCTTTTTCGCGGTTGTCTAGAAAGGTAAGTGCAAACAACGGGACGATTTACAGTTATTAGTAAGTACTGAACGGAAAAAAAAAGTACTCTATGGAGATACGCTTACAGAGGGACAGCATGCGGAGATCCAAGATTTAAAAGAAGCATACAGTCGGACGTGGTCCAAGTTTTAGATGCTGAGCGCCTGATCCATCTTCTCGACGTCAAACATCTACCAGACTGGTGATATCATGAAAAGAGCCTGCGCGTGGAATTAACAGAAAGAGGTTGAAGTAAGATCCTAGATCTTCCGCTTCTGTATTTGTTATCTATCAGTTTAAGTCGCATATCATCATATAAACTAGCTGCAATATGAAATGATCATTTTCGTGCAAATTCTCAGTAATTCTATGTCTTTTTGTCTTTCATGATGGCGACTTGAAGCTGGCCATGACTATAGCTGTTATACCAAGCCAGGTGCCGCTGACAAAGAAGGCGTGATTTAGCGAGTAACTAACCATGTGACCTTTAATGCTTTTTTTGCTTCTTTATATTTTTCTCAATAAACGCAAAACGGGTTTCAAGGCGGCTAAGAATAAGCGCTTAGGTTGGTGTTTGTCAAACATGCTTAATATATCTATGACTATATAATGGCAAGGCATTTCTGTCAGAATAGCGATTTCTGTATCTTAACTCGCATCAGTCTCATTCAGTTTACCAGATATTACCGTCTCAACTTTAAAGATCATGGATCAGTCATTAGAAGCCAAAAACAACAACAACGGATAGAACAACAGCGAACAGTCCAACAACGGCCAGTCCAATGGCAGTAGCCAATTAGGAAGAGCTCCAACTGTGAAGATGGAGGAAAGTGGATTTGAATCCATCCTCGGAAACCTTCCTCCTTTGACCTAATGCAATAGCACGGACGATGACACTTGGGGAAGAGAGACCTTTTCTAGATTGGAGTCTACTCCATTCCCCCAACCAGAAGGAGAGGATGATTATTACGACATTATTACATTACCGCGCGATCCAGACATCAAAGGGAGAAAGGTGGCTGTCATTGGCATAATCTACGGTATCCTCGCGTTTCAGTCACAGTCCTTCTTCCTAGCCTAACAGCTGCGAGGGACCACTCTCGCGCTGTTCTCGTGAAATTGAGCGATGCGCCTGTATCGAAAGCAAGCTTCCTAGCCCACGCGCCTAGCGATAAGAAGCTCCTGCTCGCTAGCAACGGTGAAGACCTGGAAGGATACGACTGGGAAGACCTCGAGCCATTCCTCGTTGCTGTCGATGTCAACAAGTCGATCACCTACTGTATCGGCCGTGTCAAAAGGGATAAACATATAAATTTTTGTTTGACATCGACACTCGAGAGAAAGCTAGGAGGCTAGAAAAACGTCGATACACTGCTAAGTACCTAATAGCAGTTGTTAGGACAAGGGAAGATTCCTAGGGAGAATAGGACGAGAAAGGCAGACAGCAACGATGACGAGGCACATAAAGAATATACAGAAAAGTTCTTTAAAAAGTGAAACGGTGTTCCACTTCTAATAATCATTTAGTAGAAACTTAGATATATATGTTAAGCTCTTTGTTTTTATTTTTTTCGCTTTATGTTTAAGCGATAGCTTAGATATTCTTAGGTAATATATATAATTAATACGGGTTTAAACCGTTTCCGTGATCTCGAAAGTCTTTTGTTGGAGACTCTCTGGCTTTGACGCGCAACCGAAATACACAAACATGCGCCAGCCCTTACCAGTGTCTTTGGCAGAATCCAATGCTTGGCACCCCGGTAAGCCAATCTCGTCTTTGATTGCCTGGACTTCACGGCATCAGCAGAATCAACTTATATGTAGCATTCAGATCAAGCCGAAGAGATCGTCGTGACCATGTGCCACGAGTCTACCAATCGGGCACGGAGTTATTGATAATATGAATGCGTCATTCGCTCAAGGTGGAATCACGGAGTAGATGATTCCGCTTAGAAACATTAACATACAGCGCAACTTCTACCCGAAGTTCCCGGTAGTGCCATCGTTGTTGCTACGAGTGAACAGCGAATTAGTTCCTAGATCAGGGTTATACTCTTTTAGGATCGGCCCTCTGATTCCATTTGTTATGGTTATAGCTGAGCTGTCCATTTCCTTGCATACTTACGCGCCTCGCGCGTGACATGTATATTCGAAACTGTTCGACCTTAGGATTTTTGGAATCTTATAAGTACGGCCATCTATACACCTTGGCACGACTCACTTATCTTGCCTTGTACAACTAACAAACAGCCAGCCAGTGTATCACATACTCGTTACATTAATTATGAAGCTGACAGTCTCTTTCGCGCTCTTCGGAGCCGCATTCGGCCATTGTCAGTACATCTCCTGCAAGGTGCTTTCATGATACTGATTTCCTGTCGAAGATACGTTCCCAGGCCTCATTCACAATGGCGTGACCGCCGCCGATTGGTCGTGAGCTACCTCGTGTTATTAGTTGAGAAGCCTGGGACTAAAGCGATGTGCAGATATGTTCGGCAAACAACGAACTTTCAAAGTCACGGCCCAGTCCAAGATGTGACCAGCTCGCAAATACGATGCTACGAGCTCTCCCCGGGTACTGGTGCACCAAACACCCAGACGGTCGCTGCTGGTGAAAAAGTCGGTTTCCGAGTCGACCCCAACATTCAGCACCCTGGACCTCTGCAGTTCTACTTAGCCAAGGTCCCTTCTGGTGCGAAAGCAGCCTCTTGGGCCGGAGATGGCAACGTTTGGTTCAAGATTTACCAAGATGGTCCAGGGTTCACGTCCTCGGGCTTGACGTGGCCCACCCAAGGCACTACCCAAAGCAACGGCCCGACCACTGTTAATGTGACAATCCCGTCGTGCATTGCCCCAGGTATGCTAATCCTACTTTTTTCAACTGTTTAGGAGCTAAAAGCACAACCTAGGGGACTACCTTCTTCGAGTCGAACACATCGCTCTTCATTCTGCAGGACAACAGGGCGGCGCTCAGGTAATTGTCACGAAGTAACCGATACCATAGATCTCAATATGCTGATGAAGTCGCAGTTCTATATTTCTTGTGGTCAGTTAACTGTTACTGGTAGTGGTACCAAGACATTCAGCGGTGTTGCATTCCCTGGTGCCTACAAGGTTAGCTGCCCTTCCTATGATCGAGTGACGTATATACTAAGCGGACAAATATAGGCTACTGATCCTGGTATTCTTATCAATATTTACTATCCGGTTCCCACTAGTTACACCAATCCCGGGCCTGCTGTTGTCTCTTGCTAGACGTCACAGTATATAGTAATCTATCTATCACGGAGCTCACGAATATGTGGGTTCAAGCGAGGGGATCACCTAGACCAGAGAGCTCATTCGGGATCGGCTAAACAAAGTGTCCGGCGAGTCCATCTACTTAGGTCCTTTTACTCCTATAGAGAGAACTTAGACCTCAAATCATCTGCAATATAGTTCTAGGCATCTAGTATAACCTTCTATGTAATTAATTGCTTCCATGGTCGGGAATTAGTATTTTAGTACTTAGGACTAATTTAGTACTATGATAGGAATATCTGTAGTGCTGCGACTGTCTTTATAGCCTTGCGTTCGATTTCCTCGATATGGGGTTTCCATCGGAGGGCCGTGTCCATTGTGACTCCAAGATATCTGCACGTTGATTTTGGAAGAATCTCTCCCCATGGGCTCTGCGATGTCTGTTGTATATCGATCCGCGTTCTTGTTCTCGTGAAGTGCGTGAGCTGGAACTTGTCAGGTGCAAACACGGAGGCGTGGTTCGTGGCCCAGTCCTGTGCTTTTCATGCCGGTATAGCTGAATAAATCGGTCGTTTGAAAAGTGTCTGGAGTTGTAAATCTGATCGAAAAAGCCTCTACGATTCTTTCATTCAAGTATAGCCCAGCAGATTTGGCGACACTGCTCGATATCGGCCGCGACGTTAGCCACGCGGCTTGGGCTGAGGACAAGACTTTCTAGTGGCATTAAAAAAATCATTTGGTGAAAAACACTAGACCTACGGAGGCGGTGTCGAGACTGTTATCATATCATATTGGAAAAGGCCGAGTAGAAGAAATCAAGGAAGGATAGATCTTGTTGGTCGGGAGGGTAACGACTTACGATGCACAGCCTGATCCTCTACGCAGACCGATGCAGCTAATAGAAATATTATCTGTACTAGCAACTTTAAATGACGAAACGGTAGCGATAATCTTACCTGCATACCTAGGTAAGTTGGGATAGTATATGTTATGAAGTTCATTTCTACATGACAGAATCAATTAACTATCGGCCACATGAGAATTGCTTTGTTATTTTTGTCCTAAAATATACTGAGTTTTGGCCTTCATTATTCCTTCTACTGAAACGTGCCTGTTTACGGAGCTACCCACCAAATTACTTGAATAATCTCGGTATAGCATACTTGAATACATTGTCTGGGTCATACTTCTTCTTCAGCGCCACCAGCGTATCATAATGCGACCCATAGACTGTCTTCAAGTCGCAATCGTCCTTATCTACAAGTGCAATGTATCGCGACTCTACGACGTTGTCCGGATCTTTTTTTAGTAGATCCTTCTGAGCAGCACAAGCCCAATCATCAGACTTCTTCTCTAACGCCGGGTCTACCGTCGTCGAACAAAGCTCGATCATGTGGTGCGACGTTCGATTACCAAACACCGACTGTTCATTCGGCTTTGGTGAGCGCAGCATATGATTTGAGATGCCCGCGCCACCTCCTGGGAGTAGGCTGGTGTGTCTCGCTAGGATCGCCGCCGTTGTCGAAGTGTAGCGCTTGAAACTAATCGTGTGAACGCGCCCGTAAGATCCCCATGCGACAAGCTTTTCGTTTTCTTCGCAGTAACTTAGCAGTGTTGTCGGCTTACTCAGTTTCATCACGCAATGGCCTAACGACGCGAGTTTCTCCATCCACTGGTTGCCCTCCTCTTGATCTTGGCCAACCCAGGTGGCCGCCACTAACAATACCTTACCTACACCAGGCAGCTCAATGCCAAAGGGTTGCAGAGAAAGGGCTTCCGGGATCGCCTTCTCGTCCGCCAATTTCTGATACGCCCCGGTGAAATTGGCCCAAGCGGCGTTCATGTCACTCGAGTCATATACCAAGGTGGACGAAATGATCTGGTCCCAAAAAGTGTGAACAACTTGTCCTCAATTCCTGGCGGGAACGATTTACCTCTTTCAACGGGTACACCTTGATGGTTAACCCTACGATAACGCCGAAGATGCCGCCGCCACCTCTTATGCCTTTGAGCAATTCGTCGTTTGCTTCCACAAGCTCGCCCCTAGCGTTCACGACATTGGCGCCTACGATCTGGTCGGCACCGAGACCATACAGCGCCGAAAAGGGACCGTAGCCGCCAAGCGTTGCCCACCCCACGTATCCTACACTTGCGATAGTACCGCTAACTCCCCCATCAGCAACAAATCAAGTGAAGTTTTCATGCCTGGCCCAGGGCACTTACATAGGAGTAATGAGACCCTCCTCTCCGAGGGCTTTCGTAAGGCCCCTAAAGAGGATGCCACCACCGATGTTTGCAGTCGTCTTGTCCTCCATGATGTTAACGTAGTCGATGTCGCGCATGTCGATCCACAGAATGTCGTGCACCTGGGTACGGCCTGCGCAATCATGACCACCTGTGCGGACGACGAATTCGACGTTGTTCTGCACACAGTACCGTACTAGAGTTTGTACATCTTCGGCGTTTTGTGGGCGGGCTATAAGTGCGGGTTGTACGCCGAGTCTCTTGACGAAGCAAGCTCGTACAGATTCAAAATCGGGGTGCTCGCGATGGAGGAGCTTCGTAGTCGATTTCTGCTTGTCTAAGTATGCCTGCAGAGATGTGTGTAACGACGCCATATTGTTTTTTTTTTTCTTTACTGAGAAGTCTTCATTTCTTCTTATGGGACTGCGAAGAAAATGAGAAGGGGAATGATATGAAGCGAAGACCTCTAGGCGTTTTTATACAAGAATATGAACACCCTTGCATTCTCCTATCCCAGTCACTCTGGAAATCAATAGTTTGGTGCATCTTGTCAGCACTAATGTTCAGAGTGATAAAGACTCAGCTTCAATAGCCTGCAGAGCCATACGAGCACGAGATAGCGGTATGCGCGCTACTCTATTTAAAGCTTTGGCACATTGTCTTCCATCCATCCCCCGACTCCAAATAAGGGCCAATTGATGGTGCCTGTCTGTGTATTAGATGGTGAACCCACAAAAACCGGCTGTACCAGCAGACATGGGTTGAATCAGACAGCGTTTTTGCGCTTCACTGGTTAGTGGTTATGATATTAATTTGTAGGTAAGGGGGTTTGTAAAAGGTGAGGTCTGGTGGTATATCAAAAAGGTAACGGAACTTCCCGTTTCTGCGGTATACGCAGTGTGACAACTGCAGGTGTTGTTAAAGCCGAGCATCGCGAATAGGGGTCGAAATTTAAGCTCAAGTAAAGAACGTCGACGACAGTCCTTACTTCTTAACATTGGCTTCGTCGCAAGGGATACAATGCTGCGGGGCTGTTCTGATTACTTATGATTCGGTAGCACCCACAATGAGTATACGAGACTAGAAGCGAGGCTTTCGAGTAAGTATAGGTGAGTTTCTTGAGCTTGGTCACTAACTCTGTTGTGTGAACTGAACACCATCCCGTACTTGAATTGTCAAGGCCCACACTTGGCCGTGTATCCTCTTGACTGTCCACTACCTTGGAAATCTCTATAGATTCTAAAGGCAATCTATAGAGCCAACCCGAGGATCCTTCTATATCTACATGTCTACATATATACAGAAATGAGTCTCCTTTATCTCGGCGTCGCTTAATCGGATGTGTGAGAAAATCCTATTGTCCCAGTATGACCTTGAGCATCTTCGTCGCCTGCTCATTAGCCGTAAATAAGATACCACCCGCCATGACCGTCCTACCCAGACGCATGACCGTACCTCGCCAAAACCCACGAATGCCGTCCTCGGCCATGATCGCGCGCACCGAATCCATGGTCCCCGTCCGCTTAGCCTGCTGCGCCTTCGTCTTCACCGTATCAAAAGGCTGCGTCGCGAGCGTGGTGATCGTACCCGCGACAGCGCCATTCGCAAAACTAGTCAGTGGTCCATCGACCGAGATCCCTTTCGAGCGCTCCCAGTCTTTGATCGCCGAGTACGTCCCTAGACGGAAACCGGTCGTGCCGATCTGCTTGAGCGTCGTCGTCACGTAGCCGGAATACAAGGCACCGCGGAACCCTTGCTCGCGATACAATATGGCGATGCAGTGCCATGACGAGCGGAACCGCCGACCTGTCCGCGCGTCGTCGATCAGGGCCGTTTTTATCCGCTCCGTCGGCGTCACGATCACAGTTGAGGCTACCACGCCTGCTAGCATGCCCGACGCGATAGACTGCGCCGTGCCGAGACGGTGCGTCTCCGGGTCTTCGAAGAATGACCGGATGCTGTCGAACATGACGAATCGCATGGCATCTTTGCCAATTGAGCCCTAATGTACGGAATCAGCAGTTTTCTCTCCCTTTCCATTAATGTAAGAGAATAAATCAGTCGTCTACCAGCGAGCTAAGAGAGCTCCTCCAAGTTCTAAACATCTCCGAGCAGACAAATCCACAGACCTTCAAACAGAGCTGCAAAGCCTTAATCTCCTAAGCAAGAAGACAGCAAGAGAGAAAAGAAGCCGAATAGGCCGACCAAAAAGCAACATACCACAATCATAGTCGAGCACCCCTTATACAGCGCCCTCAGCCCCTCCTCGCGCGCAACCCTAGCGACGACAGAGAAGGGGTTACGGAGTCCCTCGTGGCCATATAGCTGGACGCGAGTCTTAGCGAACTCGAAGGGGTACGTGCAGGCGGCCTCGACGCCGCCCGCGATGCCGCCCGCGAGCAGCGCCACCAGCGGCGACGCCTTGTTGCCTTCTGCGTCTGCTGCTACCATCGTCCCCGTTACTGATTCTACTACTATCAAGGTACGTAGTTCTTTCCCCCTTATCTATCCTTTACCAGTTGGATTGTTAACATGTAAAGTTCGTTCCTCGCTCGGGTTTGTTCTTTTTTTATGTCTAAACGGAAAACCTAGAAATACCGGTAAGTATGGTGATGTAAAGGTAAAAGATGTATGATGTGGTAGAGAACGTATGTGATACTTGGTAAAATAAAGTTAAGATGTCCTGCCTAAAAAATGCTCAATCGCTCTACCTAAGCAGGCTATTAAAAATAAAAAAGAGAGAGTTATTAGAATTAAGCAACATTATCAGTCTTTAATATTAAAATCACCGGTTCGAGATAGCCTTAATTATAGATAATCCCCAGAACTAGAGGTGGGGCTCTTCTCCAGATTTAGTTCAGCGCCGCCCGGTTCTGTCTCTGGGCCGAGGCTGTTAATGGTGGAAAAATCGTCTCCACCTGCTAGAATATAGCCCCTCATAGGGAGTATATACACATCTTTAGCACGGTTTTTATCTAAATATATGGCTGGAGGTTTTCTGTATTACGAAGTAATAGAAGGAAACCTAAAGTTAATGATTAAATAGGGTAGAAAGATCAAGGGAACGAAAACACAGGGAGACTTGCAGTGTCCAATAAGGCTAATAGACTAATCATGTACCTTGCTGTTTTCGAGTCCTCTGGTTAGCTGCACCAGCCCTTATTAAAAGGGACCTAGTAGCAATTCCACAAGCCACACATTCATAAGCCATACACTGAGCCACACACTAAGCCACATACTTAGCCATGACTGGCCAACCGTAACTGGCCAGCCATACAGTTAGCCATACAGCAGGCTACAGAGGTGGCACTGGGCTGTAGGCCCCTCCAGAGTTGCGAAGGGTGGTCTGTATTAGGTAGCCTGTAGATAGATATTAGGTGGTCTGTATTGGTTAGTTATGGCTGGAGGGTGGCTGTGGGTGTGGCTAGAGCACTTCAGAAAACCTCCGGCCTCCCTTGCTTACCCGCTCCGAAACATGTGTCGTGGCGTAGGCCTAGGTTCTGATGTTCTTATTACATATGTTGCAATAACATGTCTGTCAGCCCAATTTATATAGAACCCCAGTGTTCTAAACATAGGTTCGCTATTTACTACCCATTGAGCTGATATACCGCATGAGACCATAACCCTTATATTTAACAATAATAGCATTTTGTTTAGCTTTCAGCGATTGCATAAATCGACCATCCTATAACAGAACTGCCGACATAATGTTACACCCAAGATATTATTCACCACAATAAGCTGGGTTAATAACTCTGGCGGCTAATTACTTTTGCACAAGCAGCCGGTGTTGTCGATATCTGTTGTTATCGCGGTATAATTTGTCGATCCGCTATATCTTCCAAGCAGCTCTAATTTTATTTCCCAGTATCATTCTTTAACATAACGACAACGGCATTGTGTTTTTGTCCCAAGACAAGTCTACTCGTATTAAAGCGTCTGAGCCTCTTGATTTCACCTCTACATCATGTTACTAATAGTACGGCCATTTTTGGCCATGACGTTCGTCAGTCTTGGTATGTCAGCACCTCTAGAAGCCTGCGGCAAGTCCCCAAGTTGGACCCTTCGCGACTTCAACATCACGACCCGCGACGAGGTTGGTGAAACCGGCACAGCAGGGTTCACCTTCACGTACAACTTGACCAATCAAACGGAATTAATTACGTGTCCTCTGCACTCGAACTATCGATGCGAGGTTACCGGCACGCAGAATGATAACTCGACTGTAATCGACATCCAGCTTGGAATAGGCACGCTCTACATGAGCGTCGTACAAGTTCTCAAATGCGGTGAAAGTGGCTCGTATGTAATAGCTCCTTGGATAATATAGCTTGAGCCAAAATAGAAAAGGCTAATCGAGGAGTTATAGTACCACCTTTGTGGGAAGTTCTGAGGTGAATGTCGAGTGTGACACCATCCCATTCGAGTCACAAACCGTATGTCTCCCCTGGAGTCATTTTCTTCCTATTCTAGCCGTTTACAGAGGCAAAAATCTCCTCTTGGAGCTAGATCCATGTTTTGGGAGCTTTGCATGTCTCCGAAACCTATATATATTTGGCCTAAAAGACTATGTACTGATTCCAGCGGACTGTAGTGTATAGCGGGCCCTGCGACGCTTCAAGGGACAGCCGATGTATTAGGGCCATCGTAAAGGACGTCGAGATCGGGAGGTCGAAGAAGATGGAACATATGGTTTGACCTATTCTTGGCTGTGCTACAAGTTGTCATGGTCTATTGAACCATTTGCTACAAATGGTAAAACATAATTTTCAAGTAATGAACAGTGTCGTAAGTAGCCAAAGATGCAGGTTTTTTTTTTCATCTTCGCAAAATGATCTGAGATCCGCTACACTATCCTGATCGTTGGGTAATTATCTGGGCCCGTCATGCCGCGAACCCCTAGCTAAGAAACTATTATCTGATATTGTAGTAACCGCACACACCTAACCAAATTCTCCTGCCCCTGAATCATTCCCATTAATCCCAATACTCATTTCCCGAGTTTTGATGTTATTTCGCTCGCAACTTCACAGCAGTTTCAAGACTTAGTATCTACCGATCCAAGACTTGATGCTTACGCTTGGACTCTAAATTCTCTCCAACGAGTAATTCAAGCTAATCTAGCTCGAGGTTTAGAATAAATTTCCGAGTAACAATGTTCAGGGAAGCGTTGTCGCTATCCAAAAGGAAGTGGAGGAAAACCTGCTAACAGATTGAATCTACAAAGCGCTTGAGTAATACTTTGTAATAGCTCATGACTGTGTTAAGAATATCCTCGCACACCTGGCCCCAGTTAGATTTTTTGGCTGCATATTGGTCAATATTATAAATAGTGAAGAACTTTGAAAAAATAGCCCGAAAACACAATCGCGTCCTTTTTAAACAGTTCATAAACCCGTCCGCTGCGTTTCTTCCCAAAATAATTATAAGTAATAGGCTTGCCTCTACGCTGGACTTGTAGCAGAAAATAAACACAATCTATAGTCCGCTGATATACTACGCACGAATCATCAGTTAAGCCACTCTATATTTTTACATCAGCAACGTTATAAATTCGCCCATCTCATTTTGTGAACCTAGAGTCCGCTGTATCATGTCGGACATTGAGGTTGGCTCACATGCTGAGATCTTGAGGTTATAAGTGGGTCGGCATAGAGGTGACGTCTCAGCATACTGTCATTCAAACGAGTGTGTGATACAACGCCAAGGACGGCGTCGAACTATAGAAGCACTGCTGGCATGAAGCCGATCTGACCAAGCGAACGATAAAAATATAATACGAACTTCCTGCCTCCGCATATCCCGATCCCCTTAACTACTCATTGCCGCATCTCCTTCCAAAAACAACAGGCCATCAATTCTGTCTTCCCGCTAGCAAATAGGCCACCGCAGAACGGTAAAGAGGCATCCACCACCCATGGCTGGGTATGCCTGCGTCTCCTTGCCGGCAGAGCCTTGGACGTCTTACGACTTGCAGATCAGGTCGTCACTACCTGTGCAAGTGCAGTGCATGCCAGCGCCGCACTTTCTGTCAAGCGTCCATTTGCCCTTGACACAATGCAACTGTGATGGACGTATTAACCGGCGGCCTCGCTCCAGACAAGCATGGGAGAGTTTGGGAGGAAGAACTTACGATAGCACGGGGATCGTTCTTTCCGCAGATGTGAGGCTCATCGCCACCCGGGCCATGGTTACAGACATCGCCGGCAGCGGCCAGGCGGTCGCAGATGTCAATGCCACGCTTGAAGACGGTGTTCTCGATGTCCACGGGCCCAGCGATGACGGACAAGGGCATGAGGGCAGCGAGAAGGCCTGCGACTTTGATGAGCTGCATGGTGATGGTGTATTCTTGGTTTGTTTTGGGTTTGAGCTTGGGAAGTGATCTGTGTAGGAAATGAATGTCCTGTGTGATGGTGAGTGATGAGAACAGAAGTTGAGAGGACAGTAGGACGAGGATGACCTCTATATATACCTCGGTCAGTGTACAACAGGTAATCGAGCATCGCGAGGTATCGAAGTCACAGAGGCGAACTCTCCGTTCTTTTTCTGATCGCCGATACCTTCAGCCACCACTAGTAGTCTCGTATATTCCAGGCTGCTCACATGGCCGATCTGTAGTTTCCAATGTGGAGGACACAATCCTGCAAGTCTTCAGAAATAACATCATTTTACCCATGCAACAGAGGCAGTAGCGTCTTTCGTCTAGAGCAAAATCCTTCAAGTCTTCAGAAACAACATCATTTTACGCCTTGAGCAGGGGCAGTGCTTAGTCTGGAACGCAATCCTTTAAGCCACAAAGCACAATATAATGATGCTAATGAGGTGAACGGAACTAAAAGCTCTCGATCAGTCATGATTAAACACTGACGTATATATTTGGTCCGAGACCGCGTACATCACGTTACACACATAATCTATGACGAGTTAACATTACATCTAGAATGGTGCACCGCAAGAGAACGGGACCTTCTCTCGGCCCCGCTGGCCGATGAGTGAGACAGTCGTTAATTCAAGTTATATATCTTGACGATCTGGAATCTGCCTAAATATATGTTCTAGCTTTATTTCCACCTCTTGTCGGCTGGCTTCTGCGTCTGGCCTCTTGAGTATCCTGTTGTTCCAAAGTCGAAGCAAGACCTCTTTCCACGTACCCCAGAAACACCGACGCGCAGGTAATTGCCCTTGTAGACGCGGTTTTCACATGGGTAAATGAGAATGAGAACATAGCTATTGACAATGGGCTGCCAGAAAGGTTTACGGATGGGTGAAGAGCGAGTGTCTCGATGGACTTGACATGGCATAGTGTAACCCTTGGTGCTGGATCTTGCCGCTGACGATGGGTTTGCCCTCGTAGGTCTGCAGCATAGCCGCTCTACCACCCAATTGCAAACTGGATTCACTTCATAATGAGCCCTTTCTTATTCTTGTTAGGCTGATTACAATAGAGCTAGCACTTGGGGGTGCAACGGGCAGGAGACCCGGAGTATCGAATGTCAATTATCTGCCTAGGTCTGCTGAGTCGCTGCGATATAGAGCCTGGGATGGTGATATATTTTGTACCGGTATACTTTGTAACCACATCTCAGGAGGTAGGCAGATCCATCCCTTGCAGCGGGCACGCGGTGCAGCCCGCCCTTGCCTAAGGTAAGGTCTCGATCGATCCAACTAGGTGTTAGTTATTACTTGAGAACAGCAAAGTCTAGTCACACTTTGGAAGATATTTGGCCCCTTTTTAGTTCCCTTATACCTGGTACCTCCTACCTAGTTAGGTCTCCTTGATTTGGCAAACTGGTTTCATGTTCATACTATGTACTGATACCACTAGGTATAACAATTTATTTTAAGAACGCGCTGCAACAAAGCAGAATGGTCCCCCTATTCCTATATGTATGCTTTTCTTGAAGTTCAGGTTTGTTGTTTCATGTTTCTCCGAAACTTTTTAAGCCTAGGCTGCTCCGAGATTAATTCAACAACACCCAATCTCTCTCCTGCACCTTGTCACCATGGCGGCTTCTCGTATCGTTGAACTGGCGAGCAGAATCGCAACCAACACCAACAAGGTCAATGATTATCTGGTCGCTCACAATCTTCCCACACCATCCTTTGACGTGGATGGGGCACAGTATACTTTGATTCCGAAGGATGAACTGGATGTAGAAAGAGCTAGGATTGCTATCATTGACGATACTCTAGAACTGCGCCGCTTAGCACTCGGACCTAGAGAGTACCTCATGAGCTACACCGTGAGTCACCCGCAAAAGACCAAGAGGTGCTCATTTATTGACAATGACGATGCCAACAGCACGATGAACTTATTAGCCAGCAAGCCACTACGCGGTTCCGTATAGCTCATTCATTCCCAGTCGGTCGCGAGGCATCTTTTGCCGAGATCGCCGCAGCAACCGGTCTTCCCGAGGACGTCGTTCGTCGACTTATTCGCCACGCCATCATTAAAGACATCTTCCAAGAGCCGCGCCCTGGCATAATTGCCCATAACGCTGTATCACGCCTGCTTGCTGAGGATCAGGTCACCCACGACTGGGTGGCTGCAAGCACGGATGATCTATGGCAGGCTGCTGCTCAGACATGCAATGCTCTGGAAAAGTGGCCGGGGTCCGAAGAGCCTAACGAGACGGTAAGTGGCGAATTACCCACGAAGCCAACGATGGGTCTCGGCATGTTAGCACCTATGTAGGGCCGCAATACTGATCCTTGTAGAGATTCGCCTTGGCGAACAAAACAAATAGTTCGATTTACGTGGAGTTTTCCAAGTTCCCGGAGCGTGCCCGCAGATTTGGCAATGCCATGAAGTCGTTCACCGAAGGCACAGGTTTTGAATTAGATCATGTTGTGGAAGGCTATCCGTGGGGCGACTTGAAGGATGGGACCGTTGTGGATGTAAGTCTTTGCAGCATCCTTCTCTTCGCTGACTCGTGCCAAGTCTTTTATGTTTCATGCGAGCATCGAAAGTTCTAAGAGCAGTGACTGGACTAATACCTCTATAAGGTTGGAGGGTCACGAGGCTTCGCATCCTTTGCGATTGCCCGCAAGTTCCCCTCACTGTCATTTGTGGTCCAGGACCTCGAGCCTGTCATAACAGAAGCTGAGACTGGGTTGCCTGCCGGCTATCAAGTCAGGTCAGACTCATGGCACACGACTTCTTTACCGAGCAGCCTATAGCTGGGGCTGATGTGTACTTCTTTCGATGAATTTTCCATAACTGGTCCGACAAATACTGCATCCAAATTCTGAGGAACCATATACCAGCCTTGAAGTCGGGGGCTAAGATAATCATCAACGACAACGTTTTACCCCAGCCTGGTTCCATGTCCAAGTGGCAAGAGGACCGTCTTCGGTATGTTCACAAATCTCCGCCGAGTCAGTTCCGATTTGAATGCTAAGAATTGTACTCCTTAGCTCCATGGACCTTACTATGACCGAGATCCAAAATTCTCGCGAGCGGGAAGTGGATGACTGGGCAAGGCTTCTCAAGACGGCTGACATTCGATTCGAATTCCTGGAGGCGAAGCAACCGCCTGGTTCGAACTTGTGGCTTGTGGTTGCTGAGTGGAAGGGCTAGCAAGATTTCCAGTCAAAAGATTGATTAATTGATTGTGTTTATCGTTATAATGGTACACTACTTAATAATATCTCATGCCTCCTAAGGAGTATGAGACATGATGAGCTATTCTACTATACAGTTATAAGATCTTTCTTCTACCGTATCGGATAAAATAACGTCAGAGTTCTTCTTTTAAAGAAATAAGTTCTTCTTTGAACTCAGAAAATCTCTGGCAATATATACCTTAGACGGAATTTCCAGACTTTCCTTACAAGAGGGCACAGAGACAACACAATATATCGTAAAGTATATAACGAACTATTAACAAGCGAAATCATTCAATCTAACAACCTTACTATTTCTTATTTGACTCTTCTTTTCGGTGCCTTCGCTGTGCCTCACCGATTGGTTCATGTACTTGTGTTTCTGACATGGGCGATCCGACTTTTTCCTCGGCTAACCAGAGCTTAGCTTTCCAGTGCAATATCTAGTTAAATTAAGCTAGTTGGCGCTTATAAGCGTTATCAAGAAAACAACATCGACAATATCGCCTGTAAGAAATAACTTTGCGATTCAACCGTGTAAAGGATCACCAGGTTTACATTTTCTATAGGTTAGACAACAAAGGCTGTAGTGTTTCTACGCAAGCCTTAAACAACTAGCTGTTGAAGCAGAAGGTGTCATTGCCAGGGTGGAATTTGGAAGGCCTAGTACTCAGATTCTCTCAGAAAGAAACCGGACATTAAGTTACTAAAACTTCATTTTACCCATCTTTCCTAAGTCGACTAGACTGGTGAACATGCTTACCTGAATCCATTATTCATGTAATCATTAATAAATACGGGGCTGATCATCACTTTGTAAGAATAGGAGACCAGTCCTGCTTGGCCATCCACTCCTCTACACTGGTCATCGGACAATCAATGCCTGCCTGAAAAAGCGTCAATATAAATCTCCTCAACTCAAGTGATATCTTCATTCTCAACCCTGTTGGCCTTCAAAGACTCACCTTTCTAATATCCTCAGCTGTCAACAGTTTCATGCCGCCGTCGTATCCCGGATCTGAGGCATAGGTATACATCAAGGACACCTCAATACCACAGTCCTTGTCGGCCGTGTCAGCAACCATATCCTCAAAGGTGACCTCCTTGTACGTGATGGTGGCTCCGGTGACCTGCCCCCACAGGCGGGCCCATTCCTTCCACGAGATATTCGACCCCATGGCCATGTAGTGCTTTCCAGGTGGCATCTGATGAACGGCATAAACGAAGCCGCCCATGTCCTCGTTCACGGCTAGCTGCGGGACGGGCTTGTCTGGGTGAGTGGGGAATCGCATCTCGAAAGTGCCATCGGGTTGCTATTGGTAATTGGAACGTGAGGATATGATCTATAAGGTGGCAATACAGAAGAAAAAAGAAAAAGCAGCGAGTTGAATTCATAAATGGGTTGATCGACACATCTGGAACAAACGCACCTTATTGAAATACGACTCCGGGAGGATTTGATGACTACTAGTGAAATACCCCGTTTGGATGCACGACATCTTAGCGGCTAATCCGGGGTACATGTCGAGGACGTAGTCGGGGAAAATATCTGCCTTGGCATCGAAGTGGTACAGATCCTTGATGGCACCCCCGCTGCACTTGCCCGCATGGCTCAGTGTCGAGACGAGAAACCCGTTCTCGCACAGCGTGTCGACAGTCCTCGCAGCAGCATCGGCGATGTTCTTCCCCTGCCGATACTCGACATCGTAGGCGTACCGACGGCAGGTGATGCCTAGCTCCTCAGCCCGGGCGCGACAGTCCGGACGGAAGAAGGGCTCCCAGTACTGGGTGACACTGAAGATGACGTTGGCATCCGCAAACGCGGACGCCAGCGTCTCGACGTCGTCGAGGTCGGCCCTGACCATCTCTGCACCGAGAGAGGTGAGCTCTCTGGCGGCGGGCGAGGAAGTGTCTCGCGTTAGACCGCGGACCGCGAATCGATCATCCCGGAGAAAGCGCCGGGCCACGGATCCGCCTTGGTTGCCAGTGGCGCCGACAACGCAGATCAACGTCTTGTTATAGTGGTCCGACATGATTAATATATAGTACAATTAATATCCAGGACTGTATAGGAAGAAATATGATTTCTCGCGTCAGGTCTACGAGATAGTTGATTGGACGTCGGCGATGCTGACAATGCCTTTCCCCCCCCCCCCCATTTTCTTATTTCCAGACCATCTGCCAGTTAGTTAAGCCGCCCCCAAGGTTGACCACGCGATATTAAATGATGTGACCCCAATGCTAGGGCCTCCACTTAAGTCTGTATTTCCCCCACGTCGGATCTCGGGATATCATAGATCTAGGCAGGGGGTCAACATTTAGCTCAGGGCCGTCCTTTTAACTATGACTAGGTAATATCAGGCTATGAGGGCTTGTTGTTAGAATGAAGGGTAGACTCTTACCAGCAGAATATCGGGTCATATTCTCAACCTCTTGTGCATATCTCAACTTAGTATGCTATACCGTATGGGCCATACGAAGGCATCCAATGCAACCTATAACAGCAAATATCATGAAACAGTTCTTTGAATCTCATTTCATTCGGACAAGATGACCAGTAGTGTGTATCGGTCGCTGCTAACTGACACTATCGTTAGTAGCGGGATTAGCGACAGTAGGCGCGTCGGGGAACGCGATTCTTCTGAGCGGACCGGCGTAGTTGACTGGGGCGTTTATGTTGGCATCTGACAACTCTTGCGCGGCCGTAGGCTACTCAATCTAGCACTACTAGGCCATGTTCTTGCTGAAGATGGAGTACGTGATATCCTTGACCACAATGGACATTGGTCCTCCTATCTATGGCCAACGTGACGATGCTCTTCTCCCGTTCCAGCAACTCATCGAAGTCCGGACCTATTGTACGAAAGGCGTTATAGAACTACCCGTCGCCGCCATGCTAAGGACGAGCAGATCTATGTCTTCAAGATTAACTCTCTATCAATACTATCGCCACAATGTTGCTGTTCGTTATGGTTTTCAAACTCGCGCCGAGGGACTAGAGCCGGGCATCCAACTCACATGATCGGAAAAGGATAAACGGGTCACATGTTCGAATCCCTAAGCCTACAGGCTTAGAATCTTCGACACCAAGTCTTTGATAATCATACTCTCGTTTACTTACATATAGCTTTCATAACTATACTACATTCATTTTCGTGTAGCATCGTCTTGTTTGTTGCTTATTAGGTCAGTAACTAGGCCGACTCAAGCCCTAGAGTGTCATTTGACCTTCCATTAGAAGTTGTCTTGCGTTTCTTTCCTTCTTATCACTCATGTTCAACGTCCCCCCGAGAGTTTGTGTGCTTCTCCCATGAACCATCGGGACTCAAGCGTGTTGAGGTCCTAGCTAGGCTGTTTAACGGACAGATACCTCTGTCCATTTTCTCTCTCCTATCCCTTAACTTGTCAATATTCCTGCAGAGGTTGGTGAAGTAAACAAGCTCAATTCACCAGGCTTAATCCATGGTGTTGTTGGCCTATGAGTTGTCATAGGTTGCCATGTGATCCATAGTGTATTGGTGTGGCGAGGAAAGTGTGGCAAATTCAGTTTCGAAAGGGGGACAAACAGTGATGGTGGTATGACATCTCAGTAATTATAGAGACGTGATAGCATCATATGCGAATACCCAGATATTTTTACATATGACAGAAGGCATGTCAGGTTATGGTCCTTGTCTACACTACATAATACAACAATAACACACACTAAAATATACGTTTAATACTAGCTCGCTTAATTTTAATATTAACCGTTTATTTAAGTGATTTAATTATAAAAACAATTTCATTATAAATCCTTGAATTTATATATAACTACTTTTCTCTACACTTTTTAAAATAAAAGTAATTCGTTTATTATAATGTATAGTTTTAAAAAAGTTAAGGTAAGTCCGGATTACGCGACATTAATTTTAGTCCACTATAGTCATTCTTCCGTTAAAAACGAGGGCAAATCAATCAATTAATTAATTAATCCATCAAAGTAGGGTTCGCCCTAATCACTGTCGCTGACGCCTCAAATTAACGTAGTAGTTGTAAGTCTTGAAAATCCTGCAAATGCGTCAGTCGCAGCTAGAGATGCTGACTCAACCTGCAGCCGCAGCACTTACGGATCGATTACATTCCAGAAATAGTCCCTAAGATGGCCTTCGTTCACCGTATTTGCAGAAAGCCTGCTTTCGATACAGAATTTGATGGCCGGGTACAGTGGCGACGCAGGGTCGGTGTCCCTATCGAGTTCTTCTTTCAAGTCCTTCAGTCTTGGCAATAATGGCTGGTTATTTTGCGCAATCAAGCCGCTATATTTCAGGCGGATCCTGCTCTCGTGCGCAACTTGGCCTTCTATCTGGATGTCATTAAGCGGTCTTGATAACGCGACTTCGATGAGAAGTAGCCCTAACGAAAACAATGGAAACTGCCTGATTAGTCGCAGGACCGTATTGTCGTCGCCGTTGCCGGCAGCCTTGAACCTGCACCAACACTCACCAACCGGAGCTTCCGGAACGTCAAAGGCATCCTGGGTGAGGCGCCTGAGTGTTAGAATGTACAGTGCTTCGTCCTCGTCCTGCTCGTTCTTGGATGTAACTCGCATCTCGCGCACCGTACAGCTGCACAGCGATCCGATCCACGTCGTCTTGAAGAACAAGAGGCCAAACTCGGCGATCTGGAGGGCCCGGTGTGCTCTGATGATGCGGAATCCAGGTGCGTCACGGGTCGGAGCGGTCATGAGGACCTCGCGCAGGGGTTTAGGGCTGGTGATTTCTCCACGAATGTGCCCGATTTCCTCGCGAACCCACGCCCTAGTCTCGTTGTTAGATAGGGTGAGACGACAACCAGAAGAGTCGCGGTTGTCCCTGATGTACCTGACAGCTTCGAGGAAGGTGAGGTAGCCGAAATCTACGTCGGGGTCTGGGGTAGCGCGAATGCGGAGCCACAACTGGTCCCGTTCTGTTGCCAGCTCCTTGATGATGAATGTGTAGTGCAGTGAAGAGTCATCGCAGGATCTGGCAACGGCCTCTACCCTGGTGGTGGCATCCGATGTTCCCGATAGAAAAGTAGGTCCTTTAATAATACGAGGGGCGCGGTCCATGTCTTTCAAGTCAGGACGGAAATGGTTCAGCTCGAGCTCCATATCCAATGTCCTATGGTCTCTGAGAGCACAACTATGAAGCTGGTTCGACTTATTGCTGGTGTCCTGAGCAAGACGAACTAGCAAGATTGATAAGCCAAGCTGGTGAATCCGCGCATTATCCGGTCCTGTTTCGGGGATTGGTTCTGTAGAGTCTAACCGTCGCAAAGTTGGGTGCCGGAAGAAAGCGCGGTTAGACTCTTTGTTGAGCGAAGTAATCTGTCGCTCCAGCTTCCCCAGCGCTTTCTCTATCTCATCAGTCCTTCGGATGACAAACGTGTTCCAGAAACGGCCTATGTGCTTTCGGACTGATCCTTTATTTTCTAAGTTTGTCTCTTCCAGAATTTTAGCAAGCGTTTTGAAGACCTCCTCTATCCTCTTGAGCTCTTCTGTAATCTTGTCCCACTTTGGGCCCCAAAAGAGGCTTAGAATGTCGTCGTCTCTGATCCAAACCATCCAGCGCCGCTGCCAATCAAGGAAGCTTTCCTCGTGGTCTTTGAATATGTTCCTGTTGTTCTGGCTCCAACCTGGGTGGTTTTTCCATTCAGTAGCATCCTCGTGGAGGCTGCGCAAAGCTGTTCGTAGGAGATTAACGATGCCCAGAACCGCAGTGAAGGTGGCGAAAGGCTCCGGCATTGTTAACTACGACTTGCTAGGATACTCCTACCGAGAATACCTATGGGATTAACCTCTTACAGTTGTAGCTGTGAACCGATGGTCCGTCGCCAATGCAGCCAAAGGTGTCTGCGGGGCCTCAATCGCGATACTATGGTAGGTTCACTTCAATAAGCGAGGACTGTCTTGTTGAGGGAATTAGCCTCGGGAGAGACTTCCAGACGTTCGCTATGGTTGCGATCTAAGTCCCAGACAAGGCAGCGATCTAGATCGATAAAGTGTCCAAAACAAAACCTTACATGAGTTAGGTGAGTTTCGAGCTCGAGGCTCGAGTTGGGGGTCTTGTGAGTGACTCCCCAACATGATGGTGGCTGAGACTAGACGCTCAGCTGAGCAGTACGTACTGGCAATCTTTACCTAACTCAGTCCAATAAATACTCGTACGGCACTACCGTAGCAGCAGGGGCACCAAGGCATACTAGGCGTCATTGGCTGATTTGTGTGATAACTGCACATATGGCTAAGCTGCCTAATTCCCCTCAATTCGATATCTACCTCCGTTTCGGATAAGGCTCTGCTCGTGGACTCATATTATTACCTTCATCGTTCTGAAGAGATAAAGTCTTGGATAAAACTCCTTTGGAGACTGTCCTGTCTTTCACCACGAATAGACGCTGGCCATGACGGATAACAGCTTCGAGATAACAGCCACGGTGCTGTTGGCTGTTGTAACTGTCGTCTTGATCAATACACTTGTCCTCCTCATCATCCGGCTCCCATCAGCACGAGCACGAGGTGACCTTATATGGGACTCGAGAGTGCTGGGCGAGTGGGCTAAGTACCAAAAGCTTCGCCTTCGGAGAAGTCTTGTATTAGACTCATTTGATGGTCGATACACTGGCTTTTCGAGCTTGATCCTAGCTGGCCTCATGAGGGTCATCAACTTATTGAGGCTGCCTGTCTTCGAATATGTAACGATACTCGAGTTACCTGTCATCTTCCTTGCCTCACCCGACAACATGAAGGGCCCTGTGGAGGGCGAAATCTGGTATGTTGACGGCTCAGTCGAGAGCTGTAGGAAGACCCGTACGACGCTACCTGAGCATCTCCAGCACGTCGACAGCTTCATGAACGACCAGAGCGTCCCAAGAGAGCGTGTCAACACCGTTGCCAACGACAAAGCATCGTGGCTTGGGTTACTGGAGGTGCTCCAGCGAATGGAGCGTGATTCAACCAACTGGGAAAGCCGTCAGTGGAGAAAATCGAAGGGCACACGCCCCGAAAAGGTTGACATGACGAGCCTTGCCGTTGGCGTGCAGCCGTACAAGCGCATCTTCGACAGTACCTCAATGTTTAGACGGCCTTATGCGACAACTACCATCTGCCACCTTGTCGAGCTGGCGGCTGTATTAGGTCTCTACTGGAAGCAGTTTGACAGAAACGAAGACAAATATCGCGCTGAGGGCAACGGACTCAGTCTGCGAGGCACGAGGACCGAGAACCTTGGTCTCGTGTTCACCTTCGAGCGGATGGGTTGGTTTAATTTTGAGGAGAAGAGAGTGATCCCGACGTCGGACGTAAAGGAGTTGTGCTTCGGTAACGCACCGACTTTTTATCGCTTGCGAAACCCTTCCGAGGATACGGCCTGGCAAGATGCTGCCACAACCAGACAACAGATGACTCTCAAGACACTGCGGCTGAGCAGCCAGCAAGATCTATCGTCTACACTTGCTCTAATTGGGTGTAATCAGGATACGATATCGCATTTCTTGAACCCTGAAAGTAAGAAGAGCCACCTTTTCCCAGGTACGTACAGAATTTTCGAGTCTCAGAGGCGGCTGGACCTTGATGAGCTCTTCACTGATCAGCACAGTCGTATTCGAGATAATGGGAATGCTCTGTCGGACGTATCACCTGAAGAATAGATGCTTCACGTGCCTTCCCAACCCAACCATGCACCGCTGGAACAGGAGGGAGCTGTCTCTGAGGCGGCTGTTGTCAGCGTTCCGGAAATATTTATATACAATAATTACCGAGTTTCCACGGCTTGTACCTTCTGACATGGAGTACATCCAGTCCGTAGCCGATGAGCTTGACTCTCAGTTACCGGACGGGGATCAGCAATTCAGTCCAATCCAACTAAATCATCTCCATGACGCGCTTAGCCAAATTGACAACATCTTGAACGAGCGCAGTACCCCCAAGGCCATTGTCCTCGACGTCATACGCCGACATCTTCAAGAGCTTCTCCAGGCCATCAACGAGCCAGCAAACGAGAAAGAAACTGATGAGCCCAGTCCTTCAGGGCTCAATAGTCCGTCGCTTGAGAGACTCTTCCTGCTCCCGCCCGAGTACCGCGAGCACGAGTTCATGCGGGTGTACTTCTCAGAAATCCGCCAACGCGTCGTCAGCGTGGCATCCACGGTGGCTGGAGCTGGTAAGGTCGGCTCGCAGGATGGAGCAGGGGACGCGTCGTTGGAGGTCCATTTGACCTGCAACAGAGGCACTCACGATGGTGACCAGGCGCCTCTCACCAGAGCCTTCACTACGACCTCGTCGACCGACTTTGATGCCAAGCGAAACACCGTCTGGTGTGCACTGGTGTTTCGTACGATCTGTTGGCTACTGCTACATGATTTTGATGAGCAGGATGTCCAACTGCCCAAGAGCGAAGTACAGGGCAGTCGCCTCCCGGTCTACATCCAGTAGACCAATTGTCGATGTCTATATATTATCTTGAAGCACAGGTCGCGAATCACTCGAAGAAGTTCAGATTACAGTCTTCCAGCTCCCTTCTAGTTGGTGATGTTCTTTTTGTACAGTTGCTCTTAACCGTTTCTGAACAATCCCAATGTTTAAAAATACATACATAGGCCGTTTTCGAGATCAAGTTGCATGAAATAAAAACTAGTAGTGTGTAGCGTGTAACCGTGAGAAGATTGATGCTTTCCCTCCACTGCAGTTTTCGCGTCTTGCTAGCTAAATTACAAACAAAAAATGGCTCTAACTAGCAATTACTTAGGCTATGGTTACGCGCGCGGCCTACGCCCTGATGTTAAACAAAATACCGCTAGCAACCATCTTTCAATACTACATCATCAAATTATGACACTTGGTTTGTGGCAGCATTGCATTCGCATTGTTCCAGCCGTTCGCAGTCGACCGCGGCCATATTTCAGACGGTTTTCTTGGGATGCTACATCACGTATCCTTCACGGGTCGCCTTCACAGTCATTCTTTCGCACAATTTATACCTATACCTTTTTCTGGCGAGGCTCCCCCCATCGAAGAAGAGCTTATTCCATGGGTAGCAACACCTCCCGTTCACACCGGGAGGATGTCTATGTCCCTGAAATTGACCTAGAAGACTTCGAAGATTACACAATTGGCGGCTACCATCCTACCACCATCGGGGATACTTTCCACCATGGCCGATACGAGGTTGTCCATAAGCTCGGGTTCGGTGGCTATTCAACAATTTGGCTGGCTCGCGACAAACACCTGCAACGCTATGTCTCGTTGAAGATTCTGGTTGCCGGGGAATCTTCAAAAAGCGCTGAAAGCACTATTCTGCGGATGCTCTGCACTGGTAGTGACCCAGCACACCCAGGACGGCGGTTCATTCCACACCTACTCGACGATTTTTCATTCGACGGTCCCAACGGACATCACACTTGCCTCGTGCAAGAACCGGCCGGCTGCAACATCTCTGCGTCTAAAGAGGACTCGGTAGACTTTATGTTTCCCGTCGAGACTGCGAGGTCTATCGCCGCCCAGCTCATTATGGGTGTATCCTACTTGCACTCGCGTGGAGTGTGTCATGGCGGTATGTTCAAGCCCCCTTAATTATCCATGCGCTTTTCAGCGAACCCGTGCTATAGTTCTCACACCATCCAGATCTGCATTTGCGAAATTTTCTTCTTTGCGGCCCAGATCTTAACTACCTCAGCCCTAGCGAGCTCTGTAAGCATTACCGCCTGGACAAGGCTCCTGTCAGGAGGGTTGATGGTGCGGCGGTTGAACCTCATGCGCCACCGTATGCTGTTTACCCGCTGCACATCAAGATGCCCGCAGACAAGCTCGTGGACCCAATCATTAAAATATCCGACTATGGAACCTCGTTTATCGTTTCAACCGAGACATCCCCCAAGCTACACACACCAGCCCTCTACCTTCCACCTGAGGACTTCTTTGGCGAACCCGTCACTCAAGCCGCAGACATATGGACGCTCGGCGTCAGTCTTTACGAAATACTCGGCGAGCGAGCTCTCTTTGAAACATTCGGCTGGGACCGAGATGACATCATGGCTGATATGGTTAGTACGCTTGGTCCGCCGCCCACTCGTTGGTGGGACAAATGGGAAAATCGCAAGGAATTCTTCGAGCCCGACGGATCGTGGGTCTGTAATATGAAGAGGGTCTACACACCTGTCTTCCGGCCATTGCATCAGCGCATGTGGGACATGGGACGCGGCGAGACGTATGAAACGTGTCAGTGGGATGTGGAAAGGGGCGAGATGCGTGTTTTGGAGGAATTGCTGCGTGGCATGATGGCGTTTGAGCCTGCCGAGAGGTTGACGGCGGAGCAACTCATGAGGTCAGAGTACATGGTGAAGTGGGCGATGCCCGCTTGGGAGAGACAACGAGAGAGGCGGAGGGCGAGTGGCTCGGAATAACGACTGTTTCGCCACATGCTAGCCGATGGGAAGCACTCAGACACGCAATTACCATCACGATGGCCTCGAGACGGTTACTGGTAGAAATAAAAAAATTCTGGCTGATGCGGTCGGGTTTTTGCTTGGATACGGACAAATCGGCTACTACTAACAAATCTCTAAGCGATTAAACTGTACCTCGCAGTCAATCGAGGACGATAATACGTTTCCTACTCGGACAGGACTAAAGAATCAGAGGGATGGTAAACAGGAAGACCTTCATAAAAATCCAAGTTAATAACATCCTGGGCACTAAACAACGCTAGGGTGTGAATATTAATGTCTGAGAATACGCTCATAAGGGTAATAGCTAGTAGGACTTTGCAGATAGAGTAAGTCCAAGTCAATTTTCTCTTCTTCCGATGCACTTATCTAATAAACGGTGAAGTGCGAAGCGACCTGTGCTAAGCATCGGCAATATAGATCGATGTTCAGTTGTCCGTTCCGCAACAAAGGGAAGGGGCGGACGGGTCGATCGTGGGCTTGTTATACGTATGTGCAAAGAAGAGCATCGATCTAGTCGGGCAGCCAGTCAACTACACTAACTTAAAACATTGGATTGATGCAAAGCTAGGTTGCTGCCCATGCCCAATCAATTTCATACGACTCGATCTTTCCAACTTGCAAGGTAAAACCGACATTTGGACCAGTCGCGAGTACGGCCTCGGACCAGCACGGACTTAACCTAGTACGGCTCTCTATCCTTATACCAGTACGGACTTGGATCAGTACAGGCTTGGCCTGCGTACTGGCACGTTATTCGGACCAACACGTTACTCGGACCAGCACGACAGTAGACTAGGTAGTACGACCTCAAACCAGTACGACCTCAAACCAGTACGGGCTTGGATCAGTACGGGCTCGCATGTCGAGTCGCAGCCATCTTCAAAAGAGCGAAGCCTTGTTAGAAACCAGTGCCTCCTCTAGATCAATGTAAATGTACCTGATATATCGGATCGGAAGCCTGCATATTTAACGTTGCAGTTATATTACCTCACGACCTGTAAAAACACATATTGTCTAATATGTAGTGGTCCTAGCTCGCAAGAGCTGTTCTTCCTTAAAGATTGCTGCGACTCGACTCGACTATTTTAATTTGTACCTGATCTGGAGCTTGTGCTGGCTCGGTCTTGTACTAGGTAGCGCGGGACATGTTCCCGTGCCGGCCAGAGTTCGTTCTAGTCCAGGGTTATACTAGTACGGAGTCCACGGCCGTACTGCTTCGAATATCGTACCAGTACACAGGCCAAGCCCGTAACAGTCCCGGTTTGTACTAGTGGGGGATCGTACTGGTCTTATTCCGTACCGGTTCGAGGTCGTGCTGGTACAAGTTTCGCGGGAGCAATCAAATAAACTGATATTGACCCCCCTGCTTACCTAGCGAAACCGTGCACTTTAGTATAAAGGTGATCTATAAAGGACTTAGCCCCATACATTAAAAAGATTAGGAACTACTTGCGTAGAAAGTCATGAACCGTGCAATTCTAACTTCCAGTTTGTAGTTCTTTCTAAGTCTAGCAAATGCTCAAAACCTTGAGCAATGGGTATCATCTCTTTCGTTTATCCGTACATCCGCGTCTCCCATGGCTCGACCATGGCCATGTTTTATGCTCTTAATAATCTCACCAAGACCATACCAAAACATCCTGTCTATGCTGAGGTGCTGGCTATGCAAGCTGTTTTTAAGCCAACTTGAACCAACTTTACTCTCAAACTCAATGTTAACATCACGACAGAAACCACCGACGCCTAAAGGGCAAACTCAGGCTTGATCTTAAAAGGCTTGCTTTTCATGTATGCGCTGATGTTCACTTGCTGACTGCACTCATTCAAATAATCGTGGACCTGCGGCAACACGAACCCGGGCTCCCTGGCGTTACCTTCGAACTCTGGGATCTGGACAAGGTTGTAGGGCTCGCTCCTCGCTTTCTCGAGGGAGTCATCTACCAGCACCGTGTTCAGCTGGTTCCATTTCTCGCTATTCGCAGCAAAGGGGTGGCTTGCAGCAACAATCGGATCATTCCATAACACGCTTAACCTCTTGTAGCACTGTACTCTCTGGTTGTAGTCGCCACTCGACAGACCGAATCTGTCTCTGCCCCAGACTGCGATCACCTTGGCGCGGTCCTCGGGCGTCATCAGTTGCTTGCACATGTTATTCACGTTGTCGGGCCGTGCTGATGACCATATGACGACTGTGAACGTATTAATGCAATAGGAAAGAAATGATCGCGCAAAGGGGCGTTCGACGAAGTGAGTGGGATTGCGACGGCTGGGTCGAAAAAGGAGTGTGCCGTTCATGTCGACGACAACTAATATGTTCCGCGGCTGTGGGAGGAGGAAAGGCGGTTGTGAGGCGATCGTAAGATATTCTAGTGTAGGTTCGGGAACGCCGCCGGATTCCTGTGAGGGTTGGGTGGTTTTATCTCGTGGTTGTATTCCTTTAGGTGAGCGCGGCTGTCGCGAAACCGGGTCCGCATGAGGTTTTCTAAGACGGACATGTGAGCACGGAGTCCTTCAGAGTGCAGAAAAGAGCGCAGAGACTTACTGTGTGACTGTATCGAAGAGTAACGGAGGTTGAACGAACGAGGGGTGTGGTAGGAAGCCGTTTGCTTGGCCCAGCGGAAGACCATAGGCCGGCTGGTTCTGCTGCAACGGAGTGAAGTTGGGCGCAAACGGATTAAACGCAGCCGCATTGAAGGGCATATAACCAGCGCTTCCCGAGTTCATAATGGAGATTTTATCCGTCGTGCGACGGCTCCGCGATCTGGTTGTTCGTGATGCGATGGCTGTCGCAAGCAATGGCGGGTTTGCGTCCGGAGTGTCGCAGTTCGGTTTGGGCAGTCGATGAGTATTTCCGCGGTTTATACTTCGGTGAGACAAACCACGCATACATACAAAATTGGGTGGTCTCATCCGCGCGACTAGCTGTCCAAAACAAATTAACACCCGACGTCTTGACTCTTGAAAGTGACTTGATAAGTAATTAGAGTAAGTCATGTAGGAAATCGAAGGTTGGCTGTCTCTTAATTGGCCCCACTAATATTTATCGATAATGGATAAGGGATAATGGATAGAAGCGGTTACTGATCTTATCGCCGCCACTTTTTTAGGCCATCCCATAACCTTAGGTAGGTACGTAAGTACTTTGCGGTTTAGAGCACATTCCATAGGTATCACGCCGACAACGTAAGATTCCAAGACGACATGCCTCCTACAACATCTAACAAACGAAAACTGCCCTTCGGCGGCTTACAGAGGCGAGTACGCGCCCGGAGGGAACCTGAGCCGGAACCAGAGGAATTTAGCGACGATTCACAAGCCGAGGGGAGCAGCGAGGATGGCGACCCAGAAGACATGAGCGATGAAGAAAGGCAGGCTTCCGATGCGGTAAACTTGACTCAAACAACTGACTGCTTGAACAACTTGCTAAATTCCCTTGATAGTCAGAATCCGTCTCCGACAGCGAAGACGAGGAGGAAGACCCCGCATCGGTAGTGGCGCAAATCTCATTCGGCGCCCTCGCAAAAGCACAAACATCACTCCCCAGCATACGGCAGAAGAAAGGGCGTAAAGGGACACAAGACGAAGACGAAGGCGAAAAAGAAGAACATGATGAACCCCATCACTCATACCCTGACACAAAATCCTCCTCCAAACCGCCCAAACCACCCAAACGATCCTCGAAACACGCACCGACAGAAATGTCCAGCAAGCGACAAGTGACGCGCAAGCGCGAAGTAGTCACCACGCACGCAGTCCCCTCGCGGGACCCGCGGTTCTCAGCAGCGTCAGGGCAGGTTGACGAGGGGCGGTCGCGCAAAGCATACGCCTTCCTAGACGAATACCGGGATTCCGAGATGGCGCAGCTAAAAGCTGCTATCAAGAAGACCAAGTCAGCTGAGGAAAAAGAGGGATTGACGCGCGCGCTGAAGTCGATGCAGAGCCGCAAGGAGGCGCAGGCAAGGCGCGACGCCGAGCGCGAGCTCATCTCGCAGCACAGACGGAAGGAGAAGGAGCTCGTGGCCCAGGGCAAGACGCCCTTCTATCTGAAGAAGGCCGAGCAGAAGAAACAGCTGCTCCTCGACCGCTTTGCGGGAATGAAGAAGAGGGAGGTTGATCGTACGATTGAGCGCAGGAGGAAGAAGCTTACTTCGAAGGAGCGGAAGAATATGCCCTTTGCGAGACGGAGTGCTGCAGAATAAGAAAAAAATGCAATAACAGTTGTACCTCTTTGCAAGTAGTTACTGTGGCATTAAGATATGGCTCGGCGAGGGAGAAATTGCTACCTGGCTCCCCTGGTGGTGGCCGGATGAGGTGGGATGAAGACCATCTCCGTCCCCATTAGTTACAGCGAGAAAAACCAAGTGGCAAAGCGTGTAGAGCATATCAAGTCCAGTGCTGATCTCACACCGTAATAGATCACAAATATAAAACTATATTGTTGTTCGAGGGTTAAGGGTTTCATAATACAATGTGATTGATCTTCCCGCCTATGACGAGCTCTGCCCAAGTCTATGCCATATAATACAACTAATCTACACCTCAAACAGTGGTTTCCACACAAGTCTAGTACAACGGAGTATATACACATTAGTTGAGTTGCGACCCAAAGCCCTCAACCTCGAACATCAAGGTCCGTCTTCTCAAGCGCTTTCTCAAATAACTCGCGACACCTCACCCGACTGCCGAGTCTAGCACAGAGCAAGAACGCGCCGCTAAGCTTCCGGTGCAGACTATACGTCTCCTCGGGAGGCGGGCTAAGGCGCTCGCGCACCATGACGGGGATCAGATCTCTGACTCGCTCCGTGATAGTCTGGTCCGCGAAATCATACTCTTCAGGTGCGGACTGCAAGAACGGCTCTGCGAGCGTCAGGATACTAGCGATATGGGCATCCAGCATGGCGCGGCTCTCATGGCCCGTGAGATAACCCAGCCGTTGTGAGTAATCGATGACGGCGTCGCGGTCCTGGCGCGCGGCTGCCGCGAGCAGGGACATGTACTGCGCGACGAAGAGCGCGGGGAACTCGCGCGAGGCGCCAAAGTCGAGTAGCTCGAGCTTGTTGGTCGCCGCGTTGTACAGGAAGTTGGTCCAGTTCGGGTCCGTCTGCATGAAGTGGAACTCGGCGATCTCGCGCAGGCAGAGGCGCAGGATCTGCGTGCCAATCCAGTCGCGCTGCGCTTGCGTGAACGACTTAACGCGCGTCACGCCCACGCCCTCCATGAACTGCATCGTTAGCACATGCTTGCCGGACGCGTGCGCGTAGATCTTCGGCACGGCGAATACGTCGCCTTCGTCCGAGAGAAGCTCCTTGTACCTTTTGCCGCACTCGAGCTCGCGCGCGTAGTCGCATTCCCAACCGAGCTCCGTCCGCGCGTTGTCGATCGTCTTGTTGAGGTATAAGCCTTTTGGCAGCATCTTGGACGCCGTTAAGAGCATGGATATATTGTCTAGATCCGAATTGATCGAGTCTGCGACCCCGGGAAACTGGATCTTGACGGCGACCTTTTCACCGGACTTCAGGATCGCGCGATGTACCTGCCCAATAGACGCCGCAGCGATAGGAGTCTCTTCGAAATCTTCAAACAGGTCGCGCCACTCAGGACCTAAACTCGCTACAAGTACGCGGTCTCGCTGCCAGGCAGGCATGTAATCCGCTCTGTCCTGAACACGTTGTAGAACCTCTTGTATGGGTCCCGGTAGCATCTTGGAGTCTTGAAAGCTCATCATCTGACCCAACTTCAGAGCCGCTCCCCTCATCCGCGACAACTTCGCTACCAATCTCTCCATATTGCCAGCGCTGAACATGACGGAGCCTTGTCCACCGCTACCGAAACCTCTGCTGACACCTTCGCTGAGCGCCCCTCCCAACATACCAGCTGCTAAGCCGCCGTAGTTCCATAATCGGCTAAGACGAGTCGCTGGCACTTTAGATTCTCGAAGGGCATATGCTAGTACAGAAGGTTCGTCGTTGGGCGAAGATGCCACGGCTTCTGACTGCTTCGCAGTACCAAGCCCCTCTCCTGAAAGGATGTCTTTGACCATTTGAGTATGTTCTTTCTCTATCTGCTGGCTGCTGGGTATTTCGTTTTTGAAAGTGCGGGTAAATGTTCTCTGCCCAACTGATTCTGCGTCAACATCTGCCTTTGGCGCAAAAGATGAAGTTAATGCTGATTTCTCTTCAACCTGTGGCTTCGAAGACTTCTCTAGCTGCGGGTCCCCAATAGCCACATCCGCAGCCGCAGCACTCTCCTCAACGGGCGAGTTCCTCTGCTCTACAGATTTCAAAATAGAAGGAAGGGGTTTTGTACCCTTAGGCTCATTCGCCGTCTTTGGTATATCATGACCAAAGTCCTTAAACCAACTTGGTTTCGGAGGCGGCGCCTTTGGTCGCAGCTGTCCCAAGGCATCATTTTGTCCCTCAAGTATCTGAGACCCCCGCTTCGTGTGGAAAACGTCAGTATCAATACCTGGCGGAACATCTTCCTGGGAGTTTTTCACCGATGCTGAGCTGATGCCGTCGTTTTCTTTTTTCTGATCCAATCTCGCCTTATCCCTTAGCCGCGCGAGGATAGCGCTCTGGTCCGGTCGAGGTACTGCGGGTTGTTGAGCCGCTGCATTCTCCAGAGAGCCACGCTTGAAGAGGTTCCGGTAGACGTCCGGTGTCGAATCTCGCTGAATATCCTCCGGCGTGATGGGTTCTCCAGCCCTCGGTTCAGTATCTCTCACTAAGTCAGGTTTGACTAGGTCGTGTTGTATTGGTGCATCGGCATGCGACTGTTGCTGCTGGCCATCATTCGCTGCATCACTCGTAGATTTTGCTGACGTCGAATTAACATCCCTCCATGAATTGTTCTGGTCGCCCCGTAATGACCTGATAATGCTGGAGGTCCGGCTATAGCGATCAATTTGTCTTGCGCGCAGCTCAAAATGTTTCGAAGCTACGGATCGCGAGGCGTTTGCCACGGCGGCCAGGTCCAGAATAATATCCGCAAATCTCATCGTAGCGGCTAACTACACCATATTATTTTATATCCACTCATTATTTTCGTATAGGAAAATCGTGAGTACTCTTAAGACTGCTGTGGTGATACCTATACAAAGACTTTGAGGGAGTCATAGATTTTTAACACCAGGCAATTCGATAAGCTCGCGCCACATTGTGGCTAGTGTAACCGGAGCCACTCCCTTGGTCCATCGTATTACCCCCTGTTTGAGTGACCGCATGTCGACCATAAATAAAAGGCGGTATATTAAGCTTAGATGATTATGCGCGATAGTTTTTATTTGGACTAAATATTTACATGTCATGTCATTATCACATCCGTATCCGTGCCGTCTACTAATTTTATGTTGTCTAAACTTGGCGCAAGACTGTCCATCTCTCTCAGGGTATATTCCACCAGATAGCTTTCATCTACCAGCTCTTCCATCCGCTTGTAGTGCCTCTCCGTATAGACTTTAAGTGCGTTAAGCACCTCTTTAAGGCTTTTCTGGCCCTTCGCTCCTTTCACGGATAGACTTGATAGGCGACTAACGGGGTAGCTTTTCACAACTGTCCACAAGATACGCTGTGCCATCGACGACGTTCTGGCATTGGTGTTCCAATCCCGCAGCCTTAATAAAAGCAAGAAGAGTTGTTCATCTGACAAGGTAGCTAGGACCTCGTCAACGGCTTTCAAACCTGTTAGACTGCCAGCGTCGGGTGTCGTCGAATTGATAACCTTTTCGAATAGACTCTGAAGCTTGCGGGGATGGTTAAGTTGGAGAGCTAATGTGATAGCTTCACGGTAAGCTCCTGCATATTCATAGTTGTCAAGTTCTTGTTCTTGTTCGATGAGCTTTAGAGCTGCCTCATTCGTTGCTGTTTGCGTTTCTGTTGACGTATCTTTCCAGAAAGTCACAGTTGAGTCGCCACTACCAGAAACAATCATGTTGGTATCTGGGTGAACGGCCAGAGCCCAGACCCGGTCCTCGTGGTTGTCAAGAGTGCACTCATTTTCGCCCAAGTTGACGTCCCATACTTTCACTAGACCATCGCCACCAGCACTGGCGATGAGTATGGGCTTCTTGGAACGCTCCTCGGGTGGCGGTACGTTAAGCCATGTTACTTTGAGGACACTATTAGAGTGTCCTTCGAAGGTCCTCAGACATGTGTAGTCTGCAAGACTCCAGAGCTTGATGGACTTGTCACCACTTCCAGTTATCACCACACCTTTGCCGGACACTGAGCCCTGTTCACCTTGTAGCACGGGCGTATTGGCGGGGGCAAAGGAGACGGACCAAACACCCCGACGATGGCCACGGAGGATACCCTGAACCTCGCCCTCTTCTATCGACCAAATTTTCACGACTTTGTCTTGAGAGGCAGAGGCGAACAACTGCGCATTGTTGCTGACATCGATAGCATTGATGTCTTTGTCATGAGCTTTTCGTGTGTACGAGGCCCGTATGCCTGACTTTGCACCTTTTTGTTGTTCTTTGGGTATCTCCCACCTCTTAATGGTCTGGTCGGAAGATCCTGTTATCAAGAACTGCGGTGGATAGTTCAGAGGGTCAGCATAAGCTTTGGAGCCTTCCACAGGCCGAGTACGAGGGAATGCTACCGCGCTAACGGATTCAGCATGCCCCTGAAACGTTGCCCAGCAAGTGTAAGAGTCGTCCTTAGGGTCCACCCGCCAGATCTTCGCTGTGTTGTCCTTCGCACCTGTCGCGACCCAGTGACCAGACCAGTCGACATCCAGTGTAATGATAATATCCTCGTGGCCTTTAAGCAAAGCAATATCCTGCCCAAAGTATTCGGATGCTATCAGGGCAGTGCTGGCATTCGGTTCTGACACGGAGATTATGCGAATATCTTCGGAATTTGTGGCTAAGGCCATTACAGAATGGTCAGGGAGGAGGTATCGTAAATCGATAATATCGTCGTGTGTTCCTGATATACGGCGGAATGGCTCAGGCGGCGCAATGGCAAATGTGGTTTCCTCTGCGGGAGTATTGAAGAGAGCTATTGTATGATCCACTTGAACACAGGCGACAAAGGGGAAGCCTGGTCGATATACTGCAGCAACAAAAGCTTCAGCTTCAGGCTTTGCCTTCTGCTCTTTTGTCAGTTCGCGACCAGTGTCGGTTTGCCAGACGCGCAAGCATCCGTTTGATCCCGCAGTGTAGGTCAGTTGGCCGTCTCCAATGAAACCTACTGCTTCGATCAGCTCGAAACAGGGGATAACCTTCCGCGGCTTCCACGACCTCGTATCCCACCATCGAATTGTCTTGTCTCTGCTAGCGGTAACTAGTGTATTCTGGGCGGGAGAGTAGTCGAGGCCTTGAACGTCGGACACATGGGAGTCGAGATTGGCGACGACACTCCTTTTGTGTAGATCCCATACGCGCACTTTGCCATCCTGACTACCCGACGCAAGCCTGAATCTTGCTGTAGCCGGGATTTCTTCCTCAACTTCATCATGCGCAGTCTTTGAGTGCCTTCCCTTCTTCTTTTCGGAGTCTTTAGCCCCGTTCACCTCTAATTGCTTCTTCGAGCCGGTCGTCAATTCAAAGAACAAGAGTGCAGATACTAGCACACTGGGGCCGCGAAAGGTGTGGGTGACATAACCGCCATTGATATCCCAGACTTTGATCGACCCATCAGTACCACCAGTCGCAAGCAATGTACTCGTCCTATCGACAGCTAAGACAACGACGGGGGTGTTATGCGGTCGTAACGTTCTCACGAGCTGGGGTTCTATCGAGTCGGTTGTCGGTGTCTTTTGTAGAGAGTAGATTCGCATAGACAAGGACCGGGAGCAGATTATGAGATGAGAGCCCGAAGGTGTCACTTTGAAGGTAAAATTAGTGGCTGTCGCATTGCTTTATGGAGAGAGTTCAACTTACAGGTTAGTGTTGATATGAGCTCGCCATCCTATCGAGTTCTATGTCAGTAACCACCTTTGGAGGGTAGCACAATTGGTAAACCAACCCCTTCAACTTTTGCCAAGTGCTTCCCAGTCTTGAGGTCAGTTAGGATCACATCTTCGCCTAGTGTAGTAGCTAATACACGAGCATCGTTCTCAATAGCAACAGCACCTCCAGTGAAAATAGGTCGAATAACTTCGCTCGCAGCGAAGGTCGTCTTGAAGGGTGCTTTGTTGGCCATATTGGGGAATATCCGGTGCGGTCAGCTGAGTCGCACTCGGGATCATCTGGTTGCGAAACAAGTCTGATATGAAGGCCGACACGCTAAAGGTCAAAGTGGGATGCTCTGGAAATTTTTGGAGCTGATAATATCGATAACGATAACGATAAGAGACTCGGAGTCTCAGTACTCAAAACTTGCCAGTATCTCGATATCCAGCAATTAACTTAGTGTAATACAGTTGTTCCAATCTTATTACAGCGCTTATTGGTATTATCTAATATTTTCCATCTAAGTATGGTCATGCACGTTTCCGTTGAAGGTGTTTAATGAGGTGAGGGGAGGATAATCGGAGTTAGCCCCACGTACATTATACCACGTTATTTAGTTACATGAATACAAAAGGTACCTACCTACCTACACACTACCGTACACCTTCAGTGGAAGCTTTGGGCAGGCTGCTCACCCTAACAAGACAGGACCTTTCTCAGTCACATGGTACTTACTATGCCAAACAGAATAATTAAGTCGCGTCAACAACTACACAAATACACAAATACACACTGCCATCGCCTTAAACCAGCTCCTGTGTATAATATTATTCACCAAGTTTTCATTCAAGTTGTATCCTGACTGACATGGCTCAAGTCCAAAGATTCCACGACACCAATCAATAGAGACATATACCTAGCTTCTTCATCTCCTTCCCTTTATCAGTGATCAACCCACCAGCAAGCAGTAGATCAGACATCCACACACATCTTTTACAGCCATCACCATCATTTAAACTTCTGCAAATGTGACGCGAGAAACCAGGTCCTCAGGCTTTCTTACATAATGGGTCGCCTTGAACCTTTGACGTCTCTGGCGTTGGTTAGTACTTCTCTGCCCTCCTGAGTCTGATACACTCATGCTTACAACTTGACAGGGACGGTCACCCTATGACGACGTTGTCGAGGGCGAGGGCGAAACTGATCCTCACGAACCCTCAAGGGAGTTTGACGAACATGGTCGCATCGTCAATGATGAAACTAAGAGAATCAATAAGGACATCATTCGCGCCCACAATGAGGTCATGCTTGTTATAGGGGTCGCAGAGCCCGATAATGCTGGTGTTAATAGCTTCGTCGCTGAGGCGTCAAGACTGCACCACGAGTTCGAGAACGCCACCGGGAAGCATTTCCTTCGCATGGGACGTCTCCTCGTTGTCGCTGGTATATGGGGCGTTCATGGCGTACGACAGCGCATCTTGGTAAGCTTCGAGGTGCCCCAATACATAGATATATCAAACTCATATACGCCAGGTGTACAAGGAAACCGCCCGATTTCCATTTATAGAGATGATGCAAAGAGAAACGAGAACACATTCAGCATCGCAATTGTTGTTTGCTGGAATGCCTTCGTTCTTTAGTGCATGGTCGTTGCAATGGTCCTCCAGATCATCAGCTGTCATTCGAAATAGCCTTTGGTATGCCTCAACGTTTATTTCCAACGACTTTCAATTGCTAACAATTCGCAGTCTCCGGGCAATTATAAGCTATATCCGGTTTCATCTCCAAATATACGTTGCTATGCAGCGTCTGGACTTGATACCCGGCTCTCGTTGGTTTCCTAGCCTAAACTTTTTCATTCCCTTTTCCAGTTCTTCGCCTTTTATCGCACCGCCACCTCTGGGTTCGTCAGATGCTCGGAGCCTTTCCGAGTGGGCTGGAAAGGTTGCTATGAGTCTCATCCCATATGCAGGGTACTACTTAATCGGCTGTGCTTGGGATGTCTCCAGCTATTTCATACGGCGGCAGATACACAAAAGTCTCCCACACCCTTGGCCAAGTTCAACTACAAATCTACGATCCTTACTCGCCACCAGCACACCGCGGCGACAATCTATTCCGGAGTCTCCCACGCTAGGTGAAGCAGATCGGGAGATAAGACACCCGCAGGGCCCAGAGATAGACCCAGCAGGTCCTTTAGCAGTGAATGGTGATGGTGTTGGTGAACCCCTTCCGATTGGCACGATCCGTAGACAGGGCACGTTCTCGAGTCGTGGAGGGGAAGATTACGCAACCGATGAAGAAGATTCCGAGGTGGTCAATCCTACTCTAATCAGCTTTGACGTTGATACTAGTGAATCGACTGAACCACCCACAGGTATCTGGTCTGCTGAGCTCCGTCCTAGTAACAGCGGCGACTCCAGGCCACAACAGAAGGAGGCTCCCAAATATGTTGTTAACACATTGACCAGCCTCCCTGCACTCCTCGCTGGAGATATTCTCACGAGCTCCCTCACGCATATCCTCTTGACACCATTCGACATCCTTGCATTCCGAGGTATGGCAAGGGCGTTTGCTTTCAAGTTTGGTCTTCCTTTGGGTCGCATGTTTGAAGCTAGCCTAGCAGACGGCCTATCAACTCGGATGATTCTCAATCTCTTCCAGGCTGAGGTGCTCAAGTTTATAACATCTTGTGAAGTCTGGGCTATCATCACGGTAGTGGCGCAGCGGTTTCATGTCACTGATGAAGAGTGGAAAGAGTACCACCTGGAGATGGAACGTGAGCTGGAGGAGGAGGAGCAAGCCGAGACAGCGGCCGCGGCTCAGCCGTCATAGTGGACGAAGCCGCTCTGTGTGTTTTGGCTTCTCACCGTCTACCTCATGGCAAACCCTTCAACACTGGAGATGCCAGTGTTATGAGATGATTTGACATCATACATACAAACCATGCGCCCAGCTTGATTGCAGCTACCAGGCTTCTGTATGATCGTGCATATGCTATGCTCTTTAATAAATCCCCAATAGGTTGTCACCATTGGAAGTATGTACTTAGGAATAGAGGCCATTGAGGCGATGTCCGTCATGCCACCGATAAACCAACTAGGTGGATTGGCCAACTTTTTCGACCCCCGATTAGCCAAGTCGGCGTTTACATATATGGGGTCCCCAAGATGAGTCCTCATGCCGTCCACATTGATTATCCCCACAACAGTAAGAGTATCAGCCACTATCGAACTTAGTCCATGGTATGCGGCGTATATACGCGTGTGTTAGGCGCGCACGCTAAGCCGGTGTTCGTTTGGGAAACTACTCGATCGTTCATTATGGATACCGGTGATTCGGTTGCTGCCGAATGCAGCGCTACGATCCTTTGGTGATATCTATGAAAGCTGGCGGGCTTGGCTGGGAATGAACAAAAAGAGACGGTATGTTCTGAAAGTACCTAACCCCCGATGGATAGATAGACACACTACTAGCTACTATAAGACAATTAATAAGAATACTCTACTAGTAAACGAATTCTTCGTTTACGTCAACAGGTAGGTATGTCTAGAGCGTACACTTACCAAGGTGTAGATAGGATGCATTCGAAATCCCGTTATGGCAAGTGAAATCGCCGACGCCAAGTGTTTGGGATACAGGCAAAATATACACTACCGCAACCTATCCGTATAGCTTGAGCAGCTGAGCTGAGTCTCCACCAATCGTCTCGTTTTAAAGTCTGCTTTCAGCCCTACCAACTTCGTCGCCATTGCCGTCGAGGCAAAGCGGCGCCTACTCGTGCATCGTGGCGTTTAGTGGAGCTATTCTATGGTTATTTATGTAGAAACTCACGGAGATGAGATGCGAAAATGGAGGGAGGGTCTTACGATTTCCGAGCCACGAGTTCTGCCACGAGGCTAAGTACCCATGCACTACACTAAAACCAGTAAACAAGATTGACGAAAGAGGCAAATGCTCACCATCATCTTCAATCTGGCCCATATATATTAGACATCTTCCAATCTGAATGGAATCCTTTGGCAAGAAAGCAGGGGTCCGGATCCTCATACCGAAATTTATTCTAGACGGCGCGCAAGGGGCTACTTAGAGTCGTATGCG
This sequence comes from Xylariaceae sp. AK1471, assembly GCA_023159215.1. Lineage (NCBI taxonomy): Eukaryota > Fungi > Ascomycota > Sordariomycetes > Xylariales > Xylariaceae > Xylariaceae sp. AK1471. The sequence goes on along the minus strand of JAJKLI010000009.1, from coordinate 515,907 downwards.
GAGCACTCCGTAACATGCTGTGCCGCAGCGAATCCTTTCTACGATACACGACAAGGAGATGCCACACGTGTAGTCCCCTGTTTTAGCTCACGCTCACTCTCCTCTTTTCTTCCTCGCCTTCTAGTCCTTGTGTTGTTATGTCCGACCTCAACTGCGACGATAAATCACGGCATGCCAGCAGTATGAGTGCTCCAAACGATAGCTATCAATATAGCACGTTAGAGGTGGCCACAGACGCAGATCTAGTCAGACAGGGCCAATACCCGGAGGTAGTGCCGACTCAGGCACCCGAAGCCTACGGTTACTATGACCCTCAGAAGCCGGAGCAGCAGTACGCGCAGGCCGCGCATAACACCCAGAACGCACAAATACCACCCTCAACAACACCAAACACATATTCGACCTACCCCGAAGTAGTCGATCATAGCGCAACCCTACAGCCGGCCGCTTCCGGTTCGAGAGAGGCGAAGATATGCGGGCTCCGGCGGAAGTATTTCTGGATCGCACTAGCTGCCGCTATATTGGTAATCATTGGCATTGTCGTTGGTGTCCCGGCGGGCGTGGTGAGCAGTCGGTCAGCACATGATAAGGATGGGAACGGAAGTGGAAGTGGGAGTGGAGGTCGAGGTGGAGGTCGAGGCGGAGGCGGAGGTGAAAACGTGAATAATGGTACTGTACCAGTGACGTTACTCGAGAACACGCGACTCGCTTCTGCCAACTTTACCGATATGTACGGAAACGACAACTTCCTATTAGCATACCAGCTGAACGACACCTCTATCCTCATGTCCGCATTCAACACGTCGAATAATAAGTGGATTGTCTCAACGGTTGTCAATGGGACGGGCGGCGATGTCAAACTTGGCACTGCTCTGGCGATAGATACTTTCTGGGAAGGCACTGCTGTAGGAGATCCCATTCTTTCTTTTCCTCCCCTCTTCTATAAGTGTATAAGTGTCGTCTCTTGGAGTGAGTACTTTATGCTAATGTGTTCTTGTGCTTTAAGAGTCCCGACGTGACGCTTTACTACCAGACCGATGGGCCAACGACAACCATCAAGTCCGTGACATACAGCAGCAGATTCAACTTGTCAACGACGTCGGTGTCGCCACCTGACAACTGGAAGCCCGTAGCCGCTGCCAGTGCATTTAACTCGCTACCGGGGTCCTCTCTCGCGACATATGGCAAGCAATGCGGGTTCTGCAACCAGGCAAGTTGTTTAGTTCCCCGAGTCACCTTTCTTTCTAGTCGTCTCTAAGAGTAGAATGATACTGCTCAGGCTTGAACTGTGCCTTAAGGCCATTGAAAGCTCCAGAAGCCCTTACAGATCTCGCACGAAATGACAGCTGCTGACCTCAAATACTGCAGTACACATACTTCTACTGGCAAGGACAGCAGGGCATATTCAGTGCGGAGAATAGTGGCAACGGATTCAAGAGCGCCGAGGTCATAGACGTCGACATGAATCCATCGGCCAACACATCCATGGCGCTCGCGCATTCGGGGACACTCACGGGCGACGGGTCGGCTATTCTGCGCCGCAGCATCAACCTCTTCTACCGGTCAACGACGAGCGGGTTGACGCAACTGCGGATCGGCAACGGTATGAACGTTCCCAGGTACGTAGGGCGAGACATTGGGCCGAAGACGAACCTTGCGGTCTTCTCGACGGGTTTTAACGAGAGCGACTCCGACAACCCGACGCCAATCGGCTTCCAAGTCCTCAGTATCGATCCAGACGGCAACGACGGCGTGCAATTGACGTATCTGAAAGGCAACGATTGGACGGCGGCCACTGATGAAGTGACGGATCTGGCGGATTGCCAGGCGAAAGCCACGATGGCCACAAACATAGGTCGGAGATTGTACTGCTTAGTTGACTCCGATGATGACGCTGGCGTCCAGATCATGGAGTGGGCTTGGCAAGGCGACCCGAGCGATACGAACACTTACCTTGACTGGAAGAAAATTGGTGCGGTAAATGTAGGGGTGTAATAATACGAATGGTATGCTATGTAATTAAAGCGAATATTAGAGTAATATACCCAATAAATTTGAATGTAAAATGGTCACCATCCCAACTCTGCAGATCAGGTTGGACGACCCTCGCCGAACTTTTCACTATGACTTGACTGACGAAGCGTTATAGAAAATAACTCCCAGGCTCATAACACTTGAGGTAATATAATCATCTTGGATAGTGCGACCCTTCGTCGAGCCCTCGAGTTCGTATGCTTATCCGTTCTGTTTAAGCGTAAATCAATGAGGAAACACAAAGTACGCATCATGATTATGGGCCATTCTCAGCGTCAGTGAATAGAATAACTATAACCTATCGGTATGAGAGAGACCCAAGTCTATATATTAAATAAGACGGGCATGCAACATAGCGCAGTAGCTGGCTGATTCGATCATAGCAAATATCAATACTCTCTCGTCTGTGTTTCCCCTAGAATTTAATCCAATCTGCACGCATCAGATTAGGGGCAAACACTGACGCATATGCTAGACAGGGGGAGGTCAAATGTGTGATCGCAACCAACGTCTTAGGCAATATCAATGTGACTCGTTGTGTGCTGCAATTCCTACGCCCCCAAGGCTCTAGCGTCATCGCCAACTTTGGCAGTCTCGCAAGTTGGGAGGTGGGTTGGCATATGGCTACTACGTATGTACGAGTTCTCCTACCAGCCCTCCTGTGTCCTCGTGTAAGTATTTACTAGCAACAAATCAGCTAATAGCCGCAATGTACATATAAAGACAACTACTAAGTGGGCCGCGTCAGGGTTCGCCGAGTTGCTTCGCCAAGAATGTCGGCCGCTAGAGATCGCGGCGGTGATCATCGAGCCGGGCTACTTCCGGACCGAAGTCTGTCAGTATTCCGTTCTCCTTGACGTTCAACTTGCTGATATTTCCACAGTGAATGAAGGCGGCGGACATCGGATCTCCACGCGAGAGCAATTACTAAACGAGTACGCCGACGCTGCGCTCGCCGTGCAGGAAGCGGCCATCATCCCAGATAGACAACAATCAACTCGGCGACGTGAATAAGAGCGCTCGCGTCATGGTCGACGCGCTGACACGGACTGTGCGGGAGATCCCCATGCGGCTTGTACTGGGCAGTGATGCGATGCAAGGCATCAGAAACAAGATTAAGACCACGGAGGCGCTCTTGAGGGAGCGGGAGGATGTCATCGTCAGCACGGATCGTGATGATGCGGAACAGAAGGTGTAGATCGGCCTCATAATGGCCCCTTCATCCTACTCCTCAGGTAGGGAGCTCGTAAGGTCTCTTATAAAGCACCAGATATGCAGTCATAGTCAACAAGCGCTTAACGGGAGAGGTTTCTGGTCTCGTTGTGTATGTATGGGTACGTACATATGTTATACTACTCACTTATTGAACAAACTTCTGCAATTGAGATGAAAAATATGTCTCCGATGGCCTTTTTTGCCTGCCATGTAGGATGGATGTGATGTGAGTCAGACCGGCACACGCCAGGTCTTGGGGGCAAAGGCCTTTCGGCGTCCACTCGGTGGACTTCCGGAGGTCTCTCGAAGCCTTTTTCTCAATAGTCTGGTGTCTTTCCACAGAGATCTTGGTCGGTTGACTATGAGCCAAACCAGACTGTAAGCTATCTCGCTAGGCTCGACCATGTCTCGAGGGTGAATATATCTCCAAAAGGACATAGTATCACATTCCCCCCTGCCACTCGATAGGCTCATAGCTATCGATAATTTCCCAATCGGACTCGGAGCAGAGTCTTCCCGAATTGAGAATCGCCAGATAGCCTGTAGTAAGCATAGTTTCCCCTACTCTACGGTACCGAACCCACGTCCCATGCTGACCCCTGATCGCCCGGGTTTTGGTACCGCAAGACTTGCGGTTCGGCCGCCGTGCGGCGGAACTTTTCACCAGTACCTTCAGGTCATGAAGCTATTTTCTCTTAGTCTCATCACTCCCACTCGCTCCCACATACATACATACATAACCGCAAAAGCGATACACATTTGTCAGTCGGTCTGATTGATCCGCCACGGCGCAACATTCGAAACGAGGATTATAGATCGTCAAGAGATAATGTGAGCTAGTATGGCAACAATGAAATACTAGAGCTGTCCTCGGGCGTCTTATAAATAAAAGGAGTGGTCCCAGCCTCATCAGTGTAGAAAATCAGAACAGCAAAAGCACCTAACTCCTCACCGTCTTCCATTCATACCATAACACCAACAACAGCAAGATGTCGCAGCGTGTTGTTCCCCGTTGGCCCTCCGCGAGCACCGATATAGGGAAACTCGCCGAGCCCATGGTCTTTCCCTTCTCGAAGCGTACAGCGCCAAACCGTTTCCTCAAGTCTGCAACATCTGAACGTTTGGCGAGTTTCGATGAAGTGGATATCGAGGCTCGCGGGATTCCCTTTACGAAACTGGCGGATCTCTACGCCCGTTTTGCTCGAGGTGGCTGGGGCCAGATACTCACCGGAAACATTATGATCTCTCCGACAGATCTTGAAGCGCCCGGCAATGCAATCATACCACTTGGTGCTGAGTTCTCCGGGCCACGATTTGAGGCCTTCGCTGCGGTTGCGGCGGCCGGCAAAAGCCATGGGAGCCTGATAGTCGGGCAGCTCTCGCATCCCGGAAGACAGACGCCAGGAGCTCTACAGCCTCATCCTATCAGCGCCAGCCCAGTTCAACTCGTTCAGGAAAACATGGGCGCTTTCGGTGTTCCTCGAGCGGCCACTCGACAGGATCTCGATAACGTCATTGAAGGCTTTGCACATGCCGCTGAATATCTGGAGCGCGCCGGCTTCGACGGCAGTGAGTGATCCCTGGAGTCATTTTCTACCCCTTCTAGTAAATTTTGAGCTCCCGTGCGGCATGTCTCGGGAGCGAGGTTCGCGTACGCGAGCCAAATCACTACCAAAAAGAGCAGGAACTGACTCCAGCGTTCGCAGTCGAACTCCACGGTGCCCACGGCTACCTCATCGCACAGTTCCTAAGCCAGACCACCAACCAGAGGACGGACGAGTACGGAGGCAGCCTCGAGAATCGAATGAGGCTCGTCCTCGAAGTCGCGGCTGCCATCAAGAAGCGCGTCAGCAAGAGCTTCATCTTGGGCATCAAGGTCAACTCAGTGGAGTTCCAAGAGAAGGGCTTCACCAACGACGAGGCCATCGTGCTCTGCCAAGCACTCGAGAAAGCCGAGTTTGACTACGTCGAGACTTCTGGTGGCACTTACGAGGATTTAGGTCTGGAGCATAAGAAAGAGAGTACGGTGGAGCGCGAAAACTTCTTCGTTGAATATGCCGAGCGGATTGCGAAGGCGGTGAACAAGACCAAGGTCTATACCACCGGTGGGCTCAAGACCGTAGGAGGGATACGTTCTACTATGGAGGGCGTTGATGGTGTAGGTTTGGGCCGCGTCGCCATACAGGAGCCCTCATTCGCAGCCGATGTCCTGTCGGGCAAAGTCACGGGTGCCATTAAGAGCGCAGTACCCGATTCTAACTTCATCGGTCAACTGTTGACGATCAGCCAGTGAGTAACACCAAAGGCCTTTGCTTCCCGTTTATTGTCATTGTTGAAAGCGAATACTTTCAATACCCACCCTCAAGACCTTTCTAGAAGAGCAATTACTAACTCTATCTATCGAAGTGTACTTCAACAATTGAGCCGTGGTGAGGAACCCGCTGACCTGGCTGACCCGAAGGTCGTCGAGAATATTCTTGCAACCGCGACATATCATTAAGAGCACACCTATTTTGAGACAGTATTAGTGTCTTGACGGCAGCAGACCTAGGCGAAAGCAAATATATTAGATGCCAAACTATCTTGTGAATATATTGGCAATACGGAATCTTTACTATTTAGCTTAGTCAACAACGAGCTGGGTACCAGCTAGAGTGGTAATGGTTATGTAAGAACTGATGATTATTTATCAGCGTACTATATATCCTTAAATGTTATCAAGCCCTAGGTCATATGAAGGGCGTAGCGGGAATAGCCATTAGACGCGATTACAGGGTCGTAAAATGAACCAGTAACAAGTGCCTTGACATGAGGATAAGCCAACTTATTACTACTCTGGAACCCCATGGAGATCAAGCCCGCAGCATTAATAGCCGCTATGAGTTTTCAGTTTCCTTATTTGGTTCGAGACTATATTTCATCACCGTGAAGTCAGTAGAAATGCTTCTGAAAGTACATTTTGGGGTTAACTGATTATGTGGCTGCATTCTGTCATTTTGTACTGGGCCACTCTATGAAGGCTTTCTTTAGCAGTGAAACAAAGACTCATCACTGTAAAAATAATAGAGATATTTTCATAGATATGCAGATGTATTTCGGGGTTTGGCTAGTAACGTGCTGCGCTGTTGAACTAGTCTATTCTAATCATCACTCTAGCAAAGATGCTGTATAATCACTATGAGATTTATAAGCGGGAGCAGCCTAGGATACCCTACGATCAGGTCAGCATAAATACTGAAAAGTTCTATGTGTTTTAACATACTAGGAAGCGCAAGCAAAGTTAGACAAAGTCAAGCACCATCAGTTCTTAAACCGCTTGGTCAAGATGCGCGGCCTCTACCGCCTGCTTTCTCAAGCTACGTGCTTCTCATTAGCCTTGACAGCACCTTCTCCAATCAGCTCGATCACGACCAAGTCTCTCGTCACCACTGACGGATATTCCTATGTCTATGATCACGTCGCTCCGCACAATGCTTCCATGCCTACCTTGCTCCTGATCCATGGATACCCTGCTTCACGCTACCATTGGCACCACCAGATCCCAGCCCTCTCAGAAGCTGGCTACGGCATCATAGCTCCCGACTGCCTGGGCTATGGGGATACTTCCAAGCCGACGGCGATAGAGGCATACAATTTGAAGGACATGGCGGGCCATATGGCCCAGATACTTGATGCAGAAGGCCTACGAGACGTCGTCGGCGTTGGCCATGACTGGGGATCTTTTATCCTCGGAAGGTCTGCTGTATATCACCCTAAACGTTTCAGCAAATTAGTGTTCGTGTCAGTTGGATATCTCGCGCCTGGAACCCTCTTCGATATCGACGGAATCAACGAGCAGGGCCTGAAAAATCTCGGGTATACGCCGTTCGGATATTGGTACTTCTTCAATTCGTATGATATTGCTGGTATAGTCAGTCAGAAGGTATGTATATCTCGTACTACGAACCGTATCCTCATATATATCGATCATTTTATCTTGTAGCCAGGAAATGAACTGACAAAGAGACGAAATAGCTCGAATCATTCTACCATCTCCTCTTCCTCACCAATTCATCCACAGGGCCTACAGAATTTTCTCAGATTTCCGCTGCGCGTTCCTGGCTGGCAGCTAACAAGACAACCGAACTCCCGGCATGGCTATCGCCTGAGGACAAGGCCACTTGGCTGCGACAATACAGCCAGCCGAACACCGTCGTCGCCACGCTCAACTACTACAAGGCCCTACTGCGAGGTGTTGACGTGGCGGACGAGGCGGCACTTATGGACGAGGACCGTACCTTGAAAGTACCGGTATTGGGCATTGCTGGCACCGAAGACGGCGTCACGCTGCCGGATGCTCTAAGACCAATCACAGAGCCCTGGTCCAAGGCTGGATATGAAGAGCGGCCTGTACAAGCTGGACATTGGATGATGCTGGAGAAACCAGATGAGTTCAATCAGATTCTTATTGATTTTGCTCATCCAACTAAGAGAAGCAAATAAGTTTGCAGCCTAGGTAGATGTATTGAAACGCGTTAGTCTAGATGGGTCAACTTTGACTAGAGTTATTGGGTTTTCGTTGATGAGAGACGTGAATGTACTTCCGTCTGGTGAGATAGGTACCACTACGTAAATAAGGTGCCGTGTATTTCATTAAGTGAAGACTTGAGCGGAAGACCAGTTTACTTGCTGTTATCCGTTTGTTTAGTCGTGTGCAGAGAGTGGTGTGATGACGCCATTTTCCCCCGCCAATCAGTAACGTATCTATTAGTAATATAGAAATCTCACGTCATATGGCAATGAAATACTAGGTAATCCATCATATGCTCTTACATTTCATGTCCGAGGCTTACAGTTTAATAATCTTTCCGGGGCGCCATCCTGCCATCCGTAATCCCGTATTTTATATTTTCGGAACTTTCCGGCCGCTCCACCTGCGCCCGCCTCCCGTTTGGCCGTATCTATGTGGAGCAATGACGACGACCTCATATCACATGAATCTTTGCACCCCTTCATCCGCAAACCATCGAGCGGCATCAAATGCATGATCTTCTTTGAGCTTTCCGACCTTATCATTTACTTACAAAGTCTTCAAAATCGGAGAATGTAGAATATCCAGGCCTAGCCAATTAATAACGCGCCGTTGGCCATACTAAAGTGGAGGGAGGGCCCAAACCGCGAAATTAATACGACAGGTATCCCAATAAATGATTGGGAACGCTGCTGGCCAATAGCCACTGCTTCTTCGAGAAGTATTTCAAAGGGCAAAAGATCTCGGGACAATGGCAGAGCTGCCGGAGCAAGAAAGTCTATACGCGATTAGCGGGGAAAAGCCGTACTCCGGCGATAGTGTCCGGGCCGAAGTATCCCCACCTTCCGGCGCTCAACCCCGTGCTTCCGGATCGCAGTCACTGTTCCCGCCTCTACATGTGGACGAAGGTCTATCTGATGACATCTTGCCGCCCGCAGCATCACCGCGTCAACTGCTCACCTTACTGAAGCTACCACTCGAGATCCGCCTCGAGATCTACGAACATCTTCTCACCGTGCCATCGAACCGCATAGCCTCTTCCTCATCACCACCAACCCCACAAACCTCACCCGGCCCCCTCCACCCCAACATCCTCCGCACCTGCCGCCAGCTGCACGCCGAAAGCATCCTCATTCTCTACCGCAGCAACACATTCCTGGCGCACACCTCTCTCCTGACGACCTTCCCGTCATTCTTCAGCCCCATCCACCCGCGGAAGACGTACGCGCCGATCCGCAATTCCTCGCTCGCGGCCCTGGTCACGCGGTTCCGGGTGCGCATCCGTCTAGATGCCGAGCCACGGTTCACCCAGGATGAGGTGGCGGCCCAGTTCTCGGGGAAGAGCGAGGTCGTCGTCGAGGCGTGGCAGGCGGAGTGGCGCGGCGCTGGACCGGATGTACTGAGGCTTTTTGAGGGCGTGAGGGGTGTGAGGGTGGCAAAGGTCACGGGGAGTACGAGTGGGTTTGAGGAGTATGCGAGATGGCTTGGGTGTACGATGATGGCGGGTGTTGGGGACGATGTGATGCCGTATACTTGGAAGGATGGCAATATGGAGGGGCCGATTCGGGATTGACATTGTTATTGATCCCTCGGTATGAAACCTAGAATGTACGAAGACAAGGAGAGGATATCATGGAGGCGAAATAGAGATTAGATGCCTAATATTTGTACTCAGCTAGCCGGGGATGCGCTGGACTGGGACCTGGTGGCACATTTACTAGCATCCACGCGCACTAAACAGACTTGGCGGCACACATTCCCATCGGTGTTGTCTTTGGTTAACCAGTTGCTTATGGCTAGGAACCAACAGCAACTTAACTAAATATTAAGTAAATATACAGCAAGGGTTTAAATTTGGCTTAAGCAGGCCCCCACAAGCTTATATAAAGTCAGGTCACAAACTTATGTAGAGCTTATCGAGTTTATATAACTCATCGTATTTGCGAATCTTAGTGGGTATGAACACAAAACCAAATCACGAAATCCTGACAACTTGTGTCATCTAATCTACAAAAGTTCCCAACACAAGTCTTTTGATTCGCTTGCCAAATCTTAAACGCCAGTCTCATGCAGTCTTTATCCTTCTCGTAGGTCTATAAAAGACAGAGGAAAAATTAGTAACGGGATCGGTAAAGTTTCTTCATTATTTACCGCCCATGAATCGCGGGATCGAGTTCCACGTATTCTCGTCTCCGACCTTCACGCGGCCGAAGTTCTCGTCAATGTCTAGGATGATCTTCAGAGCGTTACGGCTACGGGCGTGCGGTGAAGCAACGTCCTTCTCTCGCATCGTCGAGACAACCTCAGCGACACCAGTGTGAACCTGTTCGTCCTTGGCCTTGCCAGGGAAGGGCAGTACGCTTTGTAGCACTTCGTAGGCTGCAAGGGTGAAACCGAACTGAGGCGAAGATCGGAGGATACGTGCCGGACCGCCTTTGAAGAAGGCTTTGAACCCTTCTTCCTTCATGATGGTCTTTGCCGCATGACGTAGGCCGGTATAGTTGGTATCGCCCTTGCGGGCTTCGACTTGCAAACGCGTCTTGATAACGTCGCATGGCGTCGTCAAGTATGCTGCGGGCATACCGGCAATGGCACCAGCGGTGAGCAACTGAACAACACCGAGTTTCTTGGTCTGCGACTCTCCAAAGAGGTCCTTCTTCAGGTGGCTGTACGTGGGGAAGTAGATGGCTGAGAACGGGACATCGCGAAGGAGACAAGCGGAAGCGCCCTTATAGAGGCCCTTGAGACCGAGGTTCCTGACAATCCACATAGCTGAGCGTTTCTCGGCTCCCTCAGTAGCCTTAACCATCTCACCTTGAACTTGGAGTCGAATCTTCACAATCTCTAGCGGATTCGTGAAGACCTAGAAGTGATGTTAGCAAGTGAAGTAGAAGGATATAAGCCGATAGAATGCTTGGGGAATATCGTGGTTAGACATACAACTTGACAAGCTCCGGCAGTACCACCAGCAAGAATCTCGTGTGGCAGTTTGATTTGTCCATCCCTCTTGTCCGTGAAGAATTTACGGACAATGTCGTTCACAGTAAGCTTGATAGCTTTCTCTGGAGCGACACCAACGAGCTGGGGCAAGACACCGGAGTAGAGACCACGGAAACCCTCGTTGGTTACCACCTTTCTGAAGCAGTCAATCGAATTCTTATACAGTCGCTGTCCTGGGTCAGCTCCACGCTGGTTCTGCATACGCGTCTTCACCAAGTCAATAGGATACACCATGAAGGCGCCGAAAGCACCAGCTATACTGCCCAGAAGGAAGCTGTATGCAGATTCAGCAATTTGCGTGACGGCCGACTTGGTAGTCGACTTGGCTTGTTCGAGAGCGGCGCCGTGTCTCTGCGAATCTTCTGAGACGCCACGGCTAACCCACTGGGGATCAAGTACTTTAGCAAAGTCGAGAAGACCAAGTCTACCAGAGGGTTCGTCCAGACTGGCAAAGTGGAACAAGATATCAGCTTCCATTGGAGTGAACAGGGAGAATCGGGTGATCTTGGCAGCCTCATTAAGGAATTCATTGCGCGTGATCTTTCCATCGCTGCTCTGGCTGATTGCTTTGCGAATGATGAGCTCGACTAGGTCCATCTCCTTCATCATATTCTGGAAGGCGCGAACATTGGCATAGGAGATCTTGCTGCTTGTTGAGATGTTGCAAAGAGTTGACAGGTTCTCTAGGAGATGGTCGGATAGCTTGTGTTTGGCGGTCTCAATAATAATATTGGCGAATTGTTCGGGCTCAATGTATCCATCCTTGTTCTTATCAAAGCGCTGGAATGCCTGTCGAATACGTTCTCCTTGAAGGCCACGCAGCATCTGGGAGAACTCGGGGTATGTAAGATTGTGTCGCTTAGTCTTGTCGCCAATGTACAGCTTGGCCCATTCACAGTCCCAGTCGAAGGGGATGCTGCCTTCACCCTTATTGAGGTCGTAGAGTTTTCGAAAGTCATCGTACTTGACTGTTCCAGTGCGATCAACATCAAAGAGACGGAACGCAATCTCGTACTCGGCGTCAGACTTGTTGAGCAGATTCAGGAAGGCAGCCCAGTCACCCAAGGTGACGCGTCCATTTCCAGTACGGTCGGCGACACGGAAAAGGATGCCATACTGATTGCGATGGATCTTGGACTGTGGGAAAGCAAAGGCGAACTGTTAGTATTTGGGCTCAATTGAACCAATTGACGGTCACAGAAGCAAACACTTACGTAGTCTTCATCGGCGGGCGCAATGGCGTCAATGAATTCCTCGGGACCCATGACCGGCTCACCAGTCTTCTCATCCTTCTTTGCATTGCCGAGAAAAGTAGCGCGATATGAAGCGGACAGGTTGGGTTGATCTTCTAAACCTAGAAGGCTACCTCTGACCGCTTCCTTCATCGTCGCGGAGGTCGACATATTCGCGCAATTGCTTACTGGGATGAGCCTGGAATCGCGCGACAAGGCGTGTTGCTAAGGTTGGATGATTGGAAGTGGCTAGACGCGTGGTTCGAGCGTTGGCCTGTTCACCTAGGAGCTTGAACTGGAAATGACGGAATCGGGAAGTACAACAACGACTCATTCAACAAGAGGGCCCTCACGATACTGCACTAGATAGACAGTGGAGCTCCGATTAAAGGAGTGGGTGCTGGTACGGACCGTACGGGCGCGCGTCAACAACAAACTCGGTGAGCTCCGGAATTGTAGCCCGAGAGAGGTTAAAGAAAAAAGGAGAAGGAGAGAGGAAGATGTAGACGAGAAGATGACATCTAGGGGGTCACAGCGATGTTAATGAAGGAGGTGGCAGAGGCTTGAGGCCACTGAAGGACGAAGCGGCGTGGAAAATGAAGGCGAGTAAGATCCTGTCACCCGAATTTTCCAAGATGCGCTAGGTATTGCAGCTGAAGGAAAGTTCAAGATGTAGCGCATCCAATCAGGGAAGCTGAGCAAGCAGCTGGACCCATCAGCGAGCGATAATTGGATGGTGATGTGTAGATGATGCGCAGAGGAACTTTGTTAATCCGGCTATCCGTTATCGCTTATCGACCAAGAGAGGTTAAATGGCCGCTAAGCCTTATCGAGCCCTGACAGGAAGGGCTAGAACCCGGATAGACAGCGGGTAGAACTTGGCACTTGGCACCCTGCGCGAATTGAAGACACAGAGCTCATGTTCCTGACGATCTCCAAACTCACAAAACTTTCTTGGATCCACGACTGCCGAAAGTTCCACTAGCTGCCTTGATCTGAAGTCTTCCCGGAGGGGCCTAGTTCAGTCTATCCGTCCATCCAGCTTTCCAGAATTCGAACGAACTAGGAATGATGGTCTAACGTCGGACTTATCACTAAATGTCCATGATGCCATGATGGCAAAAGAGTTGGAGAGAAGCCATGGACATGCTTCACTTTTGCTATGGAGGCTGGTAGCGCTCCCTGTCGCTAAGATGCGACAATGAGGACAAGCGAACTGCAGCTCTTATGTTGACAAGCATCCTGAAGGATACTGTAGAAGATGCCATGGTGAGGTGAGGAGACAGACATGTCTTGTGCAGAACAAACAGCCACGAGTGTGTGAAGGAAATGTGACTCGTCTTTGTCCTCTAGGTTGGCTTTCTCCTACAAAAAGTGTCAAAAAGTAAAGAAAACCATTGACCATACCATACGCGACAAATGCTTTCGATATATAAACTCCTCTCCACATACCTGTCAGAAGTCTGGCCGAGGAGGTTCCGGTTGTTCCCGGCAGATGTTACCTACCCCAGCCGTCATTAGAGGACGAGAGGATAATAGCCGCCAAATTGTATCCCTCACATCACTCGACATACGAGTTCCACCTGATGGGCTTCAGCAAGGAAGCTCAACAGTGAAAGCCCAGTTTTTCTAGACAGCGCGGCCTTATACTAGTTTGATTATATTACCGACTAAGGAGGTAGGGATGCTGTCATCGGAAACCCTTGTTGCATAACCGTCAGCTGCGTGATGCAGGTCTCATTGCAAGCTGCCAGTTGGGAACTGGGTGGAATGAGAGGTGTATCTGTGACCGCTGCTATGATATTATATTAGGTTGTATTCAAGCTTCGTCTTTCACCGTACTGCTGTGGACAAACAATGCTCATGCTTTGCAAGGCTGCTTATACGGGCTATCCAATGATATATCTGCGAGACAAGCGTCTGTCTGCAGCACAATAATTGCGAGGTAACTTCCTTCATGTCTGTACGTGTTCGTCCTAGATTACTGTTGTAGATAGAAGGAACACATACAAACAAGAAGGAAGTAACATCAATGGCTTTCACAGTGGAGCAGTCCAAGTCCAGAGTAGTGAAATGAGACGCTCGTTCAATCAGGGAAACACCATGCGTGCTGGTGAGATATATCCGCGTTCTGTCAGTCAGCAGCACTTGCCTTGTTTTGTTACCTGACACTCTATTATATATTTAGACAAGATATCCACGTTAAGGACAGAGACTAATGGGTACACCTATCTAAAAGAGCTGCTCTCGGATGACCTCTGTAGCTTCTCCTGGAATTACATATATGTTCGGTCTATACACTACCTCATTACCACGGTTCAAATTAGGAGAATATACTCAGAAACGTGCAGCTATCTGAGTCTACATACTAGGCACAAAATGATTCTCCAAGGGGGCAGTGCTCTAAGGTACGCGTTGGCGAGTATTTACATGATGGCCCTGTGCATCCTTGAGACTATTGGTTTGAGAGATCGGCCTCACAAGAGCTGACATACAAATGATCTCCGTATATAGGGAAAGGCTACACCAGTGACTCATTCTTCGTTACCTCGAGTATCTAGGTGGAGTAGGGCTACAATTCGAAGCAGAACATTAGGCTTATTGCTGGGAGATCGTAGTCACATGAGAAAATAGGGAAGGAGACTGTAAGACACTGGACTGATGAAGAAGCTTCTTGTCTAAAGCTTTATCTACAAGCCATATCTGTCTGGCTTCAAATGCTTGTACAAACGAAATAGGAACTGCGCAATCAGCTGCCTTCCCGTGCAAAATTATATACTCAGACAACGACATGAGCTATGTCTTTTTTGTGGCAGCATGGTAGCTTGACAGATCTCAAGAATCTATGTCCTACCTAGCATGCCAGAAGTGAAAATACCGATCGCTGTCTGCATTTCTGTACCGCCCTGGCCATCACAAAACTCCTGATTCCTTGCCTGAACTACCTGTAATGCCAGTGTCTTCTCTATGCCGCGAATTTTTCCGGAACGCCTGGGGAAATGAATGCTGAACTTTCAAGGAAAGTCAGCGCAAGAAGGGGGAATTAGTGTCATGCAATTCGTGATTCTCATTACGCCTCGTCAACTGGCATATGAATGCCAAATTAGTGATGTGGGGTATTAGTGAAGCGGGCAAGGGGAATGAGCTAAGACCGCCGCGCAAAGGTCTGGTGCCGCTATAGTCTTTAATCGCCGTGCAGAGCACCTTGCCGCCAGTGGCCGTCTCTTTCTATGTGATGAAGAACTAATCGCTGAGCTAGTTCTCATTATCCATGGCTAGGGGTGATGATTCAGCATTATGTTGGAATGGGCATCTTGAGAGCCTGGGACCCAGTGTAAGAGGCGCGAGTGGCTTCATCACCGAAGAAGTCAACAGCGAGCGGCATGGAGATGCGCTGTTCGAACGGAAGAGCGTAGCCTCTCATGATTTCCTCTCCAACATATGAAGATGCACATCTATACCGCTTGTCAGAGTATTTCTCAAAGACCGCGCTATGGTGCTTGCGGGCATGTCGACAACAGTCCAGCAGCATTGCTACCAGAGGCTTCAGCTGCTGATATGTGTAGCCAGAATAATGGATGTGTGAAGGAGTCTAGAGTCATAAGTCAGCATGAGAAAACAATATTATAGAAAGTAACAAGACTTACCCATTCACCCTTGCGCAGTATGAGCCGCGAGAGACAGTGAGCACCGGCAGCAATGTAGCTGGGAGGGCTTGCTACAAACCGCTCGTCCATGATCACGACCTCAAGGAAGTACTTGGCTAGAGTTCGAGCCTCGAGATCGTAGTCGTCTGCTTTGCTGATACGGCGCAAGAAACTCATCGGGCCCGGCCAGCCAAGCTCAAAATCAAGCATACTCAACATGAAGCGCTCAGCCTTCAGAATCTCCTCAGCGGTATAACCGCCATCTACCATATAGACGATCTCCTGGACTGAGGGACAGTTGATCTCTTCATATTTGGCCGCGATGAAGATCGCTGTAGCACCTACAAGCTGTAGCTTTCCTAGCGACACCACTTTGTAAGAGAGGAACCGATCGATATAGTTGACGGTCAAGAACAAGGTCTCGGGGAGGAGTCCAAAGCGAGTGTGGACCTGAACTACCCAGTCCATCAAGACAGACCGCATCGACCATTGAATTTCGGTCTGAATGTCCATGTAGTGAGGACTAGGTAGGAGGTTCATCTAGTCAAGGCATGTTAGCAAATGGCCATGATGTACTGGCATGTTAATATATCTTACCTCTTGCTCTTTCATGTAACGAAAAATGTCATCGCCATATTCAGCAACCATGCTGACATCCCAGGCATCCTCCTGGATCTCCTCACTAGTTCGTCTGCTGTCAACAATCTGCTTGGCGGCTTCGATCTCTGCTAAACCTTTCTTGGTGAGCTTTGGAGGGAACATGATGGTTGTCGCACCACCGGTGGTATTATCGCTGCGGGATCGGTACGAATGGGCCGTGGTATAACCCCGATCGTCGTAGCAGTAGTCGTCTTCGTCGTCGTAATCAGACAAATAGAGTTGATCGCCCACTAGGCCTGGAGGGGCCGAGTCGCTGTGGCAGTCGATCGGATTAACTTCTGGGCGGGCACTAGAAGTTCTGGGTGGATTGATATGCGTGGGAATAAGTGACTCTGGTAGAGGACGGACAGGCAGTGGCTCCGGTTGGGGAGCTACAGTCATGAACTGCGCCGGTGCATTCGTCAGGAACTGGATCTGCTCCTGGGTGAGGTCCTCAACAGCATCTACGTAGAGAGGTTCGGTGACGTCGTCGTCGGGACGAGGAGAGTTGTGAGATGGTGCTTCTTCACCAACAGGATTTAGGATTGAGGGCAGTGTAAATGCGTAGTTGGGTTTCTGATGCTGAACCTCCTCATACTTAGAATAGTGAGAAGGTTGTTGTTGGTCTTGGAGTTGGCATTGTTCTAGCTGCCAAGTCTCAGGCTCTAAGGAAGTCGAATCAACCAATGGCTCCTGCTTCGTGTTTGTGTTTAGAGTGGTGGAAGGCTTTGTCTGGGAAGCTTGGATAACTGGCCAATTTTCAGGTGCAGCTCTAGCAGGTCCTGCAGGCGCAGGATTGAATTCTTCTTGCTGTGGATCTTTGAGGACGAAAGTTGACACGCTGGCCCTGGCGAGAGCTTTGCGTGGACCGTGGGTATCATTGGCGATAGATCTGAGCTGGCTCATTGAGACAGAAGGAGCAACAGTCTTTGACGGACGTTGTGCTGGTTGAAAAAAGCCTTTCTTCAACACGTTCTTGGGATTGGCTTGAATCCGATTCTCCTGTGCCTTGGAGGCGACCATAGCTGATGCGGTGTTGTTCTGGGTGGTTCCCGATTTGGTATCACACAGCGCGTCACCTACATCTCTAGAAGCTACATTGCGATCTGCTAGCGCTGTGCGCTTTGCTGCCGCATTGAAATTGCCCGTAGCTGCCATGTTCAGAAGGTTTCCAGTCGACTTGTGACGTTGATGGAGTGTTTTGCCGATGGCATTGACGTGGTTTTCGTCGCCCAGGCTGGGAAGATGACGAGGAGGTCTGTAGGGCTGTTGCACGAATTGCTAAGTTAGCATTTGCTCTTGGTGTAGGGTATTCACGTGATTAGGATACGTGTTCTGATGCGTGAGGAATAAGATCAGGTAGTTAAGCATGCGTAGGTGAGGTTATTGATGTTCGCGCTAGGTCACAAGGGTCTGGTGGAATGTAGCTCGTGTTGAAACAGCTCGAGAGAGCAACACAGCACAAATGGTTGGCAATGCTGGGAATCACAACTTCATTTACTTACTCTGGCGTCCATATTCCACGATTCCGAGCTTTAGCTGTCCAAGGAAAGATACCGATGCTTAGAGGTTGTGCTCGAGACGCGACCAGTCGAGAGAGAAGAGATGGCGAGTGGCCCGTGTGTTCGGTAGTAGGGCGGGAAAGTGAGAAGGATGGAGGTTGGAAAACGAAGATGAGGTAGAGAACAATACAATCCGATTCGCAATGGTGATATTCAGCACCAAACGTGCACTGTCGCGTCTAAAGATTCATTGACAAGAGAAGAGGAATGTAAAAGACGGTACACTGCACACACTGTAGATAGTCAGTTAATTTGCTTGTCGTTGCAGCACGGACAGCTAATCAAACAGTGCCATTTTGGGAAATGATGGAGAGTTGACGAGGCTCATGCACGAGGTACGTACCAATTCGTACTGTACAATGCGGATACAGTTTAACACCTAGCTGTACAGGAATACGATCGCCTCAAAGTAAAAGGAGACGAAAGCAGAGGTTCCAATCGCGACGACAAGGAGAGATGTGTAGATGCTTGATCGCGAGACGGAGAAGAAGATGTTGTTCTGGTTGTGTGAAAGTTATGTGTGCCGTCTCGTGGAGGGGGAAGGGAGGTGGAAGGGAGGTGGAAGTGAAGAGGCAGATAGATGTGTGTAAGGTTGTTTTGAATCCCAGGCCCAGAAATGCAAGATGCTTTAGAGAGGTTTGTTGATGTCCGTTGTCAGGTCTCCCAGCTCACCTGCAGGCTTGATCATCACAGGTCCTCGTCTCCTCTATCCCTGTCAGCTACAGCACGACAGGAGCTTGAGAAATGTGGGAGCCAGTGGAGCCATGTATCAGTGACCAGCGGTACGTAGAGTGGCTCGTGCGCAAGCACAAGAATAGGTGAAGCTTCAAGTCGTGTGTGATATCGGTACGTACTGCATGGCCCGAGCGTTTTATTTCGGTGGGGATTTCTAGATGGGGCAGGAGTGCCGAGTTAGGAAAAAAATAAACAAGTGAACCAAACAGAATTGGTTATCGGATCCCTGTCTCGATTCAAAGCCGTTGCCCCGGCCGTCCGGCTTGCATATTTTGTGAACGCTTGGGGGAGTTCACCACTGGCAACGAGGGCCTCTAAAGCTCAAGACAGCACCGAATTGATGACTGCTGAAGGAAGCTGCATGCATTTTAAGACTACGTGCAGCCTATACATATTATTTTGTATACTAGAGCTATGCTCATCTAAGAAAGAATTGTTTGTAGCTCTCCACCTGCCAGCAAGAAAGTATGTACGTCGATAATAAGGAGTGATAGGTGCCGCACAGGTGGGTAGCTTACCTAATACGATGAAAGATTAGAATGCAGCCTCAATTATTTGCACAGCCTCAAGTTTAAGCCACTTCTCAACCAGGTCCCACCTGATCAATGCAGTTTCCACAGATGACGTAGCCCAAACCCCTCAATCGCGTCTTTCATCAAGGCAGTGGATTTCAACAATTTCAATTTATTTGATAACTACAAGTGCTAGCGTATAGTATAGAATTAATTCTGATATTTCCTGTCTGTTCCAACCATATATTATCTATGAAAACCTTGAGAGAGCTTTTTTATCGCCGCCTTGTGCTAATAAACCATTGGATGCAGATTTGGGACTCGGAACGCGTTGACTCGAGCAAGTCAGCCACGAACAGCACTCGAAGTCACGTGACTGTATTTCTCTCTATTTCAGCACACCATTCGGTATCGAGACGTCTCTTTTTTCTGTTCGCTCAATCACGACAAATAGTTCGCAGCAGTTGCAAAGTAGGGCTTGGCGTGCTCAACGCAGCTTCGCGACAACATACAGCTATTGCTACATCATTATAGATAGTTTGTGATGGTTGTCATCGTCCTCTGGACCCTGCTAAGTAAGTGGTGGTCAGCAGGACCAGCGCCTGGAGTCAACATCGTCAATCACAGCACCACTTGTGACCAGTATGTTGCCTTATAGTCTGGAGCAACTGAGTTGAAACAGATCAGGCTGGCTGCTTGTATTGAAAAGAGCCTTCATGACTGACGGAGTACATATTGTATACTCCTTACTTTTACCATATTAGCCAGTGACCTGATGCGACCTCGCGGCTTGTATCAAGCTGTTGCGACACAGGTTTTAGAATAAATCGGCATAATTCGTATTGTAGGGGAGTACTTATTTCAACCAATGCGACTAT
The DNA here is from genome assembly GCA_023159215.1 of Xylariaceae sp. AK1471. NCBI lineage: Eukaryota > Fungi > Ascomycota > Sordariomycetes > Xylariales > Xylariaceae > Xylariaceae sp. AK1471. The sequence goes on along the minus strand of JAJKLI010000009.1, from coordinate 495,943 downwards.
TTGAGGGAAGATGGGGCCCGAATCGGCAACTAGAAACAACACGGTGCCACGAGAATAAGTCAATGAATCGATTCTGGCGATGACCATCGAGCGAAAACAGTCTAGGCCTCGATGCTATCGGCACTATCCGTCCGGAATCAGAGCGGCTTCGAGGCAAGATCACATTGCGACAATTGACAGCAGAATTCGTCCTAGGCAAGTATTCAGTTCGCAGCTCGCCACATGGTTAGATATGGCAACGTGTTCGCGCGCGCAAACGAAAATGAGTTCAGGGCGAAGCTGCTCTTGTGCGAAAAAGATTTGAAGATTTGGGGTGCTTCGATCAACGTTCAAAGTAGTCAAGGAGTCGCCCGCCACCATGCCGTGTTTTACTCTTAACGATTGGCTGCGTAATCTCGCGAAAATGATATAGCGTTAAAAGACATCCATCCATCTTGCATGCCGGCGAGCAGATAGGTAGTCGTGGCGACAAGCGGAGGCTGGTACAGAATTATCAATCACCTCTAGTCTACACCTGCTGACCAGCCCCAGAAGCGTTCACTGAAAATGACGAATATCCCTACGTCGATCACTTCGGATACATTTACTTTTACTAGGCAGTTTCTTACCCCTCGCAAGTGCGCACAAGTTACTCACCCATAATACCATCCTTTGCGATAATACCACTGAAGGAACACAGTCTTAAGCTACTATCTAGTAAGCACGGTGTAGATCGGCGCGGATGAGATTCTCAGCAGGTAGAGCCACCGGTGCAGGAGCTACAACAGGTCAAGGGCAAGACGGTTTCTATTGGATGAGAGCGCCTTAACTGAGCGGTCAAAAGAGGAGCGGACCTCGCGGGAGGTCACTTTCGCTATCTCTGCAAGACGGTCATCCACAAGCAAATCCTCTGCGGCCTACTAGGCAGGTCAGAGACACTGTTCCGAGACGACACCGCTGGCCGCGACCTTCCCTAGCTCTTATTTTCCTTTGTTTGTTTGTTTGTTTTGGACTTGAGAGGCGCGCGTGTAGAAGCCCGATCTGGCGAGTTGTGTTTACGGACGACAGTTTCTAGACTACTTCGCCAATCTACAGTAGCGCAAGCGGAAACAAATAGCGCATGGGGGAAAGATGATTCGCAGAGCGCAATCCAGGATGCCCTCCACCTGGCTGCACGAACAGGAACTACCTTAGTATGCGCTCGCGAGTCGCCAGCTCGCCAGCTTCTCCTGACAGCGTGGTCAAGAGGATGGGGCTGGGTTGTTGGAACAAGGCCTTTCCGGGGGTTGATTCGATACAACTGAAACTTGGCCAGCGCATCTTACATTCATCCTATTTCTATGCTTTTCTCTTAATAAGAGAGTTTTTGAAGGTTCCTTACTCCACACCTATCCCATGAAACGCTATAGCTCTTCCTCGCAGTCTTGAACATCAAGATCATAAACTGTCACAACCATTTGTCCCCTTAGACTCGGCCCAGAAGTCTAGACAGTCTTTCACATTCTAAATCTAGCACTTCTGGGCTTTGCTTCCTAGCGCTCATTATCAGTTATTGCCGGAATAGTGTGGCCCGAAGAAAACAATGAAACACGAAGTACATGTAACCACGGATGCCGATCTTTTTGCCTATTAGAGTCCCTTTCCACCATGACAGATGACAAGACTTTGTGGGCAGCCATCAAGGGCCCCCCAAGCGGTCGGCGCGCATGCTTCTAATCTAGCATGTTTGAGAGGGGATTCTTATGCAACGGCTTATGAATCTACCTATCGCTCACCCTGTACAGCAGTACATTTCCATCAAAGTAAACGGGAGTTCGTGCCTGCGGTTCTTGAGCATATTGCTCTCTACTGTACCCTCCCTTCACACCAAAATAACATAGTACCCTGTTGCAGGCACACGGTGAGGACGACACCCCTGCTCTGACAAGCTGGCGCATACAAGCGTTGGCGCCATTGGCCGGATCGGCCGTTGGCTTGCCCGCTTGAACTGATCTGAGATCGCATCCAACGAACTTCGTTTGTGACCGCGAAAGACTAGCAGCGGAGCGGCACCTGACAAACCAAGATTTGTGAATTACTTTGCATTAGCAGCGGCGGGCGAGACGCTTCCCCAATGCGAGGTTCGAAGGCAGCCGGGCCCCGTCAACTGATATGATGGTGCTGCGCGCAGGATTTTGCCCTCTATAGTACTTCCGAGTCCTCCTGCTTGAGTATCTAGCCCGCAGTCGCATGTCTCCTCCCCTTGTCAAAGTTGTCGCACCCTTTCTCCACAATGACGGCGGCGCAAAAGCATGGCGTGTTCATCATCGCAGAAATCGTTCGTATTGCGCAAACTGCGCGAGACATTCTTTTCGCTGACAGAGGAACTCCTCCAATCCGGGATAGGAAGTTATCTTTAATAGCCTGTAACATGAAGTGATGGACATTCCCTCGGACTTGAAGAAAATATCCCATGTAATTAATTGCGCCAGCATTTATGCCTGTCCTGATCACCGACCTGCCCTATCCTAGGTAGTTTATTCAAATGTGCCTGGTCAGAGGGCCGGTTGATTCCGCACCTCCCACTAGGCCGGTTGGTCACAGTCAACCTTTCGGATGTACAAACAACCTGGTGTCCGGGGACTGCCTACATAGTAGGTAGGTAGATGGTAGTGTTGGATCAAAGCCAGGCTTGATGTCGCAATAGCCGAATTTGAGAGTGGCCAGGTCAGTCGCCAATTGCCCCAGAATTTGGTCTTGGAAGCTTCCTTATGTGAACGATGAAGACCCGAAAGAGGACCGTTGGATTATTATTATTACTATGATTATTATTGTTATTATTATTAGCACGGTAAGTTCGCAAATTCAATTCGTTTAGATGCAGTCCACTACAGCAGCGGAATCGCTTGGACCTCCATTCTTAACGCAACCAAGCGGACACTTCTCTCAGACTTGACTGGTGGTTATAAGTGAACAACACACCACACGGACGTAAAACTTATTCGCACAAGTTGGGAAGCATGCAGATAGATATCTTCGCCGATTTTTTAAGGCACACGATACGTTCAAGGGTAGGTAGGTAGGCATGCAACTCGGGTCTCTAGTATACAATCCGCCTCCAGCTTGGTTAGATTGCATACCTAGATAGAGATACCTACATACAAAGGGCCAATCTTTCGAGGGCATCTCATCAAGACATGTATAGTTGCAATTTTTCGTCTGTTCATAAGTCAGAAGTCAATAGTCGCATATCTCGTAGGGAAATAAATACCACATACATACAATGGCCCTAGATCAATATCATATACAGTGTCAAGGTACCTGTTTTGACTTTCGCTTAGGAGGTAGGTGTACTTGTCTTTATTCTTGTATGTATCTTTTCGTCGATGTGATGGAATGTTGGGAGGCTTAGTACTTCTTGTTTGCAAGCTTAAGGGATGCGCTACGCCGTTGAGAGAGGAGAGGCTGTATATGTTAAACACTCCCACCTCTCTTTCTTACTTGGGGATCTTCAAATAGGAAGATAGAAAGATAGAATGGTGCAATATCTGGTTGAAACCCGCGAATTAGCAGTTTGTGCACACCTGACTGATCGACTGGGTAGTACCTACTCTGGTACCTCTAATGTATTGATGTGACGCAGTGCTTGCTAGTGGCTCTCTTAGTGCTTGAGGTGTGAGCGGTACCTACAGAGGTAGGGGGAGTGCTGTAGGTAGGGCAGGTTAAGGTAGTTAGGTGCTAGAGATTGGGGGGGTCAGGCAGCGCTCGCAAGGCGGTACCTAGGTAGTAGGAGTGAGCGCTATTGGTGGTCTTGGTGGTCTGGGTGGTCTGGGTGTTCTGGGTGCGTGGTACATTCGGTACGGGCACTGCACTTGCACCCACCAACTTTCCAAGTAAACTAACTGTGTTGGAAAGCCCTTTTTTGAGACTCACCTTGTACTGTGCAAAACCTCGCTCTCTCTTCCACCTCCTCTTTCACAAGAACCCCGACTTCCCTCGACCAAATCACCCATCTAACCACGCCCATTCATACTGGTAAGCTCCCTGAGTCCATCTCGGCCCTCTTCGTCGTCTGTCATGCCAGTACTTCTGGCGAAACCGCTCAGACTCGCAGTAACAACGCTGACCCGCTGCTCTTGTAGGCCGATTCGGGGCACCAAGGTCTCAAGTCGAGTTTATGCATCTCTAACACCACAACACCATCATCTCTGTCTCTCGGTAAGTTATTTTGAGTCTGGCACCATATGCGATCCAATCTTTATCTCAATCGGGACCCTACTTGTTCCCATGGTCTTGGAATTCTGCCTCTGCACATGGGCATCTTCGGCGTGCCACAGAATGTTGTTTCCCAGTCCAGCCATAGTCAGCGACAACGATCCGGGCTGTCTACGCCCAACAAGCTCTCTTTTCCTTCCTCTTCACCACTACTCAAGTCGTCCAGCTAACGTGAGCCATAATTAGGTATACAAGGCGACATCGTCGAGTTCTCAACGTCCTCCATCCTCCTCCCCCCATCTTGCGATCGGGTTCTTACCGCCCTCGCCCTAACTCTCACCCTTACCCTCGCTCTCTTGACGTAACCCGTCGGTGTATTCGGTCGCTATCAAACACACTTGGAATCAGAGACCAAGCAGAATTGAAACGGCAGCGATTGAGGGTCTATCCGACTGGGTTATGGACTTGTCCAACCTCCTGACGGCAAAACCCTCATCTTCCCGTCCGCAATCGACTAACCACCAACCTATTGCGGGCGCGATCCATTCCTCTTCCCATCAAACATACCCTACCGCTAAACTCGCCCTCGACACATCAACAATACCCTGGGGAAGTAATATGGAGTCCGTTTCACCTACTGAACCATACACTGGCGCTGCCACCGCCGCCTCCCACAGCGGTAGCGCCTCGCCTCGACTATCTGTAACCCCCAAACATGTTCAATTCGAGCTCCTCTTCACTCAATCCCCCCAATACCGAGCGAGACTACCGTTGCGTGTTCAAATATACCCTCATGACGACACAGAGTCTATAATCTCCACTGTCAAAAACTTCTATGGGCTGTACCAAGGAGTTGCGGGTGTCAGTTTTGAGGATGATCAAAACAATACATTAATCGCGAGATATGAAAACTTCAGTAACAACATGGTAGTCCATGTCAGAGTCATAGAAGAGTCTCCTCAACCCGCTGCTCCGTTCAATTCAAGCGCTTTCCAGCCAGCGTCTATGGAGTACTCGGCCCATCAACCAACTAACCATATTTCTCGGCCGGGCTCAACGACATCTCGCAGGCGCAGCCCTTCTCCCAATGGAAACAGCGGGCGACGTAGCACGTCTGTCAGCACAAATCCAGCTGCTAAGAAGGGTCGCGCTCGCTCTGCCAAGAACCACGGCTCCAACTACGACGACAGCGTCAATGGCTACAGCAGCGGTGATGGTGCCGCTGGGTCCGTGTCTAGCAAAGCAAAGGATCAGATTGGCAACACTGATATAAGCCTGGAGAACATTGTTGAGGGCGGTCGTCGCAAGCGCGCAAAGTTTGAGAGCTCGGTAAGCATTCGCGACCCATATTCCGTCCCAAAGCATAGTCCTAACCATTATCCATTCATAGGAACTACCACTGTTTGCTCCGCCGCAGATGCCCGCAGCCACATCAAACCCTTCAGTCTCTCCCGCTCGTCGTGTCGAGCATCAACGACCGTCGATGCCCTTTGCCCACCCCGGCCAGAACCCCTTCACAAATCCAAGACCACTACAATCCCCTCAAAGTTACAATGGATACGGCCAGCAGGGCATGTTTGCAACCCCTATAACCGATTCAAGACGCCATCGGGGCAGCATAGGCTATCCAAACAACGGATCGGGCATCCTCCCGACCCCTGACCCTACCATTGGTAGCTGCGTGTCGGAAGAGGATAAAGATGTTGCAATCCAGCTTATGAGACTGGGTGAAATGTCAAACATTTCCCATGGCAGGACCTCTGCATCGACTTTGGATGATACCTTCAGCGGTAAGGCAGAGGTCGCTTCCTCAACCGGCGCTACCAGCGACAGTGGCAGCGAAGGCGAGGACGAGCTTCCACCAGCTCGTCGCCGGAAGGTCGACGTGAATGGGTCCGCACACAAGGTCCACCCGACTACAGATAGTCATTTTATACTACCCGGTGATAGCGGCGAAGCTAGTGGAGACGACGCTGACCTAGAAGACGGCGCTGGGGAGAGTGCTCAAGGGCTTCCACCTAGTGACGCGAAGGCAAAAGCTCAGAATCTTGAGAAGCCTCGAGCTCCCGGCGCTAAGTCGAGTAAACCCAAGACCGCAAAGACACCCAAGACCACTGTTAATAAGCCGAAAAAGTCGAACAGCGTAGCTGCTGGTCCGATGTCGCCTGCATCTCTGCCTAACCATTCTCGCAAGCCTTCTATTGCTTCGGCAATGTCAGGCCAACCTGGCGATGATCAGCAGCCAGATTTGTCAACCAAGCCTCGTTGCCAGCGATGCCGAAAGAGCAAGAAAGGTTGTGATCGTCAGCGGCCTTGTGGTCGTTGCCGGGATGCCGGCCTTAGCGCCGACCAATGCATCAGTGAAGACGAAGGCAACGGACGGAAGGGACGTTATGGGCGCCATATGGGTGTTCCGATCAAGACACAAGATGTTCCGGCGCCGCCCACTCTCCTGCCCGCTGCTCCTATTGCAGTCCCTACAGCTACGACCGACAAGAACAAGAAGCGGAAGCGGTAGGCCATGCGACTCGCTCACTGCTATAATGCAACGCATACGAGAGCGATTTTTACACATCATTCAAGATTCTGTAAGAACCTAGTCTCGACACCGTGCTTCATCCCGAAGCCGGGTTGTTGCACTGATTCGCACATTCAAGTATAAGTCGCTTGAGCTTAACGGGAGGACGGGCACGGGCGCCTATAATTTGCGCCGATGCGCGGTTACATATAGCGACTCTTGCAGGCCATCTCGACATCTGGAGCGAGGTTAGATTTTCCTTCGTCATCGGAGTTACCTATCCTTCGGGTTTGGAAGGCGCAAATGGAACGAAGGTTTAATAGTAAGGCTATGAAGCCATTACACTCCTTTGCTCCAACAGAACGGTACGCCGGGAATGAAACTTTCTATTAAGGTATCTCTATGGGTTGGCGTTGGATTCACGCCTGCACGTTTGCTTGTCGCGGTCTCGTTTCAAAACCCCTACTTTCGCCTCATGCAATAAGAGCATCATCTACAAAACGGCGAGCGCGCGTTGGAAATGGAGAAAATAGTTGAAGGAAGCGAAAGTTATGACGGCGGTGCTTAGAAAAATGTTTGGTACCAGTTCAATATGGGTGTACCGCGAGGTTGGAAGATGGGCGTCCCATAGACGCCTCGAACTGTCTCGCAGGGGTATGGAATCACCGAGGTGAACTGGTCTGCAGGCGCGGCGTGTGCAGGATGTTGTTTGACTTGCGGCGGTCGTGCTTTCAGCTATACTGTTGGTGATGCTATTTTTGAAGTGGTTCGCATTGCTGTTTTCCGTCTTTCTCTCTCTGTTTATCTGGTCTCTTCTCCTCCTAACTCTCGTGTTTATTACTAGTTGGGCGGGGGCATGAGGTGTGAGGCATCATGAAAATTTCTATACTTCAGCTGCCAGAATACATGATAAGCTTTAAGATGGTGTGGTTTTGCTCTGCGTGATATTGTCTACGTAGTGCTAGAGTCTAAGATGGCTTGTTACAATATTAGACTCGAGCCTTCGACGGCCGGCCTCGCTGCTCTTAGGTCATTCGTAGCAGCTTGATTACAGCTGCCTGAAACCGCTTTGAGTCGCAAGCATGGCGTTTGACATGCAGCAGCGCCAAGGACAAATCGAGCGACGATGCGTGTGCATGATGCACTTGATGCAGGACGGTATGCGCCTAGTTTATTTATGTACACCAGCGTCAATTTCAAGGTGCAGAAACGGACGAAGCAACTAACCATCTCTAACCATTTAACTATGACTGACTGTCACCCATTCACTATCTCCACGATCAACGGTCGCATTCCACAATCGCGCGCTTACAAAGATATGTCCCCTTGAATGCGTTGTAAGATGCGCCTAGGTGAGATGCCGACTTTATCTAAGATACCTAGGTAGGTAATTCATGTGGTTTTAACCGCCAGCCGCACGCGGCGCATCGCGGCGCAAACTGGGCGCAAACTACCAATGAAGGGATGCGAAGCGCTTGACGTTGAGTTAGACTGCGATTTCAGGGTTTCCGCGCTAGTACTGAATGAGATTAGATTACAGCTTCGGTGGGGCTTCGTGGACAGGACGTAACGTAATGTGGGTTAGCGCGGAAGGGATGTGGGTAATCTGGGGCTTGGGTTCTGACGAAAAGAGCTGTTGCCCCTCATTTGTTGCCCCGCGTGTAAGATCTGCGCGATTGCTTTCTAGATGGTGGGGGGTTGATTGGTGCGGTGGAGCTGGAGCTGATAGGTCCCCTATGGTGGTCTCAAAGATAGGAAAAACTTGTTAAGATGCAGGAGTTTTTATGTACGGCGCATTGCAGTAGAATAATGGTTTTGCTGATGTGTTTCGTGGGTTTTGTTGAGTTGGTTATCTTGTAAAGCGCCATGGTGTTGATTCGTCGTGTTATGGGCCGAGGTATGGTACGTGGCATTGATTTGCGGAATCTGGTAACTATTTGTGCAGGCTATCAACTTTGCGGCAGGGGCATCGCCAATGAATTTGCAAAATACCTATCCCTTTGAAGGGTGATTCATTTGCAAAACAGCCAGTGACAGCACGGGTATATGGTCAATAAAGTCAATGCGTTTAAGGGTACATCTATTTACATAGCATTTTGCAGATAACGGAAGTATCGAAAGTAAACATTTTGTCCACTTGTTTAGCACCTTTTATTGTTAGTAGGGGTAGAGTGTGGGCCGGTCCACCTGGCTCCAAAAAGCTGCAGATGGATCACCCTTCGAAGGGATAGTTTACATATATCTATAAAGTTGTCTAGATGCGTTTACTCGTGACTTTGTAGAAACGAATTGTTTGGCTATATAAGTATCTATAGGAAACCCTCTGCGTACTTGCTTAGCGATGTCCTTTTTCCAGGCAACGGCAAATTTAATAGCTTGTGCAAATACAAGCTGAAAGCTTTGCGTGGATGCTCCTTTATTATGTAATACCTGATAAAATGGGCGATATCATTTCCACACATTCGTGACGCCAAGGCTGTTTAACACCCCACTCTTTCCATCAGCTCATCATCCTGTCCTTGTTGTCCCTTAACTCAAATCACTTCAAGGATTCCTTGCAAGTCAGCCTCGTTCATCATGTATCATCCCATAGTAGAGCGGTATAAGTAGATACTGCTCTTCTACAAGCGCGTCTAAGCTTAATATACTATGCAATCAGGGTACGGTGTTGCATTGCCGAGAATCCAACCTCTTGGCTAAGTATACTTGGGCTCTTGCATGCCTATATGCGAAACGCACATTAATCTATCTCCGCGTTTCTCGTTGTCAAGATATTGGCCTACGGTAAGCTTAGGCTTACTCTGTATTTAGTCAGGCGACCTATTGAGGTCTACATACATACTTCCCAGTACACATCTTGATGGACCACTAGGTAGTAACGCACATGATACTGTAAGAATTAAGTACGATTGCTGATCGGCGTTTCTATCTGGTGAGATTGAAATTGACAATAGGTGCTTCCCAATTGGTCACGTTATGGCTTGATATAAATCACTTTCTGGGTCTGAATGGTCAGAATGGATGAAACAGTGTTCCACTGCTTCATCTGATAACAACTACGGTACAACGCCCTATGTTGATATCGCTTTCTCGTACTACTTCATGTAGTGCGGAATGATACACAAGCGTCCAACCAGTGTTCGAGCCGTTCGTGCGCCGGCTCTGCATAGCATCTAAGCTGACTGCATGGCGGTGTGAGCTTAATAAGGGCAATTTTGTCGTACGCTATACCCAGATGATCTGCCAAGCGGCGGTGCCTTGGTAAACTAGATAAGTACCAAATATGACACGTCATTGGGACCGTCTTTTCAGTTCACATTTCTGTGTCAAATATTGAACGCATTCTTCCTCCAGTAGTGTATACTGATGAACTGATGATTTCCAGCACGTCCAAGTGCTACAAACCACATCCGACGAGACGGAGACAGTGATAACGTTCAATCACTAAGAGCCGTGAGACGCTCACGACATTCCCTGTCGTATAACTGTTTCCCCGCAGCGCCAAGCGTTGGCACTGCCGAGTGGGCTTCCCGTGGAGGGAGGTTGGCCTCTCGGCCGGGGTCGGCAACGCAGTAACACTGCGCATGGGCTTTTCCCAGTGAGAATGCGAATATCCGCCTAGGCGAGACAAGGGCATTCATATTAATCAATCAGAGTAGCCAGTTCATGTGCCGGTCTGCCATAAGCCAGCAAGTAATATGGTCTAGGCCCCCTAGTCCTCTCCGCAGTTCGTTGGAGTGGCTTAGGTAGTCGTATGGATGATTAGGAATATGATCATGGAAACATGCCTACCTAGGGAATAGACGGGCCCATCCCGTTGGACAACCAACATATAATACTCTGTTGCTGGATAAGCCTGCCCGTCAGCTTTGAGCCCCCAGTTTGAAACCTCACTCATCTCTTCTGACCCCTTTCATTTGGTTCTGTCGGCCACTTCCACCCATCATGGCGACGGTACAGGAGGTCGACGAGAAGAAACAGGCCTCTCTTCCGGAGGCTATTATGCTCGAAGATAAGAGCAGCGAGTCTGCCGACTTGCCTGGCTGGACAGTGGAAGAGGAGACGGTTGTTCGCAGGAAACTGGACCGACAACTAGTTCCTATGGTCACGATCTTGTATCTCCTCTGCTTCCTTGACAGGTAGGTGTATGCCGTTTCTCAAAGTTATTACTCATATCTAATGAGACATGACCAGAATCAACATTGGTAATGCTCGTATCCAGGGCTTGGATAAGGATTTGAATCTTTACGGTTATCGGTTCAACATCGCTACGAGTATCTTCTATATCGTCTATCTCTTCGTAGAAGTGCCTTCCAACATCCTACTCAAACGCATTGGTCCACGCTTTTTTATCCCGGCACTGGTCTTTGGGTTCGGCGTTGTCTCCGTAGGCACAGCCTTCGTCAAAACCTACGAGCAACTGGTTGGCGTGCGCGTATTGCTAGGAATCTTCGAGGGTGGCACATTGTAAGTTCCAAACTAACTATCATGGGAAAGATAGGCCTTTCTAACCACCTTCTCTCTACATTCAGTCCCGGCATCGCCTTCTACCTCAGCTCATTCTACAAAAGAAAGGAGCTGTATTTTAGAGTCGGTATCTACGTGGCTGCTGCCTCGATTTCAGGCGCTTTCGGCGGTCTGCTTGCTGCCGGGTTCGTACAGATTCCGGACTGGGGGGTTGCCGGAACGAGACTACACACGTGGCGCAACATCTTCTTTTTTGAGGGTCTCATTACCATCACAGCGGCCATCGTTGCGCCCTTCATCTTACCTCAGTCCCCGGAAACGTCAAATAATCTGACGGCGCGTCAGAGATGGATTGCTGCCGAGCGAATTCGGTTGGAGCACAAGGCTCATGCTAATGAGCAGGTCGAGATGCGCCATATCAAACGCGCAGTCACCAACGTCAACAACTACATCTGTGCAGGCGGATTCTTCTTCATAAATGTTACAGTCCAAGGTCTATCAGTGTTCCTCCCAACCATCTTAAGAGAAATTGGCTACCAGGGTTTGAGAGCGCAATACTACACTGTCCCTGTATACGTCGCTGCATCGATCATTGCTATTGCCATCGCTTATATAAGCGACAAGACGAAGATGCGTGGTATCTATCTTGCAGCATTCACGATCCTGGGAATCACAGGCTTCGGCTTGCTGCGCTGGGGTGAGGGCGACCAGCTCAAGTACGCGGCTGTCTATCTCTGCGCCGTGGGCGCATTTCCCGGTGGCCCCGGGTTCCTCTCGTGGGGCATCAACAACGCGGCTGGCCCGGCGGTGCGCGCTGTATCCAGTGGATACATCGTCTCTCTTGGAACGGCGGGTGGCATTCTGGCCATTTGGGCGTATCTCCCAGAAGATGCGCCGAACTTCCCCATCGGCCATTCGATTAACTTCGCTGCGCAGGTTGTCGCCTTGTTCCTAGCCCTGTTCGGCATACTCTATTGCCTGCGCGAAAACCGAATTCGAGCACGGGGCGGTCGCGATTACCGACTCGTCGGCCTCACAGAGGAAGAAAAGGCTGACCTCGGACACCTGCACCCGGACTTTAGGTATATAATTTAGCGGCTCACCTCTTAAGAAGGAAGGATGGAGCGACGCTGATCTGTATCCGAGCCATTGTCGTTATCGGACTCATTCAGGACCTTATATTTGGTATATAGTCGATAATACACATAATACAGGAGATGTTTCAACGGAACTTAGACTATCGAGTGAGTCTCTATATGCCGATGAGGCTTCAATTGGATATTGCGCGACTACCAAGGGAATAGGGAACGCAGCAGAGTTAGATAACCTGCTCTTCTTAGGTAACTCCCTATCGTGAGAGCTTCTCGCTGTAAACGTTTGAAGTGCTCTTTGTCACTGGTACTCTGTCTGTCAAGTCAGGGGCTTTCTGTCGGTCTCTAACATCATCCTATTTCTCGCATTTTGAGCTGACATGGACCCTTCCCCCTGCGTGAGGCGATGTTGCAAAAGGGTGATTCAACATGCCAAGCCAAAGCAAGGAGAATCGTGAATATAATGCTTCTCAAGTATCCAGCTCAACTACATACCTAGGTAACCATGTTAGTCAAGATCGTTCCTCTCACTCCCCTACATCAGCGACAGCAACAATGGAACTAGTTGTAATACAGAGGCACCCAAAAAGATCAAAATGTATGGGTGAGTGTTTCGCTAATACGATTGTATATGTAGTGTCTATGGCTGCTGTTTGTCGTGCCGGATTAGACTTGGAAGCCTTCTAGCTACCTCGTGAATACTTGAGACATACATGGTTGGGTAGGTTCGCTGTGATATTTCGAGATTTGGTAACAAGAGTTAGGCAGAAATATCTTGCTGTAACGTCCCTTCATGGACGACTTCACACGTATTTTAGCCACCTTATAGACGAGTTCTCAATTCTAATCAAGTCAGTCACAGCCCCTACGTTATGTACGTGATTGAATCCCTCCCGAACCCGCGCGGAAAGTCTCACGCTTCAAGCTCACACTTCCTTCTCACACTTCCTTCTCACACTTCCTTCTCACACTTCCTTCTCACGTATACCCTTTTCCCTTTTCCCTTTCCCCTCATTTCTCATATCTTTTCTTCAACGCCCCATTTCTATCTGCCCACCTACCCTACACACCAACCCCTAGCTTCTGGAGCGCAATCCGCACCATCCGCGCAACATGTCGGCCGCTCTGCCAGATCTCATCATGATCCCCTGTTAAATCCTTCAGCAGCAGCAATCTCTTCTCCCCTCGACCTCCCTCACCCCCCTTCCTCCCGTCATCTCCTTGCCCTTCATCCATAAACCCATCGGTATCGCGTAGTCTTCTTGCCAAGTTATCCGCCTCCGGCTCATCGACAAGAGTGTCATCTGGGGACCAGCCAAGCAAGACCAAGTTTCTACCAGGCCATTTCTCCGCGTAGCTCCCGGCGAACTTGACAGGCGCGGCATTGTCCCATTCTTCGGGGTCGTCGCCGAACGCGCCGCGGAAGAACGGCGCGTATGCACCGCTATACCGCGCATTGACGCCGGTGAAGTCGTACAGACCCTCGAAGGCAACAATGGCGGCTGGGAGGGCCGGATGCTCTACTTTTCTGCCAGTGGTGGATGTGGTGCTTGCAGATGGAGATGATAGTGAGGTAGCCAACAACTGGAACGCTAAAGCCCCTCCCGCAGAGTGTCCGACTAACACGTAATTGCTACCGAAGCCGTACCTCTGCTGCAGGAAGACCAGCGCCGACCGCACGTCGTCTAGATGGTCTGGGTGGCGCGCCCCGCGGTATTGGTCCGCGGGCGTCGTCGCTATGTCCTGCGGGAATTCGGGATGTGGGCTTAACCGGTAGTCTATTGATGCGAATCCGGCTATCCCGCCACCGGTACCGCTTTCACTGCTGCCGCCGTCGTCATTTGTGGTTGGCGACGTGCTGAGGATGTGGTCGATGCTCGGCACAAAGGCCTCATGGGTGACGCGGGGGTCGCGCCATGCGCCGCCGTGGATGTAGCTGTGGCTTCGTTCAGTATACCGTTATAATTTCATTTGAGATGTCGGAATATGACGTTGGAATACATCTCTCAGACAACACCTGATCGAGTCATGACTCAAGAGATAGGGCTATCTTACACAACCCAGTATTTATCCCTGTTTGACGAGTCTACCTCCCATACTCCAAGCTTTTGAAGGTAGTTTTGGGAATCATAGTTATGCAGCGTGTACTTGAGAGACGCTGCCATGTTTCGAGCTTTAGAGATGCCAATGTAAATTTCATTATCTTGAGATGAGATGAGAAAACTATCGGGACTTGGGAAAATGAGGGGCTCAAACAGGGCTTATCGATCTGGTTGAATGCGCGGCTTTGATTGACGCATCACTTGCTTAAAAGAGGCCACATTGAGTCTATTCCACTTCATACCCCTTGATAAATCGCCGCAATATGATGCATCATAGAAGTTCGCGATATTTAGTTCTACACGACTAACCCTCAGTGATTTGGATGCCGAACTTCGGATGAGCTTACGGCAGACCGACCCCGGGTCAAGACCGGTGCCCGTTTGTTCGTGTGAGGCGAGACTCAATCGAGTGCTGCTTTAAGTTGTGCAACATGAAAGATTCTCTACGTGCGAGGTGCATATGTTCCTAAGGAAGGAAGAAGATCCGATTTGGAGTGTGAGGCCAGTTATGCAGCATCATACTTGCATTGTGTCTGACGTCTGACGCGTCCTCGTCCCAGGCAACCGGGATTGGTTAGAGATGTTGTGACGAGTACAGACATAATAATAGCAGGGCTCGCTTGGATGCGAGTCTCTCCCAGTAGGATGGGACTGAAGGGATTTTTCGCATGAGTGCAGGCATTCTACCACTTGCTGCACAGCACCAGGAGACGGAGGAGTTGCCAACGTGGGACCGTAGGATTCTAAATTGTCGGGATGTATGTAGCATGGTCTCAATCATGCGTAGCTGGTGGTGGACCTCCCACGTTTTTCAAAGCCGAGATCAAGCCGGGTAATCCGCTTCTGTTAGTAGTGGTAAAGAAGCTCTGCTCTCCGAGTTTATCGTCTTCAGTTCACAGCCAAGTTCGCTTAAACACGTGTGATCGCGGCTGAGCACTGCAGAACTGTCTCACCTGGGAAGCAACCTTGAATCGAGGCGGAAACCGGTTTTCGCGGCCCGCTACTATTTTCCTACAGATAGCACTCTAGCCTAGCCATGCAAGGAGTGCATATGCCCAGAATTTCCTAATGAATGGACTTTTCCGCATCTGAAACCGTTTTGCGAGGACGAAAAGCAGTTGCCTAGATTAGGTCGACTGTTCCAAACCGCTTGAGGCGTTAGTTTCTAGCCCAAACCGACTACCATGATAGAATGATCGTATGGTCGAGAATAACAACGATTCTATAGTAGAGAAAAGGAACTCTGGACTACCAGGAGTTTGTTTCTCATGTCATGCCTGTTTAGCCTGGCACTGGGGAAGACGCATTCTCGCTCAAAAGCGTGGGTATTTTTAGAATATGCGATTCCATGGTCACTCGGTTGAGAGTTCCGTGTGGGGTTTCGTATCTCTCAGGGACTGTTGTGACAAGAGAGCAAAACGAGTGTAGTCGGAGAAGACAATATACTCTCGGTCCTGGGGAAAGGTCGACACTGACCCATATTGAAACCAGTTGGTATCTAGTTAAGGGCCGAATGGGATGAATTGGCCGCACGCAAGTAACAATTAGCGAAGCGGTGCCCCTGGCTAGTGTAGTTCTGCGCAATCTGTGCCGCACAGGTTGATTTATTGACTGCTTATGCTGTAAACGTCCTCCTGGAAGAAGTAACATCCCCGACCTGGATGAAATGCGCATAGCGTTTGTGATAGTGCCGTATTGGCGTTGCAGGATGTAGTCAAGGTCAAGGCCCTTTGATGGTCCGACATTTGAACGCGATAATCGAATAGAACACTAGAGCACCCTGGACACTTGGTTTCGTCTCGTCCATCTAGCCAGTTCAGCCCTTCGGTCGATCATTGGGTCCACACGAAATGAAAGTGGTGCATTCACCAATATTCGACTTCTTTTACCCGAACCACGAAAAATTCCCTTCTGGTCCCTAGCATAGAAAAGCCCATCGCATATCGCTTGCAGCAAAAAGGCTTCATTTCGTGCTTTGTACAAACTGTGGCTTGATGCCTTCATCTCGTCTCGTTCAGAGGATGAGCTACCTACCTAGGTAGGCATGGTAGGTAGAACCGCAGAACTACAGAAGTGTACATGTATGTAATGAGTTAAAAGAACGGGTTAAGGCAGTAAAATACGGGGCCTGATCACTACATATGCTTAGGCTGTATACTACCTATCTAAAGGGGAACATATATTCAATTATTGAATGACTGGCAGTTTTCCTCCCTTGCCCGGGATCACCTATGTACCCCTAGAAACCCTTCATTCTAAGTACTGTAGTTACACAAAAGGGCGATCTAGATCAGCGTCTAACCTCTATACTACCATAAAGAAAGAGAGGGAGAGACATCAGATCATGTCCGTTATTATTCTTCCGAACAAACCGAGATGACGATACAGTATCTTATAAGACGCGTCCGTCTGTGTCAATGCAATCAGGGCCAAGATCTTTCTAATTCGTCTACTAAAGGCTGGGCAGCCAGCCACAAATGCAACCTCCTATAGTGCGTACCCTATATCGGACGATGACACACTGCTTTTTAATCGCTTCGCAGAATGAGGCACACGTTCCTGGAACGTTTGCTGCCGCAACCTTGCAAACTCCGCGATGTAGTTCTGTTCCGCTTCAATGGGAGGACCAAAGATGTCGACACCCAGGTATGCTGGAGATACCTCGCTGACTTGACTTACTCACGATAGCCTAGTATTCTAAACTCGCTGCGGCCCTGAAAAGCGCACGAGGAAGTACTACTACCGTGCTGGATCGTATGCTTTTTCGAATAGGGTCGTCAGGGGGTGGGACTCACAGAACGGGGAAAAAACCCCAACATTCATTCGCTTGGTAAATGCAGGCACCGATGCACTTGCAAGGGTCTGAGGCTGTTGGTGATCGGTCTAGATAGACGGCCGCAGGGGCTTCTCCACCACATTCTTTTCCATACACGATTCCGGAACTCTTCCATTTGCAAGCCTCCGACGCCAGTACAGTAGCTAACAAGGCTAATGAGAGATAGTGGACGACCCAAATGACAGGCTTGTTCTGCAAACGGACATGGCTATACTTGGC
Source organism: Xylariaceae sp. AK1471 (assembly GCA_023159215.1). NCBI lineage: Eukaryota > Fungi > Ascomycota > Sordariomycetes > Xylariales > Xylariaceae > Xylariaceae sp. AK1471. The sequence continues at coordinate 478,537 of JAJKLI010000009.1, read as the reverse complement.
AAGTCTCATTGACGAAATTCTATGGTAATGGGCTATGCTGCATGAGCTCCTGCAGTTCAAATTCATGAGCTAACATCGACCATTACGGTAAGCTGTATTAGCTCTTTATCTCTTCAGGATTCATGCAGTGTCAGTTGTTCGGGACCAACGGTCTCTACTTTGTGGAGTTATGAGGTCCAAAGAGGCATACTGCTTGGGGTGCCATCCTCTGTACGGGTCCATGGCTTGACTCGCCCACAGCGGCGTCCCTGCTCGCGTGCGTCTGGAATATATAGAGACTGGCACATGACACGTCGTTTCGCATTTTCGGTGTTTTAATGTTTCTTTTGCCTTTTTGGTTGTCTTGGCTGTATACTATCTCTTATGGACGCTACATGACAACAATACTCGATGGCGCCTCAGGACCCAAATGCGCCTACCGATAGCAATGGCATCGGTTTACTGGTTGCTGCCGTTGTGGCGCTCATTATCTCATGGCTTTCAGTCGCCTTACGGGCTTATGTGCGCGCTGTAGTGATTAGGTCGTTTCAAGTGGACGACTGGGTGATGCTAGCTGGTCTAGTACGTGCTCTCATTCTCGAGCTTTAACTTCTCTGTGCTGATATCAACACCGGACAGGTCAACTTCACAGTATCATGCTCGTTCATATTCGCGGGACTCACCTTTGGCCTAGGCAGGCATAACCGATCTCTTTCCCAATATGATGAGATTGAAGCCCTGAAATACCAGGCTCTCGCCACGGCGTCTTACGTCTTGAACATGTGGTTAATCAAGTTGAGCATTGGCCTCTTCCTCCTTCGCCTAGCGGTCCAAAAGAGATATAAGTATATGCTGGGGATTAGTATCATCGTTGTCAGTATTTGGAGCCTCGCTTTATTCTTCTGGAATATCTTTCAGTGCAGCCCCGTTCCAGCACAATGGGATTACACGATACTTACGAGCAACCCCAAGTCCCACTGTGTCCCGGTGGACGAGATCGTCAGTGCTGCCTATGCACTGAGTGCCTTGGCCATCTTGTCGGACTGGTTATATGCACTTATTCCAATTCCCATGATCTGGCAGGCTAAAATGACGGCGCAAGCAAAGTGGTCCGTCATTGCTGTCTTAAGCTTAGGAGTCTTCGCTAGTGTTGCCACTCTTATACGGCTGAAATTTCTAGCAGACATAACAGACGTGTCGGATATCCTTCGTAAGTTGTGCCCCTTCTTTTATGTTCAATGGACATATGTCATTGTCATGGCATGTATGATGCTCTTTGATCGCTAACACTGATCTTTCCACCAGATGCTGGCACGGATGCGATGATATGGACATTGGTCGAACCAGGAATTGCCATCTCGGCTGCTAGTCTGGCAACAATCCGCCCACTTCTTCGTCGATGGAGGATCGCCGGTTTCACGAGCAGCGAACGTAGCCGCGGAACTGGTGCGCTAAGCCACGATCAAGGCTCCCGTATGAAAAATCCAAGAAAGATGCCCGGTTTTGGTTCTACAGATGTGACGTTAGTCGACATTGAGCTTGGGTCTACACAAAGCGGGCAATCGCCGTCGTCAACTACAGGGATACCGACGCCGAAGTATGCCCAACACAAGGTATCGCATCTGCCAAAGGTTTTCGAGGTATTACCGGACGAATACGGCGCAAGGGAGGAGCCATCGACATTCCAGCAAAGTGGCGCGCGAAGGACGGAGGACTGGAACGAGACGTTCATTATCAGCGGCGTTCAATCACCCGCATCGCCGCTATATAACAACCACATGAATGGCACGTGGCTCGACCAGGAGTCCGACGGCTCTTCCGTGGAGCTTCACCAGCCTGGAAATACCGGGGTCACAATACCATCACGATCGGCACGTCGACCTTGACGATCGAGTCGGCGGCGAATCGAATATAAATACGCTCTACAAAGAAGACCTCCCGCGTCGCGACCTTAATACTTTGTCTTACGAAACGACTTCATTCTTTTTTTCTCACGTTTTCATATCATCAGGATTCGCAGAAAAAAAACTTATTAGCACTATATTTTCTACCAAAATAAGGGACAAAAGGGGATGGATAGAGGGATTTCCTGGGTGACCGGGACCAAGGAGTTAACAGTCGGGTTTACTGGGTCTTGGTGGGAACCGCCGCCCATCACAGCAGGCGAATGAATTTTCTCGCGGTGTTATGCGATGGGGATAGGTACAAGGGCGTTTGGCAGGGCGATTGCATAGGCAATTAGGTATCTTGGCTATTGTGGTTTGACCCTGGTCCGCTAGGACACGGCCTTCTGCCGTATTATGATAGCTAGCCATGAAGTAGTGTTCGCAAAAGGTCTCACCTCGTGGGCTAGGTAAGATAGTATCACGTATATGTATTCAACTTCAACTGAAGCAGTGAGTTGATCATTCCAATGGATGGGTGCTATCGTGACAAACTATCTACCTAGATCATCCTTTTGCCATGTCAACACATCCTTCTATTTGCCGTTCTCGCCTCTGAACATATTATTGCAAGTGTCAGATACCACGAGGCAACATATCCTTCGGTTACATTTGTGGTGATATTTCTCTGTCTGACGCTCTCACTCTCATAGCCCACCGCGTCCTATACTACATGTACTTCGTCATGTTTCATGAGCTGACTGGTGCAAACTCCTGCACCTTCAGGATATCGCCAATGGAGGCCACAAGAAGGATTAAAAGCCTAGGCGAACAAGAAAGAGAAGAACCGGTAATAAATTGGCCTTGGGAGGATTATGCACAATACCTTGAGCATGAGAATGATGAATTCTGGTAATTTTTTGATTAGGGATGTATGTTCTTTTCTTTGAAATTGACATCTGCTGGTGCCCCCAACTTGCTATCAATGCATATGCTTTTACTATGTCTTCACGGGGCAAACCTAACCGGATCATGACTTTGAGTCAAGCTCTTACGTGCAAGACCGGAAGTGGGCCTTCCTAGTGGATAGGAAACGAATCAGGAGGAAGGCAGTCACGATATTAGTCTTCATTGTTTTGTCTCGCGCAGAGGGGTATCATTGTATTGATGTTGTCTCAAAACTATCTATACAAGTGGCACTCGTAGCCTGTCGAAGGCTCATCCATGCTCAAGGTCGTGTTTGCTTATTAAGAATGCGTTCGCTCTATCTCGTCCAGATGCCCTAGCGCAAGAGTCGCAATAGCTGCTAGACTCTCCCTGGACGGGTAATGTGCCCAGATGGCAGCCATCTGGTCAGACGAGTCGGTAGCACATCTCTCAGACGGATAGGCAGAGACCTCTCCAGTCGAGTCGATATCCATCTGTTCAGACAGGTAGGTCGACATCTCCGCAGACGGGTAAGTGGACATCTGTTCAGATGGATAGGTAGACATCTTCGTAGAGGGGTAGGTAGGTTTCTGCCCATACGTGTAGGCCGACATATGTTCAGACGGGTACTTACGCGTCACTTGAGATGTATAGGTAGCTATCTCTTCAGACGGGTAAGTAGATGCCTTCATAGACGGCTCGGTAGCTATCTGTCTAGACTGGTAGGCAGATATATCCTCAGACGGATAGGTAGACATATCTTCAGATGGATCGATAGACATGTCTTCATATGGATTAGTAAACACCTCTTCAGGTGGATCGGTAGACATATCTTCAGAGGGATCGGTGGACATCTCTTCAGACGAATCGGTAGACATCTCATCGGAGAGATAAGTAGTACTCTTTGCGGACGAGTACTGTGGTGATACAGCTACACTACCAGCAGAGAGAGGAGAATGATGTGAGTTTTCAGAGACCGGCGGTGCCCCGAACTAAATTGCACCTCGACCGCTACCGATGCCCATGATCTCGTGTATGCTCGGATCCCATTCATTCTCGTCCTCGCATGGAGGCGCTAGCACAAACTTGCCGTAGACCTGACCCATACCGTATGCAGACCCGGCGCTTTCCTCTGCAGTCTCGACGTTTTCCTTTTGCTCAATGATCATTGCAGACGTCAAGAAGTCGGTTTCCGTCTCCATCCCTAGGTTGAGAGTGGTGCCGCCCCAGTCAAGTTCAACTTTACCAGACTTGCGGACGTTGAGTCTGCCTATGAATCCTCCTTCAGCCGGAAGACCCGTGGATTTGATTCCAGGTGCTTCGACACCATCCTCGGGCTTGACTTTCGGTCCGTTATCAGTCTCTCTTGACGTAAGATCGAATATCTCAGCCTCTCCGTATAGATCATCTGAGGGTTTGACCAACGGTGGGAGAATAGGCGGTAACTGGAAGATAAATAACTGGTTGTCCTTTTCTTGACCTTCCTCACCTTCGGCTGGAGCTGTGAAACTGAGACTTCGTAATAAAGTCTCCATATCAAGCGTCAGATGCATAAATTCTGGGTCTTCAGCTATCTTCTTTTCCTTGCGTTTCAGTTTCTCGGCTGCAGCGTCTACAGCCACACCACTCTCGTCAACGATAGGCTTCTTCTTCACTTCAGGGGAAAGAGGTGCTTTCGGTGCTTGGGGAATATCGGCTATGTCAACATCGACATTGTCTTCCTCTGAGCCTGGCTCGGCCTTAACTTTAACCTGATTCTTTGGAGCGGCATGCCAAACTTCGTTGTCATCGTTCATGCCGATATCTCGAGGGTCTGTAACCGGGCCGTCGACGAACAAGTTCCCTTCATCATCAGAAGACTGGCGATCTTCCGCTTCGAGCTCGGCCTGCGTCTTGACCTTGACCTCGGGATCTTGATGCAAGGTTCGATGCATGCCGATAGGTAGATTGCCCACTGACTTCTGGCTATAACGGGTTGGCTGATACAGAGGAGTGCCATCTGGGGCGTGGCCATCTGTGAGCCCGTTAAGAAGGTCGATATTGACTCTTGCTTCATGTTCTCGTCTTGGGTGGTAGCGAACCCGGTTTTCGGAATCGTGGCTGTATGCATTTTTCGCGCTCCCACCTCCAAATCCAGAACCAGATGCCCATCCACCACGACCAGAATCTGTCTTGACATTCTCTAGACGTCAATTAGTACATAAAACAAGAAAATAGCTCCATCATATGTAGTTTCGCTGTGAACATATGACATACCTGATGCGACCGCAGAGAAAGGCCCACTCGATGTGACAGTCCGTCTGATCAGGCCACGAGACATGCCTCCTCTTCCTCGGCCTCGTCTTGCTCGGCGTTCCTCTTGCCGAAGCTCACGTTCCTCAGCCTTAATTTTGGAAAGAAGCTCGCGGTTTCTGGCCTCTTCCAGTCTCTTACGCTCAGCCTCATCTCTTCGGACATTCTTCGGCCTAAAGCGACTAGTACCTCGTGACGTTACAGCCGGTGTCTGAGAGGTTTGTGAATCAGCAGGAGTGGACCGCCCACTCGGAATATCTGATGCTGCTGTTGCTGAAACTCCGGGTGCAGCGCTGTCTGAATGATTCTCATTGATCTGTGAAGAAGTCTCGGAGGAAATAACAGGGTTGTCTGAAGATGGTCTAGATGTAGTGCTCTGTGAAGAGGCACCGCGGCCTCTGCCACCTCTACCGCTTCTGGTGCCTCTTCCACCCCTCTCACCTCCACGCGTTCCAGGCGGCATGTCTTATACCATACGGGCAAGAATGAACGCAGCTGGGAAGTTGAGGCCTTCCTAGTAGATGTGTCTTTCCAGGGTCCTTGGAGGGAGGTGTGATTCACATGTAAGGTAGGAGACTAGAAAAGTTTATGGTGGGGAAGTGCTGGTGAGTTCTAGGTATGTAAGTCAATGGTGGTGGGGTACGACTAGCGTGTTTGGGCTTGCCCATTGTTTTAAATGCCCACGTGCATTGCGTGCCGGGATAATGTTCCCGGGTTAAGTGCATATAACGAAAATATGGGGTATGAAGTAATGTACTGGTTTGTTGCATTAGATGTTGAGGATCCCGTCTTGTTCAATCATTACAAAGTTAGTTCTGTTCGCAAGTATGAAGTTTCAATTTATCTGTTTCAGATCCAAGGTAGACTAGTAAATCTATTTTCAGTTTAAATTGGAGTATTTCGTCTGTATAATGGCCTATGCAATGTGGACATCCCATATCAACCAGTCTCGTTCAACATGCTCACATGCATGTCATTGTACCATGAAAGGTCTCCAAGTCGTCCACACAACTCAAATGAATATTCTATGTAGATATGGATCGTGTTAGCGGACACACATCAAAGCCTGCTCGCCAAATTCCCGCTCGATGCTTCCTTCTTGGACTAGCATGGAGCCAATCCAATTGCGCCCAGCTTCCACAGTAGCTGCACCGAACTTTACAATGACGCAGCCGCGAACACTGGCGGCTGACCAGAGCAGATTGGATTCTTTCTCCTGCGCAAGCCTTGTTGCTCGCCAACGTTCCACAGGTAACTGGCGAGTTGCTGCGTCTTTCTCGCGGATTTCAGCACTTCGAAAGTCGCGAGCACCTAGTCTTGGTAGTGCAGCAAATTCAGAGAGAAAGAACTCGCCAGCTGCCCTCATCATTGGGCCTCGCAAGATGAGAGTACCCACAACGGCATGTTTATACATGGACTCTTGGAGAGTCTGCAACTGAGTGGACCGCGTTGCACCATCAAGAATGATGGCGTCGCGGACGAGAAGCCGGGGCTTGGAGGACTTTGGGACGTCAGAAGCCCATACCTCATTGCGTCCGACCCATCGTGTCAAGCTCCAGTTCTCGCCCCGAGCTGAACGACCGTGGGTCACCCAATCCAGCAAGCACAAGGAAGCGCCAAGGGCAACCTGGAATATCTGGATCTGCTCATAGACGCTTCTCTCGAAAGGTTGGACGGGATCTGGAAGAAGGCAGAGCGCAGCGTCCTTCTCCAGATGTACCTTCAGGGTTTGTCTTGTGACGACGTCTAAGCTAATAGATTGGAAGATCTTGGTATGACCCTGGGTTACGATGCTTAGCTTCCCACCAGGTCGGACCTCAATAGAGAGGTTCACTTGGTCTCCGCCGACGAGGCCACCTCCGTAAGAAAGGAGGAATACTAGGACGCTCGTCTGGTCCACTTTGGGAGACGGCGAAATAAGCTTTAGTGGATACTGGTAGGTGATATGTTCAAGCGTAGAAATGTGGTTTGGCAGGCGGTTGACGACAATGCGCCCCTCTCCAGGAGCTGACGAGGATTTCGGAAAAGGGGACTCCATGTTCAGAACAGCCTACAGAATGATTGTGCTGTTTGGCGACGCTCAAGCCATGCTGGCAAGAGCTGGTGACTGCAGGTGGAATAGAAATGTATAAGAAGTCGAAACCGATGGCGCATTGGCGGAGAACTTATCAATTTATAAGAGTACTATGAATTGAAAGTCATGGCAGAGATTCCTAGTACCTAGGCAAAAGATTCAACATGCATTCAAGATTCAATGCGTTATCTGTAAATATTATAATTCCCATCGATAGGACCATCTAGCTGAACAAATACCAAATTTCAGCCAGGCAGGCAACATGAAGTCGTTGTTCGTTTGAGACTCCAACCTATCTATTATCCAGATAGTATAGAGCGAGAGACTGGGTGCCACATACAGAGATGTACGTACAAATCAGGTAGAGAAGGGCAAAACTTCGGGATTCGATGTTATTAGAACGGTTTACCTCTGTACTGTCATAAGTGCTCAGGTACTTTTTTTAGTGGACGAGGGAAAAGGCCTACAGGTAGACTAGCGGGCAACGGGTGGCGCATACCAGCCAACTCCACGCGTTCTACCTTGATGGATCTGTTTGGATTCGTCCCCACCATCAAATCAGCGAACAGCGAACAGTGAACAACGCGCTCACTGACACTGACACTGACACAACCACCCAACACCCCCCAAGTACATTCCACAATCATCAACGCACCCACCATTCGAATCCACCATCACCCTCTTACAATCTGTCGCAGCCACTCCTCAGTAAGGATGATCGCGTCGCATTGATATTCACTATATGTTATCGTCCCGATTGCCCCTTATGGAGACCTCCGACAATAACGCGAGCTCGTCGCCCGCGCCGCGCCGTTCTGGACGCGCCAGAGTCGCCCCTCAGAAATTCAGTCCAGAGCCAAACGCCTCCCAGAACGACCATTCCTCCTCGTCAAAGCGCAAACGCGGTCAGGACAACGATGACAATGACGATGAAGTCGAGAACGACGAGCCCGATGTTTTCGACCAAGAAGATGAGCCGACTGACGAAGATCAGGACGATGATGCCGATGCCGATGCCGATGCCGATGCTGATGATGAACCCACACCGCGACCCAAGAAGTCCAGGTCGACCCAGAAGTCCCGTTCCAAGAAACCAGCGGCGAAGCGCACCAAGGTCAACGGAAATACACCAGCTGCTGCCCCGGGCCCTCTCGCTGTTCCCGCTGTGAAGCTGCCAAATCGGCCCAAGAAGACTACCAAGGTTACTATCGCAAGTATCGCAAAAGGCGACGGCAATGATCTATACTGTGAGAAGCCCATTCAGTATCATCGGATTTCCCCTTGTCTGTTTTGCTGACATCGTCCTAGCCGATGTCTTCGGGTCTGGCAATGCGTCGGATGATGTAGCGGCGCACTGGTTTCAGCGTTACCAGAATGATGATGCCAAAGCTTTGGCTGAACTGATCAATTGCGTTCTTCTTGCGGCTGGCTGCGAACACCAGCTCACAGAAGACGATATCCGGGATCCCGAAAACTCTGCCAACAGATTAACAGAGCTCGAAGAAGCCTATGAGCAGGTACGCAATATGTCTTTGTCCAGAGTCTGGGAAGTAGTCATGCTCATCTTACTCGATAGACTAGCATCTCCGACTATCCGCTCGTCTCGAGAGCGAAGAGCAGCAAGAACTTTCGCGATCTGCTTGTCGGGTTCTTTGACTCTCTGATCATTATACTGCACCAGACCGACGTCATATACAGCGACGAGGAACTTCTAGACAATATACAACGATGGGTTGGAATAATGTCTTCCTCCTCGCTCCGTCCTTTCAGACACACGGCGACAACCGTGGGCTTATCCATGCTTACAGCATTGATAGACGTGATGAAACAGCTAGACGATCGAATCACAAGGTTAAACCAATCTTTACAGGCAGAGGCCAAACGACGTGGGAAGAATAAGACTCTCATTGATAACACTCAGCAGACAGTGGAAACTGCCGAGGAAAATCGCGAATTTATCGACACAAAGGTCAAGGATCTTTTCGACATTGTTTTCGTCCACCGCTATCGAGATATTGATCCCAAGATTCGTGCAGAGTGTATTGAAGCTCTTGGCACCTGGGTCTGTACTTTGCCGACCGTATATATGTCTCCAGAGTATCTGCGATATCTAGGATGGCTGCTCTCCGACGTTAATGTGACAACGCGCCTAGAAGTTTTGAGACAACTTGCAAAGGTTTTAAAGCGAGATGCTGAGAAATTAGCCCACTTCATTGATAGGTTTAGACCGCGACTCGTCGAGATGGCAACCCGGGATGCTGAAGTCGCAGTGCGTGTTGCCGCGATAGCGGTTGTGGACATTCTGCGAGGTTCTGGCATGCTAGAGCCCGAAGAAGTTGATTCCATCAGCAAACTAGTCTTTGATTCCGAGGTTCGGGTCCGCAAAGCGGTCGTTCCATTCTTCTCTGAGTTGGTGCAAGAGTTCATTGAAAACAAGATCGATGAGGTCGGTGGGAACGATGTGCTAGAGGAAGTCTTTGGGGATAAAGAGGAAGAGGATTACGACTCCCTAAGAAAGGACTGGATCAACATTAAAGCATTGGCAGAGAACCTGGCAGTTTATGATGCGCAGCTCGATGCCGAGCAGGACGAGATGAGGCATGGGCTGGACGTGGCCGCAGACGTGGTCAACGCCAACATGCCTGAGAGTCGAATATCTTTGGCGGCGCAAGCCCTTTATGAGAAGGTACCAGAGATCGCCAATTGGCAAGTTATCGCTGGCTATCTCCTATTCGACCACACTACAAGTTCAAAATCCCGATCATCGAAGAGTAATTCAACAGAGTTTGCTGTGAAGAAAGCAGTGGCTCCGGAACCCCAAGAAGAGGCTATATTGCTCGAAGTTTTGGCTACCGCGGTAAAAGAGAATCTCGTGCCCTCGACTGAACACGATAGAAACAAGCGACGGCATCATAGACTCGATCATGAAGCTCAAGAAGATGCAGGACTACAGCTCGCTGGGTTCATCCCCCGTTTGTTAAACAAGTATGGTTCTGATCCAGCAATGGCTGCTACCGTCCTACGCTTAGAGCATTTCTTGGACCTGGAAGTTTTTCAGCAGCTTCGACAGAATTCGGCCACGTATAATCAATTACTTGACGAAATAGCCACCCAGTTTAAACGACATGTTGATCAAGCGCTTCTCAATGAAGCGGTGACGTCATTGCTTCACGCCAGACAGTACCAGGAACTAGAGGAGCTGGTCGACAATAAAATGACAGTACTTTGGGAGGATTCGATCAATTTATTGCGAGGTCTGGATAAGATTTGCGAGATCTCTCTCCGAGGCAATCTCGACAGATTAACACTCACAAGTCTAAGTCAAATACTGATGAAGATTAGTAAGTTGGTCACGGTTTCAGACTGTATTGATGTGCTCGAAGCTCCTGGAACATCCATCGACTCAGAGCTGCCAGCTATCAAGATTCTAGTTGGCATCGTCGCTCGTGGGCGCCTTACAGAATCGGATGACGAACTTGATGACCCTGAGGACGAGATTGTTGCTTTTGCGATAAAGTCTTGTCTACTCTATTGCATGTGGAAAGTACAAAGATTACGGAAGGCTATCGAAGATGATGAAGATATACCCAATGAAGATCTGGACAAATTTGTTGTCTTGCGCAAAGACTTAATCAACAATATCATCCAGACCTTCTCGTCGCGTGGCTTTAACGATGATCTTCGTTTGTACGCCGTGGGTGTCGCTTGCGATATCACGCAATTATTCATATTCTTAAGGCCACACGTCGACGGCCACCAAGCTACCAAATATAGAAAGTTGCGTCCTCTCCTAGAGGAGATGCCAGCAGGTCTGATCACTCAGGAGATCATACCCATATTTGACGCGGCGGAGAGGGCATACGCAAAGCGCACAAAGAAGACACTCAATGATCCCATGGACGATGACGACCCCCTCGATGATGAACTACCGCCTGAGGATGATGAAGAGGAGGAGTTGACGGAGCAAGAGCGGTTTGCCGCTGAGCTGAAGGCGGAGAAAATTCTTTGCGAGCTTACCGCGAAGCTCGTCATGGCCGTCCTGGCTAGGACGATCGATCATAATGGGCCAGGCGCGGGTAAACTTCGAAAACGGCTCACTCGAAACAAGAACAAGCTTGGAGCCAACTTCAAGGACGTTGTTGCGTACCTGGATGAAGACCACCTGCGCGAGCTACAGGGTGGAAAGAAGAAGACGGCGGCCAAGGGCAAAGGAAAGGAAGCTGCGAAGAAGCCGGCTCTTAGCACAGAAGTCGTTATTGATGATGACGATGATGACGACCCTTTCGAGGAAGCAGAGCCCGAGGAAGGCACAGCTGAAGACTTGAGGCGGCGCGAGTTGATAGACGACCCCATTGAAGATGATGAGGAAGAGGAACAGCCTGCAAACTACCGGGCGGAAGATAACGATGATGTGATTGGCGATTAAGACAGTCTTATATGGCTGTTTGATTGCATTTTCTGGTTCTTATTGAGCAAGGACTGACAAAATTACGGATATATCATGAACTTTGGGGGAATGGTATGAATGGGTGACTTGTCATGACGTTTTTTAATTTTAAAATCGCTAATGTGCATGGTTTTTTCTCTCACACAAATACCAACGCCAACCTGCGTTTCTAACTGGCAAACCATACCCTTGTTTTTGCTATTCTATTTGGCGAAACCAGGCTGGGGGTTGTATTTTTGTATGTAGAGCTGAGCGTTCACAGGGGATGTTTTACGTAGCTTATTATGGGAAGCTTTCTTCGATTTTGAAGTTCTATGGCTCTTTTGAGTAGGACTGAGATGTAATCAACTAGACTGCTTCTTTTGCTTTCGTTTGGACATGTAGCTAAGCCCAGCCTTAATCGTACAGGGGTATATATAGAAACGATGGCTACGCAGCAAACCAGCTGTCATGTAGCCTGATCAACTAAAGCTGTTTCAACTCATCTTAACGCCACGCAAATCCTGAAATAAGCGGTAAAGCAAATACCTAGGTGAGACTAGATCTCTCTCATTGACAAATCTTGGTCCCGAAAAGCCCAAACACCCTCACCCACCGACGACCCTCCCCGGCGTCGGCGCGCAGCGGATCGGATTCCCGGACGCGCACGCCGTACTGCCGGATACAGCAGGTGAACGGCTTATTGGACAGCAGGGTTCCGTTCTGATTTTTGATTTCTGCACTGGTGGTCCCCTGTTGGGGCGCTTTGTCGGCGTTTGCTGGAGAGCTTGGTGGTGGCTGCTTGGTTGCTACGCGTCGCTGGTTCGTGACTAGGCGTTGCTGCTCTTGCAGTTTCGCCTCTTCGAGGTTCCCCCAGAGCTTGAAAAGTTGCTCACGTAGGGCGTTTAGGGCATCTGTGTCTTCACGAAGGCTGGGTAAGTGTGTCAGTACTAGATGAACTAGCTTCTATGGCATTTATATTTCGCGAGAGCTCACTCAGTGAATAGGTGTGAGTGAACGGGTGACTTACTCGCAGGCGTCCAGGCCAGTCAGTTGCTGCGCCTCAATGTTGTCGACTACTGCCCAGAACCTCTCATTCTCCCCTTTAGACTTGGGATCGACACCCTCGAGCTGCAGCGCAAACTGCCACTCCCAGATCTCATTCCCTGTATCCCGGTCCCGCATGTCGTGGTTACCATCATCGGATCCGGAGTCAGAGTCGCTACTATAGTCGGAAAGCACGTCGGATTCGGTGCTTTTGCGCCACACAGCGAAGTCTTCAAGTTTTCGTGGGCGAAAGTCCACGACATGAACGTTGGTGCGGTACTTGGCGCAGGTGAAGGGAAGTATTAATGTCGCTTCTTCGCCCTTCACCGTGGTCTTATAGTAGACCGGTTCGATGATGGAGGATACAGGGGTAACAGGTTGCTCCCGACTCTCGCACTTGACTAGATCATGGTCAATAGAGATCGTAGATGAAACGACTGGATCGCCTACTGAAATCACTCAAGCCAAGCCTCTCCTCTGCCTCCTTGTCATCTTGCTCAACTTTCTTCCTTGCAGCCTCTCGCATCTCTTTCCGCCGTGTTTTTGCGTTCATCTTAGGTTCCTTGCTATCATCTGCTTTCCGCTTGGTGCCAGCACTGTCTTCATTTTCGTGTGCTGCGAAACTTTTTAACTGCTTTTTCTTCCGCTTCTCGTATTCTTTCTTTCGTCTAATAGCTTCTTTGAGACGCGGGTCACAGTCTTCTTTACTGCCCCATTTCAGGATATCGACTTGTCGACGATCGAAGTCACGGTCTTCATGCAATACGCCCTCGAGGTTAATCCCATTGTTTCCAAACTTGATCCGTAGATTGCGAATCCGTATCCACTGGTCCAGTTGCACTTCTGAGTTGACATGAGAAGCATGTGGTTCAAAACAGGTGACCTGCATCGAGAGCTTACCGAAAGGCCCGGCCCATTTGGTTGCTGGTTCAATCTCGGTATTAAGGTCGTAGGGATCTCTACGTCCTCCTAACTGCTTTGCGTCATCCAAGGTGAACTTGTAAAAACTGTCGTTCTCGGTATAATCTGAAACCCATAAGGTGGTCTTATCCATTGCATCGAAGGGTGCCTTCACTACGTTCGCGATGACGTCGCAGAACTTGCCATCTACGACGCTTTCCAACTTGCAGAATTTGTCTTTCGTGTGGCCGGATTGATCGACCTGTTTCTGGAATGTGGCAACATCTGGGATAGAATCTTTGTTGGTGTGATGGTAGAGCCAAGAGACGTACTCGTGCTCTTTCTCGCCAAGCTGTCGAGTACCATATGGAGGCCGAAGAGCATTTTTAGCAGACTGGGGCGGCTTGGGGATATCTGAAGCTGAGTAGATGTGAATTGATGTTGTTTTGTTAGTGATCAGCGATATGCTGTCACGGTATGACTGAACCTTGGCCGAGCTAATAACTAGGACATCTCCAGCTGTAGGCCGGGGAATGTTATCTGGATGACGGAATATGCTAACAGAAAGGCCAACCAGGTCGTCTTCTACCGACTTGTCATAAATGGTGACGGTACATTTGTAATCTTATCAGTGTCAACTTGGTTTGGGTATCTCAGATCTCTGCGTAGGAAGTTACTCACCAGTTCCGTTCGTTGGAATAGGCACTTGAAAGTCCTTCACGAGGCCCATGACATTGACAAACCTCCCCACAGCCACCGTCTCGGCGATAATGTTTTCAATACTGGTGTATCCGGATGGTAGCTCCCTTTTGCGATTCGCAAATCGAGCCGAGCTCGATGGTTGGTAGGGAGCCATTCTGAGAACGAGTGGATTTTAGTGTCACATAAGGAGCAGGTATTTTGGAATTGAATTGGACTTTGGATTATGGCGCTCGATTTCCAGCACCAGGTTAGGTATAACATGCATGCAAAACTAAAACTCCCTTCATAGTACTTGCTGTGTGAGCGCGTTCTAGGCGCGTTAAAGGCTTTCGTTATAGCGATATCGGGAAAAAGGTAAAGACAACAGCCCCGCATCTGGCATACTATATAAGTAGTGCTGTCACATGATTCTATTGAAAGGGGTCTTCTCATATAATGGCCCATGCGTTAAGCATCTCGCTGTTGATTGGGCCAAATGTCTTCCCCTCAGTACCTAAGTCCTATGATGGAATATATATAGGTACTGTTGCCCCCACTTGGGTATGTGGGTTAACAAATGCCTGGGTGTCAATCACATTACAGGTAGGTGTTCAAGTCTTGTATTAAGCCTTTTGTTGATCTTCTAGACTACCTCTCTCTCAACTGTGGAAGTGTTTTGCGCACTCCGTTGCAGTTATTTCTCCCCTAGAAATTTAACTAAAGAGCTATTGAGAGCATACACGCCAATTAGACTTTACTGTTGAACCTTTAGTGACGCTATGTTTTTGTTTTTGTTGACATGGAGAGGAGTCAAATAATAGCTCCAGCTGTTCTGGCCATGAGGATCTGCCCTAGCGGCATTTGAGCCTGTGTGCTATCACCCACATCCGAAATAGGACTGTTGCAAGTCCTTATTGCTATTTGCCTTCCAGGCACGTGCCAAGTTCCTCTGACAGCCAGTGACGTATTTAGGTATGGGCTAAAGACCTGTAAGAACTTGGAAGAGCTATGTCAAGCGTAATCTATGCCCAAGTGGTCTTTTTAATCAATAAGTTGAACAGAGGACCCGTTATTTACATTCGATATCAAGCGTTGTGCAACTATCCCACGATGTAAATAAATCATAAGTAAGTCAAGTCTAGGTACCTGGGCAGACTAGCAGTCCGTTTGCACCATTTAGACCCGGTTCAGATTTGTTAGACAATAGGTAGGTACCTAGGTAGGCTCGGTACATACATGTATGTACCCACATATACATAGTACATAGAGGTAGACAGACACACAAACACACACTGGAAAATGAAGTGAAGCGAGTCGGAAGGGACCCACTAAACCTGCCGCTAGCAGATTGAAAGAGCGACCTGATCCAACCCAATCCGAATTCTTCTGCTGTTTCCAGTGGACTACCTATCACCTGTAGTAATTTCGGGGCTCTCTAGCCTTTTGCTCCCCCCACCATTTATTCAACCATTCATTTACCTAACCATTGACCATTGCAACTCTATTAGGTTTTATTTTTTTTAAGTCTTCTCCTCATTGACAACCTTCCCACTACCAACAACAACAAACTTCTTCTTCTCCTTCTCTCAACCGTGTAGAGCTTCTGCACAACTCTACTCTACCAACCAACCAACGCATGCGCCTTTGGAAGACCAACGTGTTCTGCAAATACTACTCGGCTATCTCAGTCGATACCTAGTACATCGCTTCTTGGCAGCAAGCATTTGATCTTGGGGGTTGTCAAAACAAATCACCCCGCCCTGCGACTCCCTCCCTCTCCTCTCCACCAAAACAACAACCATCCACATCCCTCTAAAAAGCAACCAAAGCCTGTCATCGACAGCCACCCGCAACCATGTCTGACAAATATATTCCCGAGCATCGCCGTAATCAATACAAGGCTAAGAGTACATTCAAGCCCGATGAGCTCCGACGTCGTCGCGAAGAGGCTCAGGTCGAGATCCGGAAGGCCAAGCGAGAAGAGAACCTAGCCAAGCGTCGTGGTATTGGTACAGGTGCTGATCGTCCGGGCGCTTCGTTGGGTGCTGCTCCCGACAGTGACGATGATACCGCCCCTACCGAGAGTCAAGTAAGTCCAACAGCTCTCTCGTATCTATCTTGCGCCTTCACACATACACTTTTGTCAAGCCGTCAGGCGCCTCCCCTCAGTTGCCACCCCCACTCCATATCTGGCAATTCCAGCCAGCACGGATTTATCTTCATCCCATGTTTCTCTCTACTATTTGCCGTCTTGCACAGGTTCTAACGTCATCTCCTTCTTAGCTTAACGAGGACCTTCCTCAGATGGTCCAAGGCGTTTTCTCCGAACAGATCGATCTACAGATCCAAGCCACTACCAAGTTCAGAAAGCTCCTCAGCAAGGAGCGCAATCCACCCATCGAGGAGGTCATCAAGACGGGTGTCGTCACCAGATTCGTCGAGTTCCTCCGGTCTCCTCACACTCTGGTTCAATTCGAGGCTGCCTGGGCTTTGACCAACATTGCGTCGGGCAGCGCCGCCCAAACGCAGGTCGTTATCGAGGCTGGCGCCGTTCCCATTTTTGTTGAGCTACTAGCCAGCCCTGAACCTGATGTCCGGGAACAAGCTGTTTGGGCCCTTGGCAATATCGCTGGCGACAGCCCTTCGTGCCGGGACTATGTTCTCAGCTGTGGCGCTCTTAAGCCCCTACTTAACCTGCTCGGTGACAGCCGTAAACTCAGCATGCTACGAAATGCCACGTGGACTCTGAGCAACTTCTGCAGAGGCAAGACTCCTCAGCCAGACTGGGTAACTGTATGTCTTCCTTACACCAAATCTTATGCGCGCAACAAGAAGATATGCTGACTTGGCTTAGATTGCGCCCGCACTCCCCGTCCTGGCCAAGCTTGTGTATTCTCTCGATGATGAAGTCCTGATTGATGCCTGCTGGGCCATTTCGTACTTATCGGATGGGTCCAATGACAAGATCCAAGCAGTTATTGAAGCTGGCATCCCCCGCCGACTGGTCGAGCTGCTTATGCACGCCTCGACTAGTGTTCAGACGCCTGCACTTCGGTCGGTCGGCAACATAGTTACTGGTGATGACGTTCAAACCCAAGTAATCATCAACTGTGGTGCCCTGTCTTGCCTGCTAGCGCTGCTCAGCTCTAACAAGGATGGCATCAGAAAGGAGGCTTGCTGGACCATCTCGAACATTACTGCTGGTAACTCACAGCAGATTCAGGCCGTCATCGACGCCAACATCATCCCCCCATTGATTCATCTACTCTCTAATGGGGACTTAAAGACTCGGAAGGAGGCTTGCTGGGCCATTAGCAATGCTACTAGCGGCGGCCTTCAGAAGCCAGAACAGATCCGATACTTGGTGTCTCAAGGCTGCATCAAGCCGCTCTGCGACCTACTCGCATGTCCCGACAACAAGATCATCCAGGTTGCATTGGACGGCCTAGAGAATATTCTGAAGGTGGGTGACCTTGACAAGCAAGCGGCCGGCGAAGGTACCGATTCAATCAACCGCTTCGCCCTTTACATTGAGGAATGCGGAGGTATGGAGAAGATCCACGACTGCCAGACCAACGCGAATGAGGAGATCTACATGAAGTCTTACAACATCATTGAGAAATATTTCTCAGATGAGGACGAGAATGCGGACGATGGAATGAACGCCCAGGCAACATCCAATGGGACATTTGGCTTCGGTACTCAGGGCAGCGCCGCTGGTCAGGGCGGCTTCAACTTCGCCAATGGCGCCGATTCCATGGACATGTAGAGCATGTGCCAATCTTGAAGCCCAGATCGTGCTCGAACCGTCAATCAAAGTTGACTTCCATTTGAGCCGTTCACGACCACCTCCTTAAGCAAAACGCATCGTCACAGCACTCATACCCCACGCCCCAGCCCCCTAGTTTTGCAAAGCACAGCAATGCCCATACCCCAGCACCCGAACCCCCCAGCACGAAATGGCGTTATTTAAACTTAATAAGGAGTATGGCGACGCGGCCGAAGAAGAGGAATTGCAGGCGCCTTGGTAGCTTTAAAGCTCCAGCGCGAGAAGAGGAGACAGCACGTGGAGAATCATCATTTGCATGGGAGAGGGTCGTCAATGGTAGCTTGAAAGCTCCAACCCTCATCAAAGCAGTCACGAGCATTGCGACCCGAATAGAGGAGACCCTCTAGGGTACCAGCCGAGACGAACCCAGTTTGTAGGGTTACATTTGCCCAACGACGAGTGGAAGCCGATTGTTAAACTGTTTATCCCAAGTGGGTAGAAGAACAGTGTTCACATGCACAGAACTGAACATCATTACGATGGTCTAGGCTAAGTGGCCATTTGACCATCTATCACATGTAGTATAAGTTCAGATACACACCGAGCTTTCCCGAGAGAAAATGCGGAGAGCTTGGCCCTAAGAAATTAAAAATTGCTAACTAAACCTACGGATTGCTTCTGCCGTGGACGTGACTGTTTAGTAGACCAATAAGCAAGACTTAGGGCTTCCCATTGTTGACAATATAATGATATCCTTCCTTTCTAAACTTTGACTGAATCGTTATTTGATCCAACTAAAGCTACGTATAAGTAACGATAGGTAAAGCTGATATAGCGGTTATATAGGAGGCTGGGTTATTTGATACATTGCCTTCGACTGGAAGCTGCAGGCTTTGATAAAAAGTGAAGGCTTCCAACCTTTCTAATTAGAAAGGCTTTGAATGGCTAAGATTAAGTTTATTGTTGTTCATTTTTAATACAATTTGATCGTGTGGTTTCCTGCCCCAAGCGAGTCTATAGTGATTTGCTATTTGTTCTTCCCTCTTGATAACAGCTCCTCGACACGGAAATGTTTTTGCCCCCTGTGACGTTGCTTAGACAATAAATTATAATAAGTACTATCATGCGTAGTGCTGTGCAGGCAGTGCTTGCTCTTCAATTCTCGCAGATTATTGATGAATATGAATATTGACATATAGCTATCGATCAATAATATGTTCCTGTGTCAAGCTATTCAAATAGGGGTGGTCATACAGAGAGGTCAAGATAGTGAGCGTTGTTGTTGCGCAAGGAACCGCAATGTTTAATAATAGGCGTTCCTTGCTAACAATATTCAAATATCTTTCTTTGTTCCACTAGACTTTTTACGTTTGTTATCCCTTCATCAGGGCGTTGGACCTAAGCTTCCACATATAAAAATCCAATAAAGGCGTGGTACCATTGTCACCTTCACACAGATAACCTAAAACATCCTCTGAAATACGTCCTCTAAAGGACTCTTTTATTAGTCTGACGGAAAAACGACGCCGTTAATCCCTCACGGAATTAACGATATATATAAGCTCCGTCACAATTAGTAATAAAAAGCAAGTATGTCTTGTCGCGAGAATGTAGGTAGTAACATGAAAAAAAAGGTGGGGAGGGGGGACACTTTTACCAACATATATTTTTGTTAATGCCAGTTGTATGAATAAACAAATGGTGTTCCAGTTTTTAAATTGCCATATGCTACCCTTTTTCCATGGACTATAAGCACTATAGACATTAAATGCTACAATGAGCACATATTGTTTATAGTCCAGGATATGCATCTGCTATTCTATAAAGAGACCCTGAACCTGCTGATTATCCGCTTTGTTTTCTTTAGATATCTAACCTGGGTCTAATGGTTGAGTTATAGCAAGCCTACCCGCGCCAGTCCCTCTTTACCGAGAAAAGCTTACCGCAGCTATATAGAAAGGCGAATATTATTCTCCTCTGTATTCTAGTGTATCGTTAAGCTAACCCCCCTGGTCACGATCTATCCCCTTACGGGCCATATTAAGAGTGATTATAAGCCTAACTACCCTACTTAATCGAATATATATATCTTAACCGCCACTTATGCTATAAATACAATTTCTACTTTATTATTATTCTTATTTTTTCTTTTTTATTTTAATATTTTTATATAATACTTAATTCCGTGCGCAAGCTGCAGTTTACGCAGTAATGCTAAATAGTAGTTAACAGGTATTATTAGCTAGATAGAATATTCTAAGAAGCTATATTTAATACTGCTTTAATAGAATTCTAACCTATAAACAAATTTATAAGTCTTTCTAGGTTTTATCTTCTTTTTTAAAAAAGTAATTAACTAGATAAGTAATTAACTAAACTAGGCTAAGCTTTATACTAACGCTAGTTAAGTTTTAAATTATAGTTTAAAATATAATAAAAGCTTTTAAAAGCTTTTATAAGCTAGGAAAAAAGTAGTATACTTGTTTTTTTTATTAAAACCTTATTATAAAAACTTTACGAACTAAAATAATTAATTATACGCGCGTTAACAGTATAATAATAAAAAATATTAATATTTTTTTAACTGTTTTAAAACGCTTAAGCTAGCTGATTTAATATTAGACCGTTTTTATAACATTAACAAAATAAGGATTGCTTAAAACGTGAAAAAAAGTTATTAAGTAGTTTTTAAAGCTAAAAATTACGTTATTTTAAAAAAAAAACGTTGAAAAAAGCGAATAAATTATAGTTTTTAAATATATAAGTAGTTTTAAGATAGTTTTTTAACTGCTAGTTATTTTTAAAAGCGGTAACGTTTAAACGTAATAGTTTCTAGATTAAAAGAATAATATATATAACTTATAGCGGTTTTAATCGTTGCTTAATAAATAAACCAGTAATAAAATTGTTTTAAATTAAATATAAGATATTTTTTTATTTTATATTTAAGCTTTTTATAGTAATAAATAAATAGTTTTAGTATATAACAGCTATAATTTATATATAAATAATAAGTTTTTTTAGTTTTATTTAACGAATAAAATATAGCTAGTTTTTTATAAGCTTTATTGTTTTTATATAGTATAAGTTTTAAACATAGAAATATTTAAGTTATTAAAAAAAGCGCTTTAACGTTATTTTTATAACTATTTAAATGCGGTTTTAAAATTAAAGCTTTTAAAAAAAAAAATATTAAATACTTTATATAAAGCTTAAATAAAAGTTCTAGTTTTAGAAGTTATAATTAATGCTTAAAAAACTTTTAAGATTAATTCACGAAACTGTTTAAAGCTGTTATTATTTAGATTTATAATCTTAAAAAATAAAAGTATAGTTTAAATATTAACTAAAACACTTACTACTTTTAAACAGCTAAAAATACTAGATTTTTTATAGCTAGTATTTTTTTTAACTATTAAAACGTTGTTTAAAAGTTAAACAATCTTTTAAACTAGCTAAAAGCTAATTTAAAAACATATACTTTTTAATTTAGCTTTATAATAGTTATAAAATAAAAAAGCCGCAAAAACGCTTAATATAGCTATTAAAACAATTATTAAATTATAAGCTATTAATACTTATTTATACGTTAAAATCGAACATAAAACGAATAATACATGTAAAATAGTTAAAATCGCTTTTAACTATAAGTTTATTTAAATAGCAAACATTTAAAAAATAAAACGAAAGTTAAAAAGTTATACGATTTATAAAAATAAAGATTCTAACTGCGATATACTTAAAATAAATACTAAGTTAAATAAAACAGCTTAAAAAAATAATATAGAAATAAAAAACTCTATTAAAGTTCGTAAATAACGAAAGAAATAAACCTGCAGTACTATATTTACTATATAATCTATATTCGTACGTTGTGACTAGTTAGTGTTAAAAGTGGCCCGCGAGGGGATAGATCGTGACCAGGGGGTTTAGCTTACTCATGTACAAAGAGTCAGCAAAAGAGCTGACCTGGATGATTGCTCAAATATATGTCAAAGTGTTATATCGTTGTGGTGGTAAGAAGCCAAGGCGCGCCAAGCATAGATGTATCCTGTTCAGATATCGGGTAGCGAGCTTTAAACTAAATATATTCAAAGAGCTGGTTATATTGAAAACGGGAAAGAACAATATGAAGCCCAACGGAACGGAAAAAAGACTAGGATGCCCTCTTGGTTCTCGCTACCCTTGGAGAAAATAGCAAGTTAGTCGGATTCCATAAGCTTCTTTGTCTATGATATTTACTAAATCTCCAACGTTATAGAACTTCCTCTAGTATGATGCTAACAGAGCCGCATACCTTCATGATCTCTACCATCGTCGAGGGGGCAGTATTTCCCGTTTCGACCAATCATGATTGATTCGTGAAGGACTGCTGGCCTGTCCTTTTACTCTTGGGTCCCGTCTCCAATCGTTGTAGATCGCCACTGCAGGGTCTTTTACCCGTGGATATTTCCTTTAATATCTAGCCCACGGCAATTCTATTTTGCTGTAGCCGTATCTTGGTGAAAATTAGTATTAATGATAGTTTATTCCCGAGAATCGCCTGGTAGATTGCGGTTAGCTGGCCGTGCTATTGGAGGATTGAGATAAGCATGGATTGCTACTACATGTTTGGATGGGAGTAGTCTGTGTGAAGCGCGGCAATATTACTCCTGCTCTCTGGGATATATACATCGACTATTTGCCCGAGGGGCTTCATCTACCACTATCTACTTATTCGTGCATCTTCTTGGCTCCTCAGCTATCCATTCCGACTTGTTACTTTGCTCGACGACTTCGAGTTGACAAAGGGACCTGGGAATCACAACAAAACTAGCACTCGGAGATGTACGGACTAAAGTCATTCGCCGCTCTGGCGGCGCTGTTGGTAGACGGCACAGCGGCTCAGCAAATGCTGAGATTCTCCTGCTCGCGACTGACGATCGAGCGACTCGACCCCTTGGTATCCCCGGGCATGACACAGAGTCCACATACACACCAGGTCGGCGGAGGAAACTCGTTCCGTGCCACTATGTCGCCTGCGACCTTTGACCCCGTCGAGGACTCTACGTGCACCTCGTGTACCTTTTCTGGTAAGTAGCCATAAGTCAATATTCAATTTCATGAGAAATACCAGTTGCCTATCTGAGCCCGTTTTGGTTTGTTCGGGAGACATCATGAAATCTGATCCGGGAGACTACATGCTAACCTTGGTGTGGTGGCTTAGAGGACTTCAGTAACTACTGGACTGCGAACCTCTATTTCCGCGCTCGCAACGGCACTCTCAAGAGGGTCCCGCAGATGGTAAACATGGGACTCAAGGCTGACGGCGGAATAACCGTGTATTATATCCCACCATACGATGGGAAGACGAAAGTCACGGCGTTTAAGCCTGTAAGTACCTGATTTCTTCGGACGATCATCTGAAAGCGTTCCGTTTCTTCAGTTACCTGTTCTCCCGCGAGAGAGCATAGCATAGTCCTCAAGATTGGTGCTCTTTCTTGCATTGTCCTGACTGGCTAACACATTTTTCTCAAAATATCAGGGCTTCCGCATGCTCGTAGGCGACCCGACGCTGCGCTCAGGCGAAAACCAGCAGAGACAGCTCTGCCACAGATGCTTCACGACAGTGAACCAGGTCCCCTTCGGTGGCGCGCCGTGCGCGGGACCCATGGACACGGCTGCGCTGCCGCCGGACATGTGCAACGGCGGGATCCGCACGACCATAACCTTTCCCACGTGCTGGGACGGGGTCAACGTCGACTCGCCGGATCACAAGAGCCACGTCGCGTATCCCGTAAACGGCACCTTTGAGAGCCTAGCTCCGTGCCCGGCTTCCCATCCGATACGGTTGCCGCAAGTTATGTACGAGGTCATGTGGGATACAAGGGGGTTCAACGCTAAGGAGCTCTGGCCTGAGGATGGGTCACAGCCTTTTGTTTACTCGATGGGTGATGGGTGAGTCTTCCTATTGTCTTTCGTGGTTTTGTGTCTCGGGGTTGAATGAATGGATGGTGGGCTGATCACACTTTTTCAAACACGTGTTACTCGTGAGAGACTAAACAATATGCCAGATCCGGCTACGGGCAACATGGAGATTATCTATTCGGGTGGCAGGGCGACGCCCTGCAGCGCGCCCTTGATGCGCGATGCAGCAATGATCGCTGTTCC
This sequence comes from Xylariaceae sp. AK1471, assembly GCA_023159215.1. Taxonomy (NCBI): domain Eukaryota; kingdom Fungi; phylum Ascomycota; class Sordariomycetes; order Xylariales; family Xylariaceae; species Xylariaceae sp. AK1471. The sequence goes on along the minus strand of JAJKLI010000009.1, from coordinate 454,409 downwards.
GAGCTCAAGTCGCAGACTTCGGATGATGCTATGAAGTGTACGATCAAGCAAACGGTTTCGGAAGACGTTGAAGGCTGTAAGTTCCCTACATGGTACCCCAAGTCTCATAGAGGATATCGAATGGCTTATGCTGTTGACTCTGCTTGATGGGGTTCTTTTTGCTGACTGTTACGTGTACTTGTATAGGGATGACCAAGCTACCCGGAGACTGGGATATTACCTACGACTGAGCGAACTGTGGGCGCTTGTCAGGTTCTCGTGTTGCGTCTCCTTCGATGAAGTATGGGCTATGAAAGGCAGTATTAGAAGGAGTATATATCAAAGAGATAGTACATTGGGAAGGGCATTTTGAGCGATCTGCTTCCTGACCGAATTGTGAGAATACTACGCGTACTGTAGATTTGTAGCCGGCTCTAAGCGCTCCTGAGACTTGTCGATTGAGGCAGCTGGGAGAACTATCTAGAGGTAAAACATTCGAGATGAAGATTTGACGATAAAACTTGAAGACTGTTTGAAGGCATGGAACTTCTAAAAGATTTAGTATGGATTTATGTATGGAATTCGATTGTGTCTTGACACCGGATTATAGACTTATCTATCTAGATTCACCGTCTTAGATACGGAATTGTACTTCCTGGCTGTTCATTCATTATCGAAGTTCAGTTTACATTTGAGGTCCTATTACATTTCCAACCCGATTATTTCTAACTATCTTTTTTACTAACTAATGCATCATAAATTGTACGTACACAGCCCCTACCTGTTACAATAACGGCCTCCCAAGGGCAAGTGTAACACCATACCATTTCTACGCGGAATAATGAACGTTGACTGGCAATTCAGCCTAGAAGAGCAATATATAAGATCTGAAGTCAGCGTTGGCAAGGGGAATAAAAAGGAGAAGTAAAAAGAATGGAGACGTACAACACCCCGGATTCACCGGTCTTCACCAAATCCAACTATCTAATAGATGAGAACATAAAACATCTTTGCAGTTTAGCGTATCATTAACAGCTTATTGTTGGTTTCGGTTGTTGAGTACAACCGAAAACCACGTAGCTCTATTTTATATTTGTTTGCTAACAAAACCTGTAGTATGAGAAACCCAGGATTTTACAGATAACGAGTCGCCCAGATGACGATTACTGGAAGCGCGCGGCTAGGTTGCCTTGTCCCAAAGTACTATTCCTCAATGGGTTGGCAGCGACTTTCACGACCGCCAAGCCAATAGAGGGAGTTGTTGGTCTGATGTGCAGCTAACAACGGTTTCATGGACGGTTCACACTCCTATATCTACCGCGGATATGATGTAGGCACCCGAGGTTTTGGCTACGTGGAGACGAGTAGGTTAGATATCGCGTAACCAGTCACACAATGATCCCCGATTCGTTGATGCTCTAGTCGTGATCTATATGGCCTGCTTAAAGGGTCAATATACGGACCAACAGATAATAAGTTGGCACTATGGGGGCCTCTAAGCAGGCAGGATCTCTATAGTTTCTGGTATAAAGCGAGGCTGTTCTCTCAACCAAGTTTCCGAGCCATTGTCATGAAGCAGAGGAGAAAATCAGTTCCTATTCTTAACATCAACATACTTATTCCAATTTCGAATACCCCTATATCTCAAATTCATCATGGCATCAAGCTCTGCGCCTGCATCAGAACCATTCCATGAGCTCTTTTTGATTTGGTCTGTGCAAGATGGCGGTCGTCTCCCGCACTGGATGCTCATGGTTGTGCCTCCCCTCAATGAAGCCCAGCGTCTAGGGCAAGTCAAATCGATCATCAAGGGGACCCGTTACCATTCCAGTGGCGGTCCGACGGAAGGGGTCCCCTATCGAGTGGCAATCCAGGCCAATACCAACTTCCGAAGCGAGAATGTGCGAAACCGGGAACATCTTTGCAATATCAAGGAATCCGATGTCGTCAAACTGGCAAAACTTGCCGGCTCAATCCAGCCTCACCAATGCCAAAAGTATGTGGTTTGCATGCTGGCACTGATGGAAAAGCGCATGATGACCCCGACTGGCATTGCGGAATCCTTGGCTAGCCGTGTTGCCATGTCGAAGCGAGCACTCGATTACGAAGCTGCACATTCAGCCCCTCGTCCCGTTGGTATTACCTTGCCACCCTCCTGGCCAATGCCGGCCACAGCCGGTGGTCCACGACGTTAATGAACTAGGAAGCGTGGGTCAACCGTTTTAGTAGAATACTACATATCCTCTGAGTCTTAGTACATAAAGATCTTACGCGTGTGGAGCAGCAGACCTAGCTCCACGGGGAAAGGAGTCATGATTTTATCCAGCACCTTCTCTTCCATCCATGGGTGTTCGTAATCAGCAAAGAAGTGTCCCTTGACATACTCCCAATACACTGGGTAGAAGCCCGCCATTTCCCAGTCTACTATGCCAACAACGTTTCCTTCCTTGACTAGGACATTACGTGGGACCAAGTCGCCATGCGTGAGTACGATGCTGTCGTGCTTGGGCATGGCTTCGACGAAACCTATCACTACCTCGGTGAAGGCGGGGTTTGCGTCACACGCGCGCAATGACTTGGCCATGCCAGCGCGGAACTCGTCTTCATCTTCGTACGGCCCATACTCATTCTCACGGTTCGCGAAGAGCTGGTCATTACACACCGAGCGATCGACCGATCCGATGAACTCCCCTTTGACCTGGCGCAACTCCTCGAGATAGCCCCGCAGTTGGGCGACGATGTTTTGTTTCTCAGTATCAGTGCAAGACTCCCATGCCTGGTCCAGTGGCTCCCCATCAATGTACTCCATAAAGATGATGGCCATGTCATCATCAGGCCTTGAGACAAATTTGAGTACTTGTGGGACTGGTATCGAGGTCTTTTCGTGAACTAGCCGCATCGCAGCCACTTCCGCAGACGATGCGGGCTCAATCCGCTTGATAACTATATGGTCATCGTACTTCCAGACTTGGGACATGACCTCATCGCCAAGCCTAGTACAGCGCGTATGGAGGATTTCGTCTGTAAGCATATCGGCTAGGCTACTGTAAGAAGCATGCCCATTTTCAACACGTTCCTGCGTTGGTAGCCTCTCAAGGACCTCAGCATTATCGATTGGGTCTTCAACTGTTGGCTCGTCCCTGATTGATTTCCCGGGGACTAGATCGCCCGCAGCCTTTTCTGCGACAGCTGTCACCTCAAAGTCAGAGTTTTCGGCGGCTGGTATGTCTGTGCAATTATGTTCAAGAGAAGTATCGCCTAGAGGCTCGCCAGTATTCGCCTGGCCTGTAGTTGCTTCTGCGCTTATTGGTTGTGCGGCTGTGAGCTCCTCAGAAACGGGCTCATGGGCTACTGGACAGCTGATGGCAGCGTGGTTATCGGCTTGTGTACCCGGGGTTAAAGCAGTTGTATGTATGTCTAATCCTGAGCTTTCTTTCTGTTCCATTTTTAAAAAGTTAAAAGTTCATTCTGTGCTGTGTTCCAATAAAGTGATGTGAATATTGCTGGCCAGAGGGTGAAAGACCAAAATTGGAGGATTTAAAATCTTCAAGATCTCTGGTTCTGGTTAGCTACTACTTAGCAATGAATAGATAGATGCTAAATATTGTTGTTGTTGTTGGGAGTTTGGTGCATGCGGCTAGCCAACCGTCTGTTTGAATTAGGCGCTGTTGTGAGAGGGTGCGAATGCACAGCGCGTGCTTATAATAGGTTGGCCCCGCTAACTTTACGGGCATTCCAGATGTACAATAACGACTCCCGATATACAAAGGATTAACCTACAGAATACAGCTGCAGTTCTGCTCTCAGAAGCGTCTTGTTCCCTCACATAGCAAATAGGATCACCTCCACTTTTTTATTGTAGGAACATGGCGACAGATTACCCGGATCCGTTCATCGTGCCGCCGCGTTCCCTCCCCCATAAGCACACCTTCATCATACTCCATGGGCGCGGTTCATCAGGCGAGGCTTTCGGGTCAGTTCTCTTAGAATTTCCCATCGTACCACCAGGAGTTCTTGCAGCCTCATCTTCACCTACGCTCGCTTCCCTCTATCCTAATGCTCGCTTCGTCTTCCCAACGGCCGCCCGGCGCCGGGCAACTGTCTATAAACGCGCCTACACCCACCAGTGGTTCGATAACTGGAAGCTGGAACCGCCAGCCACAGATCGCGAAGAGCTACAGATTCCAGGCCTCCAAGAGACCACGTCGTACTTGCACCGCTTGGTACGAGAAGAGATCGCGCTCGTACCTGGTGGAGCTGCCAATGCTATCCTCGGAGGCCTCAGCCAAGGATGCGCTGCTTCTCTTATAGCGCTGTTGCTGTGGGAAGGAGATGGTCTCGCTGCTGCTTTCGGCATGTGTGGATGGCTGCCTTACGCCGTCCGCATGGGCGAGGAGATGCAGGAAGACAAGCCATCGCAGGGCCACCGATTTGGAGAAGATGTGCAAACAGAGGAGGATGGGGGCGACTCCTCGATCCAGGAACACGAACTAACAGAAAGAGAAGGCATCGGTCATGGAAAAGTACCTGAAAAAGGCTATATGTTCGAAGAAGGAACAAGACCAGATCTAGACTCGGAGCTAACGCTGGGCTCAACACCGGATGAAGATCCAGAATATGATGGCAACTCAGAAGAATCAATTGAAGATTCAGAATCAGATGTGGTCTCCGATTCTGATGATGAAGAGTTAGCACTCGACGACGATGCATTGTCATTTTCACCAGCACAAGAGGACGACTTCAACCCCTTTGAGTCAGACACCGTCCCAGATCACACCTCTGATCCGACTGAGCGAGCCATCGCATGGCTACGAGAGGAGCTCCAAGTCCCCAATACAAGTACGGCCGACTCAAGCTTACGGTTTCACAATATCCCGCTCTTTCTCGGCCACGGCGTCCTCGACGACCGGGTCAGCATCAACCTCGGCCGCGCGGCGTCGACCCGCCTGGCAAGGCTAGGTGTGAACGTCAGTTGGAACGAGTACGAGGGACTCGGCCATTGGTACTCTGGCCCTATGCTGTGGGACCTCGTGGGCTTTCTGCGTGAGAAGACCGGGTGGAACCTGGAGGATGATAATGGAACTCATTGAACCTACTAGATTAGAGTCCCCTCCTAAGGAATGGGACAGCCCCCTAATGGTATAACTTTTATACCAGAAGTTTTTGGCTTCAAGAAATGATGAAAAAACCAATTGTCGGAAAGAAAGGAATATCAAGAAGTGCTCAAAGATAATAATATGTCACCGCTATTGATTGTCCAAAACGCAATATATCACCACTGCGAGAATGCTTTCGTCTATACCTTTATCCTACCCAACCCCCTACATTTATGCATCCAAGCCGTCTAACTCTATAAGCTTCGCCACCATCCTAATGACCTCGTTATCGTGAACGTCCATTTGCGGATTGTTGACCTTCATCGAGATGATGTTATCTACCATCCCCCTTAACCTAGAGACCAAGACACCAATACGAGCCCAACCACGTAGCCTACAATGTCTCGGCATTAGCAACATACAAATGAACTAAGATGGAAAGGAATGTGAAGGAAAACCTACCGAAACCATCCATCAACCACCAGGCCCCTACCCATGGTGTCAAGCTCAATAGCACCAGAAAAGAGGAGAAGTGTGAAGGCGTTGAAGGCTGAAAGACAGAGTTAGCAAGCAAGTCTCGGTTTCCACAAGGAGGCTAGCCAAACACCTACGTGTCAAATCCCGGATGAAAACCTTACTCGTCGAAATCATCGTGAAATACGACACGAAAGCCGCATTACCCGTGAACCCCTGACTACCAAAGAGCGCACTGCTCGGGTGAATGAACACGCGGCCGCTGTCTTGCGTGAAGTACTTGATAGTACGGGCCTCGGGGTCTAGTTCCACGGCGCCCGACATGGATGATGCGAATTTCTTGTCCGGAAACTGGATGCGCGCGATCTGGGGCGTAAACGCCGACGCTGTGAGAGCGCGAAGGAGAGGCATGGAGACGACAGCGGTGTGAAGAGAGCTGTGCGCCGTGGCGGTATCGACGAGGCCAATTTCTGTGAGCGCGGAGTAATATTGCGTTCGTGTGGATGATATGTCAGATAATGTTTGGTACGAGAGAAAGTTCTCGTCGCAAAAATTCCGCACCTGCCGTTGTGGCATGCCTTGGTCCATCATGGTGTTCCATTCTTGGTACGCTCGTAGATCCGTGAGTAAGTCGCCGTCCCCTTTGGCGAAGTGCATGCGTGCTTCCTTGGCTAAGTCGCGCTTCTCTGGCGGAGAGAAGAATGGACTCTTCGTGCTAAGAATCGCGGCAATTGTGATGCTCTCGTCGAGGCAGCCGAATATCGCGCCATATACCATGAGTTTACCACAGCGGAGATCAGCTGGAATCATGGCGAGCTGCTGACCCAGCGCTGTCAGCTCGTCGCCATCAAGTGCACCCATACGCTGCAGCATCTTTACAGCGTTTTCTACTGCCGTGACCGTTGGCGGTGTAGGTGTTCGACCTAAGAAACCGCCAATATCTCTTGTGCCCATGGCTCGAACAGATAGGCAGAGCTGCTCGAGAGGCACGCGACGAATCTCGGGCTCTGGCCGCTCCGCCATGCGGTCTTCGAGGCTCTTTGTGTATAGCTTGTAGCATTTACCAGCCTGTACACGGCCAGCACGACCTCGCCGTTGCTTGCACGCAGCTAGTGACGCCCAGGTATCCTCTAACTTGCGCATGTTGTTCTGCGGGTCGAAGCTGGTTTCTTTGACTCTGCCAGTATCGATCACAGCGACAATGTCGTCAATTGTGATGGATGTCTCTGCTACGTTAGTCGCGATCACTACTTTTCGCTTTCCAGGTGGTGGGCTTGTGAAGACTCTTCGCTGCTCTCGCGTATCTAGAGACGCGTGAAGAGGTAAGACGTGGAGTGACGAAACAGCTCTCAACTGGTTGACAGTCCGAGTAATTTCCGCGACACCGGGTAAGAAGATGAGGATGCCGCCCTTCTGATTGCTGTCATACAAGTCTTCGTCAATAGCTTTCGTCGTCTCGACCAGGAGGGAGTAGTTGATACGAGAGCCTAGTTTCTGAATGATCTTGTTGATTGGGTCTTGAGCGTCGAAAGAGCCCTCTTCGAGGAGTCCTCCATCGCGATCACGGTACCTATCATTCTCAACTGTGAAGTTCGTCATCCGAATGATGTCGTCTAGGTAGTAGTCTTCTACAGGGAATGTCCTGCCAGAAATTTCGACTAGTCCAACTTGTAGACCTTCGGAAGTGAAATAACTCCTGAAAGCTGCAGCATCAAGTGTAGCGCTCATGAGTATCAGCTTTAGATCCTTCCTCTGCTTCAGCACATCTCTGATGATGCTCAGGAGAAAGTCTGTATCTAGACTGCGCTCGTGGACTTCGTCGATCACAACATGGCTGACATCGGCTAGAGACGCTATGACGTCCTGGGTTCGGCCACCTGAAGTCTGTAACCGCCTTAATAATACACCAGTAGTCACGAATGTGATTTTGGTTTGTGTGCTGGTCTTGTTTTCGCCACGAATCGTGTACCCCACTTCCTTGCCGACTTGCGAACATCGTTCCTCGCTGACTCTGTCCGCAAGACCAAGGGCCGAGATACGGCGGGGTTGTGTACATATAATGTTGGTCGCATTCCCAAGCCCTTTGCTGTACAGGTCGTCTAGTATGAACTGAACTGACTGAGTAGACTTACCGGAGCCTGTCTCTCCGGCAATGATCGTGACTTGAGACTGTAGGACAGTATAGACCACTTCATCTCTCACTTGCCAAGCAGGCAGTTTTTGGCGTTGAGCAAGCATCCCCTTCAATGCTGAGCTCTCTTGCCTCTTTTGCCATTCTTCTTTGCTTCGTGCATCAAAACCTCGTGGTAAGGGCTTTGGATGTCGAGACTGGCGTTGTTTTACTGAGTGGATGTTTCGTACTTCTGCTACAGCAGATGCCACACCAGATATATCTCGAAGCTTCCCAGGTTTTTCAATGATGCCGTTAATGTTCTGCTGTATCCAGTCAACGGCGAAGTAAATCTTCATGGGCTCTTCGCTTAAGGACTCAGCGAGATAATTAAGGGTTTTCTTGACCACGCTGAGCTTTATGTAAGAAGGAAGTTTGGCGACCAGGGATAAAATGACTTCGGAAGGATATCGTGATGACCTTCGAAATTGGGCAAAGGTCTCAATGTCTTTCTTAGGGCCATTCCTAACAGACTCAATGCGAATTTGGCAGACGTCGTCAGACACTTGCTTGAAGTGATCCCCGAACACTGAGCTCAAGCTTTCCATCTCTTCAGACCAACATTCTTCAGGGGTACCGAAAATAAGAGGTTCCTCAGTGGTTCCCTTAGGTGAACCACTACCACTCGATAGCAGGAAGTCCTGCAATGCCTCAGCTGTTTGTCCTTCATCCCGATTATGTTCCTCGTAAAGCTTTGTGCAAAGCTCCGCGGAATACCCAGATTGCGATAACCTCTTAATTGCGGCTTCTCGTTTCAAGTCCGAAATCGCCGCGACCGAGATACCTGCACTGTAGCTTTCGGGTAAAGCCCATCTGGGTAGGTCGTCTTCAGGTACATGGACCAACAGCCATTCAAGGGTCTCTTCGCGGTCCTTGCATTCATTTACGGCCTCCTCGACGTGACTCTGACGGAAACCGGATCCAGCAAGCTCCTTCACTATAGCCCCCTTCTGAGATGGTGGCATTTGGACACCATGCGGATTCCAGATCACTTCTCTCCGTACTAGATCCTCGAGTTGAGATCGGGTCTTCCGGCCCATCTCAATCTTCGGGACAGTGGTCCACCCCTTCATGGGATTTCCACCGCCCCCAGAGCTCGATGCAGCATTACTCCTCAGCACTAGGCCGGCTGCGCCAGGCATATTCTTCGCTTTCGCCTCAACAGCTTCCTTCTCTTTCCTCTTCTTCTCAGCAGCGCCTTTCGCATCCTCACGTTGCTTGAGCGTCACGAATGGATCGGCATCGTACATCCATCCGTTCCCTTTCTTCACGTCTTCTGCTTTGATGGCCTCGAACTGCTTCCATAATGATCTATAGTCCGGTGGTAGTGTGGTGTGGATGTTTTTCATGCTACAAACACGGAATAATGCATATGTAGCAGCAGCATGCCTAGCTTCTAGAGCAGTATCTCTCGTGACCAGGTGCTTATGATCTGGATGCAGCTTGAACGGAGGGATCTTCACCACTTCCTGAGTCTTTGGGTTCTTGGCACTGAGCTGGACAAAGTAGGAGAAACCTTCTGAACCTTTGATCTGAAGAATGTCACATTAACTAAGTACATACCGCCATATTCGCGACGTCGCTTACAGGTTGATAATCTGGTCTGTCCCATTTCTGCCTTTGGCAGTGTTCCGAAAGGAGGTTAACCGGTAGCTTCCCTGTCCAGCTGGAACCTCCGATGATTTGCTTCACCGTCGGCTTCGGTGGCCCTGTCGGTATCTCCTCACTTTCGGTTGCTTTCCCCTTTGACGAGCCCTGACCGCCTCTCTTAGGCTTGCTGTCGGTTGTAGAGTTGGTGAAGACTATGAAGTCATCTTCCTGTGGGGGTTTCTTACTTGGTTTTGCAGGTTTCTTGGAGGAACTTGCTGCGGCTTGCGGCGGAGGAGCCGTTGCCTTTTCTTTCCCCTTTTTGACCATATTGAGCCATGGGTGCACGTACGTTTTGTGAAGTTACTCCAAACCGTCTTAAAGAGGTAACGCAAAGAACGCAGGTATTGGGAAAAGTGGCGGAGACCAATGGGTGGATTAGGTACCTAGGTACTTAGTTAGTACCGATATCTAAGCATAGTGTATTAATATTTTCCCGGACAGTATAAGAGCTCGGCCTGTTACAAGGGTGAACTTATGCCAAGCCTTTAAAATGCAGTCCCCGCTTGAGGCTCAACGATAAAGCTTCAGGGCTACAGCTCCCCGCTCTGTGAATACTTAGTACCTACTGATAGGTACCTACCTAGCCTCAGCCAATATCACATTGATGTTGCCTTGAATGACCAGCAGTCAAACATGGAAAGCACGTTACCTAACGCAAGCAAACGTAAGAACTTTACCTACTATCTGCCATAATACGGTCGCTGTCCTAATGTAACCAACCGAGTTTTCTCTTTGAGCATATTGGGCTAGCAGTAATTTCCGTCTTTGCCGGGTACAGAATAACTCTCACAAACAGCGCATCAGAATATCTCCATATAAATAGAATATGTCGAGGATAGAATCGGACACAGAAGATGCCATCACCAAAGAAGAGATCGCCGGGACCGCGCCAGCCCCAGAAGCAAGCTCGGTGGGAGTGAGCCATGGAACGAAGCGCAATGCGTGTAAGTAACCACTACCTACCTAAGGACAAGTATTTCAAGTATCTCTCTCACCTTTAGCGGCCTCATTCATCCATAACTCGAAAATACTGACGCCAATCTCAAGTCGCAGAACTCATGGCACCCAAGCCCAAGAAACCACAAGAGCCCAAGACCCTAGCTTCAACCCGATCCGCAGTCACGCGTACGTTCAAAGCACGCGATGGGCTCGGCGCATACACAGCGGACCCGGCCTCCTTCCCATCAAGCCGCGTCATCTACCACAACGAGTCCTTCGTCGCGATCAACGACCTATATCCAAAATCAAGCGTGCACACACTCTTGCTTCCGCGCTCGCCGCTGGGCCTTCTGCACCCCTTCGACGCGTTCGAGAACGCCGAGTTCCTCGCAGCTGTGCAGGCCGAAACAACGCGACTGAAACATCTCGTGGCGAAGGAGCTACAGCGGCGCTACGGACGGTTCAGCGCGCAGGACAAGCTGCGCGAACAAGTGCTGAACGGGGAAGTAGAATGGGAGAATGGGGCACCGCTGCCGGTCGGCCGCGATTGGGAGAAGGAATTGCTTGTCGGCATCCACGCGCACCCGTCCATGAACGACTTACATGTGCATGTGCTGTCGCGGGACATGGTATCAGAAAGTATGCGCCACCGCAAGCACTACCAGTCCTTCAACACGCCGTTCCTCATCGACGTTGCCGATTTCCCACTGGCAGCTGAAGACCCGCGACGACATCCCGGGCGCGCTGGTTACTTTGAAAGAGATTTGCGGTGCTGGCGCTGCGGGAAGAGTTTTGGGAATCAGTTTAAGAAGCTCAAGGAGCATCTTGCTGAAGAGTTTGAGGAGTGGAGAAAGGAATGAAAGGTTTGGGCCAGGCCTACCCTGGATCGCCAACCCGAAAGAGTACAAATAGAAAAGTTAGAGATACCAACCCTGAGGCAATGTACTCAGGCCGAGAAAGAGAAGAGCCAAGGAGAAGAGCCAAAAGCCCGAGTCAATTGAGGATTTCGGGCCTAGAATAGACAATGCGACGCGACGCGTAGTGGGGCTTTGTGCAGGGGTCGGTCTCAACGCCGGTGAGTTGAAGTGCAGTTGCATTTCATAGCAGAGCACAGGACACTGGAAATAATTGATTCAAGAGCGACAGACTCGCCAAACTCACGCAAGATAGAAAAGCCTAGTGTTCCTCAGAGATAAAGCATAAAGAATAGACCCGGCTATTGCTCGTCAAGTGTACATGCAACTTCATCAAGAACGCAACCAACTCCGCCTTTTCTTCCTTCATTAAGACCTGATTTATCCTTATTTTTACAAGCCCAACATTTCGTAGTGCATTCAAAGATAGAATGTGCTGGCAAAGAAGAATAGCCAGGTCCTGCAAATCCTGCCCAGTGAGTATTAAGCTTTTCCAACGCCACTGAACCTCCGGAAGGCAGTAGCTAGGCTTGTCAAGCCAAGCATTCTGGCCCTCGTATTAAGGCGCTAATCGTCCTACGGAGGACGCCTCGGTCAGTAAAAGGACCATTATTGACAAGTTTTATTTCGCCTCATGAGGTTGAGGGGAGTGCTACCTCGGGATAAATGCCCAGATCTTCATCATTGGGGTTATCGTCATCAGCGACGTCGTCGTCCATCCCAAGATCAACATCAGCAGCAACATCTGTAGCCACCAAGATGTCGCATTAGTCGATTAGTTGCTTAGGTGATAGTCATTTTCGACGTACCTTCTTCCTCACCCTGAAGCTCCTCGTCGTTCTCCTCAAGCTCCTCAGCCGCGTCGCTCTTCCGTGGTCTCCCAGCCTTGGCAGCGCCCTTAGCCTTGGACTTAGCAGATGATACCTTGGGAGTTGCGCCGGTCTTCTTGGGAGTGGTAGTGGCACTTCCAGCCTTGGCGGGTCTGCCGCGGCCTCTACCAGTACCAGTGCTGGCTGTAGCCCTCTTCGCCGCAGCCTTCTTCACGCCGCCACCGGTTCCGGGAGGACGACCACGAGGACGACCGGTAGGCTCGTAAACCTTCTTAGGCTGAGCGGACACACCGTTCTTGGGGGGTCTACCACGTCCGCGCTTGGCTGGGGCTTCAGACGCGTCAGCTTTGGAGGGTGTGCCGTTCTCCTTGGTTGCGCGCGCAGGTCTTGTAGACGCCATGGCTGGATATGTGAGAGGGATGGATGAGAGTGTAGAAAAAGAATTAGAAAAAAATCTAGAAATTTCTCGAGAGCGTAGTTGAGGTGAATTGAATAAAGAGAAAAATGGGAGATTTTGTTGAATGTGACGCGACGGGATCTTTGGGGGGGAAATCAGGAAGTTTGTTTTGGAAAGAGAGAAAGCAGGAACTCCAAGCGTGGTGGGAGCGAGGAAGGTACCATATGTACCTAGGTAAGTACTAGGTAGGGTAACTACCCAGCTACCACCTGCTCGCAGGCGTGCGGCCAGCCAACGCGTGCACCGCGTCTACGCTAACTTGGGTACGTACCCTTAAGAAATCCCGGCAAAAAGCGCCCCCAAGCCCCAGGCTAAAGTGCTCTCTCTCTATCTACCTACCTAGGTAATGTCTGCCTTGCTTTCAAAAATTGGTACCATTATCTTTCCGATGTCATGTTGCATAACCTGATATTATACTTCTCAAGTCTTTCCAAAACGCTTGCACGCTCATTATATTATTACTGATTGGACGTAATTCATGCTGCGCGTCAACCTCTAAGCTATACGCTGTTGAAATATACAGCAATATCTTTACGTGATGTGTCACAAATCAGAACAAGACCTCCGGAGCTCAGTTGCATACCCAGTACATACACTCCTACTTTCATTCCACTCAGAACGCCTAATCAAAGAGAGGGTTTGAAGGCAGCTGTACTACATGTCACTTCTTGACCACTGGCGGTGCTTGCAATTATCCCCAAAACCAAAACATACACGCAGCAAATGTTGAACAAGCAACACTACCTAGGCAACGTGCGTGAGGAACCATTGAAGTCTATCTACCAGTGCTCTTGTAAGAAGCACTGACTCCTCGTCTAATATAGCAAGATTGCGCTCGTGTCGCTTTATGCTGGCCATTTTGCTGGTCCAAGAAAGTTAAATGTTTCGACGCATTTATTTGTTCAACATTACCGAACGGCGCAAGATATGGCCTCTATTAACCACCAAAGTTAATTATAATCTTCCTTTAGACAAACTTGTTTGCCATATCATTTTGTATAATACATAATAGTCTATTTCCCTTCACTGGACTATCTATAACATGGAGTACGATACCCCTAGTGGTAAACGCCTCGAGCCATTGTTGAAGTACTCCCAATGAAACGATGCCGAGCCGCGCTGAGTCTTGCGTCCCTAGGTTTATGAGCGCCCAGTCTTACCGTAGATGTCGGTCCCAAAAACGTTATCGGAGAAAGAGGCAAAGGTGTAACATGGTCCATTTGTCGTTCTTCTCTTGTGCCCAGCGCTGGAGCATGGAACTTATGGATTTGTCTCTGTCACGAGGGTCATCCATCGACGTGCAGGAGCTGGAGCCATTGGCTATCTTGGCTTACACCTCCCGAACCCTTTAGGTGATTCGTGCGGTCTATAATAAATTTAGGGTGGTATGTCACGCCGTGACAACCGACATATCTCCCTTGTGTGGTATTGATGTGCCACTCGCCCCTCGAGCAAGACATGCACTGTAAATCCAACAGACACCCGGATTTAACGAAGGAGATGATAGATCAAGATCACATATAAAACAGGATCCTCAAACCCTCCGTGGAAGATGGACTAGCTACTTACACGTGCTAGGGCGATATACTTTCCTTTTTGTCTTCTGAAACAAGCATCTCTAATTCCAGAAACCCTCTAGCTTGTTTAGCCGACAGCCATCATCAGTAAGTCGCTTCTATTAGCTTGGTTCCAACGTCTTGACTCCTCTCCCAAAACCCCGATTTATGAAAGTACTAATCGAAATAAAATAGCAGATCCACTTCAATCTTTTTCCTGCTCGCTTAGTACGTGATGCCGACTGAAGAGCAGCCCTCCCTCAAGGCGCTAGGCCGGAATACTAGCCAGCCTGCTCAGGTAAGCGTTTAACACCCAAGTTCTGACGCCTTTACGAACGCGACCGTATAATAGGTATCTAAAAGTACTTTCGGTTTAGTTATCGATTCTCGTCTCTGCCAAACCGACCACAGAGCTCGAAAATCTCGTTAAAGTATCGGGAAGTTCAAATTTAGACTTATTCTAGGCCATCCGCAAAGCTAGCACCAGTGTACAAAGCCATTTCTCGCGCCACTTACCTACCTCTTAGCTGGGCCCAGCTGGATACCTAAGGGATAGGGATAACTGTATATTTGCGGCAAGTCTATAATAAATTGTTATAAAAAATAAAAAATAAAGGAAAAAAAGAAGAAGAAAGAGGGAGCTGCGTGTTTACTGCAAATATACCACATTTTTGTTGAATGTAAAAAAAGGTCAGGGGAGAGGCATCGGCTTCCGCAATTAGCTGTACCTGCTAAGTTCTTGTGAGAGTATTATGCTGCTAGATTAATGGAACAGAAAGCCAGGGCTATCAATAACAACCTCAGGGCAGAAACGCGATAGATGTAAGCTGCATTGAATGTAGCTATTCAATTTTTTTTAGTCTAGGTAACAACATCAAATATGTTTGCAAATTGATAGATGGGAAATTATAGGTATACCAGACATTTTCCCCCTCCAATGCTTGGGAGGATGTCTGGGGTTGGTCAACGCCACAAAAGAGTTGCCCAAAGTGCGGGGATTTTGCAGCCTCCAAACATCAGTAACTGCTGCATATGAGAGCCACACAATCACATATTAAGAGGCTCACATGATGTCTAAAATCTATACGGCGCATACTAGAAAGCCCTCTAGATTATGATTCGAAGCCATTAACACGTCGCTCTCTAAACCTCAAGACCAACCCCTGCTCACGAGTATCATCAGTTTTCAATACCACGCAGCCGGCTTATGTCTATGTGAAGCACATATCTAATATAAGATACCTGAAAATGGCAAACAGCACCAAGTACTCCAGCCGCACAATCCCCAAGATCTCACTCCACGACTTCGCCACGCGCATCGACGCCATCACAGCCGAGCTAGTAGCAGCAGCAGAAACAGACGGGTTCTTCGCCGTCATCAACCATGGGATCCCCTGGTCTGTTATATGCGCGCAATTCGCCCAAGCCGAGCGATTCTTCGCCCTGCCAGACACAGTGAAATCTACTGTGCCCTTCAGTTCCCAAAACACAGGCTGGGAGAAGGCCGCGCAAGTGCGTCCCAGCACCGGCCAGCCGGACCAGAAGGAGTCGTACCAGATGCAGTACGGCGCCGCGATGGAGAACAGCCACGCGTGGCTGCCCGAGGAGACACTCCCCGGGTTCCGCGAGGCCAGTCTGGCATTTATGCGCCAGGCGCAGGCCGTCTCGGAGAAACTCATGGTGTGCCTGGCGCGCGGGCTAGGGTTCGACGACGATGATTATTTCGTGCGGGCGCATGACGTTGCTGATCCCGAGATTCAAACTGTGTTGCGCCTATTGCATTACTTCCCGCTGGATCCCGAGGCCCTGGTCCCGGAGACGTATTATCGCGCGGGCGCGCATGCCGACTGGGATCTCTTAACGCTGCTGTTCCAGCGGCCCGGGGAGAGCGGCCTCGAGATCTGTCCCGGCCGCGATGCGTT
This sequence comes from Xylariaceae sp. AK1471, assembly GCA_023159215.1. Taxonomy (NCBI): domain Eukaryota; kingdom Fungi; phylum Ascomycota; class Sordariomycetes; order Xylariales; family Xylariaceae; species Xylariaceae sp. AK1471. The sequence goes on along the minus strand of JAJKLI010000009.1, from coordinate 438,422 downwards.
CACGGAGTTCGGGCTCGGGGATACGTGGACGAAGGTCGCGCCCATGGAGGGCGAGATAATCTGTAACATGTAAGCCCCCCTACACCCAGTTTACCGTCCCTTCTTGTTTGGTATGACAGCCCTGAGTGGAATACGCGTCCTTATGCTCATGTCGCAGTGGCGATCTCCTTATGAGTTGGAGCGATGATCGCTTCAAATCGACGTTTCATCGCGTAAAGACACCAAGAGATCCCACAGTTGATTACTTTGGTTCTCGATATAGTATGGCATACTTCAACCAGCCTATCAAGAATTGTCGGATTCAGGGGCCGCTTAAAAAGTATCCCGCAGTCTCCGGCTCGGAGTTTATTCAAGCGGCTATCAAGCGCAATTATGCAGCCTTAGAAGCTAGGAAGGCCATGGACCGAAAGGCCGAAAATGCTGAATTGAGTTTGCTAACTGTTGCTTCATCGTGAATGATGCAGAGTAGGGCCAAGAGCCAAGAGGCGCTGTAACAAATTGTCTTCAGAGATGGGTGTTGCCGATATCGCACGGGGCATAATGTTATTCGTCATCAGAGTGCCTCCGAAAGTCAAACTCGCACGGGCTGGTGCACGGCCTAATAGGTTGGCTCTTTGAAGTTTGACCTCACTTGTGATACATAACAATACAACATCATTGCGAGCCGCCTCTGTGATGTGTCATATACAATGCTTTTCCCTTCCCTATCCGAGACTAAAAATCCCGCACCAACCATATGACCTGTTTCCAAACCATGCTATCCTTTGTCTCTGATGAGGCGTTTTCAGTGCTTCACAGTTGGCTTCAATTTCCTGGTGTGCCGGTTCTACTCGGCGCCCTTGGACTTCGGCTTGCCGCTCGCACTGCTCTTCACACGTCGCGCGGTGGGACGGTTGAGGTGCTCAGCGGGGATCCAGCTCTCATCATATGTCTTGTCGTTGCCACTAGCAGTGCCCTCACCACCAGAAAGAGGTTCCTTTTCAAATGCGGGCTTGGCCTTCTTACCAATCCTGGGCTTCTTGGTCTGGGGGAAGAAGGCCTCGATGTAGGTCTTGTAGACGAAGTAGCAGGTACCACCGAAGGCAGCGGACAGGAAGATGTACAGGAAGATGCTATATCAGGGTTATTAGCCCTCAATTGAGTGATGGAAACGATAGCAGGCGGGAAAGAACTCACATCTGGGGGTCGAAAAAGCTGGTAGGGGCTTCGACAATACTAACAACGTCGTCGTAGACGCCGACAGAGAAGATCTCGTTGGAGGCACCCATGACGACACCAACGAGGTGCAGTCGGACATCCTGAGGTTGCATGTCGAGAACGAAGGAGTAGGGCAGCGACTGCTTCTCGCCAGCAGGAATAGTAGCTTGAAACTGGACCATGGACAGATTGCGGAGGATGGCGGCGTAGGCAGGAGCATCAGGGCTAAGCTCCTGAGGAGTCATGAGCTGGCCGCCAATGAAGGCAACCTGGATGGGCTTGTCTTCATTGTTGGTGACATCAATCACTGCCTTGGTTGGACGGCCATTGACCAGCTTGACACCAAAGATGTCGGCCTCGGGGAAAGTAGCGACGATCTCAGCATTCAGCTTCGATTCTGGAACATTGGCAGTCTCAGCGTCGACGACGGGCGGCTGACAGTAACAGGCAATATGGTTAGCCCGAGCTACCTGAGAGCTCAATGCGCGTCAGTATTGAAAGGGAGACTTACAACATCAGCCTCCTGAGCAAAGACGGATACAGCCCGAAGCGCGAAAGCAGCCAGAACAGAGTAGCGGAGGGCGACCATTTTGGCGATTATAGGACCGAGACAAAGGAGAAAGAAGGATGATGAGGATGGATGTCGGAGGAAGAATGAGGAGGAAATGCGGAGAGAGGTACAAGAGATCGGAGGCGAAGCTCTCGAAAAGTTGTGTGCTCAGTTGCTTTAGGTGCAATCTGGTCAGTACTGCGTAGAACAATGATTCTAATTGATGGAGCCTTGAGAGCTTGGGGAGCCAATCGGACTACCTAGGTAACATGGAAGGAGGCCCAGACTTGCCAGACTGGATACAGATGCTCCAGCTCTCCAGCTCCACCCCTACTACCTACTACAACTCGTCATTCATTAGCCACAACTTAGCCAGGCTGGTATGGCGGTGCAGATTACGTAACTCTCCACTTTGGAAATCACCTGGACACACAGACTTGTGGCTCATGAGGTAATCATGCTACAGCTTCACAAGCTTATAGTGTATGAATGCTTCAATCTCTATTTCATCCAACAAGGACGATCCTAATACCCTACACAGACCGAGCTGAAATTATGAGGCCAGTACAATCGCCGAAGCCAACACCTGGGCCTGCGTAGCCCGTCATTCGTAGAGTGTCGCCATCTTGCAGATAAGTCCTCTTCTGCCCGTCACTCAGCGTGAGCTCAATCTTGCCACCTTTCGTCAACTCGAGGAGACATCCATGCTCATCATCTCCCTTTCCCGACACTGTACCCGTCGCAAGCACGTCGCCCGTGTTGATGTTGCATCCATTCACCGTTTGCTGTGCTACAATGTCTCGGAAAGTCCAGTACATCCAGGAGATGTTCGCCTTGCAAATCTTTGTTGTGTGCCCCTTGTTTAGTATTTCGGCTTCTACAGTGATGTTGTAACTTGGCTTCTCCTTCACTTCTTGCAGGAACGCCGCTACTGGCACGTCCCTGTGTGGCAGCGGAGCTTCAAAAGGTTCCAATGCTTCCAATGTTATAACCCAGGGCGAGATTGAGGTCCCAAAGCTCTTCCCATTCATTGGACCCAATGGCATCATTTCGAAACCCTGGATATCCCGAGCTTTTCAAACCGTTTAGCAACTATAATGCAAATCCCTTGCCCATGGGCACTTACCACTCCAGTCGTTAAGCAGCACTAAGCCAAAGATATGGTCGTCGGTGTCTTTCAGCGGCACATGCTCACCCAGCTTACTCGGTTTTCCAATAATGCAAGCCATCTACGCCCATAAATCAGGGGTCAGTTACTACCCTTCACACTAAAGGACCTGAGGGGTCTGGAGGTATGCAGATACGAAACAGCAAACTCTTCATTGAGGAACTTCCAATATCGAAATACGCCAAAAGGTAATAAGGCTAGAAATTCTTACCTCAAGCTCATAGTCCAACGCCTCGCAGGCTCCATACTCTACTTTGTCGCCCGCTTTGTATAGACCGCATGGTCTCCGAATTGGCGTACCGGACACCACAATTGAAGAAGGGCGCCCCGAGTATCCCAGAGGGCAGTGAGGGAAAGACTCAGGGACCATCGACTTTCCAAAGAGTGCCAGAGATGCGTTCTCACCATGCTCTTTTGAACAAGAATAGTCTGTGAATCCACTTACAGCTATGGGTAGATGGAGGGTGACACTGTCGACATCCTTGCCGTGCTTGGATACAATGGTCTGATCGTTGAGGGATTTCTGTACGCTTGCCCGCAACCATTTTAGCTTGGCCTTGCTAATTGCTGTTAATGCGTTGAGTGTAGGCTGTATCTTAGCAATCGGTTCCTCTGAGGCACGTGAGTACTACTCACCTGTGACAGAGCGGTTTTGATGTCCTCACTACAGTTCAGATCGAGATCCGCAAGGAAGAACACATTATCTCCAAGCCTCGTAGCGACGGCCTTTGGATGTGACGCATCACTCGCAACTCCGTAAGGGATGTTGGTGATGGAGAAATGGTCGGTGTACGTCATTCTTGCGGCGTGAACTTAGACCGTGTGGGTGATTAAGCAGGATGCTTTTCTGAATGTCTTTCGAAGCCTTTCCTGCCGTTATATTATTGATCAAAGTTCTCGGCCGAATCCGCTTGTATCTTACCAGATAGTCTGTGTTTTCATTCGCGTAACGACCACAGTCTCACCATTCACTTTTTGTTCGGACAGCAGTTGTACCCCGCACCCAGCGGGTGACGGTGAAAGTGGCATCGGCTGTGGATGGTGTTCCTTGCATATGCGGGCAGTCAAGATACATCTGTACATGCTGGCGAATAAAATTAATCCTATCCCAGTGCCGCAAAGTCTCATCAACTTTACCAAGTCCAAGGCTATAGGACTTGTTGCATTATTGTAAGAGATGGTCATACTCACGCTAGCCGAGCTGCAGGTCTCCCTTCGGTCTGGCCTTTTCATTGCGCGATGACTGTATATTTGGTAAAGACCTAGCGTTTGCTGTTTACTTTGGCGGAACTACTGGTAAAGTTACATAGTTCTCCATATTCTTACCGAAGTTGATATAATTCATCCCAGCAAACTTTGAAGCAGGCCTACAGGTCTCAGATGTCAGCACTAGCTCTTTTGCTTGATCCTTTAGGGAAAGCACTTACCGGTCTATCTCTGAGTTGTGCTGAAAGATTCCGGATCCTTGTGTATCACCACTGGCGACCTCGAACACGATTCTATTGCCTTTATCCACGACGACATTCGAGGGCCACATCTCCGCATCGACTCCGTAGACTTCGCCGGGCTTCACCTCTTGGGCATCAGTCGAGAAGTATACTCGGTACGGCAACCATGGCCGATGCTTCGGATGCTCATCGTGAATCTTACGAAGACTCACCCGGAGCCAGCCTTTGCAGAGGGGCACTGGATCGCCTGCGGTTCCAGTGTAGGAGATCTCTTTGCCATCTGCGTCCAAGTGCCTCAGTGTCAAGAAAAGGTCAATGTCTTTCTCGCCTGAGGGTTCTTCGGGTGTCATGGACACGTTTAAGTGTGCTGTTATGTGCCCGGTGATCTCCGTCTCATGCTCAAACGGTGGCGTAGTGAACTGCATTGCCTCGGGATTTTGAAGTGATCCTAGAGCCCGGTAAGAGATTTGTTCTGGATTAGGACTCTGCCGGCTCGTCGAAAGCCCCTGGTGAGGGGTGAGATAGTACTTCGTGTACTGCGTTCTCGGAATCGGCCAAGCATCTTCCGTTCTTTTGGGATATGCCATTTCTCTCTCCGCATCATTGAACCCAACATTGCCCTTTCGGATCGTGATGGTTACAGGGGGCACCTTGCCTGGTACGCTCCACCCTACACGGTCCTCCCCTTTGAGGAACGCATCGAGAAAGCTGCGCTGAATCTCAACTTCATCATGGTAGTAGAAAGGCAAGTCATGACGCCCGGTGATGAAGCGCAGATATTTGAACTTCGAGCCTGCGTGCGTGTAGCCCTCGACATTTCCACGTAGATGCAGCAATATGCCGCCCCACTGCAACAGTCGGGGTCAGTAAGCGGCTTCTTGAGCGATATTTGCAAGGGCTTCAGGAGCATGCAAAGCTCTTAAGATAGGATTATAACCCGAATAGGAGCCATTTTACTCTTGACAATGACTAGAATGGGAAGAAAATAATATAAAAAACTACTTACGTTTGCAACGCTCAGCAGTGGTACCTCAATATCTTCGAGCCGAAAGTCCTTGCTTGCATAGTACTCCTGGTCGCGAAACTTGAACTTCGCGTTATCGACTGTCTGATCCTGGCGGTTCTTGACAAGCACTTCATCCGGCAAATTGCCTTCGATCGTCTCCTCTTGATCCCTGGCCCCTGGCCCATCCGGCGGGAACGTCAGCTTCGACCGCCCGGCCCGACCATATTGGTTGACGAGGACCTGACGATTCCACCAGTAATTGATGAATGTGTTCGACAAAATGCCTCCGTGCTGGCAGCGGTCCCGGTAATAGTCGGACATGCCCTCCCTACTCCCGTTAGTGTTCATATTGGGTTTAATAGAGGGAGGCAAGTATGCTATGCATACTCATGGGTTACCTAACCAGGGAATAATAGCTGCAAGCCCCTTTGGTCGCCGTGCCGCAACGCGCCACTGTGTACCAGCGTAATAAGAAACGCCGAGCAGTCCCACTTTGCCCGAGGACCAGGGCTGCTCGGCACACCACTCCACGACGTCGAAGAAGCATTCGCTTGTACCACGGCTCATGGTATCTAGAAACCCAGGGCTCTGTCCCAAACCACGCTCATCTGCCCTTACAACAGCATACCCGTGTTTGGTCCAGAAGACCGGGTCAGGCGTCTCCCATGCTGAGTACTTAGAGCGGTGTTCCGGGTTCACCTCGGCGAAGCTTCCCTTGTGAAATGTCGCGTATGGAATGTCCTTACCGTAGGGGCCGTAGGTAACTAATACGGGAAACCTGACTAGCGAAGAGGATGCGAAGGAAGAGACTGAGAGAGGAAGGTAAACGTTTGCCCGAATCGGTAATGTGGATGTCTTCAAGGGGATCGAGACGTTCTTCATGAAGCGGAGCCCGGCTTCTACGTCGTCTGTGACGGAGGAGATGTCTCGGATGAGTGGCGTTTGGACCTCCATATTCCTTGTCCTATGCTAGTCTACCATAGATTCAAGTTTTGGACTCGGTGTTAATTGAGATTTTGGGACTATGATACTTGATTAATAGTAGTTGTGAGTGAGCCCTATATCTCCGAGCTCTTTAGCTGCTTGCCCGGTCTTGCGGCCATTTACATTACACCGGACGGAGGAGTGGGGGAGGGGCTGTTTTGTGTAAGCTATGTAATCTTGTCTCATTTTTATTTTGTTATCGTTGCTATAGCGTTATTATAACGTTACGCCAGAATAATACTTTATACCATACATGATTCGTAAAATCACAGCCAGTATTGTCTAAACGATTATGAAGAGGAACAGTGAAAGTATTGGCTTATATTCTTGAGAAAGCCATTCCCGCTAGGTATAACCGTACGATAACATTACCGTGATGTTCGGACCCGCCAAAGCTTTATAGCTTCATCAACTTCTTCCCGACCATCGTTAAGGGGCTCAAACTTGGCGAGAACACCCCCACTGTAACTCCCTACCTCTTCACAGTGGTCACGGCGCGCAAACAGAGGTACTTTATACCGTTATTGCGCAGTTAGAGAGTTATACAAAAACCTATGTGTATTGGAGAGCCCACATTTAGCCTGGAACTTCATATACTCCGACCGCCACTGTAATCCCTTGGCAGAGCCTATATCTCAGGTTTCCTAAGGAAGATACGTGTATATCATGTCTGCCGAGATTGCTCTCTCAATGCAGATCTGGTATGCAGATCTGCCAGATTTGACGGAAACAACTTCTCAATTTTCCAACCAACTTCACTTTGATAAACAACATCACATCAGCCGAGAAGCAGCAGCCCTTCCCTTGTTCTGGGCAATATATCAAGGATGGAAAGATGGGCGAATGAAACCATTGGCATTTGCATTTGGTAGACCACCTGCTATGTTATATATATGATATGGCTCCTGAATGAGAACCAAGCGTCGAGTTAGTACGTACGCTTCCATTTTGTATTCACTCTGCCACTGCAACTCAGGTCCTCTCAAACTTAGGCACTCTCACAGATAATTTATCATACTCAATAGACAATGGGTCTTCTATCGGTGTTATACACCGCCTCCGCCGTCGCCCTCTCGTTCACGGGGTTTGTCAGCGCAGCCCAGTACTGCGATGCTGCGACAAATGTCTGCTACTCTGAGACCAGGTCTACCGACCTGACTGTACGTGTCGCGCTACCGGCCGTCGAGGCGGCCCCTTTCGACATTCTTCTGCAGATCGTGGCGCCCAAGGCAACTGTCGGCTGGGCTGCTATCGCCTGGGGTGGCAAGAGTAAGTAATTTTCGGAGTCATTTCCTTCTTATTCTAGCTATCTTCCACAGTAGAAGCTCCTGTTTGGGCTAGAATCGTGTCTCAAGAGCTTTGTATGCTCCTGAGCCCTTGATGATATCGCTCAAGAAGGTAGTTACTGACCCCGAATATTGCAGTGACTAAGAACCCGCTTACTGTCGCTTGGGCTAATGGGAACCGGACTGTTGTGTCTTCCCGCTGGGCTGAGTATGAATCCAAGTTTCCTTTTCCCCGGCTCTTGTCTGCCATCTTTTATATCTCAGATGACTGTCTCACGTCTCGTTTTGCTCTTCATCTTGTTTCCGCACTTTTACCTCTAAAAAGGGAGACCTAAACTAATACAACACTCGAAAGCGCTCGCACACCCCCAACCCCATACCCGAACGCGACGTACACCGTCCTGAGGGGCTCGACCACTAACGCCACGCACTGGACTTTGACAACGCTCTGTAGTCAATGTGCCAACTGGATAGCCGATAACGCGAAGACGGCGATCAACCCCAACGAGAAAGCGGCTAAGTTTGCTTACGCGTTGGCTCCCACACCACCGTCGCAGCCCGCGAATAATGCTAGCTCCATTGCGAAGCATACGGTTCACGCTTATATCACGCTGGACTTGGCCGCTGCGCAGACGGAGAAGTTTCCGGAGTATGTTAAGGCTTTGTCTTGAGTAGAGAGGGATAGGATAGGATGAGTGTTGGAATTGGTGCTTGAGACATGCTTCGTGAAGTAGGGCCGATGATGTTGGTCTTGGTGGTAAAGATGATGGTAAGAGAAAGCGAGAACATAGGAGCTGGGAATTAGTGCACGTATCTAATAAGAAAAACGATTCGTTGCATGCTTTTGTCCGTATCCTGGAAATGAAACTATGGCGTTCGTAACTTAACTATTTGGAATTCTACCTCTTCCCTCTATCAGGTCCTAATGTCTTACTCTCGACATACTTTATTCGTAGATTTACTACAACAACTATCATGCCCTATACTCCATCCACTTGAAATAAAGTGTATTTGCTTGCCATTATAAGCGTGATGTTGACACTTGTTAACATCTCCGATCGGAAATTAGGAAAACCCCATCTCACAAATACACGCGTTAGCTTGCGCTTACGGCGACACATTTCTTTGTGAGACAGAAGACTTCCTGCTTATCCATGTCTGAAATATCTCCGAGAATCTCATTTTCAGTCTTGCCTTGCGATATTTGAATAACACTATCGGGGCTTTGCTAAGACAAGAGGAGTTCTGGGCCGACAACTGCATTAGATCTTGCATTAAAACCTGTTACATTACGTCAGTCTTATCACTCGGAACCACATAACCGCTCACCGTTTTACTTAAGCACTTCTCAGATTAGCTCAGGCTCGGATCAGTCGTAATCAGGTCTGCTCAGGATAACGTAATAGCTCACTGCAATATCGGAATCATAAAGAGCGAACTATCAAGGTCCCCGAAGTTCACAAACAGCTCGGACGGATGTTGATATAAATGCCAAAAAATATGCTTACTTTTGGCACGACCTCCTCTAGGTTATAATTAAATCAATTGTTTGGGAGCCAATATTCTATATACAGCTGCTATAGGGCTACAAGTCGATATTTATAAATTTACCCAAGCGCGGCGTGCTTAATATTGTTAGAAAAATCCTTTAAAGTACATATAAACAAAATAGGAATAGCAGTTAACATAGTACTAGTAGCATATACTTCAAAGCTAATGTTCTTTAAAAAAGAGAATTTCGCACTGGTATACAACCTCGGTCCATGCTGGCAAGTAGAAAATATATACCGAGGGACACATAGTAGTCACGCCTAAGAACGAGGGAGGATATTCTTAAGATATGTTTATAGAGAACTACGAATGAGGATCTCAATACAGATGATGGAGGAAGGACACTGCTTGTGAGAGGATATTATCAAAATCTTTGCCATCACTCATGCGGCCTCTTTCGAATCTCTAGAGTTGCTAAGATTGAGCGAGCCGGTCAGAACAAACAAGCCCAACAGAGGCAAGAGAGCGGTGGTACATTGGATGACTGGACCGCAGTAAACCTTTACTTTCGAATTTCTCGTATTTGCAATGCTTATGAGTGGGCTGCAACCGGGTTTTAGGAACTTCGTTATATATTTTACATATATACTTCAAACAAATTATAGGAAGTTAAACACACGCTCAGCTCCGTTAAAAGATAGCGTGAATGACGCCTTTAATTAAATTTTCGAGTGCTGGGATCTCAGGTGCGGATAGGATGAAGGGCGATAAACCGTAGCTAACTCGACTCGACAGGAAACAGTCAAATATTCTTTGAAGAGGAGATATAAGGAGAGTCTGCCCACGAACAGGGTGATCACTCTAGCTACAGATCTATCTAATAGTGATGTGGCGCGTTGCTGCGTTTACACACTTCAATGGGGAGTCTGGAGGGGCCCGGCCTGGTAATTTTGGTTCCTTACTTGAGAGTATTGATACGCGTCATCCCTAGGCAAGGCGACTACGCCAGATAAAGCTTAGACAAAACGCCACATTTAGGACTCGCATTTTCTATTTATATACCAGGCTCTTTCTTGCACACAAGTCGGGCGAATGTGGAGCCAACCCTGGTTTCAGAAACTACGTTGGCGTTATGCACCAATAGAGGGCTCGAAGCCTTGGTAACTAGTATCAGCTGACGGTGAGCTGGGTACTTTCTCCTTTGCAATGGATTTCGGCGCCCAATGTAAGTAATGCAAGCTTCCATTGTATCCTTATAACTGATTCATGGTCGTTCTCTGGTTCTTCCTCGTGTAAAAAAAGCCACGAGAAATCTCAGTATAGCTATACACACTCGACTGCGACCAACCTTTTAGCTTTTGTTCTACTTAGTCCGAAGAGTTTTAAATCCATGTTAGATGGGAATAAAGAGACATCTAAGATATAGCTAACTGGGTTGGCACGAGCGCGATAGACAAACTGGTGGAGGCTCTCAAACGACAATGGCCAAAGCCGATATCAACGAGGGCGGCAAGTCGTCCGAACCGTGTGACGATGGGGTATGGGCATCTAGCGACTATATGGTAGCCCTATGCTAATGAGGTGTTAGCCTAGGATCGGTGACTGCGACACCAATGACGACTCCGATTGTGTATGGGAAGATATATCAGACGAGGAAATAGACGACAATTCTCAAGAAATGATTGAATATGTAAAAGAAAAACTCGAAATAGCGCCAGAAAGCGATCCTGAGCGAGCAAAACTGTTAAGCGCCCTTGGGGTTGTACTCTACGAACGATATTTAAAGCAGGGAATGATGGCCGACCTTGACGAAGCCATTCTACATATGCGGCAAGTTGTGCATCTACCACCGAGCGACGATTGGGAACCGGCTGGAGCTTTGCATCACCTTGGAGATCTACTTGGCGTTCGATATTCAAGGACAGGGGCGATGGCCGATCTTGAAAGTGCCATTCAATGTACGCGAAAAGCAGTGGACCTAACGCGAAGCGATTCCCCGGACCAGGCAATGGTACTTAATAGCCTTGGGGAGCGTCTCGGTAAACGATTCTTAGGAACTGGGGGTATGGCCGACCTAGAAGAAGCAATTCAATTTTTAAAACAAGCAGTCGATATAGCACCGCACGATGATCCATGCAAGGCAGGATATTTAAACAGCCTGGGGAATCAGCTTAGCGAACAATACTTGAGAACAGGAGGTATAGCCGTCCTTGACGAGGCCATATCTAACATACAACAAGCAGTCGATAGGATCCCAAAAGGCCATCTAGACTGGGTTGTTTTTATGAACAACCTTGGAGCTAACTTTGGCGATCGATACTTGCGGACAGGGGCCATAGCCGACCTTGAAGAAGCCATCCGGATCTTACGCCAAGCAATTGGTGCAATGCCGAAACACCACCCAAACTTGGTAGAACTGTTAACCAACCTCGGAATTCGACTCAGCAATCGATATTCGAGAACAAAAGATAAAGCTGATCTCGAAGAAGCAATACAAAACTTAGAACGAGGACTCAATTCTACTCCAAAGGACCATCCAAACCGGATAGTACAGTTGGATGTTCTGGCGATATTACTTGGACAAAGATACTCGGAAACACGAGCAATAGTCGATCTCAATGAAGCTATTCAAGTTGCGCGGCAGGCAGTCGATGTAACGCCAGAAGCCCACCGATCCCGGGCAGGGGTGTTAGCTAACCTCGGGGATGAGCTCAGCAATCTGTACCTGAAAGAAGAGGACATGGCCAGCCTAGAAGAAGCTATAACGTATCTACGCCAGGCAGAGGAGAAAATGCCCCAAGACAGCCCAGATAGGTCAGCGCTGCTAGGCAACCTTGGAGAGCAACTCAATATTCGACATACAAAAACAGGGGCGATAAAAGACTATCAGGATTCCGTCGTTTACTATCAAGCGGCCCTAAACCAGGCTAACTCTTATACTCTTAGTCGTATATGGGCTGGTAAACGTATGCTCCGCTTTACTCAGGACTTACAGCAAGCCTACGCTGCCGCAAGCCTCACAGTTAGCCTTGTTCCCAGGTTGTCATCACGCTCGCTTCAAAACTCGGACAGACAACATGCACTCAGCCAGGTGGTCGGGCTCGCTTCTGACGCGGCCGCGTTAGCACTGCAGGTAGGTCAGACGCCAATGATCGCATTGGGCCTCCTCGAACAGGGTCGCGGTGTGCTCGGAACGTCCCTAGAGGAGGTGCGGACCGACATCTTGGATCTGCGGGACAGAGACAGCGAGTTAGCAGAGCAATTTGTGCGTCTCCGGGATGAGCTGGAGACGGTTGCTACTCTAAACCCACGCTTGGAGAGTGGAAATCTAGAGATGTCCTCGCAGGCTAGAGAAGGCCGGCGCTATGATGCAGGGAAGGAGTTCAATGAGCTAGTTGCCAAGATTCAAAAGCTACCCGGGTTCAAGAATTTTTTGCTTCCACCCAGCGAAACGGAAATAGAAACTGCCGCTCAATGCGGCCCAATTGTCGTAATTAACGTCAGCGAATATCGGTGCGATGCCTTGCTGGTTCAGCCGCATCAAATACAGGTCGTGCCCCTGACTCAGCTGTCGATTGGAGAGGTTAAGAATAAGATAAGGGGAGGCGATCTGGGAAACTACGACGTCCTCGAATGGCTCTGGGACAAGGTGGCAAAGCCGATTCTCGACGTCCTTGGTTTCACCCAACCCCCCTCCTCTGACGAGAGCTGGCCCCATGTGTGGTGGATTCCCACCGGGCCGCTGAGCAAGTTTCCTCTCCACGCCGCGGGCTACCATAGCACGCGTTCCACCGAAACCGTGCTCGACAGGGTTATGTCGTCCTATGGTTCGTCAGTTAAGGCCATCATATACGGCCGGCGGCGCCGGCCCCAACCCGCTACCTCAGCCCAAGCACTGCTTGTGGCCATGGAGCACACTCCAGGCAACTACATGCTTCCTTTTGCAACTAAGGAGGTTGCCATGGTGGGGGCCCTCTGTAGATCGATACCGCTCCAGCTCATCGAACCTGGATGCCGCAGGCAAGAAGTCGAACCGCACTTGCGGGACTGCAAGATATTCCATTTCGCTGGCCACGGCGCCACGGACGAATATGATGCATCTAACAGCCGTCTGATCTTAGAAGACGGTACTATTAAAGTCGCTGAGCTCCTAGAGATTAATCTCACAGATCGCTCGCCATTTCTTGCCTACCTCTCGGCCTGCGGGACGGGCCGCATCAAAGATGAGAGGTCTGTTGATGAGAGTATCCACCTGATAAGTGCATTTCAGTTAGCCGGGTTTCGCCACGTCATAGGTACGCTATGGGAGGTCAAAGACGAGCTTTGCGTCGAGATGGCGAGAATAACGTATGAAGGGATAAGGGATGGCGCCATGACGGATGAGTCGGTCTGCCGTGGACTCCACCACGCATCTCGCACGCTTCGAGATCAGTGGGTTGAGGAGCAATCTGAGAGCGAAGACCGATCCTCGCTACTAGAAGGGTCTCTCTCAGGCGGTACAAGTAGCAAAGAGCCGAATAGATCTCCACCGTGGAGAGACGTAACGCTACTTGAAGCAGGCCCTGCCCTTTGGGTTCCCTATATCCACTTCGGCGTATGAGAATGCTATCAGGTTTATCTTTCAGGCGTTCCAATGACATGTCATATGCAACAGAACCTGTCATTGACTTAGCTCCCCCTCCCCTACCATCTCCCCGATTTCTCCCGTTGTCCGTTAGAGTTGTACCAAGCGAACTAGCTGGAGCACTTGAGAAGAAGATGGCTGAAAATTGACAAGGGATAGTCTGGCAGCTAATAATGTTAGCGACACAGCATCGGCGATTAGAAGTAAAATGAGCGGGCAGGTATCTGATGCCATACGGCAGATGTCCAAGATGACCGGTACTGTTGAAGTCGTCTTATAAGCGCGCCTATAATTACCAACGGCTACTACCCTAGCAACCTAATAAGAACTTGCCACCGAACCCACCAGAGCGAGGAGATCACCGGCATTAGAGCGTATCGATGCGACGATGCACGGCCCGTCTTTTTATCTCACGTCATTGACAGTGCGCGCGTTGAATGCGGGGAAGCCTGTATAAGAATGGATGTGGTGGATATCAAAGGGTGGACGCAAAGGCGTTTGTTGCAAAAATTCGAGAATACGGAAAACTTTGCATTCCATGGGCTTCGAATAAACCTCAGCTCGATAATGACGTTGGGTAATACATTATGCTTACATCTCACACTGCTGGCGTTTCTATGGTCGACTATTACAACAGCACGCTCTGTCACGATCTCAGTAGATGCCTCGCAGATCTTGGGGGATTGGACCCCTGTGAACCGATTCTTCGGGTGCGACGAACCGAACTTTGCATACTATCCCCGGGGCCAGGAACTAATAAAAAAACTTGGGTCGGTGTCGAAGTCGCAGACGTACTTCCGCACGCACAACCTCCTGACGACCGGCAATGGCAGTCTAGTTGGCGTCCCAGCCCTCAAGTGGGGTAGTACCAATGCGTATACCAAGGGCGACGACGGCAAGCCCATGTACAACTTCACTATCGTGGACCGTATCTTCGACGCTTACTTAGCTGGGAATGTCAAGCCGTACGTGCAGGTGGGCTTCATGCCCTTGGCTCTCGCTACTAACCCTGAGCCCTACTTCTTCAATTTTGACCCTGATTCGGCTTATAACGTGATTTATACCGGATGGTCGCATACGCCTGAGAAGTACCAGGCGTGGGAGGAGCTCGCGTATCAGTGGGCAGCGCATTGTCTTGAGAAATATGGAGAGGATGAGGTGCTCTCTTGGTATTGGGAAGTGTGGAACGAGCCAAATATAGCATGTGAGTGCTGCTAGTTTGTCCGTATGAATGGTCAAATGCTCACTTACTGCAAGACTGGAACGGTACTACTGAAGAGTTCTACATGCTGCATGACTACGCGGTTGCAGGCATTAAAAGGGCCATTCCAGAGGCCCGTGTAGGAGGCTGTGAGGTAGCAGGCGGCGCAGCGGGTACGTATCTGAACAATTTTCTCACCCACTGCCTCTCGGGCACGAATTATGCATCAGGAAGCGTCGGCACACCCCTCGACTTCATCTCGTTCCACTCAAAGGGACTACCTTCGTGGATCAATACAACAGGTTCAGAAGGGTTTGTGCGGATGAACGTCTCCACGCAGCTGCAACAGATCGACGAGGCCTTCGGGGTGGTCGCCTCCTTTCCCGAGTTTAAAAACACGCCCATCGTGATGGGTGAGTACGATCCAGACGGCTGTGCAGCCTGTCAAACCCCGGCCTACGGGTATCGCAACGGGTTGCTCTACCCTGCGTACACAGCCGCCAGTTTCATGCGCGCTGTCGAATTAGCACACAGGCGAGGTGTCAACTTGGAGGGAGCCCTCACGTGGGCATTTTCATACGAGAAGACGGAGCTGCTACCTCAAGGAGATCAATACTTTGACGGATTTAGGGTGCTAAGTACTATGGGCATCGACAAGCCGGTATTAAACGCGCATCGTCTGTTGGGCATGATAAGCGGGCAGCAGGTCCAGGTCACCAGCTCGGGTCAGATACCCTTGGATGTTGTGTTGCGTGACAGTGTGAGAGGGAATGAAACGGATGTCGGTGTCGTTGCAAGTGTAGACGGGAATACGGCTTACGTGTTCGTATGGCATTATCACGACGACAGTCTGGAGTTTCCTGACGTGGATGTCAACTTGGCAGTCGAAGGGTTACCATTTTCTGGACAGGCAAGCTTGGCCCATTGGAGAATTGATGACCGGCACAGCAATGCTTACCAGCGGTGGCTTGAGATGGGATCACCGCAGTCGCCGAATGGCGAGCAATATCAGCAGCTAGTCGATGCTGGTAAGCTAGTAACACTTGGAGAACCGCAGGTTGTTGCTGTGGTAAATACTGCGTTTCAAACAAGCTTCTCATTACCTATTCGAAGTCTTTCCTTAATCATCTTAGAGAAGACATAGCTTCGTGCATTGATGAGATAATAAACTCACCAGTGATAAATAGGTCGACTGAACGCTTTTAAAAATCTTCATTTCATGTTTTATTTATTTTGATACTTAGTAATTGTTGGTATTCGTGTTCGGTAATACCAGTCTGGCATGTGTGCGGATTTTATTTCCACGGCAGTCTAGTGAAAACAAGTTAAAGAAGCTCCCCTAAATATCTGTAGCTTTACTAATTATACCTTTCTTTGAATATTTCGAACCCTCCCGGCTGGTACTTAATAAGCGGACATTTCAAAGCGGCCAAGGTCTACTCAACAGCTAGTGCAAAATATTTATTTACTAGTTAAAGGAAAGGACAGGCTGAATTTTGACTGTTAAAAGGTTATTAAGTACCGGTGCCTAGACATGTTCTTTGCTTTGTTAGCGAGCCCCAACGTGCTCTTTAGGACTCTTCGCATTGCCTATTATGATTCTTTCATATCTCTAACCAGCTATTAAACTCCGCTTATGGCTATGTATGAAAGATTCATGCTAATTACCGCCTGTTCTATGCTAATTTTTAGTCTAGTTTTCACTAACGTGACGCGTTGCCGATATACACGAACAGCTTGATTCGTTTCTTCCCTGCAAATGCGCACAGAGTACTCTTGCGGTAAAGGAACTCGTCCCGTATTCTCTTTCATATGCTCGCTACAAAGAAGACATCCCACGGTTGTCCCGGATGTGAGCATTTGCTCCAAGCCCAAGCAGTACCTCAACTACGGTCTTATAACCCTGTACTGCGGCAAAATATAAAGGGGTCCGGCCAAAGCGGTCACGCTCATCTAGCTTAGCTCCTAGTCCGGCCATTCTTTTTATTAGTTCGTAAGTACTGGCATTGGCTGCAACATGTAAAGTAGTTAGTCTATTCGCCACAAGAGACCTACCACCTCCCCTAATCAGTGGCTTCCCTCTAGGGACCACTTTATCACGCAAAGTGGTACGTTAGCCATCACCAATCAGGGGGCTTGTTCGGGTGGTAACACAAGCCACGTCATCAACGCATCAGGCATGAATATGTCCTCAACATCTCACCCAGTCAAGCTTAACTATCTTAATAATTCCAAAACCTGTAGCGAGTTGATCAACGAGTCGTCATAGTTATCTATCCCTATTGTCAGCATGCCGGCTACACGAAAGATAGTAGGTCCCAGAGGTAGTGGCTTCTGGAGCTCTTTCGATCCAAACAACCACCGAGTATTGGCAGAAGCTCTAAAGGAGGAGGTACGTTACTGATTCATGACGGGATGCATGTGAATGAAATGGAGTATGATCTCTGACAAGCACGCAGTTCCAACGGTCGGAGGCGGCCCACGATATCCATTTCACCCACAGTGGACCTGATCACCTGCCTCCTAACGTACTCAGCCTTAAAATCAGTTTGCACTGCCTTCGCCATTGCCTGGTATTTTTACTTCGCGGGGTAATTTTCATTGATGGACAGGGGAAGATCATTGAACCTGGCTACGCATATGTCGTCAAGGACGAGGAATGGATAGGGCTTGGCGGAAACACTACTATATTTGTCATGGAGGAAGGAGAGATGAAGGGTATATGTGCCCAAAAGCTGGAAGAAGCGCAAGAGAAGTATTGGGCAGACCAGGAAGCTGCAAAGAGAAAACAAAATAGACTGTGGAACAGGGTGTTATCCAGCGGTGCGATCCTATGGTCCAGATAAGATAGTTGTAGTCTATTGGGGAGGACGATTGAGAGAGGCTGATGTTCAGCCAAAGTCAAGTAAAATGAATGTTGAATAGAAAACCGAATAGTCGGCCGTGACAGACGAAGACTTAGCATTCTAGCACTGAAGTGGCTACGCCCCCTTAAAGGTCTAAAAGTCAGGCTGCAACTCGCATCACTCGGGAGGAGCTTTTCGGCTGATAGTGTGTCCCGACTCAGCATTCACACAAAAGGACATGCTCGGTGTCATACAAGAACCCTCCACCCCTACATGGTACTTCTCAACGACTTGCTGAGACTGGATTGGCAGCTTCAGAGAATTGGTCGACAGAGGAGCTTCTCCTGTTGATTTAAGGATTTGGCGAGGAGAGGCCGTGATATCCACGTGGCATAGGCCCTGACACTGTACTAAGAAAGCTGCCCCTAAGTTAGTTTACGTAGGTCATGCAAGTTATCGAAGGTTCTTCTCGGCGAGCCAACTGTAGTCTCTGATCGCAAACTAAAGCGCAAGGGATTAGCAATAACAAATCGAATCCTCATTTACAGCGACCGAATAATCATTCCCTTCACTCTTCGGTGACAGCTCCCGCTTTCTTCCACCGGCGAGTCTGGCCGAAGAACGTCGAGGGAAGCTCGACAAGCACTCGCAGCATAGAGAACTAAAAGCTGGGGAATATTACTGTATGATCCTTGTTTTTACAATTAAATCAGCTTTGACCCTAAAACTCCGCGTTTTATGTTTCAAGCTATGAGTACCTTCAGCCTTTGTTTCGTTCCTTAACTCCGACACTCCGAATAATACCAATTTTCTGCGATAGTCGGAAATGATCAGAGACTAGGACTGGGTCGTGTTTTATGATAGCTCTATTCCGCCCTTTCATGGCAGAAATGCTTCTCATATTGAATTATGACTTTTTAACGAATCACGGCCCTTGTTTTTTTTTAGATTTCAATAATGAAGCGGCGCCTATGTAATCCTCGTTTTATAACCCCGTTAATCAGATAAGGATACTGAGAGCGTGCATTCAAGTGACTACAAATGCCAATCTCACTCGCTTGTTTTCCAAAGGTAGCGCCATCTCCGTGATCATTGCTTTGTTTGCATGCAAAGGGGGAGTAAGTACTTTAAGATCGTAGCTAGGTAAGCCATACCTCAGATATGCCAGATCAGGGTAACTAAGAACGCTTCACATATTGTGCCAGCTACATAAATAGCCGTCAAGGCTCCCACCAATGCAGATGGAACCTAGACTTATAAATCATCAACGGGGTATCCAAAGCTTTGACAAGATAGTCCTTCATTAACTGAAAAGAAAGCATGTAGACGACGGCTCAATGTCTAACATGGCCGCGTGTACCGACAACTTAATCACTAAGGTCGCTTCTGGTCAGCTGTGCAAGGTGTGTCTACATTTGGCTACACCACTTCGGCATATGAGTTACTATTAGAGAATATCTACAACAGCTCATCGATTTATAGCCACTAATATCTTCTCCTAGGCCTTTAGCATCAAACTTGATCCAAACCCACAAATCGTTCAGCTCGCTAAGAATGCCGGATTTGATTCGCTTTTCATCGATTTAGAGCACTCAACACTGACCATTAACGATGCAAGCAAGCTATCATGTGCAGGGCTTCTAGGAGGGATGATGTCCTTCGTACGAGTCCCATACCAGTGCGGAGATGGCCTCGTGCAGAGAGTCCTCGACGGTGGTGCGATGGGCGTGATATTTCCACACATACATTCAGTTAGTGAGTATTAGCAAGTGAGTTTGAGCTTGCTGCACGCTGGGGTATATTTCTGGAGCTGAACTATTTGAACTCTAGACGACGCCAAAGCTGCTGTGTCAATTTCGAAATATCCGCCATTAGGTCACCGGTCAATGACCGGTCAGCTGCCTGTTTTTTCACTTAAGGCCACACCGCCGGACTGAATCATATGTGAAGGCAACTCATTTGCTTCTCCGGTCATCCTCATGATAGTGACGAAAGATGGCATCAAAAATATTGATGAGATCGCAGCGATCAATGGTGCTGACGTGCTCCTGATCGGATCTAATGACCTTTCAATCGAGCTGAGTGTTCCCGGTGACTTCCAGAATCCTGTTTTCCGCTCAGCGCTAGAGACGGTCAGTGTGGCATGTCGGCGACATGGAAAGACAATGGGTTTAGCTGGGATATATGAAAACTATGGAATCCAAAACTGGGCCATCAACACGCTTCATGTACGATTTATGTTGTGCCAGATAGACTTGGCCATCATTGCTAGCGGCTCTGCAAGATGTATTGCTTCAATGCCAAAGGTTGAGGACAGCAGCAGCAAGGAGGAATATTGAAGCAGCGATAAATCGTAATAGGTTACGTCGCTATCCGATACATCAACCTGAGCCCCATTCAGCACTAACTGTCTCAGAAACAGTAAACACTATCGTCTCCCTTGAAGCAGAACACAGTTCCCATTCATGATTGTTCGAAGATATGCATCTTGGACCAGAGTGAGATCTGTAACTTGTTGCGGTCGAATGCCGCCAGAAGACCCCGTCAGCGAACCTCGTGGAAGCATTAATCCTGAAACTCGAAATGGTGCTGTGTAACCTGTAGTTGTGCTGGTAAGTTATACCTCCTGGTCTATGCTAGTTAGAGCCTTGATAGATCTAGCGTTCGTGATGGATGTCTTGGTCATCTTATTGAAGTCACAGTTAGCGCTCATGTTGTAGTCAGAGCAGTATTTCGTGCCCAATCTGAGACTAGACCAGACAATGTAGCAGAAAGGCCGTGTCACGCGCATTATTGGCTTTTATAGATAGAAGAACCAGTAGAAGGGAAAGTCTGCTCGTGGATTGATCTGTAATCTCTCATTCAATTCTTTTCGTCTAGGTCGCTGATACGAAGGGCATTCTTGTATACTAGGTAAGCTTTGGACGACATGAATCATGGAGCGGGAGATGTTACCGCCATGAACAGTCTCAGCTTATGTAGAGACCAAACTGTACTGGAAAATACATAGCTGTTGACACTGCCAAACTTCCATGTAAAACCCTCTTTGAAGGAGGACGTGCGCAACTTCATAAGCTATCGATGACTCTTAGTAGCTGAAATACATCACAGAGGTACTGGATACTAGGAGGTTGCGTGTCGGCTGACAAGAACTGACGACAGTGATACAGTTGAACGCCCGTCTCGCTTATGAACAGGGTCAGAGCAAGTCCCTCGGTTCGCGCCTTGTCGAGACCCCATGACATTAGCATCGTGCCGGCACTGCACTGCTGGTAGTCTAGATGTGAGGCTAGTATTTCTAAGTAGACGTACGAGTAGCCTTACAGACCGTTGAATACTCGCTGATTAGTGGCTTCTAAGTCGGCTTTCATTGCTGCTACGCGGTCTGAAAGCATGCCGACGCTGCGGCTGCTCTTCTTGGTTGCTGCTTGGTATGGCATTTTCTGCTGCAGAAGTGTTAGTCACAGCCAACAGGACGTGTTGAGTGTGTCAACAGAACACGGCGTAGGTCTGATTCCCTTTCAATTCTTCTCTCTTGCTTCTTTTTTAACTACTTTTTGCTAGAGTGCATCTTTTTCTATACATATTAATACATATGGAATAATACAGAGCGTTAAATCCAAATCATGGATAATGCCTGGGAAGGATACAATGCACAGTAGAAATGCCTCTTTCACCAAATGTGTCCATATATTGTTGATGAAATCCAGCAAGGGGAAGACGCGCGCAACGCCCACAGAGAAAACCAAGAGTGTGAGAAGAAAGACACTCATTCTCTCAAACTCGGGAGAACTCATTGCCTTCTAGGTAGTTCGTTCATCCTTCTCCTCACCACCGGACCACCAGCGCCACTGCACCATCGAGAGTCAGTAAAGATTATTCTTTTAAGCCAAAGATACTAAAAGAGATCCCCGGGAGCATGCAGATTTCGCATCATAAAATACTAGAGTGGAACAGAGATATTCCTGCTTCTGCACATAGTGAAAGACAGGACATAAATGGCTTCACGTAAATGGGGTCCACTTACGAGAGCCTTGCACCAGAAGATGGTCTCCATGGTACCAAGTACACCGATAACAGCATATACGACGAACTTAGTGATACGGTTCATGCCCAGGTCGCGAAAACTGATTTTGAAGTCCTCTGGTGACGGAGCCTGGCGGTTCGATGCTGTTGACTGCGAGGGTTGTGATATGTTTTTGGGTGCATTGGCAGAATCATTTTTCTTCGCGGATGCCGAAGATGCCGACGAGAGGAGGCGCGTACTCGTTGTGAGGCCCAGGCCGCACCCAAGACCGTAATTCCTTGTTGCGCACGCATTGGCCCAAGTCGAAATGGTACCTGGAGGTGAGGGCGCACATATATTGGTAAGGTAGGGGCGTGTAAGTGCCAGTGGTACCCCTTTTATCATAACAGCATCTAAGGCAGATGATGCTGCACGGGGAGCGGATAACGTTCTAGGAACAAAACTAGCCATCGTTAGGGAGAGTCGAAATACTGACAACAGAAAGAAAACTTCTAACAGGAGATCAAGAATAAAGAATTGCATTGGTGTCTTATACAAATTCCATGCTCAAATGACTCCTCTAGACTCGTATGTATGTGAGAGGACCCACAGGTCGTGCGGTATTGTCCAATAATCCAAGCCCGAATACGCCGTATTCCGAAGAGAATAACTAGATCCGCTGTAGTCCTTGCACTACATCTGCTGTATTCCAACTGCTAGCGATTGGAGCCAGCCGTGCCACCGTGTAAGCTACCGTGCACCTAACTTGAGTGTATAGTAGCTTACTAACCTAGCAGTACACAATACTTTAGTTAATTAATTTAAGTAAGTATTATACTATTAAAAAATTAAGTGTTAATGTTATAAGTAGCGCAGGTAGTGCAGGTGATGCAGGTGCTAAAGTAAGTAGTAGGTGGCAGATAGTATTAAGAGTGCCCTACATTTTAAGGTGTGGAGTAGCTTCCACAGTAGCACAGCTGACTCCAACTAGGAACAGATGGGCATAGCAGATATAGTGCAGGGTACAGCAGATCTAGTGATTCTCATTTAAAAAGGACAAATGTCAAACACCGTAAGACCATAGGTTCACAGTTAGTGGTTAATAGCCCCCAATCAAAGTATTCTTCTGTGCTATGTATACATAGCCAATAAAAAATGGTCTTTCTCTGTTCTATATATATATATATAAATAATACTGTAAAGGGAAGCCGAATCCCCGAGGGCAAGCATGCACTTCTTTTCGCCAACCTTGTTAGCGGACGGAGGTTTCCACCTAGCTGGAGGTGGGGCCGGATCGTATTTGCGGCTGCCACCGCCTAGACTAGGTAGGGGTAGTCGGACATGGTGGCGCGTGATTGGTGTGCTTGAGTTGATATGGGTGTGGTGTATGTAGTGTAAATAGTAGATGTGGTCGCTTGGAGGTAGTTGATCTGTTACGACTAATCGACAGTCTTGCGGGTAGCATATGTGCGATCGTAAATTTATTAATGTAGTGAGACCTGCCCGCTTAGTGCACTGACTTAGGATGAAAGGGTGAAGAAACACGCTGTTTTTGACGAAGCAAGCTTCATGTATGGAATAATATTTATTAAAGAAAACGCTTCTCACGGAATTTAAGTAGCATTATGTTGTTGTGTGCAATATGGCAGCATCAAGTTACCTGTTCTTTAACAAAGTAAACACTCCTTATAATGTGTACGTAATCGCATATAACGACAGATTATTGTGGGTAATGTGACCGTATTATCAAGTTACTATTTTTTAAATGAAGCAAGCACTTGTTATGGATTACAGTCTTGAACCTGAATTCACTCAGATGTTGCGAGACGGAGAGTATTTCCTTCGTCTACTCGCCCAGCTGCCTTTCCACCTTCGCCTTCAGGATTCACATCTTGCTTGAGTTGACAAGCTTCTCACAGCCTACACCCTAGATAATGTTCACAGCAGATTCTCGGTTAATGATCTTAGCAGCAACACCGTACTTACGATTCATGTAATTCTCATTAGAAAGGGATTGCAGATCACTAAGCCAGCGTCTTCTATCGGACTGTTGACAACCTACATGGCCAAGTGTTTGCAGGACTTCCAGCTTCTAGGCTGATCTTATTGTGAATAGCTGGTTTTATTAGAAGCCCTGCCGAATCCTCTTAAAAGGTCTCTTGTGACGGCTATCGATCACTTCCTGACCAGACCAGCTTTTCACCTGTCCTTATACTATAGGAGCAGTTATTTATCGCTTTCTGTCATACCTTGTTCCTTCTAATAGCTGCTATGCCTAGCCACGCATTGGACCAGGTTTCCTGTAGCAGTTCTCAAAATAATCAAGCACTTCGTTTCCTATTAGCCGCTTCCGAGCTGCTTCTCCAGTCCATATAACGAGTCTAACTCAGCTTGGGTTGGCGATTGTGAATCCATCCATAGTCAGTATTTATGGTCGTTAGGAAAGTTTGCTTTTAAGAGGACCAACTAAGTGCTAACCGCTAACACTAACATATAAACTACTTTAGGATGCCGTTTTCGAACGTATGATATACAAACGGTATTCTCATGTTTTCGCTGGCACGGGGGGAGATAAATGATACTTTGTCATAGCTGCTCTGTCTCTATGGATCTACCCTAGCGGCATTGAGCTTGTGTGCTCTCGCCCACGTTCGAAATATAAACTGTATGACCGAAGTCTCATCTAAAGTCGCCGACGCCTAAAACATCAAAAAATATATAACAAATCTCGCCTTCTTTATTATACTTTATTTCTTTATCGTTGTAGACGGGCATACATTGCAAACTAACTACGGGTAGATATTTCTTTCCAGGAAACGAACTGATAAAATCAAATGAAAGGGTTTGCAGATAAGAATATTGAAATAAGCCCTCAACAAGACTGTAGGAATTCTGGCAGCTTCGTGATTCTAGATATAACACGCTTAGCCCTCAGATACTCATAGATAAATATGACATTCGCTCGGTAGGCGCCACCATTACCAGATTCTCTTGCGTCAAGTAACTGACTAGTATTTATTACTTGGTATACGTGTCAGCCCATCATTCAATATAAACGGCTAATTTGAACATACATTTACTCGCAATCTCGATGCAGTATACTTCGAGAAAGGTGCTATACATGCACGGATGCTGCAGCTTTGGAAGATCTGCCATTTTCGAGTACGCCATCGGTCTTGTTAAATGAGTTCTGGGCTTCGTATATACTTGAGGATGTTTACTGGCTGATGTCGTACTCGAAGACATAAGGAACTAGCGCAATCAAAGAACAATGAGCTGCATCTTCGACCTTATCACTAGAGTTAGCATCCCATATATCTACTTGAGCAACGCATATGTTGGCTTACCTTGAATAATAAAATTTTGTAATGCGTATTTTAATCATTCTCAATCATATTGCAGGCCATACCTACTGTACTTGGTAAAAGCTCTTCAATCGCAACTAAAACCTCGTCGTTACGATTGTGTGGGAAAGATCGCACAGAATTAGTGTCTCCAGCTTTACTGTCAGCTGGGCTGAATGACAACGCAACGTATGACATCGACTTCGCCCGACCACAAAGTCAGTGTAGTCTTCGGACATTGGATTATAATTCAATTCAAAGAGTGGCTTTAAAACATTACAGCAGCAACCAAGTAATTTTTTCGGTTACGCTTAAGGTCGACATCCGGGGCTAATAATAAGAGAAAAAGCTGCTAGTATCTAGAGACGATTAATTGCGGCTCTTAAGATACGCTGCTGTTCATAAGACCTGGAAACCAACACCTACATAGTACTAAATGCGCTACTCATAGACGAAAGATTCAGCTGAATTTCAACCGCACAATGGCATATAGCTAGAACATTGGAGTCAAACACTGCTAACCGCAATGACCACCGTTCACAATGATACCTCATTTGCAACGAAATATTTTCCTCAAGGCAGCTCATATATTCAACTATTGAAAATCTAGATTAAATCGTAAAATAAAAACGGTGAAATTGACAAGTTTAGCTAACCCTACTTAGGGGGGAAATCCCACTTCCGAGATAGGGGCTGTAATGTTTTTAATGGAATCCCAGGGAGCAACATTGAGGGGTACACTCCGAATAGAATAGTCATAACACGACCCCTCACTATGAGGATTCGGTCACACCGGGCAACGGAACCACAACTGACAATTTCATGCACAATTTGCTGCGGTCAACACAATGACAACATAATGACAGAACTATCATGCAGCTTTAGCAGTCACGCTAAATTGGAATTCCAATCAAAGTTCTTGATAAGGACGTGTTGGTCTTTGGATAGTAGCAATGACACACTCCCGTCCGGCGCTGCCAAAAAAGATTAGACGACTATAGTTCGTAGTATATGCAGCCTGCCTTTGATGTAAACTAGGTGTGTGTTGTTCAAGATGAGAAGTCCGGATGTCCGCAAACCTCGATTATATTGGTTTGATGGGTTGAATTTATAAATCCTTATTTTAAACAAACTTGTCGGCCGGACAGTATAGAATCACGGGTACTCTGCAGCAGACTTTTGTTTAAAAAGATTCCAGCCTTATTTTTCAGGCAAATAGAGGCAGACATCCAGTTCACTTCCTTTCGAAACTTGTTGACTAATCTTTTTAGCGCCCTCTGGTTGATCAAAATACTACCTAGAGAATGGTTTGTAAGCAACTGGTGGTTATTAATCTTGAAGAGGAGGGGTGAGAATGCTGGCTGATTGGCGTGTTACATGGGAGTTTTCTGATTAGTCAACAATGTCGCCTTGAGGACTAGGTGCAAATGCTGTAATGCTACTAAATAGGCTAGCTAAGTCTCAAAGACTGCATAGAAAAAAACTAGATGACGAGATCAGTCCTTCTAGCACAATATGGAATGCCGTTGTGGTATATTTAAAAAGGCGGTTGGTCGATGTCTTTTTCGGACTTCCCTCGAGTCTCGACACAATACAAAGTAAACTCTTAGACAAGTTTCACGCAGCCATGATTGTTATTACTGGTAAGTAGTCTTTAGATGATAGACCTTTCCGGCCTAATCAAACGGCGCGGTAAATAACTAGATAACCTTAGGTTCTACCGGAGGGTTAGGCCGCGCTGCCCTCAAGACCATCCTCTCGGAGAAGCTGGTACCGGTGTCGCAGTTGCGTATTTCCTCCTACAACACTGCTGCCATTCCGGCCACCGTTAGAGATACCGGCATTGAGATCAGTAAAGGGAATCTGTACGAGCCCTCCACACTTGTCGATTCATACTCAGGTGCCGAAGTCTTATTCCTCGTTTCATTCCCCTCCATGGGCGAGGAGCGTTTCGTACTGCATCGCAACGCAATTGATGCCGCAAAGACGGCAGGCGTGCGCCACATCATCTACACCTCGCTTTCATTCTGTGGCGGAGCCGAGGGTAGCACTAGTGTCGCGCAGGTCGCCCAAGCGCATCTCAAGACCGAGGCCTACCTGAAGAACTTAGCTAGCAGCGGGCTCACATACACCATCGTCCGTATGGCGTCATACGCACATCTCTGGAACAATTATGCTGGTTTCATCAGTCTAGACGGTGTTGGAACAAACGTTGTACGAAACGCCGTACTACCCAACGATGGTCTAGAGCACTGGGCAAATAGGGATGAAATGGGCGAGGCCACTGCTAAAATCATCGCGAACTGGGTAAGTGGTGGATACTTTACTGCTTATAACGTATGCAATCTAACTTGGAGTATAGAAAAACTACATCAACAAGACAATCAACCTTACTGGCCCTGAGCTCTTAACCGGTATGGACATTATCAACAAGTACACGAAATACACTGGTGAAAAGGTTGACGCCCGCATCTTGCCCCCCGACGAGGCCATCAAATGGCACATAAGTAACGGTAGTGTGCCTCCGGAGCAGGTTGGTTTCCTCGATAACTGGGCGAGCTGGCACGCTGCCATCTCGCTTGGCGAAAAGGCGTTTCTTGACCCTACACTCGAACTTCTATTGGGACGGAGACCTAAGACAATTGATGACCAGGCTAATGAGATTTTCTCTCCTTCAAATGCCATCGACACCAAGGACCTCGTGGGGATTTGATGGGATCCAATGGGATTTAAAGCTACCGCTTTGTTGATTATGCTATTAAATCATATAGGGATTTAGGATTGACGTGATATAATAGTCTTCTGTCTACTTCACAGTCATGGGACTACACTTGAATGGCAGTCAGCCAGCTTTGTTTCCTAGGAATTGACTGCATTGTACGGACTAGCTGCAAGTTAGTCCCATCTAAAGTAGTAAGTCAAAGACTTAAAAAGCCTCTGTTACCGACGTCCTTAGATACCATTGCTTGCCCTTAACGAAAGACGAGAGTACAGCTAGCTAGGCCAGTCCTCATGAATACATATAAGCCCAAACCATCCCCAAATACAGATCGTTAGACGTACATTTCGTAACATGCCATGTGTGATTACTTTACGCCCTTGTGCCCTTTTCAGATTGGTTAGCTTGGCTGTGATCCATGGTGTTGAAAAGAAGAGCATGTATTTGTCTGTCTAGCTTTTATCGTTTAGTATTATTGACACTTATAACGTTTGTCGACGATGTAAGTTCCCCTCTATGCTTTTTACGGCAGCTCAAAGAGTCGGCATGTCGCTATCTCTCAAAATCTTTGTAAAAACTACAGTGTCCGTCTCAATGCCAACTAGTATGATGACGAGGGGTGCCTATGAGATTTTGACTGACTTCCTCGTCCGTTGGCAACAGATATCTTAGTAAAGGCATCATCACATACGTGATGCTATAGTATATGCGATGATATCTTGACTTTTCCCTCCAAGATCAACTCCAATTAGTGTTCGACAACACTAATTCATGTGTCTCGCGGCAAGGTGCCGATAGATTCATCGACTATAGAGAACAGGAAACCAACTTTCGACCTTTCTTCATTGCAACTAATCCACAGCATCACCACACTACTAAACGTGTTCGGTGCTAGGAAAGTCTCGCGGCAAAAAGAGATGCACCACTCACCCTCTTCATTATTTTGGAGTCTACTGAACATAGCTTCAATTATGCCCCTCATCTTCTTTCCCTCGACTAGCGTACAACGGATGTCCGACCTTATCAGCAAATTTCGCCACCCAACAGGGAAATACGTAAAGTAATATCTACGGCAGACTTGGCCTTGTAGACTGCGTGTCAGCGATAGTGCCTTAGTTTTGAAGATCGCATTGATTAGCAGTTTCACTGTCCCTTGAAGATCTTGACCATCTTAGCGATCGCAATTAGCAAACGTGTATATATAGAGTCATTCAGTCACTTTCTCTTATAGGACTCCTACTTAGTTACTCAGCCAGTTCAATAAATGAAGCTATTCATACACACCCGCTCCTCTCAGGCATATTAGCTCTAAGAGAAAGCATTGGCAGAGCCAGCAGCTCTTCCAGCTAGGGATACCGTCATAGGGTAAAATGTTAACCGTAGTACCCTCCATTGATACCACTCTATATATTGCTGACAGATAGGTTACCGGAGCTATACACCCCTACTGTTTGCCAGTTGTCTGGGAAATGACGAGTAAACTGAGCGACTACTCCAGCCAGTTCTCTCACGCCCCGCACTAGCCTCCTTTCGTGTCATCAAAAAACTTCTCCTTACTTCGTGCTTGGCTGGAGATGTAGCTAAAGTGTAGTGTCAAAGCTCCCAGTGCTAGACCTTGACCTGAACGCTTGAACTTTATTAATAGCCAATTCGAAGGTTGCAGTACACCGCACAACAGTGCATTACTACTACCACTACTGCTGAAAATGGTAGATGTTGTTAAATCTAGCGTGACTTTCATTTAGTAGAGTTAGTAGTCAATCTCATGTACCTGCAGATTCAACTACTTATATTTGCAACCAATCGTTAATTTTTGAGACTACCAACCAAATCTTCCAGTGTGCTCAGCTTCCATACCAAAACTGGTTAGTGTGAGAAGAATTAATAGGATTGACAGAGTGATTGTCGGATTGGGTTTAGGGTTGTGTTTGGATAGCAGGATGTCATGTCCGAGAATTTGGGCTCTAGATGTAGGTAACTGACGTTAACGGACAAATCACCTAGACCAGATGTGGGTGGCACTCACGGTCCTCTGTCCCCGATACGGAGCGTCGGCCGGTATGTCTGCCGCAGTCTCGTAAACCCCGTCACGGCAGGAGTTTGGCCGACCTATTATATGCACCTTTATCCCGCAGTCCCTCACAAGGCTGGAGGAAGAGGGTAGCTTTCCCAAAGGAAAGCCCTGTTTCTTCAGCAGCAGAGTCTTCCCAGCGCTTAACTCATCGCTATCTGTGCATTTACCGCAGTTTGGCCTTGCCGCACCGCTTGCAGATTATTTGCTAGCTCGGTGTGTGATTGATGGCCCGTTGGGCTCCGTTTTTGGGGCCCACATTACCGCTACTACAAAGAGCTATCAATATGCACATTAATCGTATAAGGCTTAAGACTTCTCTGGGTCGGAGCAAAGGTGATATATCAATCAGGAATTGCGGCATTAGGTGTTGATGCGGTGAGATTTACTGTTCCTAAGCAACTCCTTAGTCTGATTTTGATGGGTAGGCAGATATATACGCAATTGACAAGACTATCAGGTACGTGGAAGGTTTTACTATAGAGATCATCATTTTGGCGATTATTGTAGCCGGGTGTGTTGTCACGGAACGTATAGGATGACACGGGAGACGATTATAGGGGCGAGAACGGTACTAGAGATCCATACTAGCGTGGATGCGGTCTCATTGAGCCCAGTTATCAGAAGGGCCAGGCCCAACTGCATGATAAACGCGCTGGTAAAATTGATACTGGAGAGCTTCGGCTTGGGGTTTGATTTCTCCACGCCTAACCCCTGATAGGAGTAATCATTAGGCACGGAGAGAAGCACACACAGTATAGCGGCAGCGCCGGTAGGAACACTACAACGACATTAGCTAAGAGCAATGATAGACCGGTGATGACGCACTTGAGGAAGAAACCCCATCTCCTGGTCGAGCGCTGGGTGATCAGTCCGCCGAAGATTGGGCCGAGCGCGTTACCTAGGACCGCCAAGGCCACCGAAGTTACTAACAGCAGCCTCTACACCCGGCTTTGTAAGAATTGATCTCGTGAGAGAAAGGAAAGAAACGGAATGGTAAAAAAAGGAACTCTAGAGAGAAAAAAAGAAAAGAGCACAGGAAATATAAATAAATAGATTCGCTATTAATATAATACTATAGAGTAAAACAATGGATCCCTACTGGTTAAGTTACCTAGTATATTTATTATTGAAGGTTATTAAGCAAGTGGCAGTTGTTGTTGCATAGATAAAATAGTTGCTAATTTTGTATCTATACAACCCGCGCTTGTGATCCATGTATCTAGAAGATACATGATCATGGATACGTTGTGTCTTCAACTCATTGTTAGGTTTCATCGTCAAGAGGATACCACGAGGGTCCATTTGGCTCATCAATACTCTTTCCTCCGGGGTATGATGGACCTAAATAGAATGAAACGGTCAGCGCGCTCTAGATTTTCCATTCATGTTGAGCAGCGCGATTTGCAAGAAGTAATTAGTGTATTGACTCACCATATTGCGGATGTACCAACATGTTCAGAGCCTTGATGTCAACGCGCCGAGTTTCCAGCCACTCGGTCAGTTTGTTCCAATCTACGCATTCGTGCTTCTGGACCCATGTCGGGTTCGGGACGCGGTTCCTCTCAGACCAGTGGTAGGGGAATATCATCGTGTCCGCTCTGCACATTGCGCTCGATCGTAGGATGTCGATGCAGTGGGCTTTAAACAGCGAGTGGAGTTCGGGTCAGTATACTTTGGCTCCAATATCCTCCGGGGGCAAGAAATGTAGGTGCACCAGGGAATAGTTACAGGTGTGGCCTGCCAGGTAGTCCTTCACCCCCTGACTCATATTTCGGTAATAATGGTCCTGGTGGACGGCTTCGCGGACAAGTTTCTACTCCTTAGTTAGTAAAGACAAGTCTGTCATAGGTAGTAGTAGGTTTGCATATGTGTAATCGTGGACTTACCAGACAGTGTAATTCGTGGAACACCCCCATCATGCCATGGTACCCGCCTCCATGGTTGAATGGTATCGAAGTTATGTTCATCATTTCCATTTCATCCTCGAAGATTCGAAGGTTGTGATCTAGTTAAACCTATGATGTCAGAACCACAGTATCTTTGCTGCTATGAAATGAATGCTTGTTTTCTTCTTACGCCGCAATAGATTCGACCAAGCGCTGTCCGCCTCTTCAAAATTCGATGAAACAAAGGGACTTTTTGCAATGGCGCTGGGACTGTCGGCGATGATTTTTATTTTTTGGTGAATGTGACTTTCTATTGGGGCTATGTTGGTTCCGAGGTTAATCACACTGCCACAGGTTGCTAGAATTCCACTCATGGACATACTATAAAGGGCTCTGCATGTTGTTGCCCGGCCGAAGCGCCAATTTGATGCTGCTATTGCCACGTTTACGAACAAGAGGACTGCTTGGACCACTAGTACGAGCTTGTGATAATTTAGCCGTCGACTCCTTCGTGCGTTATGTAAGGCCTGAGAGCCTTCAAGTTCTACATCATTCAAATTCTTATTGGTGTCTTCGTCCAGAAATGGTGCGTGATCTCCAAGATCCACGGACATCTTCTCGTGCGTCATGCCGACGGCATCGGTTTAAGAGGGTGAGATTGATCAGGAGGGTTTAGAAAGAAGGTCAAGTAAAATCGAAGGTAATGGGGAGAATAATTCAAGAAGGCTCAAGAAAGCGAAAGGGGAGCCGAGAGGCTAGAAAGTCCTCTGGGCTCTCAAACAAAGTCAAGATCTCCTCATCTTTTCCGACATGTATGCGGAGTCATTCTCACATCTGCAGAATATGACAGTCTGACAGTGCATTATCGGACCACCAAGAGATAAGCCTAATTCAGAGTTGACCACGCATTTGATGATGCAAATGCCGAAATGACAATGCATCTAAAACGTGACAAAGCTCTACCCGAAGCACAGTCATGAGAAGGGTCCATGTTAGTCAACTCTATCTCTGGATGAGAGCCATGAATCATGCACTGACATGGCAGGACCAAGCCGACTACGCTAGCAACAGACTTTCAGGACTTGTCAGATTGACATGAAACTTGTGTGTATGGCGATGGTCTCGTCGATGACCTTATTTGAAGCTCTACAAATAAGAGATGACATCTTTCCGTTGCCGTAAGAGTTTCAGGAAGCCATAAACCTTCCACTCTCAGGAACATCAGACACTGCAGTTCGCCACTACCACATATTCCCAGACCTCTTCTAGTCTACGTGAGACCCGTCGAACAGAATGAAGTACTCAATTATCTTCCTGTTGTCCGCTTTGGCTACAGCTGCCCCTGTTCCAAACGACGCGGACGCCGCCACTGCCTACCCCGTGGGTAGGCGCGCCGACGCTGACGAGCCGGTGTACCGCAGAGTATGTGCCCCAAAAACACAAACGAAGACATAATATACCTTCTAGTTCATCCTTGATGAATACTGAGTCACTGTTGTGGTTTTGTTACTGACGGGGTTTCACTGGTACTAGGCTGATGCCGATGCTGCCACCGCCTATCCCGTCGGCAAGCGTGCGGACGCGGATGCCGCTACGGCTTATCCCGTTGGCAAACGTAGCGACGCCGATGCAGCGACAGCTTATCCGGTTGGTAAGCGTGCCGATGCTGATGCCGCAACGGCTTATCCCGTAGGCAAGCGTGAGGACGCAGATGCTGCTACCGCTTATCCCGTAGGGAAGCGAAACGACGCTGATGCCGCTACTGCCTACCCTGTTGGCAAGCGTGACGATGCCGACGCCGCTACATCTTACCCTGTCGGAAAGCGTGAGGACGCCGACGCCGCTACTGCATATCCCGTTGGGAAACGTGCGGACGCAGATACAGCAACAGCTTATCCCGTTGGCAAGCGTGAGGACGCCGACGCCGCTACTGCATATCCTGTTGGGAAGCGTGAGGATGCAGATGCTGCCACAGCTTACCCCGTTGGCAAACGTGAAGACGCTGACGCCGCTACCGCGTACCCCGTAGGTAAGCGTAGTGATGCCGACACTGCCACCGCTTACCCTGTTGGGAAGCGTGCTGACGCCGACACGGCCACTGCTTATCCCGTTGGCAAGCGTGAGGACGCAGACGCTGCCACAGCTTATCCCGTTGCCTAGATCGCCCACCTTCTAGGGCTGTGGAGATCGGTAAAAGGCAAAGTCTACAGTCTCTAGCTCCCTTGATCGCACGAAGGCAGGTATTTCCATGGAAGTGACTTATAATGAGTCTCAGAGATGGGGGGGGGGCTTTAAGGGAACAATCGTTTTCGAGTATAAGGATGGGGATTTGGAATGAGCGTCGAGATGTGATATACACGGGAGAGTTGTCGCACACTATTCGCTACTATCAGAATATGAATATATACTCATCACATCTCTCTCAAGTTTTGCTTTCGATTTTTTCTAAAGAAAATTAGATAAACCGACTGTGGTGAGTCTTAGATAGCTGCTTCGACCAAGAATGTGGAACCAACGAGTTGTTCAGTCGCCTCTATTCATTTAGAATTCCTCCGCTATTGACTTTGTGGCCTCTGATTTATTCATAAGCTCGTGATATCGTCATTCATCACTGAAATACGATTCTCACAGATAGGTAAGAAACCAGGTTCAAGTTTGGAAATGACAATCGATCTGGTTCAGTGCATATCGACGAATTCTTGTCAATTATATTCCATGAGACCCTGGTACTTGCCCCTTTCTCGGCCGTGTCCTCTATGGTCTGTACAATTCCCTCTTCGCGAGTAAAATTGACGAACCTCACACAGAAGTTACAGCAAATTGGTATGCCAGACAGCTGAAAACTCGATCCATTACTCTTACTTTTTGAGTTTAAGGACAGTTGCAATTATAAAGGATTACCAAGTTCAATAATACTAGAGATTCTTCCGTCTTTCTTAGTTTACTCCAATCTTAGTGTTAATAGTGCCAATGCCAATATAAATCTCTGGGACAGCCAATAACGTGCGAAGGAATAACCAGGTGGTTTAGAGCCAGTTTAATACGCCCTACAGATTAGTGACCACCATGGCTATGGGCTGGGTCATCTACAGCACCGAGCTTGTCACCATTTCCCGTTGGATACGCGGGACCTGAGTTTTAGTTAGTTGAAATACACGGCAATATTCAAGAGTAAGGCAAATGAGAACTTACCCCTGGTGGGATGGACTAGCCATCCGGGTTTCATCATGTCAACCGTTCGTTCCTTCGTCCAGCGGTCAAGCTTCTCCCAGTTGACACACTGGTGAGAGGTGGCGTTGGCCACGGGAATTAGACTATCATCGTGCCACTCATAAGTGATCAGCCCAACATCTCCGTGACACATGACGCTCTGACGTAGGAAGTCGATGCAGTGCTCTGGTAGTAAGAATTGATGTGAGCAAGCCAGTGATGAAAAAAATCGCAGACAGAACTCCGCGCGGAGCAGTCAACACAACCCTCTCAACAGACACTCACCGTTGTGGAGCCTGTTCAGCTCATGTTGGCGAGGTGTAAAGTCTGCAAAATAGTGGTCCGAGTACACAAACTGGTGAATGCGCTTGAGGCAGTGCAATTCGTGATAGACGTTGAGGGTTCCAAGGAAGCCCCCGCCTTCGGGAACGGCCACGCCGATATGCTCACGACCATAATGACGCATGACCTCAGGCTCCAATATGATATTCTCAGCTACAAAGGACAGTCAGTTATTGGGTTTGCCAATTATACATAGTGAGAGATAACACGTCTTTTCATGGGTGCACCTCCGGGGTGGATTTGGGTGGATGCTATCACAAATCTTACCGTTAAGAAGATCATGCCAGGCCTGATCAAGCTCTGGGCTTGGCCTGCCTGTAAAACGGCTCTTTTCCTGGATCTTGTCCTCAAGGGTGAAGGTAGTGTCTCGATATTCGAGAGCCTCGACTGCCGGCGCTGTCATGAAAACGCTTGTTAATACCTCGTAGCATACACTCCAACTGACCGATTCATACTCACAGAAGGGAAGTCCTTGATCTCGAGGACATCCGCGTCCACTATTCGTAGCGAGCAACAAACCCAGGATGTACACCCCGAAGATGACTGTGTGTACGATCCAGAAGTTGAGTGACCTCCAGAAAGGGGTATTCACACTGCGCCCTCTTCGGCCGACTCCTTCCTTCTCGAGCAACACATCATCAGAGTTCCGGTCGATGGAAGACCTGCTGGTGTTCGAGAAGGCAGCATCAGGAAGAGAGGAGTATTGGCTATTCCGGTTCCCAATCCGGAGGACACTGCGAAGACGATCTCTGGACAACATCTCTGCGCTTTGTAAAGACTCACTAATTGATAGTTTGGTGAGCGAGGATTTGTATGAATGCTATAGATAATGTGATAATGTGATAACGTGGTCATAACATAGTGTCGAGTGAGCTGCTCGACTCAATGTGCAAAGCGCGGCCATCCCAACCTTCTAAGGTTTCCCCAAGGTCCTTCACTGGTACAAACCATGTACTATAGAAGCGCATATAATCCATTGAGTCAAGACCTGTTTGAGGAGAACCTTACAGATGAGCGGTGCTTTGCAGCTGCCTTATGCAATGTCATTGCATATATCATTATCTTGAAGCGGCACCATGCAGTGTCACCACTGCACCCACCGCATCAGAAGCTAGGAAGTAGAACATAAGCTTAACATAGGACCTATCGAGGTTGGCTGTTGAATACGGGACGGGATAAGCAGGATTACGCCACTGAGTCCTAGAGCGCATGATGTGCAGGACTAATGACAGTGCAGTTATTTCTCAATAATAATGCGTAATTTACTACCTAGTACCACAATTGCCTCGTTGCTGATACACAATGATGACTTTTTCGCAGGCTCACCGCTATTCTAAGCATTGACGCTGAATAACTACCGATCTCATCCCTCTGCCCTCATGTGACGATAATCAACCCATCGCCCACTTGGTCCTACGACAGAAGTATCTAGGACGCCCGGCAGATCGAAAAGCCTGTGCTTCAGTTTAGTAGCGGATGTCAGGGGCTCAGCGATGGTAGGTAGCATGGGGCAGTTTATCTACCATATGGCCTAAGCCCACTTATACACCCCTCCTATGTGGAGTATCTTCGTCACAACTGTCCCGCTGTTGTTTGTTATCTATCCGTGATGCCGGCCCGGGGTCTTCGATAGATCTCCTAGTCCCGAGGACAGGAGGCACGAGCGAAAGAGAAGGTCTGGGGCCGCTCTCACAACTTCAGTTTGGGTCTTCACTGGGTTCACCTTCGCTCCAATACTCCATGGGGAGAGATATTCACCAGAAAACATTTTAGTGGTTGAATACGAGGGCTAATCCTATGATCATTCTTGATACTCCTTTATGACCGTTTCTCATGCTACCGACGTGACGTTGTGAGCATATAAATGAATACACAGACAGCTTGTGACCCGTCCATTTCACTAAACCCCAACTGCCTGGCCATATTTGAAAGTAGGGTCCATATATCCGGGAGCTACAGGTCGCTTGATTAGTTCTAGCTTCAAAAAGTCTAGATTCTTGGAGCTAATAAAAGCACATCTAAGGATTGAGGAAAGGCAGAAGTTATCAATACTCACCAGCTCCTGTAGATATCGCTTGTCCTGGCGACAGAGGACACTAGACGCCTCATCTCGCAAAAGTTGACTGATCATATCAACTATGAACTGGCGCTTTTTAGAATCCGCTTTCTGACCCTCTCGCTTGAACTCGCCTAGCCGTTCGAGCTCTTCCATCAGCGGCAGCCGTACCGCGTCGAGGCTCTCTTCCAGGTAACCCTGCGCTTCCCGTCCCACCCAAGCCTTCGAGCTCTCTCGAAGGGCTGCTAAGAACGGACGTAACCGGCGCACACGGCTGGTAGACTGTGCACATTGTGGCAGTGATCCCGTGCTGAACGTTGCGGTGTAGTATGCCGTCGCTGCCTCATCGAAACTCTTAAAGCCCGCTGACTCAATCGCGTCCAACACGTGGCGGATTCGGGCTTCAAGGGAGCCAGGTGGAGCTGCTCCTGATAGTGCTACATTGCCTAATTCGTTTGATGTGGCATTCGAACTAAGAAGTGTTATGTCAAGCTCATCTGATAGATCATGATTGAGGGTAAAATCGTGATGATCCTCATCCGTAGCGTGGAGATGAAAGCCGTTCTGCAAAAGGGTGTCATTGGTAATATCGGCACTCTGCTGAAGAGATTGGCTTGGAATTAGTGTGTCTTGAGTTATTATCGCGGGATTCGATTCCATGAAAATGGGATTCGTCCCAGTCATCGGCATGAGTAAATGCGACGATATGTTCTGTTCCATTGGTCAGCCGCAACCGTAATTGGAGATATTATCTGGCAACCCTGATTCGGAGTAACATCTGGAAACCATGGCCGTGGTAAAACTCACAGATACCGGGCTCGAGTGTTGAGGCGGCGAGCTGCTCGGTCGACAGGGGTCAGTTGGGCTGTTGGAGACAGGATGGACTCAGACAAACATGACAACCTACTACTCATTACTATGACGGCGGCTTGTTTCCCCGCCGTATTTTGGTTCGCTGTCTGTAGTACTGGGCTGCGGTCGTCGTTGGATTCGAACCTCTTCGACGCGTGAGCATGTTAGCTGTTTTGCGGACCGACTCTTGACATGCAACTTACGCTCTCGATGTTTTCGCTGGGCGAGTCGGTTGCGTTTTCTCTTGACATATAAATCACTTTGATTTCCACCATAAATGATATCGGCTCTCCAATTCAAGGTTTCATTTGAAATCTCCCCGCTGTAAAGGTGGCTAGCTTGTGAGATGTTCTCTGCAACCTTCAAGACACTTGAAGGCTCAAACTGTTCCATGTTCACGTCTTGATGTAAAGAAATAGCCGCAGATCGTTATTTCTACAAACAAGAAGAATGAGTATACGATCACTAATAATAATATCTAGTGATTTAAACATACGTACAGAACCCCCTCAACTGTTTCTGATGTCTTCTTTACGCCTCTCAATAGCGTAAGCACATCCATCTGCGCCTCAGACGGGCATAAGCACAACCGTCCATTCAGCAGGCAGGCATGGATTACATCTTACGCTGTGCTTAAAATCAGTACGACGCCGTAATCGATACTGTGGTTTCGTATCGAGATATTGCCACCCGTCAATACTTTTACAGAGCGCGCCACCCGAGCTCTGGCACTTATGCAGAGAACTGCGTTCTTAGTCAACAATATGCAGCCCTGTGCTTCTTTGTCTAACCACTTAGAGTAGGATATATGGCGTGTCGCAATTACTACTAAGGTCTGGATCGGTACTCGAATATGGGTTGTTATTCTAAGAGAGGAAGTCTGACTTGGAAGTTAGGTCCAGTAAGATATTGTTAGAATAAGGAGGTCATATAAGATTGAACATCAAGTACTCAACGTTTGATTTCCTATCCAGACCAGTTAGGCCACTTTGGCCCGCGACTTGAAGGTATAGTCGAGTCTCTTATCACATTGACATCTACGTCATAAACCACGGCCTTTTGAGGCAGCATTCGGATCTTCGGATACCTATTTTATCAGGAAAATTGACCATGCTGGATGCCCCACTGTTAGACTTTACCCACCTTTCAAGTCGCGGCGCCGAAGACGTCTCTAAACAGATATATTTGTACCTCACGCAGAAACATTCGGCCGTACAAAAATGGTCGTGTAGCAACATCTCTGTTTTGCTGTTCTGATACACGTATTACAACAGCTAAACACCGTCAAGCAATTAACTAATTGCATATACAAGCCGATTTCTTACTTCGTTGGCCTATCAATTGATCCTCACAGCTGGGAGCTACTACCTGATTAGTGTGAGCGTTGGCCGGTGTATGAATTTGGAAGGTTAGAGTATGTGGGTTGTACTATCGAGTAAAGTCAAATGAATTTTATTCTAGTACTTGTATCTACTTTTATATGAAGGGTTCAAACCGACAGAAAAACCCCATGAGAGGGCCGGTACACTGTTCTATCACAATACAGACATCACAGGTTTCCCAATTGTAGTCTGAGTACTGCATGCCTGCCACACTTCTATGGCACCAGTCCAGGACTGCATTGCTCAGACTGCCGCTTTGTATCCTCCATCATTCTCTACAATAAATGGTTAGTTAAGACCTGGTTCAGCGAAAGGTATTGTTGTGTGCACTATGTGAAGGCACATCATATGCGACCCTGTTGGGCAGGCGTTCGCCCCCGAGCCCTTATTCTCTCTCCCCAACGCCATAGAGCCAGCGTCACGGGTACCCCAAAGAGTATGAAGATGAATGCAAGTAAGCTTGTGCCCCACCCATAGCCTAGCGCTTTGTGCAACTGTGGCGCGAAGATGGGGAAAGCAAAGCCGAGAATGTTGGAGAAGAGGCGAGACGCCGCGTTGGCCGAAGCTCCGAACTCGGCGAACTCGTCCAACTGGTACGCCAGAAGCGCCTGAGAAAACATGAAGCTCCCACACGTGAAGACAGCCACGCCGAGGTCCACGATGATCCACGGTGTGGCGCTCTGGGCAGCCCACCCGTACCAGAACAGGCCCGCGGGGATCAGTACGACACCTATGATCATGTATGGAACGCGGTATTCTGGCTTCCTCTGCCCTTTGTTGCGTTCGCGTAGGCGGCGGTAGATCAAGTCCATCACACGCCCGCCAATCTGCGCTGAGACAGTCGTGCCGACAGATATTGCGATATAGTGCAAGCTGCTCGTAGCCGCCGACTCATGGTAAATATCCATGAAGAGCATGGCAAAGGTAGAGAGCAGCAAGGTGTAGATGCCAAAGTTTAAGGCTATGAGAAAGGAAATTAATTGAATCACAGGCCGGTGCACAAGGAGCTTTACCGGCCGAAGTAAATAGACTGAGAGTTTGGGCATAAACTCGCGCCAGAACGCGATGGACCAAGGAGGCGATGGTGGGGAGGCATTTCCCTGCGATGCTGTCTTGCGGCGCAGGAGGACGGGGGTGTAAGATTCCCTAAGGAGCAGCAACCCCAACACCAGAACTGCACCATTAAAGATGCTGATGACATAGAACAACCATGGCCAAGCGACGAGCTCGGTTAAGAGCCCCCCAACGATTGGGCCTAATGCTGGTCCGAGATAGGGAAGCAACGAAGCTATGGCTAATGACTTCCCACGCTCTTCTGGTGGGTACATATCTGCCATTACAGGCCCGGTGAGCTGCGAGTAGGTTTGAATGTTAGACGCTGTGTCGAGAATACCCAATGTGATGGCTATGACTTCAAGGGGCGCTCACCGTGATTCCCGCAGCGGCTCCAGCACCCGCCATGAGTCTCCCGACGATCATGAGACCAGCCGAGTAGCCGACGGGGCAAAGAGCGTTCCAAAGAATGAACCACGCATTGCAGAATGCCCAAATGAACTTGCGGCCAGTCAATTCGGAGAAGGCAGCGACGAGGAATGGTGCGAAGCCGAGGCCCAGAAAGTAGACGGAGAAGGTAATTTGCGTCGTTGACGGATCGATGCGAAGGTCGTGCGAGATGTCGTCCAGGGCCGCGGCGGCCACAGAAGCAGACATGAGAGTGATAAGTTGGCCGATGGAGAAGACGACAGCGATGGTGATCTTCCTGAATGAGCTCCAGTTGTAAGGGTCGTTGGGATCGTCAACGCCGTCCCACGTGGACTTCATAGGTCAGCTCATTAACCCTGATGCAGAAAGAAGATGAGAATCGAGGATGAAGAATAGGTGAACAGCAGAAGAGAAAACATACACCATAGTCCTCAAGAAGATGACCCAGGCGCTTGACTCTTTCATTGCTGTCGTCGTCACTAGTTTGGGAGGTGACTTCAGCGCAGCTCTTTTCAAGA
Organism: Xylariaceae sp. AK1471; assembly: GCA_023159215.1. Taxonomy (NCBI): domain Eukaryota; kingdom Fungi; phylum Ascomycota; class Sordariomycetes; order Xylariales; family Xylariaceae; species Xylariaceae sp. AK1471. The sequence goes on along the minus strand of JAJKLI010000009.1, from coordinate 396,750 downwards.
TCGCTTTCTTTTACATGCTCCGCAGGAGGCACAGAGCTCTCCAGATCCTGAGCTGGTGACTTGACCACATTGTCACCGACTTGGCTGATCGGTACATCTGCTGATGCCCTTGACATTATTGAGGCCGGTTTGAAAATGTCGAACAAGCAAGTGTTGAGGCTGTGACACAGTGTTCAATAGAATTTAGTAGCACTAGTAGAACGAGAAAAGATGAGAGAACGAGATAGACAAAGTCGCATTTGGAGACGTGTGGTAAGGAGAAAGAGAGATAGATACCAAGGTTAGCTACTTCTTTCGAACCGACCACTCCAAACGGCGTTTTCGCATAGTATTAGCCCTTCTATGCGAAGTCATCTAACCGGCCACTCCGACCAACCCATGCTACAAAAGATCAATGGTACAGAGGACCAACGCCAACATTGGGGTGGGTATTCGTGGATGATTGGTCGTCACCGTGCAGACGTGTGTTGCACAAAGAACCGTGTCTACATGTCAATGTACAGGGAATTGGACGATTTCTCTTATCTGATCTTCTACTATACGGTTTTGCTTTATCTGATCCGCCTGGTCTGTAGGACTTCGCATCCTGTCTTACTCTGCCCCACTCTTTCTCGCCCTTGGGCCGTCTTATTGCATGCGGCGTTGCACAAGTTCTGCTGATCACATGAGTCCACACGCATGCCGATCTAATCTAATCAGATGTATTCATCTACTGTAGGTCTACCCCTCCATCTCAAGTGGAGAAATCTATCAATACTGGTCCTGGTGCACGGACCACACCACACCACCTGAAAGGTCCGTGCACGACTACATACAAGAATTTGACCTTAAACTTCTTTAGGTATTAGCGCTCCCACACATACAAGGCGGCTACGCTGTAGCGGCTGCACCGTAATAACCAAGATTCTAGCCATCTTTTGCAAATTGTTTTGACCTCCGTAGGCCATGCGCTTCGCGCCGACCTTCACTCCGAAAAGAGAAGTAAGAAATTCCCATCTTGGTCTGCCGCTCGCCCTATAGGCTCACGAGGCTCGCTAATTTTTGTGGTTGTGGCGTTATGTGGCGTTAAGCCTGTGCACAACTACATACAAGAATTTGACACCAACATGTAGAGTACTTCTATACTCATCCTGAATCAAAGCAGAAAATTACCACGCTTGGACTCAGAACAAAGTAATCAGACGCTGGGAATTGGCTGTAAGCACCGTATTATATTGTGTCGCGTATTAAGCATTGAAGTGGCTTCTGCTACCTCTCCTTACATCCCGAAGGGCGGAAGACTAGATAGCAAGTGCAGGCTGGCCAGCTCTTGTGCTGGCATTGTTGGCTACTCTAACGACTACTAGTCGTGTACGGTGCCCTGTTCGGATCGATATGATCATTTTAAAGTGAGCCGATAGAGCTCCGCCTAGGTTCATTGTAGTCACCTTCGGTATCAGACCCCTCAAGAGCAAAATACCGGTCCTCTGCCTTTCTCCCTGATGAATCCAGTGGAGTTTGCTCTGTCTCAGTGACTGGCCGGCTTTTCTTTCTTTGAGTCGTCCACACCCAGAAGCCAGCAAGGGCAAGGATCTCTAAAACCAACACTGCAACAACTGCGGCGAAAGCAGACCGACGATTCCCTGACAGCGACAGACCACTGAGCGCGTTCGCCCAACCCCCCAGAATAAGGAGCCGTCCGAGCCAGATATGGCAATGCGATGCAACCGTGCGTCGCTGAAACTTGACGAAGTTTATGTGGTGAACCCAGCCAAGGACGCCCTGGACTAGAACGCTGGATATAAGCACCAGCCCAAGCCGCTGATGAGTAGTGGGCAAGGTCTTATCACCACTCATCGCGAGGCCAGTAGCGCCACCGATGACTTGGAATAACGTGGCCAGGGCTTGTACTTTCCAGTGTCTCTGGAATGATCTAGAGGATTTCGAGCGGATCGCCACGACGCCTGCCGGAAACAGGAACACATAGACTAGTATCATCGAAATGCCGTGGAGATACACTAGGGGTCGCTCTTTTGCGGATGCCAGAAGCCCTTCAGCTCCAATTGGATTGTCGGACGAGCCGTGGGTCAGAACCCCAGGTCGAAGGGGTGGAAACGACGGGAGCCTGATGTCTTCACTGATGGAACGCGCCATATCGACGTAAAACATACCCCAGCCGCCGTTTCCTGCGTGGTGCTTGTGCATGTTGAGGGGCGCATCGAAAGAGTAGACGTCCATCGCCTGGTCGTCGTTCCACGCCCAGATCCAGGGCTGAGACGACGATTTGGCCCCGATGAACGACCCCGGCCAACGCGAGCAGGAATAGCAGACGGCGGCGATTTTGGCCACGTATGTCGGCGTGCAGTCCGCGGCTGACTTCGTTTTGCATTGACGAGGGTCGGTGTCGGCTGGTAGCCACATACCTTGAAGAACGCGGAGATCGGCACCACCGGTCTCTCTCCGTGATATCTGCCGCGGTTGATGATGGCCGTCGACCGTGCGTATGCTCACTATAGGATCTTCCCCAGATACCGGATTGCCATATACGATGAACATTAGAGAGCCTGCCATTTGGGAACCGGTCCCAATAGCGGTCCAACCTAGGGCCGAAGAGCGAATGACTGACATGCTCATATACATGTCATACTCGTCGGTAGAGTAGTTATGGTGCATGGTGATTCCCATACAGAAATCAACTTCGCCATCTGCATGACCGCGACGGCAGTACTGGACGGGTTCGGCCATGCTAAGAAACGAGAAGCAAAACAGAAGCGTAACTTGATACAGCGCAGAACACAGCATCTTCGAACCTTGCAAGATGTATTTTTGGCGTGATTTTTAGTATTTCGAAGACGATGCGCCGGTCGGTCCAACACCCTAGATTTTGAAAAAGGGATATTTGCCAAGAAGACAGCTTCACTGCCATCGAAGTGAGTCTATCTAGCTTCTTTCCTCCTTCCATCAAACAGCCGCCTTTCTTGTGCTGCGTCCTAGCCATGAATATTCGTCACATACCTCGGTTCAGCATCGTCGTAATACGGATTCGCCAAGTATGTACTGTCAATTTCCATCTTGGGATCATGCAGGGACTCGATGACCCTGCATGACTGATAAGCTATAAACCATCAGCGGGATCCAATCCAATAGATTTCCACTACCCATACTACCTAGAAGTGGCATAGACACTCAACATGCATGTGAAACCCTTTTATTTCGATATCGGTATGGCGGGTAAGTCTTGCTAAGCACTGTCTCCCATGTCTAGTCGAAAACGAGGAGAGGCGAGCTGTCGCGATTGCGATACTACACAGCTTAACCGGTCATAACTAAGGGTCGTAGAGCATCCCGGCATCAGTATGAGATATCTAAGGTTCCTTTTCCTCATCATTTTTGGTGTTGACACAGGCGTGCAGGCGCAGCCGAGGCATAGCACGGTCTACAAGCTGGGAGGAACGGCACGCGTTCCCTCAGAATGGAAGAGAGTGTCCAGGGCGCCAGGTTCACTGGTTGTTCAGGTCTCTATAGGGCTCGTTCAAGATGGCTTCCAAGATTTGGAAAAGAGACTTTTTGAAGGTATTATCATCCCGTATTTTGAAACTACCCATGATCAACATCAAGACTGCAAGAGATAATAATATTCGTTAACGAAAACAAATAGTGTCCGATCCTCTCAATGAGCGTTATGGCAAACATCTCTCAGCAGCAGAAGTCGGCGACTTGGTTAGACCAAGTAAGACTGCAAAGAAATCAGTCTTGGCATGGCTGCATCAAATCTGTGAGCTGAACGTAGCGAATCTGCACACTTCACCAGCAGGTGACTGGCTTTACCTCTCCTTGAAAGTGTCGGATCTGGAACGACTCCTACAGACCGAGTACTTCACATATCACAGTGAGAGACTAAAACAGACGATAATTCGCACCCCCAAGTGGTCTGTTCCAAGACATCTTCACGCACACATACAGATGGTAGAACCATCCACCGCCTTCAATCGTCCAGGGCTGGCTATATGGAGGAACGGGGCGCCGGACCCCGAATGGGAACAGAAAGGCCGCATGCCTACATATGAGGAACTTATAGAGGAGGATCACCTTGAACGCGGCAAGATCATCGTGCCATCGATAGACGAAGTCCCGAGCAACCCAGGTGTGCGCGAAGCATGCAATCGCCTGGCCATATCCCCGCTCTGTCTGCGTGTACTCTATGGTACTCTCGGGTACCGCGTGCAAACCAAAACCGGGAATAGCGTAGGCATCGTGAATTTCTTGGGAGAGACGGCAAATCGCTCCGACGTAGAGTTGTTCCTCCAGCATTACCGTCCGGACGTCACGGCAGCGTACGATTTCAAAGTGCAGATAGTGGCAGGCGGCGAAGACCAGCAGACACCCAAAACGGTAGATCAGATGGCACACCACAAGGGTATGGAGGGTGCGCTAGACACGCAAATCGTGCTCGGTGTTGGTGGCACCGTACCCCTGACGACGTACAATGTGGGCGGACAGCCGCCTTTTCAACCGGTAATGCACGACGCAGACAGCGTGCGGAACACCAACGAGCCCTACCTGACGTGGCTGAAGTACATGCGCACGCTCGCGGACGAGGACCTTCCGTCCGTTGTGTCCATTTCGTATGCCGAGGACGAAAAGACAGTGCCGCCAGAATACGCCAAGCGCGTGTGCGCTGAATTCGCTCAGTTGGGCCTCCGCGGAGTGTCAATTCTCGTGGCGAGCGGGGATTTTGGCGTGGGCAACGACAGCGGACACTGCTATCGTGAGCGCAGCGGCGACGGAAAGCAAATGGCGGGATTCATGCCGTCTTTTCCTGCGAGTTGCCCTTATGTCACGACGGTGGGAGCTACGCGGTTCCTCGAGCCCGAAATCGTCGCCTTCGACGCGCGCACAGGCTTTTCCACCGGTGGCGGATTCAGCGACTTGTTCCCGCAGCCCGAGTATCAGAGGGCTGCCGTGAACAGATACCTTGAGCACTTGGGAGACCAGTTCGCCGGTCTCTTTGACCCTGCTGGTCGAGCATATCCAGATGTAAGCGAGCTATCATGCCACTCCGCGTATACTTCACTTCCTCTGCATATCCATTTAGTTAGCATCATGTTACGACTCAGCTAACCCAAAGGGGGTAAACCAGGTCTCGGCCCAGGGGTATCACTACGTGGTCATGTATAACGGCAGTGCCGAGATGCAGGATGGCACCAGCGCCTCCACGCCAACCGTCGCCGCGGTGGTGAGTCTAATCAATGATGCCCTCGTGGCAGAGGGCCGGCCGAAGCTGGGTTTTCTGAATCCGTGGATCTACTCGACGGGTTATCGCGGTTTTACAGACGTCACCCAAGGCTCGAACCTCGGCTGCAACACGACCGGCTTTCCTGCGGCGGACGGCTGGGATCCGGCGACTGGATTTGGTTCTCCCGTAAGTGTCCCTTGGCCACTATGCATGTCCCTCACCTCGTTGAGTCGTGGACTAATGGAATGTGCGCTTATTATGTAGTGGTTTCCAGTACTAAAAAACTTAGCCCTTGCTAGACAATTTCGATCTACCCGTCCCTGGTATTACATCAATTAAAAGAGAATTCAGACTGGTCTTAAGCAGGGGAATGGTGTCTAGTAGTCTGTGAGTGATGGTTTGACTTAGAGCCTCTAATGTAACTGGCGCTCACCAGAGGGTAGAGGGAAGGAGAGAAATAGGACTCCATCCCGTCTACAACATCAATCGCTCTACTCCCAAACTCAACCATCACAAGGTCTGGAAATAGTGTACTGATTATCTTGTGCACCACGGCTAGCAGTGTCTGCTAGGCGTGCGCATCTACAAAATTGACCAACGCATAATGGCAGTTGTGTGGTTCCGTGCAGCTTCGACACGCGTCGGGGGTTGTAATGGCAAAGAAGTCGAAAACAATTTATTACTTGTACAATGACATTCACGTTCATGGCTCTACACGTTAAACAATATATGCCTCTAGCTTTCAGAAATCATCCTTTCGAGAGCGCCGATGAACAGGGGTTTTCTGGCAGCTCGATACACGTCTGCTAGTGGCTCAGACATGTTACTAACACTCTCGACTCGATTATTCTATAATGTTCGATGAACCAATGTAGTCTCTTATCCCGAAGTCGCCTAGTATTTTTCAATTATCGCGTTGTCGATCGGACCAGGGAATGTGACCTTACATGGTCCTATGTGACTTCGCATGATGTGACACTGCAGAGTATGACCCTGCATTACTACTAGGCACTTAGTATGACCTTGCATGATATGACCTCGCGTGAAGCATGCGGCACGAAGCTCTGGATCCTAGTTAGTATATTGTCGCGCGGGCAATTGTTTTTAGCTGTGCAGAAGGTTTTAATGCAGGGTCATAGCCTGCCGAGTTCGGCACATTTATTCAGAGCTGTGAGTTTCCGGTGAGATGGGGGGCACTGTGTCCGAAGTTCTCGGGCGCATCTTTGCCCCGAGTTGGAAACCCGACGATGCCATGAGCTGTCTAAGAAATGGTCTCTCCTTTGAAGCTCTTTCGTGGTCGTATACCACGGCTTCAAGATATCACTGCAGATTTGGTAGCAGTCAAACATATGCTTCAACCCCCAGTACTCAGAGTTATGGCTACCACGGACTATAGAGACTCGACGTCGGAAGCAGACAGTAGGGATCTTGAGAACGATTACGAACACCGCTCCTCGCGGGACAGCATCGAGGATGACGTAGATCACGCCAGTGAAGCCGCCGGGGTATTCAACCCTTATTCCCCTTTGCCAGGGGTCGAGCAGAGCTCTGGCCGCGTACTCACCGTGCGAGCCGTGATACTCGGGAGTCTCTGCGGCGTCCTCGTCAACGCCGCCAACGTGTATATCGGTCTCAAGACCGGGTGGACATTCACGGCTAATATTTTCGCGGTATGTGAGTGTCTCTCTCTCCCCCTCTCCCTCCCTATATGTATATGTATGTTTCGGTTGATTGATTCGGGGTGTGTCCATAGACTACGATTGGCGCATCTCGACGTAGTTTGAATATAGTCGTGTTAGCTAACCAGCTGTAAACGTGAAGTCCATAGTCGGTTTCGCGGTCCTCAGAAAATGGTCCTCCTGGACCGCCAAAGACGGCGTTTTCTTCGGTCCCGGTGAGAACAACATCGTCCAGACCGTCGCAACTGCCGCAGCCGGCATGTCGAGTGTATTCACCTCGGCTATTCCGGCATTATACCAGCTCAATCTCCTACGCACCCCCGGAGAGGACTACATGAAGTTGATGGTCTTGACGGGGATTGGGGGTTATTTTGGAGTCCTGGCCGTTGTTGGGAGTGAGTACCCAGGAGCTCCACTTACCAATTCTGCATTGCGAGTCGTACATTGGAATCATGCGTTGTGGTCGGGGCTGACTTGACCAAAGTGCGCCAGTTCTTCCTTGTCGAGGTCGCGCGAGATCTTAATCTCATCTTCCCCACAGCTTTGGTCACTGCCACGACCATCCGGAGCATGCACTTGGCGACGGATAGCAACACAGACGCCCATCGCGCTTTTACCTCCCTATTCTCTTCTTTCGGAGCTGCCACATTACTGACGGTTGTATCTCAGTTTGCCTTGGGTATTTTAATGGTGGGTAAACGTCGTTAGCAAATTATATCGCACTACTGCTTCACAGACTGACTAGGTATCACAGGACTGGCATGTATTCACATGGCTCAAGAATTTAGGTCTCCTAGACCAGTTTGCTGTCGCTGCTGAAAGCTGGGGCTGGATCATTCAGTGGTCTCCCGCGATGATAGGAACGGGCATGCTGGTACCTCCAAACGTCGCGTACTCGTTCCTCGGAGGAACGACACTAGCATGGTATGGCCTTTCGAGTCAGGATGTCTACCTTCCATCTACCATACTAATATTATCTTCAGGGGCATAATCGGGCCGTACCTCGTTTCTTCTGGGATGGCATTCGGAGAGCCTGCTTCGGTGGCCGTGGGCTGGGAAGCACTGATGTCTTACTCCAGCATGTCGACGAAGTTCGCCAACGCAACACATCCGAGTCCCAGGTTCTGGTTGTTATGGCCTGGTGTACTAGGTACCCTTTCGATCGCTTTTTTCGGTATGGACTTTACTTGTCTGATCCTTTTGACTTTGGTTTTTATGCTGATTGTTCTCATATTCATATCTGGCCTGCCAATGGCGTACTTTTGCAGCTTTTACTCGCTCCGCTGTACAGTACGCTATTTCAAAACTTAGAAGGCCTTGGTGGCAAGATTGGAAATATAAGTACATGGGCATTGAGGTCGACGACCATCCCAACTCGTCCGAGTCCTCTCTGCCCGCATCGAAGGTCCCAGCACGCTACTGGGCGCCACAGCTTGTGGTCTTGCTCGTCTTTGCTTGTTTCTTCACCAATCTTGCATTTCAAATGAGTATCCCGACGACGCTTTTGTCCTTGACGCTGGCATTCTTCATGGCAACTGTCTGTATCCAGGCCACAGGAGCGACCGGTGAGTTTATGACGCCATTCATATAACATCACAATCATCGGCACTATGCTTCGACTTAGTGACTGACCTAATATATTCCTGCGTCCTAGACACCACACCAGTCTCCGCTGTCTCGAAAGCTTCACAAGTTTTAATAAGCAATGTCAGCCAAGCTTCCGGCGCAAGTATTCATACTGCTCAACGGTTGAGTCTGCTCGGGGGTGCACTGACGAGCACGGGCTCGAGCCAAGCAACTGGTACGAGAGGCCCCATTAATAGATCAAGAAGCGGAGTAGGAGCACCCGAAACTAACGACTATATTTCTCAGACTTGATGGTGGATCTCAAAGTCGGCTTCTTACTAGGTACACCTGTACTCCCACAATACTTCGCCCAAGTGATCGGAACCTTAGTCGCGACAATCTTCGGTGGGTAAAACCTCGAGAACGTTGCAATGCACAGGGACATGGATTGACTATGCCTCCCAGTACCCTCAATATTCATCTTGTTCACAACGGCTTATCCCTGCATATTGGACGATCATGACGGAAGCAACAACAACAACACCAGGATCGAGACATGTGAGTTTACGGGGCCGTCAATAGCAGCGTGGAAAGCGGTGGCCATCGTAGCCAGCGAGCCTACGTCTCCGATCCCGCCCTCGAGCAAGACGTTCTCGCTAATCTTCGTTGCTCTTTGTGCCCTTGTTGTCCTTTTCCGCCATTTGCTTCTCGTCGGTAGACGGGTGTTCTTGCGTAGTTATATCCCGAACATGATGATCATCGCTATCGCGTTTACTTTACCCTCGCCTCAATATGGAGTCAGTATGGCGATAGGGGCAGCTATCGCTCAGATATGGAGATCGAAACATCCAAAGAGTTGGAACAGCTATGGGCTTAGCTTCGCTTGCGGTCTCGTCGCTGGAGAAGGGATTGGGGGAACTATTAACTGCATGTTGTCTATATTGGGTTTTGGCGGCCGTAAGCATGGCGGTACATCCGTTGGATGTCCAGCAGGTCGATGTTGAGATACAGCACACACAACATAGCTCTTTAGATCGGACATCAGTAGTCCGTAATGATCACCATGCCGAGACGCTTAAAACAGGACTTCTTCAGCGGTGTCTATTGGCTATTGCACGAACCATGTGAAATCGCCTTTTAACCTTGACTAAGCTTTTATCCAGAACAGTATTAATGTTATTATATCGAATGCATTAAGCTAAATGCAAGGTAGAACCATATTTTAACGAGCAGAAGTCCGGTAACATGTCAAGCAGAAACAGAACCAAGTTATCTTTTGGTTTGGTAACGAAGGCACCGTTGTACCGTGGAGGAGGTATGCTCTCATTATCATCGCTGGGTGGGAGTACGAACCCATCTCAATACGGCCAATGGTAAGAGAGGTATGCTGTGATGCCAGGTGGTGAAAATGGAATCAATTATAGTAAAAACTTGATGCCCTCGTTTTTAATAAAGGAGGTACGACTAAGTAGAACAAGGGTTCTCTTGTCGGGAAATCTTCTCTCTAGAGTCTTTGCCCTCGTTTTTAACGAAGGCGCCTGAGACTTGCTAAGCAAATCAGTAATCGATAACGATAGGACCTCAGCATTATCCAGGTTCAGCAACAACCCGCCGAGCTCCTCACGGCGAACCCGGGGTTAATCGGTACTTTGTATTGAACAGCTTTCGGATAGGATCTCAAGATGCCAATGACCTAGAGAAGACATTTTCTTCCTGCCGAACCACCTTGAGATTCCAATTCTAACACTTTTTTCTCTCGAACATTCCTTGTCCGCTTCCGAAAGCGACAGCTTCAGCACCGCAATCATGGCCGACGAAACTGCTCTGAAGGACTTCCTATCGCCCTTCTCACTAAAGGGCAAGGTCGCTATCGTGACCGGCGGTTCGCGAGGCCTTAGCATGAATACGGCTTCAATGTGAGTCTGAACGTCTCTCTGTCTCTCTTTTCGACTCTGCATTGCTGTCGGGTGTCCTGTTGCGATCCCCAATCTTGGTCTCAGCGCGGACCGGCAGCTTAGCTCACGCACACCAGTTATCACGCATTTCCCTATATGGCCCCCATTTCACTAGAAAGATATCTAGTCTGCTAACGTAGGCGCTATTTAAAGCAAGGGCTTTAATATGTATTTTGAAGCGGCCTTTATTAAAGTTATAGAATTTAACGTTAAAGCCGTTTTTATAGCTATATAAAAGCTTACGCTGTTATTAGAGAAAAAGGCAACGTTCGAAGACTTTTTGCGCGTTATTGTTATTGCTAATGTCGTTGGTTTAAGCGTCGGCTCGTTTAGTCAGCAGGCTATTTTCGGCTACTCGACTTTTAAGGCAGCCGTGTTTTACTTCGGACGTAATTTCGTTCTCGAGTTAGGCCCGAGGCATATTACGAGCTTGGTAGAAATAATAAGCGGGCTGGAGAAGTATACGAAATTAAATCCGACGCGGCGTTTAAGTAAGCCCGAGGATATCGCTAAGGTCGTAGTATACCTTGCTAGTCGCGCCGGGGCGCACGTTAATACGGCCACGATAGAAATCGATAGCGGTGCGTTTTTCGGCGTGTATTCGGTCGGCATCATCGCCACGAGCCCAACAAGTGCTGTAGTCTTCTACATCAGAATAACAGCAGCCAAAATCAGTAAAGGGATGTTGCCGCCAGCATGGGAATCGGTTTCCGCTGCCTGGAGCCCCGGGGAAGCCAAGCCGGCGTACAGATTGGTGTTGGCGGCGGAGAAGATTCTGGAGGCCGCTCGGGTTCTTGTAGATGAAATTGCCCGGGGGCGTAGTGACTCCCCACAATGCATTCGCCGAGTTGTATCCGGTGACCTCAGTGACGATGTCCAAGCAGCTAGGCATGTTGCGGCGCAATGTCTCGAACAGAGGAGCGATTATGAACTCCCTCAAGGATGACGCCCTCGATGGTCTACTAATTTAGGAGGAAGTGCGGATTCATGCCGATGATGACGACGTCGAAATAGAGCTTGGGCTTACTCGTATCCGTATTGGGCTCGAGCTCGGGCTCGTCGGGGATGGAGTTGATGTTGGTACTCTCGATCGTGAGACTGTCGAGAGGATCTATATGTACCTGAGCTATGCGCCGCACCCGCGTCTTACCCCATTCATACTGACTCGCTCCTGAGTCGGATGAGTGCTGTGAAGATGTGGAGGGAGCTGCTGATCATGATGCATCTGAACGGGCTGTGACGGAACGTTCGCCAACGTGTTCTTCTTCGCGGACCTCTTCGTGGTCACGTTTATAACCTAGCTAGCGTCGGAGTCTAGGTAATTCCAGAGGAGATCAGAGGCAGCGGTGTGCTTGTTAAGACTATTGCCATGACATAATGATAAAGACGTTCGTGATGATGTTGTATACGTTATGGAGACAAGCGGAGGCTGACATGAAGGCAGTGGTAATTGCTATTTCGTCTTATATGTCTCTCGTGAGTTAGCTCGTCGCTCCAATCACGATTATAGTAATCAATATTCCGACGGTTTGACCAAGAATGTCTACCTGTCTTTGACAAGATAGACCTCCCTCTCCGTTAACACAGTATCCACAGTATCCCCTTCCCCTGGGCGACAACCTCAACCGTGTGCGAGGTTCATGTCATCCTCATCTTCATGGGCATCGGCTATTCGGCCGTGTGTTTGGCCGTCATCACATTGCGTAAGCGAGGAGCGCTCGAGACAGCATGCCCTAGCTTCTCTAAGCATATATATACTTTTTTAAATAAAAAATTCTGCTTAGGCTCCGGGTTCGAGTCCCAGGTATTGCAATTTTTCTACCGTATCTTAGCTTATTCGAGCATATATACTTTTAAAAATAAAAAAGCTTGCATGGGCTCCGGGTTCGAGTCCCGGTTATCGCAATTTCTCTGAACAGCAAAAAATAAAATTTGCGACGCCCGGGACTCGAACCCGGAGCCCAAGCAATTTCTGTCTTTGAATAGGACATGGGAAGCTTGGATTTTACCCTTAAACCAGCATCGCCAACGCTTTAATGGATCGTGTGCGATCCATCCATGTCACTTGAGATGTGGAGAAGTACCCTTATTAGGTACTATAATACACAAAGAATGTGACATGTTACGTCAGAAAACCCCTCCCCCGCTAGAAGAGCAAAGCAGCTATAAAGCACTTGGAGAGTAGGTAACTGCATAAATACAGCGAGTACGCAGTAATTGGCCAATAAGCATCCTATGCGTCTAAACAGAAATGCGAGTTGCTACGGCCGCAGGTATCTAGATCAATCAGCTCATAACCCCACTAGCATCTCCATCAGGAATAATGACCAACATCTCTGTGTGAGCTTCCTAACCAGCACAATCCAATCATAAAATTCACGCCGACGAAACCTACTTACTTAACAAAGCCTCCAGCCAAGCAAAAAAAACTACTGACAACGAACCTAATTCCTAATTATCACCGCACACCAGCCAGCCCAGCATGAGCAGCAGCAAAGGTAGCGACAAGATCGAGAAGATCATCGCGCGACTGCAGCAGCGCATCAGCGAGGGGCAATTTTACGAGGCCCAGCAGCAGACCCGCGTGGTGGCCGCACGATACACCAAGGCCGCTAACTGGACCGCCGCCATCGACATTCTCTACAACGTCGCCCAGTCTCTGTTAAAGGCTGGGCAGGGTGGCAGCGGCGGTGACCTCTGCGTCCTACTCGTCGAGACCTACAAGCAGGCCGAGCTCAAGCCCGACTCCGCCAGCAAGGGTAAACTGCTGACATGCCTGCGTTTGTTCGACAGCGAGGAGCCCACGCGTAAGAAGTATATTGGAGAGATAATAGCGTAGGTTCACGAACTTGTTCTATTCGGGCCCGGATTGCCCTCTAGGTAGGAAGAGCTATGGAATGTGCTAACATAAAAGGCTGCCCACAGATGGTCTGCGAAATTCGGTGACTATCCTGCTGGCGACCCTGAGCTCCACCACGTTGCCGGCTCCCTATACGCAGAAGAGCACGAAGCCTACGATGCCGAGAAACATCTGGTGTTGGGTACTAAGGATTCCGCAGAGGTGCTGGCCCGCATGGAGTATGAGTGGTTCAAGGAGGACGAAGCACATACGGCTGCCCTGTACGCTGGTCGAGCTGTGTTGCCGTATCTGATAACGGCGAACGTCCGAGCTGCCAATACATCCTACCGCATCTTCACTAGCGCACTCAGCGAAGACAGACAAGGTCAGCTTGGTGTCCAAGACGTTAGCAGCAACAGCGCCGATTTGCGTGTTTTCCCAAGTATACCGCTCCTCAATTTCCTCGGCCTGCTATTGCTCGCCATCCAGAGAGGCAGCCCCGATCTCTACAGACAGTTGACAGCCAAATACGCCAGTCATCTGAAAGATCTCGACATGTGGAGCGAGGCGCTAGAGATGATTGCCGAGATGTATTTCGGAATCTCGAAGCCTCGGCAGAGCAACCCTCTGATGGATATGATGAGTGGTTTCTTCGGCGGCGGCGGTGCTCCTGCAGGTGGGAGCTCCAAGAAGCCTGCTGTCAAAGCCCCGACATCGATGCCGGCAGCGGAGGGTCTAGACTAATCGAGTCTTGCCGGGATGAGTGTAGCATAGACAGCCAGCATAGAGAAGATTATGACAAACAGACTCCTCCCTAATCATGTTCAATGCACGCGTGGTTGTTCTTCGGCCTCGTACATCCAATTGTCTTCAGCTAATGCGGCTACCTTTGCCCTCATGCTGGCCTTAAGTGCCTCGAGTACTTCTACTTTCATTATCAGCGGAGACCAGTAACAACAGCCTAGTTTCGATCTACCTTCAGGTTGCGCGGGCATGCGCGTGTGATTGATCTGGTGATGTCGGACAGCCTCTGCTAATTTCTGCCTTTCCCCTAAATGTACATAACATCGTAAGCACATCTTCGAGTCTTCCATATCTTTACAATAGAAAAAAGGTGGCGAAGCGAGAATGCGTACGTTCGTTCTCCTGCACGTCATCCAGCGCGGCCTCGTCGCTGTGGTCGTCAAGCGGTGGCGTAGGCGGGTCCCCGACCTCGAACTCGCCGTTCTTGTCGCGGATAACGATCTCGGAGGAGTCGGACAGCACGTCAATGTCGAGGCGCAACATCTCGGCCGAGTTGGACGACGAAGAAGTTGCTGCTGTGGTTGTATCACCTCCCCCTCCCGTTCCCGTGGTTGTCGTAGGTCGTCGCGTTAGGTGGCTCTGGAATAGGTTGCGTCGCACCCCTGTCGTGCTTGTTGCTGCGCGCGTTATGCGGCTTGTGCCCGGGCGTAGGTTGGCGGGCGGTGCGCGATCGGTCATCGTGTTGTGTCTATCTAGGGAAGGGGATACTAGATGATTGTCGAATGGGTTGAGGCCGATGGCGTTGTGTCCGACAGTTAAGTGAAACTTGTGCACAGGGGAGTATAGATATTGAAGTCGGTAATGATATTAGTTAGTATACGAGGTCAATTGGGGAGAAACACGGTCGTGGTGATGGTTCGGCCGTGAAAGCTGTACTTATTATAGTAGATCGGATGGAAGCTTGTGATTCTGGTTTAGGTAGAGCGGCGCAGTGCGACGGCGCGGGAGCTGGAATGGGTCCCGGGAAGATTGCCGAAGGCCTGCAGGTGTTGTTTTAATGGGACGCTATAGGTACCTAACGCGGGTCCACCCACCCAGCTAGTAAATTCGGGGGTAGGTAGGTATCACCACAGGTGACAGAACACGCCAATACAATGTAATATGCCGTGTAAAGTCTATGCTACTGCATCTACGACATGATACATGTGGCAATACTAGCCAAATCTCACATAACATCTACGGTGGTTTTAGTAAAGTAATAATAAGCTGGAACTGACATATTAATACTTTCGTCACTCAACTGTCGTAGTGGAGTTTGGTGTTCGAAGCTGTCCTCGCGATGATGTCTTGACTGCAAACATCCTCATCTTGCGGTAGTGTTGAATTAGTATAGACTATCTACCTAAGGTACTGCACATAATAAGCCCGAACTGCTATCATTCAAGCACTCTTATGAAAAATTACCAGTGCGCTACAATCTCCTCTAGGGACTGTATACAGGACTCGTTACTCTGTAGGGAAAGTTTGTAGCGTCTTTGTTCGACTTAAAGAAGTCGACAATGCCATACTTATCTAGCTATAGATCAGATAGTCCACCCACGTTCACAGTCAACAAAGCCGTACTAATATTTTTTGTACGCAATTATCGCTTACTATGCTGCTCAAACTCCACCAAAGTAATGAGTGATAATGAACCAAAGAAGAGCATTGACGTACTGAATAACTGATTCATACGAAAATTGGGGGCAGCTGAACAGCGATTTTCTTCCTTCCGATGTACACGTCAGTCTTCATGGGCTTCATATGCCTTCATCACCAGGAAGACAAAGACTAACATCGCTACGAGGGCACCTACAACGAAGCCGCTGCACTAGCGTCACGAGTCAACACGACATAGGTAGGCTACTAGTGGCTATAAGTAAAGAATTAGCTACATACCTAGGAAGACTATCTTGAATTTATCCCGGCCATCCATAAATGTTGACGGGCTCTTACGATGTTTGAAATAATGTAAAAACCATCACGTCTTGGTCTGCTCATTCTCAGACGCCTGGAGACGTAGTAGTATCTTGGGTGAAAGGCACACAAGGTTTCGAGAGAGTGATAGGTCGAAGGAGATGGTATTTGATTGGTCAACCGCGGTTTTACGGGGGCTAGCTGGTCTCGGATGTTCATTGGCCCGCCATTGGGTAGTAGGGATGTACTCAAGTTTGTACCACAGCAGTATATACAATCCAAACAGCTGCAGCATCAACCGGCGATCCCTTAAAGCTTAACTTACCATTGCCAACAGGCTAACATTGCCTGAGTTTCCCTCTATTCTTTATATTTATTCTAGTTACTATTATCTGTGGCAATGGTTGAGCTCTGAAGATGACCTCGCCAACATTCAACATCCAACCGATTGGTCGCTTTACCGGCGAGAGCGAGCCAGTGAAGCGACCCAAGGTACGGCACCCCAGGGCCAGGTTGAACGCCTGTATTCCATGCCTCAATCCTCTACTCTCGCTGAAAGTTTTCGTTTCAATTTCCGACTAACCAATTGAAAGGAAATCGCATGCTTTTCCTACGATGACAAACATGAGTTTCATCTCGACGACTCATCGGTACAGTGGTATTACCCCCCTAAATTAGGAGCCGACTTGTCCAAGGGATTCGACAAGTTCGACAAGCACGATGACTCCGCCGATGAGCATCTCGATAGCCTGCTGAAGACAATCGCAGCTCATGAGCAAGATGAGGGGAAGAAGATTGACGCCAACGTCGTCACGTGGCGCGGCATGATGACCAAGGTGAACAACACTTGTTTTGGAGTTGTGTTTGGTCTGAGGAGTAGTTGATCTGACCGTCTCTCGTAGATAATGGCGGCACCGTTCGAGGACCGAGATGGGTATGTTAAGATAACCGTCAACGATGACAAAGGCGCAAGTCTGACTATTCCGTTCATGCTAGCTTCGAAATGAACGCAACTCTATATCAAGTATGGAAATTTACTGTTGATGCTTAGAGATACCTCCACTAACCGATTCAAGGATTGCATGTATGAATCGGCATCTCGTAATGTCAATCGAGGTCGGGACGATCTGACAACGGCGCAGCTTCATCGAGGAAAACCATGAGTATAAGCAAGCTCAGAAGGAACAGCAAAACAAACAGCAACAGGGCCGACGAGGCCAATTTCCACCCGACGTTATGACATATTGGGGTAAAACTAAGGATAGCCCCCTTGTCTCTCAGTAAGGCTTACTAGGAATGCAGGCTACAAATTCGAGGTACTTTCTTGTCTGCCACAGCCCTGGGGTGAAGTAAGCCGCGAGTTTATCGAAACTCGCGGCGAGCACATTGTCAGCAATAAAGCGCAATACTGCTCTGTGGTGCGGACAGGTATGGGCAAGACGGTCCTATGCCTCGGCGGCGAAGTTGACGCGAGTAAGTCCTTCCCCCAAGCTTTACACGGGCCCAGCCACGCCCACAGATACGGACACTAAACTCTGCGGTGCATCAAGTCTGGGACTCCAAGCCCACACAGAAGGGGGCACCGATCAATTGGATCGAGCTGAAGACGAGTGTGGAGATCCGCGACGAAAGGGGCATGCACAACTTTGAGCGCAAGCTCATGAAGTTCTGGATCCAGTCCTTTCTCCTCGGCGTGCCTAAGATCATCGTCGGCTTCCGCTCGCAGAACGGTATCCTCACCAAGATCGAGGAGATACAGACAGCCTCCATTCCGGAGACGGCGGCGAAGCGAGGCGTGCGGAGCTGGAATGCCAACACGTGTATCAATTTCGCGAGTGCATTTCTCGACTGTGAGTCCCCTAGTACACATTCATATCTAACTATATTGAGAGGCTGATTCGGAAATAGGGTTGAGGAACACAATCAATGATGAAGGAGTTTGGCGGATCAGGAGGCGATCGGGCTCATTGACCATCGAGGTTTTCCAGGTCGAAGAAGTTGGGCACGGTAGCATCCTGACAGATGAATTTATCAACTGGCGGATAAAACTTAGTCTAGACAGCAGTAGCGGCACGTAATTAGCTCTCGGCGCTGGTCTGTAAAGATCATCAAATTGTTATATGCCCTTTTAACTACCTAAGCTCTGAAAACGCCCATGCGGCAGTCTATAGATACCCCCCATTAACCAGTCTTGCTCTATCTCTTTCTATTGGTGCTAAAACGATCATTCTTACAATCACGCTCTCAGATCGACTTGCATCTTTCGTCGTATAGGTTCGAAATCACCTGCGCTCGTTGCTGTACTGTAAGTTACCTTGCCGTTCGCTTTAGTCTCTATGCTGCTGTGGTCTATCTCAAAGGCCATGTGATTGAGGAAATTAGAGACCTGTTCGCGAAACCCAGTTAGTAATGACCGCGATGTTTCAACAAATTCTTGGCCGTCAGTGCCCAATACTTACAGGCTTTCCATGCCATCTCCCACCGCCCACCTCAAACCAGCCGAGATGTCCGCCCAACGAGGTCGTGCAGAGCACCGTATACGGGTTCTTCGCTGCCTCGGCGTATGGAAGTCCCATCTTGACAGAGATGGGGTCATCCTCGGCGTTGAGCGCCAGTAGGGGAATTCGCACCGCTAGGAGCGAGTCGACGCTCGACGCGTCCCGGTAGTAGGCGTCCTCTGTCGGGTAACCCCATGTCGGACATTGATACGCTCTGTCAAACTCGTATAGGTACTTCACTTTCATGATCTCCGATAGGTCTACTTCAGAATACTTTTCGATCTCCTCCTTATTATTGTTTGCGAGAGTTCGGAGAGATGCTGGATGCGTATTAGAGGAGTAAATAGCAAAGGAGTTCGTAAGTATAGAAGGGTATAACTACTTACTGCCGAGGGTCCGTAGGTATATTTCGTGGCCGATCCATGTGCTTTTCAGTGTCTTATTGCCAATTTCCAGATTCCAAGGGTTGGCGCAGACCACGGCCGCTTTAAACTGGCAATCTGCACCTTCTTCACCAATGTACTAGTCAAGAGTTAGAGCTTCGCTCGAAGGCTAAATACGGCAAATTGAAAGTGGAAGTACTGACGTTAGTCAGGATGCAAGAACCTAGGGAGAAGCCGAGACCGAATAGCGGACGGTTCGGGTACGTCTTCCGTAGCCACTTCACCACCTATTCGAGAATGTAAGTCCATTTTCATGTTTAAATGGGCGCGATTCATAACAGACCTGTCTCGTATCCCAGGTCGCACGGGCATTGTAAAATAACCCGGTTGTAATCTTGCTCTTGGCACAACCCCGCGAGTTGACGACACAGATCTCCCATTTACCAGCCTCGACCAGCGGCGCGATGGCGTGCCTTAGATAGACCTCATGCGAGCCTCCAGTCAGGCCATGCAGAACGACAAGCATGGGGCGGGAGTCATCCGAGCCCATGTCAGCAAGCTCCTCTTTGCTGAAGTACGTAGTTCGGTGCGGCAGGGAGTCATCGGAGTCGGCGGAAGGCTCCGTCACAAAGTCAACGGCAAAGCTGCCGTTGAACTGGGCGCGGTCGGCCTCGAAGACGCGCCTCTTATAGTAGATGGGCGGGCCGTGTGTCTTGGTTGCCGTCCATACCGTCTGCAGGTGCCCGTTGAAGAGCAGTGGGTTCAGATGGCACGGCGGTACCGTATCCCGGCATATCTGTAGGAGGCTCGTCGCCTTGCCGTCTTTTTCCTTCAGCGCTAGGGACTTCGGCGTTGTTATGAAGTCGATCTTAGCCCGCCCGAACCACTCCATCTTGACCGCCAGATAAACCGCTGAGATCTCAACGCTCCTACGAAGCTACCCTGTAGGCTTGTGTGCACAGATAGCCTTCTATCTGCAAGAACAAGCGTTCTGTATGAAACTAGTATGATGAAAGGGAAAAGTTTTGAAGAAATATATCTCAAAATTTTGTACTTGCTATACCTACTTGAAGAAGACGTCTATACAACTGGCTGGCTTACACGGTAAGATGATTGGTGCGGCCCCACTTGCCACTTGCCTTTGCCTCGGCCTCGGCCTTGTGAACATCGTACCTGTCTAGTGTAGAATAAATGATAAATTTAAAGCAGATCAAATAGCACGCCATGTTATTTATAGAGCAGTTAAAATTTCAAGGATTGGCCACCTATTATAAATGACACTTCTACCTTATCTCCTTACCAAGAACACATGATTGTCTATGCCTTGCAGTAGATTTACAACAGACGTCCAAATTTGGAAAGACTTGATGAAGCTGGCTGTTATTCAAAGACTTAAAGTTCAACTAGAATATATCACGAAGGCTAGTCCCTTTTCGGTAACTTCTCGTTGACAAGGCCAGTAGCATCACATGACTCCGGCGTTCCTTCGAGGCCTTCTACACTACCTAGTACCTAGTTAGGAACTTTGAGCGCGGCGCGACTTGATCCACTCTTACAAGGCCAAGTGACCTACTGCGTACCTAACTTTATCACTTATGAACCTAATCCTAGATCGACCCTGGGCCAGTGGACCGTCACTGCAAGAAAACCGACGACACCGCTCAACACTCCCTATACTTTTGCGTGTGCGCGTGCGCGTGTGCAACAACAAGGAGCAAACAACGAGAATTTCACGGGCGGTGGATCGAAGAAGGAGAGAGTAAAGAGATGGTATGTAGATGGTATAGATGGCGCTGAAAGAGGTGGAATTATGACCTACCCGGGCCCCCTTCCCCATGGCCAACAGCTGGGCTTCGACAACCAGCAGAATCACCACCAGTATACTGCTGAATCGCTCAACACCTGGCCGCGTACCAATAGTACGCAGCAGCAACAGCAGCAGTTCCAGCCGCAGCCGCAGCCGCAGCCGCATTCACAGCCGCAGTACCCAAATAACGTCACCTTTGCGCCCGCCGCCGTCTACTCTCATCCGGCTTCACAGCAGCAACAACAACAGCAACTACACCAAAACCATGACCAGAACCAAGTACCGCATCACGGGTTCCCGCACACGCAGCCGCAAGCGCACTCACAGCGGCATCATCAACACCTACCGCCACTGCAACATCAACAGCAACAACTACAGCAGCAGCAGCAGCAGCAGCATTCGAATTATCAGTTCCATGGCTACGACCCCTCCTTCGATCAGAGGCCCTATGCCCAACCCTCGCCGCAAAACGGTATGCACTCACCCGCTCAGATGATGCAGTCGATCCAACAGCCCGTTCAACCGTCAAACCACTATGTCCAACAACAACCGCAACAACAGCAACAACCACAAACACAACAGCCACAACGGATGGATTGGCAACACATGCCACCCCCGGTCTCCGTTTCCTCACCCTCGCCCTCGCCCTCGCCCTCTTACCAAACCGTTCAACCTCAGTCTCAATACCAAACCCAACACCAACAGCAACACCAACAACAACATCACATGCCACAACACGTAAACTCGCCCATTACCGCCCATTCGCCGCAACTCCAGCATCAACATGTCAACTCACCAATCATGGCTCATTCGCCGCATGTCCAGCCTCATACTATATCGAACAGTCAGCACAGGATATCCAGTGCGAGTGCCAGCGCCCGCATCGAACATGCCGCCAGAGTATCCGCGAGCCCACGCCTAACTTCCCAGACTTTCACAAGAAGCCCAAGTGTGAGCTCTACAAGATCGCCCGCTCCAACCCCCGCCCTTATCCCACATCACCAAGACACGGCCTCGCTGTTGATTTGTCTGGCTGAAGAGTTCTTTACCAAGGCACGGAGAGTAGTCAGAGATGTTGCAGCTACACTTGCTGAGCAGAGTGTTCATGACTATCAAAAGATGATTGCGACAGGATTAGGTTGTCTCGAAGTTGCCATTGGTAGTAATAAGTTGGCCCCGCGTTTGGAAGCCCTTGCCCGACTGCGGTATGCCAGTATTCTGTGCGTCGAGACCAACAACGTCATGGAAGCCGAGACAGCATTGACAAAAGGGATTACTCTTTGTGAGAGGGTATGTGATTCTGCCCATAGTCTGCTACAACACACGTAGACTCATAACATATACCACAGAACCGATTCAACGATCTCAAATACTGCATGCATTTTCTGCAGATCCAATTACTTTTCTCCCAGCACAAAGGCAAGGCGGCCCTAATCGCTTTAGATGCGCGAATTCGGGATGCTGAGGTGTAAGTTCCCTCATCCCAGTCATGGGCAAACCGCAACATCTGACAACCCTAATAGTGTAAAACATACGCACTGGGTATACGCATTCCGCTTCCTAAAAACATCTTTCTATTTACAATCCCACCACCCAACCGAGGCCCACGCCTTAGAGAATCTGAAAGCAATCACATTATTAGCTAGTCAAAGGGGCGACCGCCCCATCTTCGCCGTCGCCTCTTTACTCGAAGCTCTAAGTCATCTCAGAGCGATGAAGGATGACGCCATTGTGCGTATACAGGCTTGTATTGCCCAGGCCTCCAAGTACCAGCTAGAAGACTCTATGTCCATCATGCAATTAGATGTGCTGCAGCTTGTCTTGGATCTCGCCTGCAGTCTACAGCAAAAGTCGCCTCAGATGATCTCACAGAAGTTGAAGGCTTTGCAGGATAAGATGGATACCTCTATCCAGAATACGAGCTGGGGTTTTCAGGAGAGACAACTCCTGCTCCCAATCCATAAGCAATCTAGCAACCATCAGATCATCAGCCCCGACACTTCGAGTATAATACAGCCGGGTCAGGCTGGTGGCACCTATGACTACCTCGTCATGTCGTTTTGGAGTAAGCTAGAGGCGTTTACAACTACGTAGGAAACCCCGCCTGGATTCTCGACATTGTCACTAATTCAGATAGCAG
This sequence comes from Xylariaceae sp. AK1471, assembly GCA_023159215.1. Classification (NCBI taxonomy): domain Eukaryota; kingdom Fungi; phylum Ascomycota; class Sordariomycetes; order Xylariales; family Xylariaceae; species Xylariaceae sp. AK1471. Next base: position 373,968 of record JAJKLI010000009.1, on the reverse strand, counting down.
ATACATATACAGTGGTCTTGCTCTCTTGTACCAACAACCTCGGAATGATAAAAAGATGTTCTCTCTTTGGGAAGAAGCTTTGACTACATTACGAAAGAGTAAGTGGTTACTTTGGAATTCTCAACTCATGTTCTAACCCTCGCTATAGACCGTACTAGAATCAGAGGTTGGGCGCATTGCCTAGAGGATGCAGTCCAGCACGTGGACTGGGAAAGGGAGACGACGTGTTACCTACATATTTTACGTGGTCTGCATCTAGCCACCTCGACGAAGTGGGATGAGGTGAAATACTGTGTAACACAATTGGAAGCTATGGTAGCACCTACATCCGGGAGCACGGTGGCCCTCTATTCCATGTACCTTGCGGGCGTCTACCACCAAGGAACTGGAAACCTCGACGCTGCTATCAAAGTCTACAGCCATCCGAGTTTCAGTCTCAATGTGAACGAGACGCGAGGGGGGCATCGCAAGCCGGCCGAATTTGAGGTGGCCTTATTAGCAGCCTTCAACTTGATATGGATCATGCAGCATCCGCACCATCGGGATGACCAACGCACGCAGGAACTGCTTGAGCAGATACGTCTGCTTTGTACAGATCATTCTAATATGGAGATCCGTACAGCGTATAACCTCGTCATGGCAGCTATCGAGACGAATCCTCCGGTCCCGATGACCGCGGTTAAGACGCACATCTCAACGGCATTGACCAACGCTAAGAACTTGGCCGATGTCCATGCAATGTCCATCGCTCTCAATCTTATGCGAGCCAAGCTCTTCGAGAACATCGTTGGCGACCAGGCGCTGAAAAGCGCGAAGGCAGCCTCGACTCAGGCTAGGAAAAGTGGTAATACATTGTGGATGAGCGTAGCGCATGGTATGCTCTCGCAGAGCTATGAGGTCCAAGGTGCAATTCTCGAGGCGCAGAAGGCGTGGCAAGACGCGACTCATTTTGCTAACCAGGCCTTGAAGACGACCAGCAAATAGTCTGGTGGAAGACGCAACTATTGTCACGATCGTGGCTTGTCATATCAGCGTTATGACCAAGGCTGTGACGTCATGTACTATATAAAAGGGTCTGTTGTTTTGTACGGGTGGGAACGGTCTATCAATCAGACACATGCATGGCAAAATGGGCGTTTTGAGGAATTACTGGCGAAGAGGAAACATGTTTGTCCTAATGGTTCAGAGCGGTCATGGTATACCCTTTTCTTCTTGTTGTTGTCGTCGTCGTCGTTAAGAGCTACACTTGGGGATTCACACACAGTCAGGGTTGATTTAATCACATCAAGTTCATAGTTCGCTGAAGCAGCTCTGATGGTTTACAACAGCTTGTAGTGCGCATGTAACCCAAAAGACACTTCTCAGGGATTTTGGGCAATGGAATATTCAAGGTATATCAGTTCCTCTACAACTTCATTGCCTCGCGTTAGAGTCAACGTGGTCTATAGACCGAGCGAGCGTTTCCTAGCCTACCTCACGCATAAGCTACTGGTTTTAACATATGGACGAGCCGTGGGAGTCGTGGTCATGAGACGAACTTGGGTTACACTTGGTTCCTGTTACACATGTACTCGTAGCTGTCCCTCAACTGGCATACGCGAGGATAGGAAGATAAATGTTATGTACTGGTTATGATTTATCATGCAACGCTCTTCGTGTTATCTGAGTCCTATGGCTCTGGTAGGTAGATTGTCGGTGAGAGCCGGGACTTCCGGGTGAGCGTTGCTGCAGGTTGGTGCAGGGTCTGCTATTGTGTTTGGCTGTTGATAGGGCTTCATAGCTAGGGTTGTAGATATTTATTGCATGGGCTTATATATTGGAAACAGACCTTGGTTTTTGATAGTAGCTATCGAGGGAGGGGTGAATGTCTAGATGAAATGTCTTCTCCGTGCTTCTGGTATATGCTATACGATAGTGTCCTCGCTAGATATGCAACTTCCATCTCCTAGTTCCATATTCCCTCGAAGGTTTTTTGGTGAATGAAGAAAGGATTGATTCTGTAGCTCATAGTCTGACTACTTACATACCTGTAACTACTCCGTCTATCCCATCCCAGCGAAAGCCAACAGCCATACAGCCATATATCATCAGGATTCTGTGGCTGCATATACCTATACTTCGCCGTAATGTGGCATGCATATAAACTCAGTTTAAACCATCCTATCGCGGAGCTTTTCTGCCTTGCCTGCCTATCTATCATACCTACAAAGTAACCGGCGGCAATGGGGCAAGGTTTAGTCCTGCCTAGGCTATAAAAGTGTCGATTTTGGTTTGTTCTTCGTCCTGTGCTTGCAGAAGCGAGGCGACGAGAATGACTTTCCTCGCCTCGCATATGCAGCTTCAATATTAGGTAGGCATGCAGACGTTGTCACGGCACAAAACGTGTTTTGGTGGAAGCAAGCATCTACCTTTGTGCCACCCTATGTAGGGGTAGGAGGAGGGTGGATGGATGAAGGATCAACTGTGCGTTGTGCCGGTGCCGGGATCCGTTGCCGGCGCCTCAACTGATGCACCTGCTGGCTTTCCTTGTATCAGTCCGTGCCGTCTTGAGGTCCTACTCGTGGCCTAGGGCTAGGAAGGTAGGTAGTGTAGGTAGATGTGCTTATACTATAGCTAGGTGTCACTATACTATACAGACAGCCAACAGCCGCTTTGCTGGTGCAACCATACTCTATACTCTACCCTAATACACTACTCTATATAGAGCTTCCCTCTTAACCTAGATCTGTAAGCTCACTTACTACCGGTATGAACTACACTCTCACCTACGACCAAACCAGAACTAGAACTATATGTGTAGTATACCTAGTAAAAGAGGGTCTTGGATTCCGTGTAACTCCGTAGGCAACCAGTGTGGCTTGCCTGTGCCTTGGAACAGTGCTATCAGCTAATATGCACGAGCATTTCAGGGGGAAGGAAGGCGCGTGTGTGGTTTGCCTAGCGAGGACTATCTTCTTCCTCTGCTTCGGCTCCTCATTCATCCTCCGGCAAATGGGGAGAATGGTGTACTTTAACAAGGTCGAATGATTATTGGCTAGCGAGATTGGCATCCCGGTTTGAGAAACAACAACAGCATCGATGAAAGGTTCGAGGCTGCGGTAAGCGAGCAAGCAAAAGCTAGCTCTAAACCTAGGTTTGTAGGCTGGTTTGTAGGTAGACTAGAGGTAAGAGGTTAAACATGATCACCATCTGATAATGATAATAGGCCATCGTAATGAAAATGATGCGAGACTGTACCACAATGGAATACCTAGATAAGACTTACGGCATGACCTCGAGGGAATGAGATCCAATGACCCTCAAACCCTTTTCTACACTGGAGTCACGAAGGATTCGATTGATGACTGCTCATGTATGCATTCCCTACCTTGCCGGTAGTGCTGATGCCTTGCAACAGATGACCGAACCACGTGTAAAATCATAAGGAGCTGAAGGCTGTGACTGCCGCCGCTATCACACTTTGTCTGTCACACCTGTGTACCGTAACAGAATCCTACGAAGCACAAGCATTTCGTGACCCTGCAAGTTTGGTCGGTTGCAAGGTTGGACACAGACCAGGTTACAGTCGCACCAAAGCCACTTGCATTCATCCATATAGCACTCGGTAACATATGGTAGAATTACCTATCTCGATCGGGACAATAATTATTCCTTCAATCGGCGATGGGCCGGGAAGTATTAAAAACCACGGCTCTTTTGAACAATTGAAAGTCCCAGTGCCAGGGGCCCTTTTCGCCATTCCTCCCCTGATGCCTGGACTGTTTTGCGTTTGAATGAAGGGGGGACGCTTGTCGGGATTGCTTCCCCCCTGCTAGGAGGTCTTATAGAATACCCAGTAATGCCTGCTGGTTTCTATTTCTTGGGTTAATAACTTACACTAATATAACACTAGATCTGCCGCTTATTAGATTGTTATGGTTCCCCGATCTAACGGTCAATCTTACAGCGCGGACTTGTACACATTCGGCCGAGTACTATAAAGAATGCTTGGCTCAAACTAAGAATAGATGTTGAGCCTGACTTTCGGATCGACTGAGGCCGATACGCTCGGTATTATTCCGCACATATAGGTAACCCTCCACCTAGGTATGTATATGTGAATCAGCGGTGGAATCACGCACACAATCAAGCAAGCAACAACAGCAACAACAACAGCAACAACAACAAGCAATAACATGATCACACAGCATGCTTTCTCATCCCTTGGGGGCTTGGTTGAGCGAGCGGACGGGTCCCTCCTATGTAAAATGCCATATCAGAGAGTCAAGCAGAAAGCGGAAGACGCCGATGCTAGGTTCGTGATGCTGCTAACGATAATAGGTAATGTTCGGCAGCCATATTGTAAATAGTGAAACCTGCAATAGGCCTTATCCAGGTAGATGACGATTGTAATAATACTTAGATTCGATCACCGACGTGTGTGTTCAGCGGCAGTGCCCGAATGAGCCATCCCGTCTGGGATATATTGTGGCCAATGCTTTGAGAAGTCGATAGATCATAGCTGTAGATCATCTCCAATGCCTACTTGTATAGGCACGGGTCGGCATGGTTGACGATCCCGACCATCTCGTTCCGCTGCCGTATACTATACAAGGCGGGCGATGGTTAGCTCATCTGAAGAGTTGTAACAAGCATGGAAAAGAGCGGCGGTAGTCAATGAACTGACCAATGACGGCATGCCCGACCATACGCCTTGCGACCAACCAGGTTTAAACTGACGAAGCCACGCGGCGAGTGGGCTAATTTATATGTGATGATAAGATTACCAGGGCACGCCAAACCCTTGAAAGAACAATAAGCTATGTTCAAGCTTTAGTAACATCGTCATCCATCGAATCCTAGTGTAAGAGCTTGATGATTTTGGGAAGGTAAGTTGACAAGCGGCTGGGCCGATCTCTCGGGTTAGACCCGGTGTTAACATTATTGGTGACAGAGAAAGTTGCGAAACCGTTTGCAATACGGTCATTAGATTGCCGTCTCTATTCCCCGTAACAGTATCTGGAAGTCAACGGAACCAACAGATATCAACAATCTTGAGAACACGACCGGTTTAGGTAGCTGCAAGAGAGTTGGCTCGCGTCCACGCCTTCGGCATACATGCAGCGCTACTGCCAGGTCTTGCAATCTTATTCCAGTTGATTAGCGTGACCCGGGCTTGATGCAGAATACGTACGTGATGAGTTCTCATCAACGCCAGCTTTGGACCTGTCGTTTTACCCGATGTAGCATGTCTTGGGCAGGTTGCAGTCCGTCACCTCGCTCACCGAAAAGGGCCAATACCAGCTTTGAGAGCGGTGCCAAGTGCCAGCGAAGAGAGGTTATGCCAAGTCATGCTTCACTCTTGTGCCAGCGGTGAGGTGTGAGTACTGCTGTATGCTGTATGCTGTAGATAGGTTCAAAACTCAGAGGCGGATATTACGGATATTACCACTATGCTTATTCATTGTTTGTTTGAAATACTGGTGAACAGCCTCTGTTTGGAAGATACGCTCGTTACGACTGGCGAGAACCAACGAACCCTTCGAGCGCCGGATCTTGTCAATATTCATAAGGCCACACACACTTATAGGTGCATCCCTGAATTAATGTTAGCTTCACACTAAGAAGCGACCTGCGAGCGTATGGATACGTACACGGCTACATAATGCTGTTATATGTTTCACTTTTAATTATCCTTCAATAACGCATTGATTAGCATTAATAAGCGGGCGTAATAACAGAAAAAAGGAGTTGTCGTATAAATTCCAAGGAACAAAATAGGTAGGTATGCCTAAGATAGTGTAGTAAAATGCAATAGCACGGACTAGGGTTATAATAACACCGTGTGTTCGGCAGAAAGCGTGGATGACATAAAACTCACGTTAAATACAGTAATATACGTACTATACGTATTATATCTCTTTAGTTATTATAAATACTTATATTTTATTAGTGTTGTAATTATAGACTAATTAATTTTTATTCCTTAAAAAATAATTATGAGTTTTATATTATGAATTCATTAAGTTTATATTGATATACAAAATTAAACTAAAATTACTTGTTTTCTAATAAAGCGTCTTAAGTTATATATGTATCGAAAGATCCCTTAAACTGAAAAGAAAAGTACTGTTCGGAAAATACAGAATAAAACGAAATACAATACGCGAGTTTAATACGAACTACAACTCTAGCACGGACCACAAACTAACGTTATTTCAGGAATGCACCTGTACAGCTCTTACACGTGCCGAGCTGACATCCCAGTCTTATGACGGGTCAGTTATGCCGCCGTATGTTGGCGTAGTGTAGAGTATCAAGGTAATAGTGTAAGTTTCATGCTCGAATGGTAATAGTCCTTTGGCCCGGCATGTCTCTCCTTTGAGACTACTGGGCTGCCATGCAGCTGTAACGTTCGAGGTAATACGTGCCGTATAGCTGCTTACTGCCGTCTCAAACTGATGCCTGCTACAGCCTGAGTAAGATCAGATGATTTTGGCTCAATCAAGCAAACAGGTCGTCCTCCTGCAGGGCCAGGGTTTCAGCTGCAGAGCCCTGTCAATCCCGTAAAGAACAGTGCCCCCCGTGTTCTGCCTGTGGTCCGTGGATAGCGGTAGTGTGAGCCGGCAGAAGCCTGGTCTGGAACGCCAGCTGCACGATGAAATTGCGTCGGTAGTGCTCCTGCGGTAGGATCGAATCAGGATACGCTCGGGGGAAAGGGGCCTGCTAAAACAGCATAGAGGCCTCGACTCCCATAACAGTCTTTAATAGACCATGAGACTCTGTAAAAGCTTATTGTTCTACGGGGGAGCGATGCCGGTGTAAAACCAGAGTAATACTAATAACCAGGAATTCTCACAGTGCTATGTCGGGACTCGTGACTCGTGACAGACCTGTCAAACCCGCTTCACCAGAAGATGATACGTTCTTAGATAATAATGCCCTGCAGGATCGAGGCAGCACGAGAATAATTACCCGAGTCGAAGCCGTCCGTTGGCCTCGCATCGAGCTGTGCTGCTTTTGGGCTTGACTGCCGACCGAACCACGCTACATCCCTGTCTGACACGAGGTAAGAATCCTGCGAAGACCCAGGACAGGTTCCCCTGCTTGTGAGGTACCAGTACACGTGATGCACAATAGGCCAAGTCTCACTATACTAGTAAGTTGCAGCACTACTGTAATAACAGCTTCAACACTGGCATCTCAAGGACATCTGAAGGGCATTCATCGCCTTTAAGCTTCAGGAACAACCTACAAGATCGCTATGGCATTTCCCGCGGTACATAGCTCTCAGGCTAGTGGAGAGTTGCCGATCATGGCCAACTATAATCACATCAGCCGAAGAAGATCAGCATGCACTGTAAGTAGCTTGCAGACATTACGGGCTCGGGCCGATGACCATCTGCGTATGTACTTGACCTGCCTGGAGTCATAGCTCGTGGGCGTTGTACTGCTGTCCTTGGTGATCAGTCATTCACCGATATTATCACTTAGGCCGTTTCTGTTGTTTATCATAAAGTTGCTGATCGAAGTCGGTGAGATGCCTATTGCCTTTTGACGCCTAGCGCGCATCGTGTAGGGACTAATTATAGAGACTTATGAGAGGGATCTGTCCCCCCCCTCTCCCTGTCACTGCTATAATACGGTTTTTAACGAGTTGCAACTTCTAAAGGGACTTTCCGCTGCATACGGGACGCTCCGCGAGGACGATCATGAGCCTGTTAATTTCTGAGCATGTCGTCATCAAATAAACTGTAATAAGTTGATAGCGTGTATACTGTGGGGTCGTCGAAAGTCCGTAAAGGAATACATGTAGGTAGCTGTACATACTCATATATTCTTCACCCACTTTTGCTGTTACTAGTGGAGCGGCCCAGTTCTATAGGTGGTATCTCACCTTACGCACTGCCTGTGTCATTAGCAATGTCGTTAGCAATATCGACGGGTGATTTCGATATGGCAGAGATTGGCCAATCTTCTTTCATTTCCTAGGAAAACACTGTGGCTGGTACAGTAGCCCGATTGTCGCGTGGCAGTTTATCACCTGTACCACCTCTTGTTGGCTCAGGGGGTCCTCGACTACACAGAGTAGAGGCTCATGACATGATGGCAGGATGAACTACCGTGTGGAAGGATGGTATCATTTACCGACATGACCTGGTTGGAATGAACCGGGGCTATGCTCACCACGTATCTTGTATCACAGCTTCATCATCAATCACCAATAAACGCCGCATAAGCGCTCGGAGTATGGTACCGGTGCTGTGGCAGATTTGAGAATATGTGGCACAAATGATGAGGGCTAGCAGTGTCAGCGTCGGAAAAATAGCCAAATCAGGAAGTAAGCTAGGTTAACTTGCTTGTCTACTGCTGACGCCCCTCACATGAGCAAAAAGAACAGCGGGCTGTAATGAAGAATACTTCTAGAAGCTCGAATAGAAGCTACAGTAGGAGTAATCCTTGCTTGTGTGAAGTGAGGGCGGATTGGGTTCCACTGCATCTGCAATCTGCAACAAGATCAATTAACGGTGAGCAAGCATACCTTCGCATCACTCAATGGGCGATAGATAACCTTGCCAACATTTGCTTCTGCCACGCCACTCGGCCATTGAACGCAAACATTCCTTTGTTAGGTAATACGCCATCTCCGGTAACCGATAAAGACCCTTCCGCACTAGATTAGCAAAGACTACTAGTGTGCCAACTATCTTGGTCTCGACAATACCGGTACTAAAGGTAGCGAGAACTAGGAAAGGAGGAGGAGCCCGAGGAGCCGTCTTAACTCTCGCATGCAGTACCTGACGGAGTATGCCCACTATTCCCATACTTGTGGAAAAGGGAATAGTGGTTTATTTGCAAAGCCTCCGGGGCACCACGTAGCGAAGCGAGGGTGCCGTGGACGAAGTAAGTTAGGTACACGCAAAAGTCCCGCATGGGGTGTGCATGGCGCCTAGCGTTCGGCACAAGTCCAGTTGCAGGAGCTGAAGACTCAAAGCGAATCACAACGAATCATCAGCCACAGCAGTGGAACCGCCCCCATTCGATATGGCAAACCGGTGTAACAATAGGAGTCCCACGTAGGTACATCGTTTAGTCTAGATGCTCTCGCGTGTGACGGCGTTTTTTTCTCTTCTCTGACCGACCTTGTTCAATTTGAAGTAAGAGGTGTAAGAATGTAATGCCAGTATGTAGTCTCAGATGTTACAGAACGTATTATAGTAGAGCGCGTTTATACAGACGGCTTTCGGAAACGAAGATAGGAGAGAGCTTTGATCACGATCTCACATCTTACAGTATTACAGTAGTCTCGTTGCTATAGATCTGCCATACAGTATATACTATACATACTTTATCTTGATCGGCGAAAGATATTGCGGGGGAGCAAGCTCTCTTGTCGAACAAGGAACTAGTCTCCTCGGCATAGATTTTTCTGACGTCAATAAACGATCTCTTGATATTTACTTACATAGGTAATCCTTACTTCGAGCGAGCCGCCAACTCTACAATAAACTGCTACTGCAGCACTATTACCGGCGCGGGTAACATGCTGACGAGTATGCTATACTATAGTACATATCTCAACAAGGATGCTAATCCGCAAAGTCGCAATATAGTCACAACCTGCATTCCTTTGCAATGTGGTTAGACCACAGGCAGGTGTGTGCGATGAGACACCAGATATCTTTCCTCCTCCGAGTCTCACAGCATGTGGTATGTGTGACCAGAAATCAGTAAGGATTGTTGGTATAACATGAAAAGCGCAGCGTATCATTTGCTTGGCAAGTATACGCTTGTGCAACTTTGGCCGATCAGCCTCCTGAATCCTACCAACCGTGAGACTCTTGATCCCTTGTCAACTTGATTATGGTGCCGGACTCTTCGTTGAGCCCGCTTGGTAGCATTCTAACAAGTTAGATGTGTTCGTATTAAAAGAGGAGCATCGAACGAAAAGAGTAACTATTTTCCGAAGTCAGTCAAAATGCCTTGTGGGTGGTATTTACTCCCTGGCTCCTGAATGTTGAGCCCGCCTACTCGTACAGTAATCAGAAGCCACTGATAAGTTTGCTTCCGCCACAAAGCACGGAAATACTTCCGTACGTAAAAGCGCAATTGCATCGGGGAATGCCGAGTCGTTGGTACCATGATCGTCCCGGTAGGTAGGTATACCATCCTGTCTTATTAGATAGTTTCTGGACAGTGGATGCCGACTCCCCACACTGATTCTGGGTAGGCACAAACGCTAGATCGAATCTACTATCTAAATGACGCCTTTCGTCTAGCGGGTTTATGCAGAGAACGCTTACACACGAATCAAAGCTCCGACGAAAGACTCAATGGTGATCTAGTAGATGATGGCTCCTGAACAAGTAACTGACTCGTGCCAATTAGAATCTTGGGCGCCAATGCCTCTCTAGTCCAATAAGCCTCCCCCATCTCTGCTCCGGACTGCTCGTTCATTAGGTCAAACCTTGAGGTCGCAGCTTGTGCCGAGACGGCATCACGAGCCGAGCCCAGAATATAAGCGAATGCGTCTTTCCAACCCCATGGAATGATGCACTGGTAGTTTCAGGCAAAGTCAGACTTCCCAGGCCCTCTAGAAGCAGAAGAAGCATGTTCTCTGTGCCGAACTGGCCCCCCGAAACTCTCATATAATACTATAACTGCTTGAACGGCGTTCGCCAAAAAGTTCTTTTGTCAAGCGCTACATTTTTGGATCTGTTGCATGTTTCAAAAATGCCTCATCGATCTACCTTCAGATATATCGTCATCGGCCGACCTTCACAAGTTCTGCCGATACACCCTGACGTGATCTACGCGGTAATGCTGGTTAACTTCAGCCCTCCAAGCCACAGAGATTTAGGGCCTATGGGAGCCAACAAGGAGGCGCCTGAATGGTGAACGCCCACATCCAACAACACTCTCTGCAGCAAATATTGCATGGGCTAGGGGGCCTATGAGTGGTTGCCCAGCTTCTCGACTGTTTCTCAATTTATCCAGCCATTCCTTACTAGGCGACAATTAGCGAGCCTGCCAAACAATGAGTCCGAGGACCGTGGGAATCTGCTCAGGACCCTGACATTACGTCCTTTTTTCCCCCTTCTGCACTACAATACTCGACGTCCCGCTTAAGAGTTTAATAAGGTACCGGTAGCTACGAAAGTACGGTAAATCGCTGAGGAACGAAACCAATATTCGCACTCTCGCTTGATGGTGGCGAAGACTAACGATTCAGCGTCGCTGCGAAAGGTCTAGGCTGGCTTAGACTCAGGACCCACGAGTTAATACCGTAAGACGCTCGCTTGCGAAGGAGTAATAAATTTCCAACCTGTTTGGGTAATCCGTCGGGCCGTTGGAATCAGTGTCAATAGCTAGGTATGAGCTGGGCCATGCTCCCACGCTCGATATTATAGTGTAAAGTTCGAATAATTCTTTCTGGAGACAACAACTCCTTTTGGCCTTGAAAACCAGACTATGTTGCATGACCACCGTACACTATACGCACCTGTCCCGAGTGCAAAAGGTCCCATGCAGTTGCATACTTCTTTTACACTTGGCCTCGGACCAAGGATGCCGCTAGCAGGGATCTTCACGAGTGCCGCAGACGTGCGGCCAACAGCTCAAATATGGCTCTGCTGACTCCGCGTCTTGGGTCTTGGCCGGGAGTGTTCAACCGACTACGCCAGTGTACCCGGGGGACTGGTATTGCACTAAGCACGACGTGCCGGCGCACGCGCTTCTTATTAGCCGTCATATAGCCTGGGTGAAACCCTACCTTACATGACCTACCTAATAGGTCAGGAGCCTCTTGTTTTGCATGTCTACGTGCCGGCCCAACCGTCGACTCGTCTGAAAAGCGAACCCGAGAGAAACGTTAAGCGGCAGTTGTAAGCCGCCTGCTCGTGAGGTTGTATTGGTTGGTGAATCCAGACGACTGGCCCCTACCTATTACTTTGCATATGAGTACGGTAGGTAAGTAGGATCTTGATGAATGGTTCGTCCCTGAAGACAGAGAGCGTGGCCATGCCTCTAAAGTCTAGTCTGGGGGATTGCATCAGCCTACATGAATGTACTGTGTGCTCTCAGACTCCTGCAACACGATGGAATTTGTGAAGTGTAAGGTTCTGACGAGAGATGTCACCATGTCGATCTTGCATGGGCACGCACACACACTACTCATCCCGCTTTCGTTATCGAATATTTATTTTTTTATCATGAACGCTAGCTACCGGCCGTGTCGCCTTTTTCTTGCTCGTCATGTACACAGCGTTGTCAGCGCCTATCTATCTTTAAGCATTGCGCAAGAGATATTGAGTCTTGACGATGCTAACCTCTTGCTTAACCCCAATAACCAGGGTTCATCCCTCATCCTCATTCCTCCATTCCCACTCTAATTAAATACAACGCTGTTGTCTCTCCGAACGCACCGTCTTTGGCGGCTACCGAGAACCGGCAACTGCTAATATTGCTCGTGCCGCGTCACTGGATTATCGCGCTGGCCCTTATTTCGCCTGGCACGATTTATTTCCAACTACCAGAGACCAGACCTAATAGCTTATAAGTAGTGTGGTCATGATCGTAAGAACTAATGAAGAGCTAGCTATCCCTCGCACGTTTTGGCCCACATGAATCTTGACTGAGTTCCCCACAGCCCCAAGAATAGGAAACAAACTATCCCCTTCTGTAATAGAATAGAAATTTATTATGATGAAGATTGTGACCTCGATCATATTAAGAATGTCTGGTCTCTACTTTTGTATTTCCCCTCACACATTCGGCCGGAACATACCCCTGAATATAACGATACTGTTACCTGTTACAATCCTAGCCTAAACAAGCCCACGATCCTGAGACCCCAGAGTTTCTCTCGCGTAATAAAAGGTATTATGTTTGCACAAAGCTCCTAACAAGGACCCTCGCTTAACCTAATACACGGTATGCCTGGCTTGCTGGGCTGACCTCAGCTAATAATGAATGATCCCTACAGCGTACAGTACTTCCATCATGTACGGAACTACCAGTACAATGCATAGTACCGGCACCAAGGAGTACATCTGTATCCACTTCCCATGCGATACGGCAGGCTAGCCTAGTCGTTAGGAGTCGGCGCCATCCCACTAGGTTCCATATTCTGGTACTTGATAGTGTGCCTCCCGCAGCTGAAGAGCGACATCCATGCCGTTGTTGCCGCCTGCGAGTGTGCCCAGGCTTGATCGTACAGGAACTAGCTAGGTTAGACTAGGGTAACGGTCATCAAGACGAGCCACTCGTTGTTACCACCATTGCTATTACCACTCTGTACCGTGTACTTTCTATCTAGTGCGTAACGATATCTTCAACAGGTAACGCACGCTACTGTACTCTTCCTCTCATCCTCCGTTAAGTCTACCTGGGCGAACCTCGTTTTCTCTCCTTCAACTTCCTTTCTCACCATCCATCATCTAAGCGCTAACAAGGTTGACTATTTCGCACTCAAAGAAACGTCAGGGAAACGATCAGCAAGTGCAGCTCTTAAGTTCAACGCTCGATATCACACGTTTTTGGGGCCGTAACTGAGGCTGAAGGCACCTGCTGCTCATCGACCTCGCCGTCGATTTGGACTTTCAGTGCTACCTCTACTTATACCAGAACTATTAGGGTTAAATACTATATCAGAGAACGACACCATCAAACGACCAAACTTGCACGCACGCGCCCACCGCGACGTGTTTCTAGGCACTACCCGAAACCAGGATCTCCCTCGACACCGTCAACGAGAGGGCTGACGGTTCGAGTGGTGAGACTTACAGGCTGTGCCTCTTCAGGACCTTTATCCGGCTTAACAACTGACCTGCCGTGCTTCCCTATTTAAAAGCATTGCACCGTAAGGCTTTCAGGCTTTGCACCTGTGTACTATCCCAACTCGAGATTGTTATGCCACAGAGCCGGCTGTGACCGTTAACTCGATCTCAATGGGGATACATCCTAAACTGGATCTTCAACGATCGTCAGCCTGTTCAGTGACACCTCCTGGGCTGACTAGCCCAGTGTCTGTGGTTTCCTTTTCTAACGTCTCTGGGGAGAAGTTTTTCGGGCGCACCGCACCCATATCTCCTCCCATGTCCAGCCATGAGTTGAGTAAGATATCCGACATGTCTACTGGGAAAGGTTTGAGTCTGGGTCGGAGTCAAAGAGAACTACAAAATGAACCAACACACCAACAACTGCCCTCTCTGAGCAGCCTCTTCGCAGCAAATCATCACGTTCGTCCTCTTCGTTCTCCTCTATCAGATCGGCCCAGTCCACTCCGTGGGGCCCAATCACCATTAGACAGGCCACCTTCTGCATCCACCAACCCAGAGAGGCCCTATTCAAGCAGCTCTTCTTATTTTCCCAGTAACTCGCCAACTCTAAACCAACCACGACCCGTTTACGAACCAAGACTGGCGGCTGAGCGGCCGATTCTACCCTCGGTAGCACAGAGCTTTCCAGGACCACTATCTCCTCCAATCCGCGAGTACGACCAGGCGCACCATGCGCCTCGGAATGATGCCGGTGTTAGTGGGAAATGGACTCACCCCAATTTTCCAGATGCGAGGCGATCAGAGTATGTATATGGTGCTCGACCGTCAACACCATTATTCAGGCCGTCGGGCGAACACCGCGTGCCTTTGCCTTCTCTCGGACAGACCTTTGGATATGAAGCAAACCAGCCCCTGAAAGTCGACGGCCATGTTCAGTCAGGACGGTCGAGTCGCTCGCCGACTTCGCCGAGTAATGTCAGCCAGGAAGGGATTCCCGTAAAGGATGGGCTTGGACCTAAGATCTGGACTGGGACGCACTTTCTGCCTCGTTTCGTTCGACGAGCTGAAGTCCCCGGTGAAGGGCTATGCTATTTCTACGACGATGGGACACACTGCAAGACCGTTATAGATGGGGAGCCAGTTAATGCGCACTGGGGGGTGACGAAGGCTGGAAAGCCGAGGAAGCGACTTGCTATTGCCTGCCTGACTTGCCGCGAGAAGAAGATCAAGTGCGATCCGGACTTCCCTCGCTGCGTCCAATGTGAAAAGTTCGGAAGGGTATGCAAGTTCAAGAACGCGTAAGTAATTGCCAGCCATCCTCTACAAATTAATCTCCGTTACTAATCGAACTAGACCTCGTGGAGGTCATAACACCTCTCCAGCAACTTCACCAGGCGAGCAGGAGGAATCCCGACAACTCGGAGGCCCCCCGCGGATTATTGAACTGGACCGACCAAGAAGTGTCTCGAGCAGTTCGATGTCACCGCAATCTACTAAACACGGTCACCCTTCTCCTGAATTACCCAGCCTACCTTCGAAAAGGGCAAGGTTCTCGTACGAACAATTTCCACCGCCGCCCACCAGCTGTCCATATCCCATGATGCCAACGCCTGACATGAAGCCGACTAGCGCACCATGGCAACCCCGTGAGCTTCCTAGGATACACGACGATGCGATTTATCGGAAATGGGAACCAGGCCCGTACGCCCGTGATCCTCAGCGTATGCGCTGAAAAAGATGCTTATGCTGCCCGAAATGTAGCAGATCTTGTGCTCCTGCATAACTCTCAAGCGGTTGGAGATGCTAGCTAGCGAGTTCCTGCAGCTCGGCGTGGCTATTTACGAGTGTCGCGGCAAGGATATGGAGCAAAGTTGTCGGACTGAACCCCAAGTCGGGGTACTTAGGGGTAAGAGCTATGGACAGTCAGGCATGAAACTAGCACGATGGTCAAGTTACATGTCGAGTGTTACAGAATCACCTATACTACGCTTTGCATCTACCTCTTATACGAAGGCAATGATGATGAGTCCATCACTTGGATAACCTACCCTCGCTTTCATCATTACGGCGACTACTATACGAAGCGCAATCATCGAGATAAAAACAATCTCACCATTCTATCGCCGGGCATGGCTTTTGGACCCTATCCCTAGGAAAGGTCGCACACACCAGCCTCGGCGATCCTAGAACTGTGTCCAACGCGAGGATACATGACATCAACCCTGAACATGTATTCAATTACTTGTATATATGGAATTTACTCGGAGCATCAATGGCGTTTGTGGAGAATCTTTTTGGGCATGTCCATGAACAGCAAACACGACGGTGTTAGCTCGGACAAATTCGAGTTCTCTTGCATATCTACCGGGGGGGTTTGCCAGCATTGTCAGTTACACATCTTTGCATTCATCACTTTAGCCTGGGACAATGGGAAGAGCCGATCGGTTAACGATCTTCAATGTATATATTTCTTTTACCTTTGCTCCAATACCCCAATGTGTCAATACTTTTTCCAACTCATCCATGTCTGACAAGCACCTATGAATCCATCTGCTCAGTACCTATGCCTATCTATACGTGAAATAAAGGGTGGAATGACGGTGATTTTAGGCATTGCGATAGAGATAGGACTTGGCCGAGAGCCACTGAAGTGAGTAGGTAGAGATCCAAAGCAGGCCAGTACTATTCGAGGAGACAAGCTCCAAAAAAACGCAGGTGGGCGGGCAAGTCAAGCAGGTAACTTTGAACTGCCGGCCGGCCGGCCGTACACTCGGTGTCCCCATCGCTGCAGCATGTATCAGATACTAACATGCACCAGTCTGACGCTACCCAACAACGTATAATGCATTCCACACCACCTACGTACGCAAACGCAAGTTGTGACTTGTGAGGGATGTTGTCTTTCAGCTCCCGGCCGAACCAAGAAGAGACTCTTCTCTAGCAAACCATCGGTCCGGATCAGTGGGATATAACACGGACGGGGGTGCTGTGCAGTACTGTACGTCACAGTTTCAAAAGCCCAAGCGGCAACCAGGGCGAGGCTAAGCTTAGAGCAAAAGCCAGGTGATTGATGTGTGAATGCATGCAGCATGGTGACACAGCAGCAGTAGGGTGGTGTCTGTGTGTGTGGTCGTCGTCAATCCAAGCAGCAAGTCATACTCGTCGGGTTTGATTGCCTTAATCGGGAGATCCTACCGGGTAATACATAGTGTAGGTATTTTAAGGACCTCGCAACAATTGTTTTGTTACCGGTTATGATCCTGCTCGTCTACGCTAGGTAGTCTAGAGCGAACCCTTTTTTAGTTATTACCGATTGTCTAACTATAATTAGGAGGTGAGATAGATAGTGCCGTCCACCTGGGTCGATCGGTCTTTCGTCTTGTCTCGTCTTGTCCTCTCCCAGCTTGCTGGATTTTTGTTTTGTTCTCTCGGGGTTGGGGGAGCGAATCAGGGACCACAACCGGCAGCGGCTTTCATATCCCATCCCTTGCGAATCCCTTACGGCGGCGCTTGTCTTCGAACTCCCACATGTCATGCATGCGTTGCAGACGGATCTCTGTTCAATAATAATAATGTACAGTGTACGATATGCAGTTGACATGCAAATTCCAAGTAAGCAATCAGGTTATAATATCTCGGTCAGCAAGCCCCGCAGTTGGCAGATAGACATATGTAGACATATGTAGTCAAGTCATCGTGGCTTTTTTTGTCTTGTCAAGGGCTAGGTACACTGGCTACTGTACATGGTCGTACAAGGGTTTTTTTGGCCGATGATGGATGCATCACCCACTGCTCCACCCGCCCCACCGCCCCACCGCTCCACGTCTGAACCAACAGACCTACCAACCAAAAAGAAGGGCCTACGGCACTTTTGCACATGTTCGTAAGGTTCATTAGTCCATGTACACTAGTCTAGTGGCAAAAAAAGGGATCTCACGTTGCAAGGCTGCAGCAAATGATGTACCTTACTTACCTGGTTACATATGCCACGCTTTCCATCTCGTATGCATCTCGTATGCAACGTGGCCGCCATGCTTCTCTTCCAACCAGCCACATCGTCTAAGGATCTCATAGTTCGCTGCCCTTAACACCCTCTCTCCCCTTCCCCCCTTTCCCCCCCACAAGCTTGGATCTACCGAAGCAATCGTATGCGAAGCGAAGCACACCTTCTTCCTTCAGCTTCCCTTGGCCAAACGGGGCCCGTTGACAATATTGTAAAAACTTATAAGCGGCTACCTTCCGGTTTATTACACTAAGGTAGGAAGAACAACACATGATCGATAGTTCTCACGAGTTTTCGCACTCCGGACATCTCGGCTGGACTCACTCGCGCCCGAAGACTAAGACCATAGGTTAGTTTAGGTAGGCAAACGAAGAATTATCCCCATCACCTGCCGCCAGTAAGCCGAATGGTTGAATGTGTTGCGCGCCACTTGTTCTACTACTCTGTCCTACAATCTGGAGTCTCTCTGGTGGCCGCAACCTGCAGTGCAGGGCGTGAGAGCTGACGTGGCTTGCCCTTCCTCATTCCGTTACAGCTCGGATATTGTTCCGCCCATTTTGTTCAAAGCTCCGTCCTCTCGCGGAAGTGCGGGATTGTTACTCAAGTTTGAACTACCACAACAAGACATGCGTCGCACTCGGCAGAGGGGGTACCGACAGTACGGTTTGTGACAGTATCTTGAAGATGAGTAACGTGCATAACATGAGCCCGGAGCTGTAAAGATGCGAGACACATTCCTGTGACAGGTTTGTCTATGTGACACCATGAGGTCTCTGGGACTTACCATTAGACGTCGCACCGGATAATACGGCATCGGTACGGAGTTACCCTGTGAAGGGCCTATCTACAATAACCCGACTGTGCCTCATCTCTGATAACGAGGATGGCATCCTGATGAGGCACACGGGGGCCCCATCGGAAATACGGTGCGTTGTTCCTTGTAAGAGAACGAGGCTCTGGATCTCATCCAGTTATAGTCCCTTTCTGTCCGGGTCCGCCAGGTTCATCTATTAAATGGCTTCCTAGCTCTACTCCGAGCTCAAAATGTCACAATGCGCGTCGCATACAGAGTCAACATAAATTTCCGACGAAGAAGACGTCATCATTGCTATGTCATCCAGAAAGAAAAAAGTCTTGCGATGGCCCCGTTCGCAAATCGTGCCAATCATGAAAGCATTTGCTTATTTCGATCGTCCCCAAACCAGTTGTCTTTCGACATTGATTCGCAATCAGAACACCATATATTCAACTTGTACTGCAAGTCTCTAACATTTGTGGCTTTTTACCCTAGAAATTGATCTCTCATGGCTGTGGTGGCGGCGTCCATCTTTACGATTCCGCTACACCAACCGGTGCCATGATCGCGGTTCCGATCGAAACAATGAAGCCAGCCGGTCAACAGGAACATAGCGTTTAGTCATCTCGTCGCCAGTTGCGATCACTTCGAGTCGCCTACTGTGATGTTCATGTCACGATGTGCAGCGATATACATTACCCAGCTGGGCCGACCAATAGACATTCATAGTGAACGAGAAGCGTGAGTTAAGCACTTGAAGTGGACTTTCATCTTATTAAGTACCTAGGTAGCTTGACTGGTTATCTACACAGTACATATATACCTATAGCATATCGATAAGATCACTGAAAAGGGATAACCAAATCTTGTGTGGGGCTGCCATGATCTCCTTCGCGTTCACTGAACATGTGTCACCATGCTATCGCAACATTTCGCGTCGCCTATTCTGTCGATCTTGCTCAATCCTTAAGTTTCGTATATGCCCTCATTTTTGCCAATCTTTACCTGTTAATAGGCTCCAATGCTGATTGCTAAATTTTTTTTCTTTCTCGCTGCTCGTCCTGCGTTGGTTTCGTGGGTGTATAGAATCCGAGGTGGTCTAGCTTCATGATTTATACCCCCAACGAGAGATCGCAATGATGGGCTTCTTCGCAAGCCTTGCCGGCATTGCCGCACCACTATTCCTAATCTCGTCCCCGATATTTTCTTACGCTGATCAGGCCATCTCGATGCATCGCGCGAAGTCAAGTGCCGGTTTCTCTCTCGACATCCCGCTTATCATGTTGGTCGCGTCCATGTTTAGGTGAGGAAGAACTCTCGCGCTCCGTGGAAGCGTATACTACTCGATCTGGGGCTTTGCCATTGACGGGAAATCCCTTAGAATATTTTATTACCCCGGAGCAAAATACGACTTGGCTCTACTCATCCAATCCTTTATCAATATTTTTATCCAGGCCATTCTCCTAAAGATTGCCCTTGATCATCGTCCGGCTCCATCGTCCAAGGGTGGTGGTGCCGCACTCCCTTTCACCGGCGCCCAAGACGGGCTCTCTGGCCTGCGAAGGCCCTACAACTTCTGGCAGTGGCGCTCGACGAAGCCGTAGGCCCCTCATTCCTCTTTATGTATTATGTCTTGACGACTAACGTCACCTCTCTCAGCTATTGGCAATTCCTGCTGTATTTATTTATTATCTTGACCGCCCTCGAACTCCTCCTTGCCCCGTTCGATTCGATATACACTGCCTACTCGGTATTAATTGGGTACATTGGTCTTTCGGTCGAAGCGACCCTCCCTCTGCCACAACTCTTTGCCAATGCACAGTCCAAGTCGTGTAAAGGCTTCCGCTTCTCTGTGTTGGCCAGCTGGTTACTAGGCGATGCCATGAAGATGTTCTGGTTCTTTACAGCCACATCAGAGATTCCTTTGGCTTTTAAACTGTGCGGTATCTTCCAGGCTATTTGCGATGCCTTGATTGGTGTCCAATATCTTATATATGGGAGTCAAGGGCATACTGCAAAGGCACAGCAGGGTTGGCCCCTTCCTGCAAAGTCATCTTCCGCCAACGGATGGCAAGCGCCTATCGGCAGACGAACTCCAATTGCAGAGAAAAGTTATTAATCAATAAAACAAAGTGCCGTTATATAGGTATGCCAGTGCTTTCCTATATCTTGTACTCTAGTATAGCAGCGCAAAACAAAAATAAGCTTTTAGATCGAGCAACCGATCTCCAAACACCAAAGTGCATCTCACTCGAAGATTATATGCGAATCGAATCCATAAAACAGATATTAGGTATTGCCAGCCTTGAGCTAGACACGATGTCCAAAATTCAGATAGTTCTTAGCCAGTCGGCAGTTCAGGTCAACTTTACTAGATTAGGAAATGGGTATGGGATGGGGTCTATCTAATTCATAGCTGAAAGGGATAGGAGGGGTGTGATTAGCAGCCTATATCCACAGTACCACTCCCCCAGGCCTGAGACAGAGCTCGAAGTATATGTGCACACCGCGCCCAGTGATTCATGTTATTACGTCCTTCACCGTAAAAATCATGCTGACACTCCTAAGTCCAAAATAGCACCTATTGCATCGTATCAGGGCTCAAAAGCACCGTGGTCGCATGCTGATTCGAACGTATTGTGTCTCTGGTGTGGCTTACGCATTTTCATTTGTGGCATGCGCATTTGATATTGTGGCGTAATCGTACCCTACTTTACTGCTGGCACTAAATGAATTGTGGCTAAATGGCTTGGCATACTAATTGAGCTACCAAAAAAATGGAGCTGTCGAAAGGACAAAAGGTGTGAAGAAGCTATTATGACATATAAACAGCGCACGGGCCCAATTGGTCGGACTGTCAGCCGCTTGTCCTCCAAATGCTGTGCACTTGTCGTGAATTAGTGGTAACGAATACAATGCTCTATTCTTTTCGGAAAGAGCCTGTTCTTCAGTATTAATCTTTTCGGGACAAAAACCCTCAAATACATGTATAAGAAGCTATTTTATACTATCTGAGCCTTTTCTGGGGATCCAATACATGAATGGACTGCTAAAATTGTGCCATCTAGATCAAGTATGTTGTTTACCACTAACTGCACAGCACAAGCATTCACTTTAATTCATGAGGCTCCAATGCCTTTATTCATAAGCCTCCAGCAGAGTCCCAACCATCTCGTTAGCAGTTCATCACGTACATATCAAACTTTCAAATCTTTATAGTCAATTTCAAGTCACTTCACAAGTCACTTCATAGTCTTAGTTGAATGCTTTAGCAAGTACTCGGACTATATGCCTAGAAGCTGTCACAACACCGATCACGTTTGCTACCGAGTAGGAAGCCCAAAACCTTCAACCGACATTCACGACGGGGTGGTCACAGCCTCTTGATTATAGTCTATAACCCAACAGACACAAGGACTGGTCATTCTTGTGTAGCCACTGACTGGTCCGTTGTCTAATCAGGACTACGAACCACGAAGGAACAGTCAGCGAAGGACATTGCCAAAGCTCCATCGTTTATTCTTCGAAAGGCACTCGAATCATCATAGTGTAAGCCACTCTTATTCGTGACCTCTTTTCCATTGGGCTCAAATATCATGTATATTGCTTGAGAAACACACACTATGGCAGCAGTTGCCATAGGCCAGAATACTACCTATCAAACTCTAGAGCCTAGTCATCTTGGTCTTGGAGATAGTTAAGTAGTACCTTTAAAATAAATACAACCTCTTACTACTTCCCAAAGTCAAGATCCTATTACAATGGTAGTTGGAGTCGATGTATAGAATTCAGTTGTGAGGCTAACTTAAATACATGTAGGCCCGTCATCATAAGGACTGGGAGTGTGTTAAGCAAGGCTGTGCGGTACCTTGCTCGAGGAAGCAGTAGAGCTTGAGCAATATAGCTCTATTCCTGCTTCATACCAGCGATTCAGGCCCGCTGACCTCAACCACCTTCAACTAAACCAGGAGTGCCGACCCGCAACCATTCCCAACAACTACACACAGCACAAACAACGAGCTCAACCCTAATAATCTCTTAAGAGGGTACATCGGTACTTCTATCAATGTCCACAAGTGACTTCCGAGAGTAAGTATCCCTTGAGTTTGTACCTCCACTCCTGTTACTGTTGAATACACAGATCACCCAGACAGCTCCCCCACTCCCGTACCAACGACTTCCAACACAGGTACCCCTATTGCGCCTATGATCATATATTCCCTTCTACTCTTTATCGTTATCGTATTCACCTGTTTTCCTCCCATTCATGGCAACCACGAATCTCCTAACAGCCTCCAGCCTCCACCGCCGCAGCAACTACTTGTGACCACTTATTAATACCTACACAACAAAACATTCACATCCACTGACCTACGAACAGAACCTTCCTATATACCATACTCTCTTGATCCTAAGTCCATTACGAAAAAGTCAAGCTCCAAGGTCTAACCGTAAGTTCATATCACATCTTGTTCGAGCTGCCTCGTCCATCTCTTCCCGCCTGTACCTTTTTACCCACATATTCCCAGTTTCTTCTCCACATGCCTCTTAATCCTAATCACATCACGACAGGTCAAGCTCTATATCCCAACCGTAAGTTCTCCTGTGCAGATTCGTATCACATCTTGTCGGATTTGTCTCGCCCATCTCTTGCCGCATGTACCTCTTCGCCCACATATTCCCTGTTTCTCCTACCTCAGCCTCTTGATCTTTACACTGCCACAGAACAATCGTATGTATAATTTCTTCGTGTGGCTTCCCTTCCCCTACCTAGGTCCTGCTCTGGTCGTTTTGCACACCATTGACCTTCTACTACTGAGGTCCATCAACACTTGCCACTCGTCTAACTTCCCAACGTTTTTGACACTTGACTTACATCTCCCGGCAACAACCACTGATCAGTCACTAGGGTCCTCACGGCAACTGACAAGTAACAGGCTCACCCGAGGAAGCCCTCTGAAACAGACATCTGCAAACACCAAGACACATTTCAGTAACCAGTCATTCACCATGCCTCCTACCCCGGGAAAGCCCAAGACCAGCTTTAAGACCTACGAGGCCAGCACGCGTCTACTCGCTGCTGTCGTCGCGACCACCGGTGCCAAGCTGGACTTTGTTGGTAAGTAATTATTTTTATTATTGGCTCACGTTTGCAACAGACCGTGCCTTTTCACCTTATGTTGTTTTTACACCTACCTATATGATCAAAATCTCTCTGACACGATCTCGTTTCTCTTACGGTAGCCATCGCAAGACATGTAGGCGGAGAAGCTACCAAGGATGCAATCAACCATCGCCTTCGCCCCATCAAGCAGCTAGCCAAGATGCAAGCCGCTTGTGTGAAGAAGGGGGAGGATCCTGGAGAGTTGCCTGTCGAGAAAGGAGGTACTACACAATTCCTGTCTCAGCACAATCTTGTTTCTTCTCCTAGCTGTTTTCGTCGCTTCCATTGCCCATATCTATCTAGTTCACAAGCTTGTCATTGGCGGGTTGCTCAACCTTTTCACCATCACCATCACCATCGAAGTAGTCATCTGACTAGCCCAACAGCACTCGCCGGCCTTGTTGGTGGAGGTGCTACCCCGGCTTCCTTAGAGCATCGCATGCGTCCGATCAAGCAGTTAGCCAAGATGCAGACTGCTTATCGTGACGAGGGCAAGGACCCTGGCGAGCTGCCAGTGGAGAAAGGAGGTGAATCTTCGCCGCCTACCAGTGCTTTCCTTACACAGACAACACAACCTATCTCCCAATGTATTCAGACATACAGCTACCCATTACCACCTCACAGCCCTAGAAACATATCACCGCTCTTTGCCTTATTGCTATCTCTCTCTCTCTCTTCCAACCTAAGTCTTCTTGACAACATGCTAACTCATTATAGAAATCCAGAAGCTCTTTGGCGAGTCGACACCCTCTGGTCTCGAGTGGCAGTTCCGTGACATCAAGGCTCTGGGTAAAGCCCAGCAAGAAGCGGTCGCCAACAAGCAGAATCCCGCTACGCTTTCAGTGGGCAGCACTCCCTCGGGCGGTCGTGGCAAGGGCGCAGCAGGAACTCCCGGTTCCAGAGCCTCCAAGGCCTCTGGTACTGCGGCGCGTACCCCTACCTCTCGAGGTGGTGGTAAGCGCAAGCAGCCCGTTCCTGTTGAGTCTTCCGACTCTCTCGCCGAGAACGGCGATAATGACGATTCCGACAACGACGATGTCCAGGAGACTCCCACCAAGCGCCCCGCCGCGAAGAGAGCCAGAACTGCTGCGTCTTCGACTCCGTCCAAGAACGGTAATGGCAATGTGTCCACACCCGCTAAGGCTACTCCGACTCCGGCTACTACCGCCACTACCACCCCCTCTATCTTCGGGGACGGTACAGCTCCCGTCATGCAGTCGACCGAAGCATTCTACGACGCTGCACAGACGACTCCTCGTGGCCCTGGAACTAACGGCTCAGCTAATAAGCACGTCGCCACACCCGCCACCATCAAGAAAGAATTCATCTCCCATGTCGACCCCTTCGTCGGCGCTGTGGGCATTGATGCCTTCGGCGACGACGACCAATACGAAGATGGGGAGATCTAATCTCTTCTTCTCTAATACCCCCATATCTGTCTCCTCGTCAGGCAAGACAGACAGAGGATCGGAGTTTGGTTTCGGTTGCGTTTAATGGGGGTGAACTCAGAGTGGTTTTTCTTTTCCTTTAGTCAACGGGAGATGAAAAGAACGAAACGGAAAAATCCGAATGAAGTCAATGGACGGAACGGTTGATTATAGGGGGGTTTGGTTTTTTTCGATTTTTTATCTCGCGATGGATTTACACGTTCTTCTCCCTTTTCACCCAGTTCTCGTCGATTCTCGACACCTTTTTACTTCCTCTCTCTACTTCGCCGGAGAAGGAAAGAACTCGGGATTTGCAAGATACGACAGACACACAGAGATCTATACCCTCACTCCACTCCACTCTACTCTACTATCGACAGATGCAGCAATCACTGTCTTCTGCCGCAAATGGAAGATCTGGTCTGGTCTGGTCTGATTCTCGTCTTCTCTTCTGGCCTTTGCACGATACCATTTGCCCTTAACCCCCACCGTCGCGTTTCTCTTCTTTTCGCCGAGTTTGATGACGCAATCAAAACATCGTTGCCTTGATCGGAGATCGACAGAGACAGAGATGAAAGAAACGGGAGAAGAAAACGGATAAAAAAAAAGAGGGGACCGGGAAGGGGGAACAAGACAAAATCCAGTATTCACTGCGAAATTGGTCTCACGAGATGCGAAGGGGTTTCTCACTAAAAACCTTCTGTCCAATACCCCTTACCTGCCCGCAATGTACCACAAGTTACTGCGCTCTTTTTCTTTACCTTACTGCCTTTCTCCCCTTTACCTTAGGTAGTTTACGTCAAAACTAATTGTCTCAATTTGTAAAACATAAAAAAAAACCCCGTCCTCTTTCCCTCGAGTGATATGTTGATATTTTATATTTGGCCAGCACCCTAAACCACCGTAATCTTCATATCTATTATGAGAAGACGAGGGGAGGTTGCAATAATCACCTTTGTTCAGTAGAATGAGGTCCCATCAGCATTCCGATCATCCCTATTACACCTTACCTACCCTACCTAACCTAGGTCTTTACTTACAATCCCAGGATACGTTAGGCTTCACGAGCAACTTCCACCAGACCCTCTACCTAGTTCGATTACGTCGTAAGTAGACCAGACTACTCTGGTGGTAAATACTGCTTCCTTACCTAGATACTCACCTACCCAAGTAATGAATCGCTAGCCAATGCCAGTGGAACTTTACGAAGACCCAGAATCTCTCATGTTTAAACGTGATACGCGAACTTCTCACGTCAAGAAACTGCCGGAGCCTACGCCAGAGGATAATGCCCAGGTAGTTAGTTTCCTTACGCGAGCTTCCCCGGTCCTTGCGATATTCTATGAGATTCCTTGCATCTATTAATGATGAGATGTGTCGCGCCAAGGACTCATGGAAAAGCATCTGCTCCGGTTATTACGTTGGTACTATTGCAGATGTACTTGGAGGATAAGGGGTAAATATAGCTTTGAAATAGTGTCTGTTCTCTCCGACCCCTATTGTATTCATATTAGGCACCTAGGCTAAGTAGACAGGTTACACTGTGCAGACCAATAAACTACAGTAAAAGCCCTGTAGCACTTTCCTATTTCATATGCGCATGTATTCGCCCACCTCTTCTTCTCTCGCGGAACACCTATCTCTTGTGCTCTACCGATTATTTCAACAATAAATCCCACAGGGCATCCTTGTTCATGTAATCATGATGTATGATATTTACCAGCCAGCAATCGGCACGCGCGGTTTCAAGGAGCTTTTCGCTCTCGGATCCCTTACTATAGACCTGTGCCCACTCACCAAAGATGCCAAATGCCTCCTCGGCCCATGCGCGGAAACTGACCTCCTCGATTATAGTCGGCGTCACGATCTCCTTGCCGGGAAACACGCCCCAGGTCACGGCGTTGGTGTTGCTTTCTCCCGTGCTATAGCCGTTGTTGCTCGCGTCGGTGGTATTTCCGGTGCTCTCACCAGAAAGATCCGAAGACACAAAATCACCAGCCGCGTTCATTGCGTAATATGTTACCACGTCACGAATCTCAGGGCTCTTTAACTTTTCATGTAGGGTACGCCATGTGGCAGCTGGAGCGAAGAACTCAACGAACGCCTTTTGGAATATGAAGCCATTGGGAGGACCCCAACCAAAAGTTGGGTCCTCCGAGCGTAACCCGTTGACAACGGGCTGCGAGGCGACCGTCCATAGCCCCTGTTGATTCAGGCGTAGCAGCTGATCAGTGATAATTCCCGTCTCCTCATGCACTTCTTCTTCGGTCCAAGGAATTGCGGTAAGTTCTCCTTTAAGGTGGCGCACAAACAGCGTGTTGATGTCTTCGAGGCTTTTAGGGTGGCCCCAGAGGGATATGGCTTGCGCATTTGTTACGTGGAGACTAGGACCGTACCCATCGATCTCGCCGTAGGCAGGAGACCGCGCATCTCCCCAACGACCGTTGGGGAAGTCGTCCCATGTCGCCTCGCGGCCAAGAACACCCTCGCCTTCAGATATCGCAAGGGTGTGGGCGCGACTGTTAATCGCTCCCGCTTTGATTCCCGCATCTGCTTGCGACGCCTCGTATTCGGGGTGCGATATTGTGTGTTCAGATACGATGACTCGGTTGCGTGGCTCTGAACCAACGGCGGAATGTCTGCGTTCCGAAGGCGAAGAGCCGTTGATGGCAAGGCCAGGTATATTTGGTAGCGGCCCATCATCTATAGCAGCGTCTTCATCGGGCGTGCTAGATATTAGGTGTGTACGTTCAATGATGAAGGAGACGGCCTTTTCTAAATTCAACGTGTAAAAGTGGAATCCCTTGGGACCGGGTGTCCTGCTCTTAATTTCTTTGACTTGTTCGACAATTTCGCACAAAACATCGACACCAACATTCTTAACCTTCTCGTCATCCTTCTTGACAGCATCCAGCCTAGCCATTATTGTATCAGGAACCTTGGCATGGCTCAACTTCGTCGTCCGCTTGATCATCTGGTAACTTTGTATAGGCATAAGACCAGGGATAATAGGTATCGTTTTGAAAGCACCGCTGGGGTGCTCTCTTAACGTCTGCTCAAACTTGTCATAGGCATCTACATCAAAGAAAAGTTGGGTCATAAGGAAGTCGGCTCCCGCAAGCGTCTTCTCGACCAGATAGGGAAGATCATGTTCTAAGCTTTGGCCTAGCGGGTGGCTCTCGTCTGCATGTCCTTCCGGATAGGTAGCAACGCCAACACAGAAATAATCGCCATATTTATTCTTGATGTATTTCACCAGATCGATGGCCCACACGAATCCCTCGTCAATGACATTCTCGGGATCCCCATTAGGATCCTGGTACTCGGCGGCTCTCGGAGGGTCACCCCTCAGGGCCAGTATGTTTCGTATGCCAAGAACCTTGGCGTCTTCCAATGCATTCTCTATCATCTTGCGGCTCATGTTCGTACATGTGAGATGCAAACATGTGGTGAGGTTGAGCTCTCTCTGGCATATCTCGGCCAGCTCGATGGATTTATTTGCAGTAGAGCCGCCGGCGCCCCATGTGACGTTAACAAACAATGGCCGCAATGCGCGTGCCATTCGGTCGAGACGGTCGCGTAGGTTCGAGAATCCCATTGCGGTCTTGGGCGGGAAGAATTCAAGGGAAAAGTAATTGGCGTCAGCCGGCAAGGCCGCTATCTTGTCTGTAATTTTCTCCATGGTGGGCAACTGAGGGAGGAGAAGGGGAAGTGAAGATGGATTCTCTTCGAGGTGAGATGCCCGGTACTCTACAGCCAAGTACCTCAAGTCCCCAGGTGGGCTCTGGAACTGATGTAGAGGCGACTCGTGTATGAATGCTTGAGGAAGCACTACCGTGTCGTAGGATGTGGAAAATGGTCGGTCTGGCGGGGCGAATAAGTCGTCCCTATTGACGGTGACCGAGAAGTGGATAATGTATAAGATGCGACTAAACCGTATGTCCTGGCGCTTCAAGCTTCGCTGTTCCGGTATCGATTTCTGGTTGCGTTTTGTAAAATACTGCAGTCTTAACTACAGCTTTTTCGTAGACAATTTCTCTTTTAATTTTGGCGGGGGACAAGTTACAGCCAACTGCCGCCGATGATCGCAGTGCAGTCATTTCATAACGTGGGGTACCTAGCTACTAAGGTACCTATGTAGAACACCCCGCTTATTAACATTGAACATTCGAAGTGTTTAATCTATATCTTCAAATATTCGATTGGAAAATAAACGGATATTTGCATGTGGGCGTCCTGACCCCTAACGGAGTGAAATACGATAAGATTAATTGTTACTTACGAGTCTGGAGGATAGTAAAAAGTACCGGCGCGCTAAATTCTTGTATAGCAAATGTATAGTAGATCAGTAAACATTGCATAGTAAATCTACGGCAAGTTAAGCGGTTGATCGGTTCTGTCAATCGTTTTTGCTACAGTAGAACATCAACCCTACGTGTACAACAGAAAATCTGGAGTAGATTCTAGAGAATTTCCCATACAAATAACCCCTGAAGTACATGTCACTAGCGTCAAGCTAGCTTTTACCATCCTTCAGGCTTGTAGGGGGCTGAGAACAGATTATTAGATGTGTATAAGCGTGTACTGCTATATAATTATACCGTATCGACACCACCAACGAGATATCTTAGTCCTTAGAGTTCCATCACCACATTCTTGGAGGACTGTGACTATAAGTGGGAGCGTCAGGGCCAGACACCGTTGAAAAGGGCAACGCCGAATACTTGGACTGTGCTCATGTCTTGCAGTAGCTCCCCCCAACGGTGGTTGGGGTGGACACGCAACCACGCGAGCAGAAGCATGAAACCCCTGACAAGTTTGGGCCAATGCTACGGTATACTTCCTAATTGGGGGTAAAGGCCGTTACATCTCAGATGCAGGCTTATCTGGGGTTGATATTTAAAGATAACTGAAGGGTGCTCGAATGGTATGCCCCCAGTCCTGTCCAAGATAAACAACGATACATTGCGGAGTATACGGAACCCTGGCTAGCTTGGCTAATCCTAGTTTCCGAAGCCAAACTCGAGCTTGGTTTGGGTACTTTTAGTCCGACATCCGTGGATTGATGAGTTACTAGAAAGAGGCGATTTGTAATCAACTTGTTCGATAACCCTACCAGCTCTAAGATACTGGATAAGCATCTCTTCCTGTAACCTAGAACCTGAGCTACACTTCTTATTTACCCAATGTTTGTCGAGTTAGACTCGATTCTAGCCTTCCCTTCGTGATACCTAAGAATCAATTATTAAATTATCCTTTGTGATAGCTAACTGATAATAATCAACATGGACCAGTCAATCCGCTGCGCCGCCGAGATGGCTATGCCGAAACCAGATCCCAAGGATATGAGCCACTATTACTCGGATGTCACGAAGGCACGAAAGCCTACTGCCATAAAGAAGTTTTACAAGTATTTTGAAATACCGGGCATCGGCAACTTCGCTGGTGGTTCGTATGAATCCGAACCGCGCTACAGTAGCAATCTCGCCCACGGCTCGTTTTGTGCTGACATGTATCTGTCTGCTTAAGGTCTCCCTAACGCTCAATTCTTTCCCTTCGACACACTCGAAGCTCAGACCGCAAATCCGGACCGATGGACGCCGACGCCGAACCGCCCTGGCAGTGACGATGCCCTCTCTTCTGCCATGGCCTCGACAAAGATATCATTAGGCAGCAGTCCAAAGACGGCTTCCCATCTTGTCGTTCCCCACGATGCCGATACCGCCGACCTCAAGGAAAAGATCGATCTTGCCACCGCACTCCAGTATGGCCAGGCTGCCGGTTATCTGCCCTTGCTGTCTTACATACGTCAGTTTACGCGCGAGTGCCTACACCCTAATGTCCCTTATAAGGGCGGGCCCGAGGTAGCCCTCACCGTCGGATCGACAGACGGATTCTCCAAGACCCTCGAAGTCTTCACAAATATCTGGGTAGAAGGGAAGAACGATATTCGTGAGCGGCCTGGTTTGTTGACTGAGATATTCATGTATCCCATGATCTTGGGCCAGGCCCAGCCGAGGGGTGTCCAGGTCTGCCCTGTTGAGACAGACGGAGATGGCATGGCACCTTACGGGCCTGGCGGATTGGAGGATGTCTTGGCAAACTGGGACGTTGCGAAGGGCAAGCGACCACATCTTCTGTACACTGTCACGTAAGTTCCACTTGATGCCGGCTTTCAATTTAGTGCTTCAGATGTTGCTCGGCGCCTGTGTATGAATGCATGGCTTGCTGACATGATACATTCCAGAATGGGCCACAATCCAACTAGTGGAGTTCTCTCACTTCAGCGGAGGAGAGAGATTTATGAGATATGTAGCAAGTATGACGTGATTATCGTCGAAGACGAGCCGTACTGGTTTCTTCAATTCCCGTCGGCAGAGGTCGGGGAGGCAAAGGCACGGAACAAGCCCGTTCCGGAGTTCAAAGTGGCCAATACATTGCCAGAGAAGTCGGGCCACCCTTTCTTAGACTCGCTGGTGCCTTCATTTCTCAACATTGATATCGATGGCCGAGTCGTCCGATTAGACACATTCTCCAAGACAATCGCACCCGGGTGTAGGCTTGGCTGGGTCACATCGACGCCCGAGATCTGCGAACGCATCGTTCGTGTTGGCGAATCCGGTACCCAGCAACCCTCTGGCTTCGTCCAGGTGGTCGTCGCGGAAAACATCATGGGACCGCAACCTGAGGCTGCAGCAGCCTTCGCCTCACGATCACGGAAAGATCGGGCCTCGTTTACTGGATGGAAGACAGAAGGTTGGGTACGGTGGGTCGCTGGTCTGCGTGGCGAATACGAGCGGCGCATGAATACAATGTGCACGATTCTCGAGGAGCACGCGTACCAACTGAAGCAATCGACACCTGTGCGTGATGGCGACTCGGACTGGGGCGTCATTACCAAGACGAAGCTGTATGAGTTCGATTGGCCGCGTGGCGGCATGTTTTTATGGCTCAAGATGTATTTCGAAACTCACCCGCTGTTCGGGGCGATAGGATCTCAGGGCAACGTGATCAACGGGACGGCGCTTTCGACAGCACTCATGTTTTTCCTAACGCATAAGCCATATCTTGTCCTCGTGAGCCCGGGCATGATGTTCAGTGCTACACCGCAGATCGCTGCCGAGCGGGGCTGGGCCTACTACCGTCTGTGCTTCGCTGCCGAGACAGACGAGAATATTAGCGCCTGTTCGACGCGCTTCGGCCAGGGCGTGCAGAAATTCTGGCGCATCAAGAAGGTTGCAGAGCTCGAGGCTCTCCTTGATGAAGGAACTATCTTCGAGGCGGAGGAGACTAATGGTTTGACGAATATGGGATGGATGGGCTGCTAGATTGAATTGGACATAGGACACGTGACCTTAGTCCTACTGGAAAGCTTAACATCTTTAACGATGCAATGAGATACCAAACACATAATCTTGTTCTTAGGTTTCCCCCAGCTCTCCGTGTTTTAGTCGCGTTTATATGAAGAGTTTTCAAAATTGGGTGGGAATATGCATTTATTGACATGGATAGTTAACCTGTGCCACAAACCACCCCTTCTTGTATCACACATTCTTATTGCTACCATGGCACTTGCAATTCTGGCCCTAGAAAGAACGGAAAAGGAATATAGGTAGGCAGACCCGGAGACGAATTCTCGAGATGGGGGGAGGGACACGGAGGATGTTATAAAAGACATCTCATCGCCTAACTTAGTAATAAGTACCACGTTTTCGCATGGCAGTTGTATGTCTGTCTAGCTACATTTCTGCCTGCCCACTAGGTAGGTAAGTATTCCCACTATGATCGTCGAAGCATCGATCGAGAGGCGGCTGCTCACGACGGCTTTTAGAAAGGGTACGCTTTTGTCTGTTTTGAATGTGGAGGTTTTGCTGTACAACTGGAACGCACTCCCATAGTTCGCTGTAGCGAGTGCGGAGACAAAT
The DNA here is from genome assembly GCA_023159215.1 of Xylariaceae sp. AK1471. Lineage (NCBI taxonomy): Eukaryota > Fungi > Ascomycota > Sordariomycetes > Xylariales > Xylariaceae > Xylariaceae sp. AK1471. The sequence goes on along the minus strand of JAJKLI010000009.1, from coordinate 340,893 downwards.
GACATTGACATTACTCATGGCAATCTCTGTCACTGCTTCTAGGCCCTTAAGAGTACCGAATTTCAAAGTTTACGCATAGCAATGAAGACATGTTAAGGCGTAAAATGCTCAGAATGACAAGTCAATTGATTCATGTGACCCTATGAACCCATTACGCCCATGACAATCACAACCCATGCTCTCTTATCCGTTTCCCTTAGACAAGCTGCTCACCAAGCAAGTCTGATTTAGTCTTCCTTCAGGACACTGAGGAAGGCCTTGGGGGTTTTCAGGGGCTTGCCGGTGTTAGCCTTCTGCTGACCAACCGCGTTCTTGACAAATGCGGCGTGGTAGGGGTTGAAGCGCAGCATGACCTGCTTGTTGCGCAGAGGGTTCTTCTGAATACCGGAGCGCTTGGTCAACGAGCTACCCTTGGGGGCGCGGAGAACGCTCTGGATTTCGGAACTGTTGATCAAACGGCTCAGGTCGGCCTGTGCAACGAGGTTGGAGGGCAGCAGGAAGTCCTTCTTAAGCTCCGAAGGTGTGGTGGTGGTGCCATAGATGCTGTCAAGAGCCTTGAAAGCAGCCGAGGTCCAGACGATGAATCGGCCCAAGTGACCACCGGGGGCCAGCTGGAGAAGGTTGAGGGCGTAGACAGAGCAAGTCTCAACACCCGGCAGGTTGCGGGTACCCTTAACAAGCTCCTTACCATCAACTTCGGGGTCGTAAATGAACAGAGGTCCACGTCTTTGGCGGTGACGGCGACCACGCATCTTACCCTTACCAGCTCGCAGTTTCTTTGACTTCTTAGCCTTGATGATATCGGCGGAAGCACCAACAGCGGACAGGATGGCGAAAGCATTGGCGGTCTTGGTTGCGGCGCCTCCCTCGAAGACAGCAGAGTCGATGACTAGGGGAACCTCGGGGACGTTGGAGATCTGGTGGCCGCGGGCGAGGAGAAGAGGGGCAACAGCAGAGGCAGCAAGGGCGGAAGCTGTAGCGAATCGCCTTCTCAATATTAGTTTCAAACAACCCCTCACAGCGAGAGTATATCATAATTTCTACTCACTTCTGACCCTGGTTGATCTTAATGTGCCACTTGCGCCAGATCTTGGTAGGAGCGAACATGCGACCGGATCGGCACATGTTACCAAAGGCAGCCTGACCGGCACGGTGAGTACCACCACCGGAGACACGGGGGATACGGGCAACAGCGCGACCTAAGCGTTATTGTCAGCAGTTAGTTCTGAATCACTAGTCGATCCCCATATAATCCAATCGTGCTCCTAGCTACGAATGTCCATCCAACCTCGTAGATCCTAAAGCGAAGAAATATCGGGCGACTAACCAGTTCCCCAAGACTCCGCAGAGGTTTGGTGACCAGCCTTCTCGCTCACGGAGTACGGCTGGCGCTTGTTCTTGGCCATACCCGTGTGAACCTGCTGGACAATGTCGGGTCGGATGGGAGAGGCAAAGACGGTAGGGATAGGATGGGTAGCTCCCGAAGGAGTACCATCTTTGCTGATGATTGTGACAGTCGGTCTCGAAGCCATCTTGAAGTCGCTGGGCTATGTCAAAGCTTTAGGTCAGTCCTGGCAATCGAAAATTACAAAGAGCAGAATTGAGTAGGCGAGAACCCAATTCTATGCTGTGGGTGGCATGCGTACCTCGACTCGGTGGTGGATGGCTGAGAAATTCGGTTGGTGATAATTGTCGGGTCGAAATTGAAGTTGAGGGTCCCCAAATTAATTTTCTTTGTGGGAGTGGAGGGCTTAATCGATTCGTTTGCACGTTGGCGGACAGCTGTCTGACACCCGCTGCCGATCCGTGCTTTGGGTCCACGGGTGTCACTGGGCACTACCTATGTGCCTAGAAACTACAGTACTACCTAGGTACCTCGGTACCTACAGTTCATTGAAAGATCTTTGATAGCCAATCAGATTGCCAATAACCAGCGGCAAACCTTTTACCTACTCAGCACTCCCTGCAGGCTTTCAACTTCAAGTTCAAGTTCACATTCTTGCCTCTTCCCACATAATCTGCATTTCTTAGCACCCATGGGTCGCCTGCCACCCATCACCTCTCAGCCTGAATTTCAACGAGGCTATTGTGGGCAATGCGTCACAGCCTTGGTGCGAATATGTAAATTGCCATTCACAGTCAAGGATGATGAAACTGATGATATAACTATTCGAAAGTGAAGGGGTCACATGGTTGAATGTATAACTTGAGTTATGCGCTGAGGGCTCTCAGATCACTCATTAATTTTACTATGAAAGCATACATCATAGTCTTCACTACCTGCGAATCGAAGAATGGGCTTTGTTCCTAACAATGCTTTATGGTCATAAAGCGTCCATGATAGCTGTCACCGAAGGCACCCCCCGCAGATGGACAATCCTTCGGCATCGGCGGTGTGTATGCTAGGTTCCAACTAGAAGCCGTGGACTTTGATTTTCTTCGCATCAAGCTCTAGGCCGTCTTTAGCAACAAGAAATTCCTCTGCGCAATATTAGCCTGATGACGGTCATCAAGAGTGTTGAAGGAGATAGCACGCACGCATGACCTTGCGCTGATCACCTTGCAACTGAATGACTTCGCCCATGTTATTGTCAGTCACGACAGTGCCATTGCAGGCGAATTTCTTCTTGATAACAGTGAGGATCTTCTTTCGGTCAAATTTGTTGGGCAAGCCCTGAACGGTGGTCAAGGTTTTGCGGCCATTGCGCTCTGCGTTGGTCAGCCGTACGAAGAGGAAGATGCGATCATCTTGGACAGTACTAACGTTGGATCCGGATGTGGATATAGTCCTCTTGCTGGCTCTTCACTACGCTCGTGTCTTCATCTGCTTCAGCATCGTGGAAGGGATCTAGATGCACGGATTAGCGGGCCTGCGAGAGGGTCGTCTCCCTAGGGCTGAGGCAACTTACCGAAGGACTTAAGGTTCTCGATGGATGTCATCTATAACAGTGGGCTCGCAAACGACTCGAAAGAATGTTTGAATACGAGTGAGTGGTTGTTTGTGCGGTGTGATGATCCGGTAATGAAGCAGGCTGGCTCTTCTGACAATGTTCAGGAATTATGAGCTGGCAGTGAGATAGAGTTGAGTGACTGGTGACTCGGCGGGGTCCGATGATGATAGTGAGTGGGGTAGAACAACATGGATTAAATACCTAGGTACCTACCCCAGCAATTTCTCCGAAGTTTACCCAGGTTATCACGATCTAATTCAACCCACTCGAAATTGATTAAAGTCGCTGAAGCTTTCAGCTTTAAGCACTGAAGGAATGAAGAGAATACCTAATCTAAGGGACCTATCGCCTCTTGGTTTTACTGTGTCGTTTACTGTATCTAGGGTAGCAACGACGAAAGAGCTATGGTCTATTATTTTGAGGGTTAGGATACCTAGGTCCCTAGTACAACTACAGCCAGCCTTGCAAAGATAGATTACCTATCTCATAAAATGACGTCTTTACGCTGAGTATGGAGTCCCTCGAGTATGTACCTAGACCAGCCATATAGCATTCCATCTTCACAGCAACCAGCAATAATCAGACTGAAGATGAAGGCACTTTAAATGTTTCTCTCGTCCAATATCCTGGGACTATCTTACCAGTAAAACATATCTGATTGAAGGCTCAATGACGACACTGTAGCCCTTTTTCTAACTTGCAGCTGACTCTCGAATCAGCTCACTGGTCTTAGAATAAATGACTTAAAAATCACTATTCAATAATCCGAATTGGTGTAGTGGCCAACATTTGACGCTCTCATTAAGCAAGTACCGTCAAGCCCGGGGTTCGATTCCCCGATTCGGAGAAATCGAATTTTATTTTTCTCAATTTTAACCTCACCTTTTTCTTATCATCTACAACAGGAAGCTACTTTTCTCCCTCTGAATCGACAGATGTGTTCCTGTTTGCACAACAATAGCCTCTATCTATATACTCTTTCTAACTCTGGAGTCATTAAAATAGACTGCCTACCATTTAGTGGACTTCTGTTTTCAGATCTAGTAACTTCCAAATTAACTCTAGGCGACAAAATCAAACCTCAGGCGGGCTCTTTCCCGAATACACAACTCCACGATATTTCTTGAGAGTCTCATAGCCTCCCATTGTCTATGTCACCATGAAGACGTTCTAGAAGACGGACGACTTACGAGTTGGGAAAATTTTAATTGTAATAGAAACTCGGATTTGGCGTTAACATCTAGAACGACTTATGATGACTGCTATGCTCTCTATATTGTTGATGAGTTGAGCGAAAGTATCTTAAAGGCAGGCGGCTGTAGCCCCGGTTCCTCACCTACATGCACAGGTCACCGTATCAGACAGGCCTGAACGTGGCTGGATTTTGTGGTCATGCTGTGTGACACCACTATCTCTCAGAGATTGACTGACGTACCTAAGGTTATGCAAATGCAAAGATCATGAGGCGAGATGCCAAATTTACAGCGATTTACCGCCCTATGACGAAGCGGACGGAGAGCAGCTGGCTGGACCTAACATACTCATAGGATTCCCTCTCAATTAATTAAAGATGACGATTTCGATGCCCGTCTCAGTATGTTTACCTACGTCTTGAGTAGGCAAACCTGAAGATTTTCTCTTTTTCCTTCTAGAACGGTGTCATCAAATGCCCGACTTATGTAGCAACATCACCATATTACTGTCAGCAACAGGCTTCCATGCTGCATTTCGAACCGTTTGACGACGGTCTGGGCCAATGCCAATATTGCCTTGAAGTTGCAGTCACTTCGGCCCTATTGCTGATAGCGGCCCTGCAAGGCTACAAACGGCGAGCAGCACTGGAAGAAAAGGTCCGATAGACGTTAGATGCATGTTGGTATGGTTTATTAGCTTGTGATTCTACTGTGATATTGAGAATGGTGTAGCGAGTAGCGAAAGTCGGACTGCGTCGGCATGCGAGCTCGTGCAGGCTGACGTGCGTGCTCACAGCAAATAGTCTCATGTAGGTACGGTCTGCAACTCTCCACTCGGTATGCGAAGACAGGTCTTTTCCAGCTCCACCACGTACCCAAACACTCCGAGACATGCCACCACTATGACACGGGTCGGCTTAAAGTAGGTAAAATCTTTATTGCTAAGGGGAATCAGTTACGAGCTCTGGCTGGCTAGATTGAAAAGGATAGAAAACCCCCACATACGGTTGTTGATAGGAGTGGGTAATCATCATTTTTATAGTCGTTCGCAGATCATTTGTCTGATTCATTTTGCACCAATTGCAAAGGTTCATTGCAAAAGGGTTGAAACTGGTTCGTTGGGCTGTGTATTTGCACTACAGTGTCTTACAGTATAGAACTGTTTCGGAATACCGGGACTCAGAGGGTTAACTACATATGTGTGTACTGGATTCCACTGTCTCTGGTGCATGGCGCATGGCTTGGGCGACGCCAAACACATGGGTGGTACCGAAATGTCTCAAGTGACTTCAGATTCATCAACCTATCATGGCTCCGCCTGAACTCTTGATTGCTTCTGTGGGCGTGACGGATGAAAGGACCAAGCATTCATAGCAACAACGCTCAGCCGCATCTGGAGTGAATACCTAACCTGGGTTGTGTATGTTAGCAATTAACTATTCTTCAGGTCCTGGCCGATGCCGTTTTATATTCCCAGCATTATAAACGACGCAGTAAGCAAGCGACCATCCTCACCAAAAGAAGTAGTCTAGATTGAACGAGTTCCCATTCGGCTACATTAGCTGCCCAAGTGTTGACTGATACGGACAGAGGGGAGAGCATCGATTGTATACATACCTAGGGACTAATTAGATTATAAGAAGAATTGTCCGAGCCGACGACCACTGGCCAACAGTCTGCTAGTAGGGTCCTGTAGAAAAAAGGATCTACCTACTAGTGTATCATCTATCCACGCGAGCCGCGAGCCGGGGGATCCGTCGGGCCAGGGGTGTTTCGAGGTTGGGGGTTTTGATCCTAACGGGAAATCATTTGCGATCCTGATGCCCCCACAACGCCTTTTTATTTTAGTCGCTTGCCTTCGTTATAATTCACAAATCAGTTAGGTATGAGATACTTAGGCCCTTGTTCCGGTCTTTGCATGTCAGTCTGTTTTGGTTATGGTAAAATATTCTTAAAATCAGCAGTTTGAATACGAGGAACTGGTGATGTACCGGTTGAAGCCACCTCCACAGGCAATAGATAGCCTTACCACTCATTGAAAATCCTTATGATCTCCAGGCAGCCAGGAAACTAATGGGCGCACCCTAAACGCGACAGGTCAGAATGCGGAGACGGGCTATTCCATTATACCTGCCCTACTCGGAAGCCACATTTTGTCAAGCTGAAAGGAAACCATTGTTTATAGCAGTAGTGTAGAGGCATTTTCTCATCACATGGCTATCTGTTACGGCACTGTTCATAGATGAGGTCGAACGACAACGATGCTGGAGGTCTGGCCACTCTCTAGGTTGCTTACGGCTGCCTCTTGCTGGTTAGACGAACATGAACTCTTCATACATAGCTGCGCTAAGAGTCTGCACGCTAAGCTGGTGAGTCTGTGAAAAAGCGCTTGACACCGAGGCAAATCAGCATGTTGTTCATCCATGAAGGGTTGAGGGAACCGCTACGCTGTAGTTATCCTATCCTTAGTTTGAAAGAGCCTCGCTGCCCTAGTCTATGATCGCCCGTGATTAACAAACAATCAGGGTTTGCTGGATCATGGCTCGGGAGAGATCTTGTTCAATGTTCGGTAGGACCCGTGGTCCGTAGATCCTCGCAACCCCACGTGTGGATCCTCAAGCGTGTAGCATCACATTGCCAAGTGCGTTGTCACCTTGTCTAATAATATAAGCCCTTCTGCTCCTTCATATGCTGTACATATATACACGTACATATTGTACGGAGTACGTACAACGCTATTATCTCGGCTCCATCCCACACTTGCTGGCCTGCATTAGTCGTCCATCCCACTTCCTCTGCGGCTGGGAGCACAGGGACAGCTTCGTCCAATCCCAATGTATTCTTTTCTCAGTTCTCGTATTCCATCTCCGCTACTTCGGTACCCTAACAGGGGATCGACAACGCCTTGGCTGCAATGATCTGGCCCGACATGCCTACCCAGAATAGTAAAAGGAGAACCATAGCGATTGGGTTACGAAATCGCACTAGGTAGCAATCTATGATGTGGCTGATATCGTCTCCTTTTAAGGTCCTTTCTCTGGCCTTACGTTGAGATTTTCGGATTGATCTTCTGTCTGCATCGAGCTCTTGATTCGGCCAGACTGAGCATAGTATAGGTATATGGTTATCTCTCATTAATCTTATTAATTCTTAATACTTCCTCATACTGGCTCCGTACCGGGACAAGTCCTCAGTATGCGCTGGAATACGCATTTCTTGTCGGCGATGCTCTCGCTGAGCACGCTGACAAGAGCAGACCCGACATGGCCTTCTCAGATTGACGAGCTGGAAGAGATCATGTATCAAGTAAATGGCTACCGCTCCCGACAATTCGGGGGGACAGTTATCCCCTGTTCAAGCGAAGCATCCGGACCTGGACGTCACAATGCCGCAGCGTGGTTAAGATCTGCTTTTCACGGTAAGTATAGTGAAAGATACAACTGATCTAGATGGCCGGTTTTTCTGCGAAACCTATAATAGTTGGCAATTCAAGTAACATCTTCGCAGATATGGCTACTACGACTATTGCCGGGAGCCCGCGCCAGGGCGGTATGGACGGGTCACTACAATACGAGCTGACAAGCTCAGACAACATCGGTGTAGCATTTAACACGACACTCACCTTCATGGCTGACTATTACACAAGTAGATCAGGTGTAGCCGATCTTCTTGCTTTAGGCGTCTACTACGCCGTGAGGTCTTGTAGTGGTCCAGTCGTTCCTATTGCCGCTGGTAGGGTCGATGCCAAAGCTGCTGGCCCTATTGGTGTCCCTTTGCCCCAGAACACTGCGTTCACATTCGAGCAACAGTTCTTGCGCATGGGCTTCAGCAAGACCGAGATGATTCAAGCAGTTGCCTGTGGTCATTCCATCGGCGGAGTCCACGAGGTCGAATTCCCCCAAATCGTGCCTGTTGGCAGCACAACGAACGGTGAAAAACCCACAGATTCTACTGTAGATGTATTCGATAACAAGGTCGTCACCGAGTATATTGCAGGCAACACGACGAACCCCTTGGTCGTCGGCCCTTCCATCAAAGCTACAAGGAACTCTGACTTCAAAGTCTTTAACTATGATGGAAACGTGACAGTGAAGGCCATGGCAGACCCCGAAACTTACAGCAATGTTTGTGCCACCATTTTGCGCAAAATGATCGAAGTTGTTCCTGATGGCGTCACTCTCACTGATCCCATTCAACCTTACGCGGTCAAGCCAGTCAACATGCAACTCACGTTGAACTCCGGAGCTTCGACCATGCAACTGTCAGGGCTGATTCGAGTCCGCTCCACTGACTTCGGAGACGACACCGCCGAGAGTGTCACACTGACTTATAAGGACCGAAGCGGCGGTAGCAACTGCGGCGCCCGGGGTTGCACGTATACTGCAGACCTCCTAGGCGCTACCCAGGGCTTCGACGACACATTTGTCGTAAGTTCACATCGTACTACCCTTACATAGAATCTTATTTGTTCTAATAGCAATCTAGTGGTTCCCTATTAATGCCCAAATCTCGACCTCTTCAGGCATTTCCTCATTCGTTTTGGCGGTTAATATGGCTAGTGGAACAACTGTGGCTTACGACAACAATGGAGACTCGTATCCTATGCAGGATGGTATTCTTCTGCAGAAACCTCAAAGCTGTCTCCTTGCAGGCAAGCTAAACGTAATGGCTGCTGTGAGTTTAAATTGCACATGACTTAGTTACAGGCTGCTGACTTCCTGAAACAGGTTCGTAATGACCTTGGCTCATTGCCCGTCAGTATGTATCTTTCGTACAAGACACCTGTTGGGGACCCAAATCGCCCAATTCCCACTCTACTTAATACTACCGTGGCGATGGTAAAGGGTGACTGCGTTGGCTCTTACACTTTCTATACGGCTACTTATGGAGGTCTTGGGGACCTTGACTATGCTACCAAAATCGACGTGGTCACCGGCAGTGGTGCATCAGCTCGACGAGATGACTTCAAGGCGGCTAGTGACCTAGGAGGAACTTGCGCCGTATTCGACAATCCGCCAGCTTCCCTCTGCACAAATGTGTCGGATCCCGCACCCCCAGAGTCAACCTCTTCTACTACGGGAACTGTTACGGTGCCTCCATCCACCGTGAATGCGACCTCGTCAGTGACAGCCACCAGCACTGTGCCAGTGGAGACCCTCCACCATAGGCAAACCTTGGGAGATTACCAGCTGATTGGTTGCCAGACTGAGGGCACGGGTGTCCGCGCCCTAGGTGGTGCCAGTTTCGTCTATGACGGGATGACACTTGAGAGCTGCATGAATAATTGCACGGGATTCTATTACTGGGGTACCGAATACGGACGCGAATGTAAGTTGTTAACTGTTGAGAATTACAGAAAAAGGGTTGTGTTCTTCAACTGACGTCCTAACAGGCTATTGTGGTAATTCGGTCAACCCAACCAGCAAGAACACCACTCTTGCTGAGTGTAACGTGGTTTGCTCTGGAGATCCTACGGAGTACTGCGGTGCAGGTAACAGAGTTGAACTATATGTCACAACAGGCGCCATCCCGACTCCTACTGGTACTCTTGCGCCTAAGCCGACTGTACCACCTTATCTCCGCATCGGCTGCTATGAGGAGCTCCCCAGTCGTGCGCTTACTGGAGTGGCGTTTCCAAACGACTCCATGACTCTGGAGCTGTGTGCATCGAACTGCAATGGCTTTACTTATTTCGGCACCGAGTACGGTCGTGAATGCTACTGCGGTAATCACATTGATTCCAGGAGCAATACGACTGACGATGCGGACTGCAGTGTGGTTTGCGGTGGCGATCCAACTGAATACTGCGGCGGGAGCAACAGGATTGAGATGTATAGACTGATCAACCCGCCCACCTCGACCTCGATGATCCCAACGCCAACCGTCACCCCCACACAAAAGCCTAACGTCTCTACCTACGCCTTCGAGGGCTGCTGGACCGAGGGAGAGAATGGCGTGCGCGCCCTTGACGCAAAGGCCACAGCAGGAAACGTCACGCTTGAGTCCTGCGCGGACTTCTGCCAAGACTACCATTATTTCGGGACAGAGTATGGCAGCGAATGCCACTGCGGGAATGCCCTTGCCGCATCTAGCAACGAGACGGACCTGGCTGACTGCAATGTGCCCTGCTCGGGAGATGCATCCGAGTACTGCGGTGCCAGCAACCGGCTGAATCTCTACTACTCCAACACGACTGCCGGCCCCTCGCAGCCCATCACAGTTGGAAACTACTCCTGGTACGGTTGCCAGACCGAGGGTACGGGTGTCCGGGCACTGGCTAGCAAGACTCTCGTGAACGACGAGATGACACTCGACGTCTGTGCCACGTTCTGCGAAGGGTACACGTACTTCGGCACGGAGTACGGCGCTGAATGTTACTGCGGTGACGAGTTCAGCGAGGGCTCCGTTGCCGCCGCAACTGGCGACTGCAGCAAGGCTTGCAATGGTGACGCGAAGCAGCTGTGCGGTGCGGGCAACCGGCTGAGTGTCTATGAGCTAACACCTGCAACACCCGAAGAATGAGGGTTGATACATGGGAAGTTATGGGTATTTATATAGGGAATGACGATTCTATATAGCTTGGCATGGCGAAAGGAGTTTCTTGTAGGACAGGCATTTTGCTCTCGAGCTTGATTCACCCCGTGATTGATTTTGGATGATGAGATGGATCTCCCTTGAGCTACTGACTCTAGATATTAGATCCTTGTGTGTCTTCTAGGCTTGGAACTTGGAGAAACTAGAACATTTTGAAACTCAAGGTTGAGATTGATACTCGTGTAGATGGACCAATATAAGATAGTATCTTGGGGGCGCTTGGGAGCCTCATCACTCCTACATGGATGCTGATGAGTGTGAACACAATGTTAATAGTTATTCCTAGTAACTCTTGCCTTGGTCTTAACACAGGGAAGACTATGAATTGAAAATACATAAGTGATAATTTAATATATTCACGTCTCTTGTGGGAGTACGTACCTCACCTTAGGCATGTGTGGCTTCCCTGTCTTGCAGTTCTCGTTTGGCCTGTGTCTGATTGAAGATCAGATATGATTGGCAGTATACATAGACATAATTAATCTTCAACAAGACTGAGCTTGGTGATCTGACTGCAGTTCAAACTGAGAGAGTCGTGATCAACTCACATGTATGCATGCATGTCTTAGGCAGAGAGTTCATGTAAGTCAATTTAGTAGCGAAGAAACTCGAATGTATGAACCTATAAATCATGGGAAAAGGAACACCTATACCTATGTCTTAGGTCCTTATTCATTCAGTTTTTTCTGTCATGCTGAGTTAAACAAAACAAACGGATTCTATATTGACTCCTGCGTTTGTGGCACCTACCTACCTGGGAGATGTCCCTTCCCTGGGAGACACCCACCTTAGGTACCCTGTAGCATACCTAGGTATACCTACGTACCTAGGTAGGTACCTACAGTACCTTCATTAGTGAGGTGCTGAGGGTTGGTACCTTAGGGTCTTGTGGGGGCCCGTAACGCGTTTACCGCGTAAATTGGAACGACCTGTTACAAAGTACCCCCAGGTATACCCCCCGGTCCTATATGTATTGGTGATGGTATCGACTTTGGACTTCCGAACATTTTACATCATCCCCGGGCCTCTATTAACCATTAACGCACGGCTGTAACCGCATTCATTCCTTGAGACCTTCTGACTGCAAACGCACACACACAACTAGCCACTCAGTACAGTACCAAGGTATTTACCATGTAGACTACCTCATTCAATACAGTTAGTGCTTTAATTGGCCTGGCACAAAGATTCACAAAGATTCACGACGGGTCCCCGCCAAAGAAAAGCTCAGCGTCAGAGCACGGCTGCCAAACTCTCTCCTCTCTTCTATGTGCAACCTCTGCGACAGTGTGCGTCCTTTGCGCCAACATCCTTTTTTACCTACCTTAGGGCTGACGAATCATTAGCCACCCCGCCGTGCACATCTTTATTTCTGTTTCTACCTCTGCGTAGACCTAGACGCAGTCTCCTTGGCCTTGCCGTCCATGCGTTCTTTGAGCAGGTAGCCCAGCCGAATGCCGGTGGTGGAACGTCGCCTTACTAGCGTGCACCTACGAAACAGTGAAGCCAACATTTCAGTGGCCAGCATGTCGACTGGTTTGCGTTTGCCTTGCTCATGCCCTCTGTACAACGACGCCTACCTGCTGAGTCCGGAACGGGAACTGGCGCCCCAACCCTCCGCTCCTCGATATATCCCTTTCAGAGTTCGTGGTGAGAGCTAGGGAGCTTCCTGAAGCTTACTGCTCCTTGGCTGTCTGTCCCTTCACCCAAGATTGGCTAGCCATCTAGCTTGGAAGGATTAGCGACATGGTCAGACTATGCTCTCTCTTTTTATCGTACTAGATGCTGACTCTTCCTAGTACAAGCCCGAGAATGTGGGTGCTATAAGACCCATGAACACCCTTTCCAATAATAAGATAACTTCACGAACGCCTTTCGGTTTCCGGTCTTCCACCCAGTCTTCCTCCCAGTCCTCCTCCCGGGCTCCCCCTTCGAGCCCTCCTCCGTCGAAACGTCAAAAACTCGACGAAAGCAACTTGAGCCCCACACATTCTCACGCTGTATTCGCCCTAACCGATGGACCTAGCGAACCGCCAATACCTCGGAAACGATCTATAGGAAGTGTGTCCATTACCGATTCTCAGCGTTCAGTCGGCTCTAACAAGAGCGCTACTCGGGGCATGATTCCCGAATACCATGAAGCAACCCGTTTTACAAACCAAAGACGCAAACGCCCGCGGACAAAACCCAGGGATCTCAAGCCTCCAAGACAGGAGAAAGATATAGAAGATCCTGAAGCGAATTTCCTCCCCCCGCTGAAAAGTGATGAAGAGATTAGCGAGGATGAAGACGAAGTCGATCTTATCAACCCCCAAAAAGCGTCAACAGGTTCGCACCCGCAAAAACGTGAGCAATCGGGACATCGGGACATTTTCGCCGGCTCAAGGCACTTCAAGAAGGGGAGTAGGCTTCCAAATTATCTTGACCCTATGCAAACTCTCCGTAAAGTCATCGACGAGGTGGACAAGGTGGGTGGAAAGATGAAACATCAAGAATCCGATGGGAGTCCAGACGAACTAGCTTTGAATCCAGAGGAAATACCAACAAGACAACCCGCTAAACGCCGTAGAGAGTTGCCCCCTAGTCTATCAAAGAAGGGCGATATTCAACGGACACAGTACAAAGGCGTTTCTACTACCAGACCATCTGTCGCGGTGGAACAAATGGACGATCGGATGAGAGAAGCCGAGTTAATCATCGGCAATGGTCTGCGCATTGTGCGGGGCGCCTCTGGACAGTGTCTGTACCACACAGATTATGATAGCGACCCAAAATACTGTTTCCTATCCGTCCGCGAAATCAGTCACACCCTGCTCCCGGTTGACCAACACCACGAGATCCTGAAACCATACACATATCTCACGCTTAACCTTAGCAAGGCAAGAGCAATCCTACGTGCTAGTGATGCTGACCCGAGTTGCATAGTCGCTGTCAATTGCGACAGCACGGACCTCTCGAACAGTGCTGGCCCCAAATTAATGGTTGAATTTGCCACCTCACAAGAGTGGTCCAGATTCTTGGAGTGGGTCGCCATCTACAAAGGAAGCGGTGGGAAGCTTAGTATTAGGGATTGCAGCAGGTGAGACAGACTCGCAAAAATTTCGTGAAGTGGAGGCTAATATTCTGATAGAACCAAACTCGAGGCGGAATTTAGCGAAATGACACGACGAGCCAAATCCCATAGGGTAATTAGGGATGATGAAACTAAGGTTGTGGTAGACGATGACATAAAAGTCATACAGCACAATCAGGACAGTCGTGTTCGTAAGACCCAGAAGGATCCCTATTTTGCGACTGAATCCGGATCCCGGTACAAACCGAAAGATGCAATGAAACATTCTATATCCAGGCCCAGTGGTGATGACCTCACCTCGAGCCAATCGTGGGATGATCAACAGGCTCCAGCGTCCCGACAAGCTCGGACAACTCGGTCGACATTCGCACTCATTGAGTCCCCGGAGCCGCATGAGCCTGAACCTGAAGGTTGGACTTCGCTCAATCCAGGCTGGGAAAAGAACTGGCGGAACTCTCTTGTTTTTCCCAACAAGGGAAAGAATCGAGCGACTGTTGATAAGGATGATATACAACGTCTTGATGAGGGCCAATTCCTAAATGACAACATCATTATCTTTTACCTTCGGGTCCTGCAACAAAAGTTGGAAGCGGAGAAGCCAGATTTGGCGCAAAGGATCTATTTCCACAATACCTTCTTCTATGATAAGCTGAAGCCCACCAAATCCGGTCAGGGAATCAATTATGATAGTGTCAAGGCCTGGACCTCGAAGGTAGACCTTTTTTCCAAGGACTACATCATTGTTCCTATCAACGAGTATACACATTGGTATGTTGCAATCATTTGCAACGCGCCTAAGCTTGTACCCTCTTCCGACAGCCATGAACAAGCCGACGATACCAAGAGCAACGTGATCGCAATTTCCGATGATACAGATGTGGCTCAGAAGGAATTGCAGGCTCACCTACCGACCGGTATATCAAATGGCCATACCAGCAGCGAACATATGGCGTTTGCTGCACAAGACGTCGTCGAGAATTTACGACGTATGTCAATTGACAGTTCGGGTCACCCAAGCGGCGAAACTGAACAGAAGATAAACAACGAAGCAGGTGCAGAAGTTGATTTAACCCCCTTCAAACATGGCCACGAAGTTCACGTGATTAAGGATTCGGACAGGCCAGAGGCCGAGGTCGAACACATTGCCACCGCGACTAGTTCACAAAACCGCAAAAAGGCAGGGAAGAGGCAGAGTATTGGCGTTCGAAAGTGTGACCCCAGTCAGCCAAGGATAATTACACTAGATTCTTTGGGAGCAGCTCATTCGCCTACCTGCAGTTATCTCAGGCAATATTTGATTGCAGAACTTGAGGACAAGAAACGCATCAAAATACCCAACCCCGGAAGCATAGGCACCACGGCCAAGGACATCCCTGAACAAACGAATCACTGCGATTGCGGCTTGTTCTTGTTGGGATATATTCAGGAATTCCTTAACGACCCTGATACTTTTGTCAAGAGCCTTCTGCTGCGTGATGGCATGATTCCTTGGAGTCTTGATCCATCGGAGCTCCGCAACAACATTAGGGACCTCATATTCCATCTTCAAGAGAAGCAGCAACAGAGCGAAGATGCGGCGCGAGAGCATAAACGGCAAGTCAAAATGAATAAACCACAGACGAAGCTAGAGTCCATGAGTCGTACAGCTGCTCCGGTTGAGAACATCTCTTATTGTCCCTCAGATTTGGATCTGGCAAGCCAGGATTGTCGCGGCGATAAAGCAGGCGAAGGCAAAGTCTCCTTAGCTCCTCCGAGCTCCCGACCATCTAGCTCCAGGGATAATAATAGCACTACCCTTGGAGAAGCGATGGATCGGAAGCATTGTACAATCTCTGGGAGGAATGCAAAGGATGCTATAACAAAAGTGCAGCTGTCTACGCCCAGTATCCATCATGACAGTTCAAGAACTACACGACAAGTAGAAACGGGCGACCGTCTAGATGTAGAAGGGATACGGGCTAAGCCAGAGACGGATCTGCACGCGGTTACGCCTCGCAAAACCAAACAGTCCTTTGATCACGAGGCCCATCACCATATTCCCGGTGCATTTCCGATTTCCCCGGTCGAAGCGCAAGCAGCCAAGCATCATTCACCGTCCCCATCCCATGTCTCTCAAACGCCGTCTTCCAAGGGCTCTCGAGGTGCGATACTGCATGATCCCGTGATTGTCGATGACTCGGACAACAATCGTCGAGACGGGGCGTGGCAAGATCCCCAAAGACACAGAGGGGATGGACCTGCACCTAGGCTCGTAGTGGAAATACCGTCTAGTCATACCCACAGCCAACCTTTGGGCCGAGATGGCAAGGCAGACGGCCGGAAACAGTCGAGGCAACAGAGTTCATATTTTGCTAACCGGCAAGATGGAGAAAGAGTAACGGCTGCGAGGCTACGTGAAAATCCACGAAATGATGTCATCGATCTTTCCGAGGACTAAGTTCTTGCTTCTCCGTTTGCTTGATTACAGAGCATCTTCAACAATGATTACGGGTAAAGGCGGATGCGAACTGTGTTTCGGGGCTGGTTTAGAGCGGAGAGCATTATGACTTAGGTAACGAATACCGTATCTCCACGGCTGGGCAATGTGTGTATGTGAATCTGCATGGGAAGGAGTAAAGGCGGCGGGTGCATCATGTGCGGCTTTTTGCTTTAGCTTTATACCCCCTTCTAGCAACAGGAAACGAGTCTTCGGCGTACGTATCAACACCTAGGTGTTTGAAGTAGATAGTTTCGCAGAAATCAAAGGGAAGCGAAGTCTTCAACGTCTTCTTTTATCTCCCTAGTCATTTTCCCCAGCGTCCACTTCGAGTCGTCTAAGTACCGAGAGCAGAACCTTCTGGTGTGATAAGGTGACGGGATTAGTAAAATGACAGCAAATACATAGTAAATGCGTCGAGAGTACCTCATTTTTTTATATCATTCCATTTCGCTCTAAAAAAAAGATAGAAAGGAAGGTAACCAAAATTAGCCATCTACTTCCCAACACCCCCTTGTCTTTCTGGTTCTTTTTTATTTGCCCTTTTTGGTTCCAGTCTCGTCCTTCTTCTTGATGGCGGGCAGCTCAAATGCCTTACTAATTCCTTGGGCCATCTTCTTCCACAGGACGAAATCGACGTCCTGGTTCCAGGTCAGCGCGCCGACCCAGGGCTGCACGTTGTAGTTGACGTGCAGCGTGACGGCGTCCGTCTCGGCGACCTTGCCCGTCGGGTGGGTGATTTGGTATTTGGGTCTCTGGTTCTTGAGCGATAGCTTGCCTCTGTGTGTATATAACGCGTGGTAATCATTAGCCTCTCCCTCCTTCTTTTACATTTTCTGTCCCGGGTTCCACTCCAGGTATGTCTGTATGTTTTTTTTTGGTCTTACGTACCGGTTTGGATCTATGCTCTTGCCGCCGGCGCTCTTAAGCAGCTTCTTCATGGTGGCGGGGCCAATGTTGGCGAGGTGGTCGGAGCTCGGGCTCGTGATGATGGTGTCCCAGATGACGGCCTTGTTCGTCTGGTTCATGTTATTCCCAGAGGGAGGCGCGGGCCACTCGGCCGTCACGTAGACGAAGAGCTGCTTCGTGTTCCAGGTGAAGAGCGACGAGAGGTCGGCGTCGAGGCTGAACTTGATGATGGCATATTCCTCCTTCTTGGAGCTGTAGTAGTGAGGACGGCCCTTGACTACTTGGACATTGGTCGGTTTTATGCTAGCGCTCGGCGTCCGCGGCAGTGTGAAGTCGGAACCGGCTATGATGGCGGCTACGACGAAGGCGACCGTCGTGAAGAAGCCGAAGACGTTTTGTATCCGCGTGAGTGAGTTGTACATGTTGGGCGAGCCGGGACGAAACGAGACGAGACGATGCGAATTGCCCGTCTAATTGACGGGGAGGGTTTTGGATCTGAGGCCGTCGGTTAACTCATGCACTGTCCGTATATTCTCTCAGGAGTATGGTGGTATATGTATTAGTCGTCGTGGGTATTGTGTTTCGCGGGTTTTGTCGAAAGCTCGGAGCTGTTTGTTCTAAGGCCACGTTTTGGTCCATCTGTCGCGACGGGAGGTCTAGGCAATAAGTTTGGGGAATGTACTGTAACAGCTATCAATCAACATCGGGGCTCCGAGGTGCTTATCAGTTTCTTATCAGTTTCTTATCAGTTTCTTATCGGTTTCTTATCGGTTTCTTATCTGGGTTGCCGCTTTACGTCACTTCTTGGCACCGTTTTCCCTTCAACATCAGTGAAATTACACATTGGCTTCTGTCTCTACTAAGAACCGACACCGTCAATTTCTGTTCCATATCTTGTATGACTAAATGATTATGTTGTCAAATCCTGCATCAGCAGGAATATCCAACTTTACACTCGGCACTATATCTCATTATCATCCAAACATTCCATGTCTTCTTCGTCTCCCCTGGAGTTGTGACCGACCTCTGTTGCGATGGTTATGATATCCATCTTGCCATCCTGTTGTTGTCTGGGCTTGACTACCTCTATATATGTGAATTGACGAGGGAGATATACTATTATTTTTTATTTATTCAGAGTCTAGTATTTACTCGGATCCGAGTCGGCGCTCCGAGCTCACATCCGCTCAGTTACTATAACCTTTATTAATAACCAAGAAACAATCGGAATAAGACCAAAGCGTCGTCTATTCCCGATGTTAAATAGAATAAAGCCGGAGCGCGAACTCGGGTTTGATCGTCGCTCCTCTCCGTAGCCGACTAACTTCTGCCAGAACTTCACCTTGCAAGCCCAAAACAGCCAACTAGCATTCTTTATTAGCTTCATTATTATCTAAACCACCAACAAGGATCAGCGAACTTGGTGGAAATTCCAGCCGACTTTCACTCATCCAAGCAGTTGTCCGCTCTGTGCTTGCTCAAGAGGGCCTAGCTAGCCCCCGCCATGAGTGATGACAAAGTCTATAGCTGATAAATCAATCTCTAGAACCTCAGAAACATTGATTATGAACTACTAGGCAGCTTTAAACGTCGTGTTCAATGACAGCTGATGGGTATATAATAGGGGTTGTTTGTTGCTAACTCAGGCCTCTCTTCATCCAGACACAAGTCGTTATCCAACATTCTCACTACTAATCTTATAAGGAGTTATAATCACACCATCATAAAACTCAAACATTAAAATGGCGCGCGAGATCAAGAATGTCGCCATCCTAGGCGTACGTATTGATTCCCATACGACTAAGAATCCACATGGACTAACCTTCAACTAGGCCACTGGAAACGTCGGAGTAGAGGTCGTTAAAGCTGTCCTCGCGGCGGGAAAGTTTACTGTAACCGCCATAGTCCGCCCAGGTTCTAGCCACAAGTTTCCCAACGGCGTGCAGACTAAGGAGGCGAACTTGTCATCTATGGAGTCGCTCATCACCGCCTTCCTCGGCCAGGACGCTGTGATTAACACGACCAACATCACCGATCCAGCGACGAACATCAGGATTGCGGACGCCGCACAAGAAGCGGGCGCCTATCGCTTCATCCCCGCCGACTTTGGTCAGGATCCCGCCACCTCGCACGGTCCCGACTTCCCTGTCTTCGCGTTCAAGTCAGCGACCCTGAAGCACCTCAAGGAGATCACAGGCGCCGAAGGTGGTATGACCTGGACCGTCATCGTCAACGGCGCGTTCCTAGACTTGAACATGGCCCTTGGCTTCCTGGGCATCGACGTCCCCAAGAGGCGCGCCGAGATCATCAGCGGCGGCGACACGCCCACGTACTACACGACGCTCGAGATGATAGGCCAGGCGACTGCCGGCGTGCTGCTGCACCCGGCCGAGACGGCCAACCGGTCCGTATTCATCCACTCGGTTGTCAAGACCCAGAACCAGCTCCTCGCGCTCGCCCAGCAGGCCCTAGGATCCGAGGGCTGGACCATCAGCCACGAGGACAATAAAGAAAAGTTCGCTTGGGCCGTCGCCGAGATGGCCAAGGGCACCTTTGACCTGCCCGTCGTCATGCACCAGATCCGCAGGGTCATCTCCGATCCCGAGGTCGCGAGGGAGCCGGCCCAGTACGACAATGAACTCCTTGGTCTTAAGAGCATGACGGATGAAGAAGTCATGGAGATGGTGAGGAAGATCGCTGCCGCTGCGTAAAAGTAGATTTCAATATATAGTTAAAGTGAAGAATCTGATTAAGTTTATTCACCTGCATGCTGGACTTTGATATTACTACATACGTACGTACTGGGGACAAAAAACAGAAAAGTAAACAAGGGTGCACAGAAATAGTAAATCACGTTATTGCCGTCTTCTTTTCGGTCTCTAATCTTGCTCCTGAGTCTCCAAGGTAATATAACGTGGCTTACGTCCTGATCTACCAGGAGAGATTCAATCAGATAACGCCAGCCTCGTCGTGCATGTAGAAAAATGCTGTGTTTTGCAAGACGTTTTTGTTATACCACATCCTCTGCCCCGTCCTATATTTGTGCTGACTGTGTTTCGAAGAGATATATATGTATTGTTTTGTTTAACTACCTTACCTACCTAGGTACCTCTTAAAAACAAAGACGCCCCGCCCAAGGAATGGAAGACAGGAGCTGAGGTAGAGCTAAAATTATTCACAACTGCTTACGACTTGAGACCAAAGCTTGAGTCTATGTAAACTTGTATGATATTGTGGACGACGTTAAGGAGAATGATATGATTAGCCTACATGTTCTACTCATCATCATTACCTCACCACATCACAAATCAAACATACCTCCAAGACAAAGCGGTCACATAAAAAGTACGTCCGAGACCTGCCACTTACGTGAAATGAGATGCGGTGAGACAATAACCACGCATTATGTTCAGAGTCATCATGTTATACACGCAGGGTAACTATATACAAGTACCCAAAATAGGTAGGTAAATTACAGAAGTCTCTTGTAGAGCATTTCAACGTCGTGTAGAGAGTCAATGCCGCAGACAGCCCGCCCAAGCCTGCTGTCTGTGATGAATCATGCATGTAGCCGTTTCCCCTTCTAGAGTTGCCAAATCCTTATTATACACAGTACCACCTGTTCCACTCCGTTGCTCCAGCCTCAGATCGAACAGTGTCTCCAGCTGCGAGGGAAATTCTATAGTCGTCATGGTCGATGGAGTGGCCCGCCGATGGTGAGCTTTGGCAAGTAGTAAAACAGAGGGTGAAAAATTGTCGACGATCTTTATTAAGTAGCTTCGTGCACAGCACCCTAAAGCTCAGCTGGGAGCTGATGGGTGCCCGACGCCCTCAGTACGAGTGGCCAACTACGTTGGTGAGAGAGGGGAGCTTGTTCATAGAGCACAGCTCACGGTGTGAATTAGGTTTAGAAGGGGATGTTGGGAGACGCCTGAGCACCCATGGCCTCCTGCTGCTCCTGCAATTCTTCGCCTCCAGCCTCGATGGTGATTCCGAGACCAACCTTGGCGTTTTGCTACTTTGGTATTAGCGAGGAGCCGGTGTCAAAGGTGAGATTTCTGATCAGTACTTACAGTCATATGATCAACATCGGCACAGAAAGACATCATGACAGGGGGCAGTACTCGCTTCTCAAGGAGGCAGCCAAGCTTGCCCTTGGAATCGACCTGAGCACGGAATGTCGACATGCGGAAATCGTACTTGACGCCTACTGAAGTAACACCTTCCTTTTGTAAGCCACCCATCATGTTGCCACTAGGAGCAACCTGAAGGGTCATGTCAACACCAGCCTGGACCTTGTCAGAGAGTCTGCGCCAGTATGTAGCATTCAAAGCGCCCTGAGCAGCGTGTAGCTGTGCTGTCGCAATCCAATCCTCAGCCTTATATCTAGCATAGTAGGATGTGGCGGATTCAGGGGGTTGGTTTAGGGCGGCACGTTGCCACACGGATTCGATACCAAGAGAAAGTCTTCTCGTGACGGACTGGAGATGGCTGAGTATGTAGATGCCTGTTAAACCACCTTCGAGGTATGAAGGGTTCAGCATCTTCAGGGAAGAGGTGAAATCGCTGCCGGTGTATTCGTGTTCGATCGAGGCCATATCCTGAGGGGATGCTATTTGGAACTGGGATTTGGTGACAAACGAAGGACTCCATCGGTAGTTAAAGCGTGTTGACAAAACAGCGTCATTGTCCATACTGCCTTGCAAGAAAACCTAGGGATAGAGGAATACATGAGCAGTCTCTTCACCACTAGTAGTCACGGGTCGGTTAAGGTCTTACATTGTTGGTACCAAAGAGTGCTGCAAAAGCATATGGCTTCATGTGTTCGCCCATAGCAAATTGGTGCGATACTTGAAACAAGGGCGATAGGCTCACAGCCTTTGTGAGATCGGCACGAAGACCGGTATGCATATAGTTGGTGAGGGAAACCTCACGTTGGACCTCCTTGTTGATAGACTCGACGGTGCCCGGGTTCGTGAGGCCGAGCTTGGCTCGCCGATCCGAAAAGGACCGGTAGGCATCGCTAACAGCATTTGCGATAGGATTGGCGGTCAGAAAGCCCAAGGGCGATGACGGTTGTACCTCGAGGGTAGAGGCCATGATGGATGACGAATGTGCGAACGACAGGGAGGTGGACAGAGAGAGAAGCGCTGGTCCCGGTGAGGAGAAGAAATGCAGTAGATATTATTATGTGGTCAGATTGTCAAACAAATAGAACTGCCTAACGAGGAGGTTAAGGCAGTGTTGGGATGCTTTGAGTGTGATTCAGAGCACCCGAAAGACACGCGATGAGGAAGATTGGGTAGCTTGTCCTGGATATAGAGCGACCTGCGAAAAAAAATCATTCCCAGGTCTTTGCGCAGTGAGTTGAACATCCTTGGCCAGCCTTGATCCACAGAAGATCCATACCTTACCATACCAAATCCCCCATTTCGCACTACTACTTTGATAGAGAGATATATTGAATTAAAAGACCTACCGCTCTCTCCGGTGATTTTGTGGTGGACCCCCCCCCAACTGAGTTTAAGTTGTGCAGGTGGATCTAGTTGGCAATACCTACTGTAGCGTGACGTGATAGGGCCCTCAAAACCTCACATTGCTTTTCCAGGGCGCTGTCACGGGTTCTCACCGTATTGCATGTGGTCACAGTCATAAGAACAAAGATATATATACCTGAAGGCGCTGCACACCAGGCACGTTTCTTCCCGTGAGGTTACTTTGAGGAAAAGGTTACCTAATCTTCAGCTCCAGTCTACCAAATTCCCTAAAGGAGAGCTGTAGTGAATTTTTCTACCTTGTTGAGAATCTTATATATTTTTTTCCTGATATAGTTCACGGCAGCAGCACCAGCCAGCCAGACACCTTTTTCGTCATCCTGAACTCACTAAACCCGAGTTCGGCTACCACCAGCACATACCTATTTGCCCCTCGGTTTACGCCATCAGGACTCCTGGCGTTTCCAATTCATACTACGAACAGTGTGCATTGCGTCCTCTCAAAATTAGTGAGACTTATTCGATAGTACAGGGCCGTCTACTTAGAGGAGCAAGGCCCGTCTCGAGCACGAAAGCTGCTCATCCCTACACACCTCTTTGTCTCAACCTACTCAGTCAAAACGTCTCCGACAATCAAAAACTGGTGAATGGTGAGCTTCGAGGCTTTGGAGATCGAGGCGCCCATTAATTTCGACTATTGACTCTTCTAAACGTTGCCACGTTAGCTGGAAACATCCATATATATATATATTTACTTACTTCTTATACGCTCAAGTTTCCACTTTCTCGTGGGGTTCATCATACCACGGTGACTTCAAGCCTTTTATGCTTTGGCATACTTCTTTATATCGCCACTTCCTATAGTCGGACGACCGGTACATCTAACAGAAAGAGCTTTAGAAGTTCAGTTACCATCTCCATCTCCATGGATACCCTACTGTAAGTGCTGCACTGTTGCTTGTTTCCTGCGGTTGCTTCCGTGTAGCGTGCACGTAATGATGGTGGTAATGGGGCATAATCAACCGGTTACCGGCTGCCGACCCGGATGCCCAACAATTTCCAAATCCTGGACAAGCATATAATGACAAAGTGGTAATTGGCATCTGGTTTCGTTTCGGAACAAAAGCTCTAGACGACATTCAGAGGAAATATTATTTGGTGCTCTGATGCTCTGGTGCTCTGGTTGGCTCAGAGAACTGGTCACTACTGCTACATACATACCCCAACGTTTTGCATTCCATCTTCGTCTCTCACACCACCCATAAATAGTCAGGTCATGCCAAGACAAATTCACTTTGGCGACATATGCTGCCAGAACACTCCTTGTACTGACAACGACGACAGCACTGCAGATATCGCTGCCAATGCGCCTCGGTATAGACGCAAAAGCAGCACTTTCATCGATGGTATCCACGATGTCCCGGAAGATGCCAACAGGGCTCCGGCCCAGCTGTATAGCACCATGTCCGGAAGACTCTTCCATTCCGGTCGTATTGCTATCGTAATGGTTGGACTTCCCGCGAGAGGCAAAACGTAAGAAACACCGACTGTTGGGGGCTCTGAGTGCGAGTTCTGACGGTTCCTAGACACATCTCGGTTTCTATGGCACGGTACCTGCAATGGTATGTTTCTCTCTTGCATTCGACACTACGATGATTTTCTTACCAGCATTAGGTTGGGAGTCAAGACACGCATTTTCCACCTGGGAGACTATCGTCGTGCTACTGTCGGTGGGGATAATAATGTGCCCGAGGACTACTTCTACCCCGATGCTTCTCCTGCATCAGTCATGTTACGCCAAAAGATTCTTAAAAAGTGTCGCGAGGATATCTACGATTGGCTCAATCACGAAAATGGCCAAGTGGCCATCTATGATGCGGTAAACCCTACAGCTACAGGCCGTCGCGCACTGGCAAAGGAATTTGCGAAACATGATGTTCAGGTACGCTCTACTGATTCACGCTTCTGTCTCGGACCTTTGACTAAGAAGCTTCCAGACTCTGTTCCTCGAATCTTACGTCGATGATGAGAATATCCTACGTGAGAATGCGCGAAATGTCAAGATCGGTTCTCCTGATGTACGTCATTCCAATACCTGGACCCTCTCTGCTTGGTAACTAACCTGAGTAGTTTGCCAACATGGACCCCGATGAGGCAGCAAAGCTTTATCTCAGACGGACGAGCACGAAGATCCCTACTTTCGAGACCATGGACGAGAAGGAGCTCAACTACATCAAGATGATTAATGCCGGGCAGAAGTTCTTCTACAACAACGTGTCCTTTAACTATCTCTCCCACCGCATCGTGTTTTACCTCACCAACACACATATCAAATCCCGGGCCACCTATTTCGTCCGTGCCGGCGCAGCTATAGGAGAAGAGAGCTACAAAGCAGATGCTCCGATGTCTGAAGAAGGCATCAGATATGCTCATATTATGGCCGAGACCCTGGTGAAGCATCGAGAACAGGAGCATGCTGCGCTCGTCGCCCGGGGAGGATCCGTCGCTCCCATGCGGCAACTGACGGTCTGGTGTTCAACGCGCGTACGAACCCTTCAAACATCCGACGCCTTCAAGGAACGGGGTTTCAAAGTCCGCCAGCGCACCCAAATGTCACAAATCAACCCCGGCGTTTGCGAACGACTTAGTGAGCGTGCTATCCGTCGCCTCTACCCGGCCGAGGTCGAGAAGCACGAACTCGACCCGTACCACCACCGGTACCCGCGGGCCGAGTCGTACCACGATCTGGCGGTGCGGCTGGAGCCTATCATTCTGGAGCTTGAGCGCGAGCAGAACGATCTAGTCATCATCGCGCACGAGAGTGTGCTGCGCGTGTTGTATGCATATCTTATGCACTGTAGCGCCATGGACATCCCCAAGCTCAGCTTCCCGCGCGATGAAATCATCGAGATTATCCCAGCCGCCTACCAGAACGAAGCCAGACGCATCCACGGTGAGTACCATTTTCCCAGTCGTCTGATAACTATTTTGGTCCCTCTTAAGAGCCAAGCATTTCCCATCCTGGCAAGTGTATCGTTTTGCTTGACCCTAGACCGCCCCCTTTCGAATCTTCGCCCGCATGAAAGAAGTTACTAACTCCAGATATCACAGTACCCGGCCTAGACCCCATGACCGTCCCCGGCTCCCCCGAGGATATCCGCATTCCCGTCCCCGACAGTGGTGCCGATACGCCTGCCATGTTGCCTAGCGGCGGGCTTTCGTCGCCCGCGGAGCCGCTTGCCTTTAGTTTCGACAAGCCCCCGGAGATGGTCGTGAACACGGCCGTGGAGGCCGTGAGAGATAAGATCGCGGACGAGGACTAGGACTAAGGTCGGTGAGTGAAGTGACCGTAGTAGACGTGGACCATTTTGGTCGGCAACCGTCAAGGATGATATTACTTTGAAGACATTACGCTGGGATAGATTGGTATGGGGATGGCTTGAAAAAATTAAGATTAGGGGGGGGGTTGATTGTGTTTGGTTTAGGTGGGCAAAGACAGACAAAAAAATCATGGTTGTGTCTTTGTGGAGTATCAATGGGCAAGTATAAGTATAGCATAGCTTTGTTCATCTATGAATCCTTCAGTCAGAAGCCTCAGAACATCGAGAGTAAGCCCATTGGATATGTAACTGATCTGTCCTCCGCGGGTCATTACAATTTACAACCTAAACGCCAGTATACATGTTATTTTTCTGTGTGACCTTTGTTGGCATATAGATCACAATGAACACGTATGCTTATTTGAACTAATAAACCATATTTGAGATGAGCCATAAAATAGCTCTCGAGCTGCGAGTCTGCTGCAGTTCGTCCTGATACAGCTTTTGTCTAGTTAACTTGCTCTATACAAAGTCGTAACGAATACATGCACGACTCATTCCCCGCCTTCAAGCCCACATCAAAATCACGGTAGGGGCTCAAGTGCGACAGAATATATTATTACATCGCTGGGGGGCGCATATTGGTAACAGTAATTGTAATACCCCATATGTTCTACTGCCCCGACTCGAAAACGCCACGCCATGTAACGACAATGCAATACCTTGTGCTATGCTACCATGTGTGTAAATGCAAGACCTAAACCTCAAACACGTCGATCTGTTGCAGCAATATCAGAATCTGGCAGGCACCTCTTTAATGCCCGATTCCATGCCTTTATTATCATGACACCGGAGTTTCGCCTCCCTTGTTTCGGCAGATATAGGGTGTGCTGCCGTAACCGCAAATCGTCACAGGGTATCTCTCATCGTTTCCCAAAAACCCTTCGAACCAGCCGTTACTACTATTGCTGCTATTGTCGCCTCCTCCGGTTTTGCGATTGGCACTGAATTTGCTCTCGTTTGTGTCGCGGTTCGCACAATGATAAGGGAGGAATAGTAAAAATTCGTCATCGCAGTTCTATTGCACGATGCATTCCCGGTCTGCGTCTTCGTCCTTTGCTTTGCCCTTGCCAAAGCGTGTTTTAGACTTGCCTCTCTTCTGGTTTGATTCTTTCTCCTTTCCCTTAGAATTCGGATGAGAGGGTCCTTCTTTCTCCTCGTGTCCATTTGACACTCCGTTGACTATGACAATATCGCTGTCGTCATCTTGGGGTTCAAACATCGAGTCCCGCGGCGGCTCTTTGGTAGACTTAAGGAGCCCAAGCTTTGACATTGTCTGGCTAATACGGGTTTCGCCAGCCTGGCTGTGTGGTCGGCTCTTACTAGACGACTTGAATCTCGCAGCTGCACGGCTGAGCCTCTGTGTCGTTGTCTCCTCGCCGGGACTAGCGGCGGGGGAGTGTTCGTTAGACGTCATGCCCAAATTGGATGCTATCAAATCACCATATGCAATACTGGCGCGTCTAGAGACACTGAGGAATCCGTCTTCGTCGGCAAAGCTGCGGCGCCCTGACGGCTCCAAATCAATTGAGAACCGCACGCTGGTTGTCGCCGAAGGAATACTGCTCGAATTGTCAAAATAGTCGCTGGTTTTGTGAGACACCCTGTCATACTCCTGATGTCCGGGGACTTCTGAAGTGATGACTATAGGAGTCCCATCATCATACGCTGGGGGATCTGCCTCTATGCTTCCCACTGAACTAGCTGCCACATCGACGATGGGAACAATTTGATAAAAGAGGAGATAGGGCATTTCTTCCTTCAAAGATTCTTTGATGTCATCGACAGTGATGACCCGTTCAGTCGCGAGGTCGTCAAATTTAACCCATTGCGCCTCCTCATAATCGGGCGGAGGATCCTTCTCGTATCGCCGGTTGTCAGTCAAGAGCTTGGGGGCCACTCGGCAAAAGGAAATGTAATGTCCGGAATGTAGTGAATCACCGCGGTGGCAGACTACCGACTGAAGTACCAACTTATACTCAGCGGTGAGGCCGCCCTCATCTACATGCCTATCGTCAACAATGAAGCGCGGTAGCCTGAGGCTATCGGGTATGTCAATGTACGTATTTTGGCGCTTCATATTACCATTCCTGTCCACCATGTAGCGTTTCAGACAGATACCAACAACAGGCCGCTGACTAAAGTGCCGTGCAACCTCTAAGTCGCTCTGCGGTTCTGAATTTGCTGCCGAGTGCCAGGCTATCGAACTAAGTTAGTATTCCTAATCAAAACTTGAGATGCGATTAGGACCACGTACGTATCAGCTTGAAGAACTGCCAGGCAGGTATGGTGACAGCTTTGACAACTGATGCTTTTCTTTTAGCTCTCTGGAATAGACCTGCTGTATCCGCATCTGAAGTTTGTTCTTGCTTCTCAAGGACAACTCTCTGGATGATACTTTCGGTGCGGCTCCGATGTGGCCGTAAATTCGAGTGAGATCCTGAGGCCGAAGGCTGCAACTCCGGGTTTGATTGCGTTTCCTTTGCACGCAGATCAGGTGCTATCGGATTCGACTGCTCTATAGTCAGGGATTCCGCATCGGGAAAAGGTTCTAGTGTGGAAGCTTGAGAGTCTTCTATCTCGACGATGCGAATCGTATTTTTTGGTGTGTCCAAACCATTCGGCGGGTTGGGTGTTGGAGATGGGTCGGATCGCTCAACAATCTTTTTCTCGTCCAGACCCTCTCGCAGTACATCAACTTGCGAATTGAAGTACTCTTCTAAGCAGTCTTCCAACTTGACCCCTTTCCCTTCCGAGTCAGGCGGGACGGCGAGATTTAACAGTCTCTCGTATACGACCTTATGGTCTGCGTCGTCGTTCTTGCCATGATGAAATAAGTCGACCTGTAATGTGAGCAGCGGTAACTGTAGCGTCTCAGTAATGAAGGCAAAGGCTTCTGACGTATCCTGCTGCTCTATATATCGTGCTTCTTTCCAACCGCAATCAGCTAATGCTTCTTGGATATGCTCCGTCTGCCAGAAGTTAGAACGATGTATAATGGTTGTTAGGTCGGGTAAGGGGTTGATTCACCATGTCTGTTTCGATCAGCTTGCCACTTCTTAGCATATTTACCCACAGCCGTAGAAGGACCGCAAGCCTTTTCCGGGGTCCATCATCCGGTATGTCAGCTTTTAGCATACATTCGAATGCGTCGAGTTTGGCAAACATGGCGAAAAGCAGTGCATCGAGATAGCAGGTTACGTTCCCCCTATTTTCGGCACCGAGCATGCGCACGGCTGGGTTGTAGCTGACTACCTCTCCCGAAAGCGAAGCTTGCTGGAGCACCAGTATCTGGATTGCCTTGTCGACATCCATCGATGAATACTTTAGATTAAGGGCGTATCGAATGTGGTCATCTTGTAAACCATGGAGGTCGAGGCTGAGGCCAGCGACCTTTTGCCGTACTTCTTCAACCTGCTACGGTCAGCGGTCAAGTCGGCTCTCAAAGAACGAGCGAGGTTTATGTGAACCTTGGCAGTTTCTTTTTCTTGGCGGGTTGCCTCATCTTCCTCCTTAACGTGCTGTTTCGCGCCATCGGATTTGAAGATAGAGAAGAAGGTGTCGGAGGATATTGGACGATGCTATGGACGACGCGTAGCAATTAGCACGTGGTCTGACCTTCAGGCATGAACTGACGCAAGAACATATGCTCTACTTACCTTCTGAGAGCCGTCAGATGATCTGGTGCGACGATGGCCATACTTTTCCCGCCGACTGAGAAACTTCTTGGGCAGGCCTGTAGTCTTCATGGTGGGATGGTCGCAGAGAGCAGAGGGATATGGGCAACAGCGGGAGACAATATCCTCCCAGTTTGAGTTCCAGTTCCTAAGCTAAGGAACTCGCGAAATTCGCCTTCCTCGGGGCAGAATTTACCGTCGTATAGCCTCAGCTTTTAGCTTCATAGCTGAGAAATAACGGCGAAAATGGATAGGTCCGGATGATTGCCCGGCCAGAAGAAAGTCGACCGAAATTGACGGGCGAGTTGTTCGGTAGGTTACGAGAATAGGAGATGGGATGTTGCTATTGGTCTGGCTGATGTTTTGACTGTAGGAATTCAAGATGTCGGTAAACCGTGTCTTTCATGCTCTATTTGCGTTGTGATCGGCGCGCCTATGGGAATACCGGGATCGTTGTCTGATGGTGGGTTGCAAGTTCAACAGCAGTGAGGGAGGATGCGGCGCGAGATGGTGGGGTGTTTTCGTGTCAGGGCAGAATCAGGGGTCCACGAATTGATGGGGCGGGGGATCTGGATCTGGGTACCGGAGCGGTGGCGATCGAGGATCTTGGGTCGGTTGTGTTGCGATGGGGTAGAGCAAGGCGGGGGAGAGTTTTGAGAAAGAATTGCAGCTAGACGAAGTAGTATGTAGTGATGAATGATACCTATGATATGACAATGGGTGAAATTGTTGGGTTGGTGTAATGATGTTGGTACCAGAGGTAGGTGTCCAAGCTTCCATGTTGTTGGTATTAGCGAATACGTATAATGAATGGGCCAAGACCGAGGAGTTCAGCTTACCAGCATTAAAGTATATTAAGTACTGTAAACCTAGGTAGCAAGGTAGGAGCTGTATAATGTGCGAATCGGGTTAGTCTAGCGTCACGCTCAGTGCTTAGGTGGGTTAGGAAGTGCGCTAGAAGGAACAAACGGACCGCTACCTTTCAGGTTAGCTCTACCTACAAGTAGGTATCTAGGTAGAGTTACTATATAGGTAGATACAGCTTCTTGTTTCTAACGTATCTTGTGTTAGCGACCTATCATCATTAGTAGTAGCTAGGTAGGTAGGCCACAGTATTTTGTTTGTTTTACATACCTTCAAATAAGCGAGCTAAAGGATAGAAAATTATACCGTTGCAGTGGAGCAGTGTTATACTCACATGTAAAATGCCCGGACAAGGATAAATCGAATGCCTGTCTGCCATTAATAGCCGTAGTGACATCAAGCGATCCGGATAACGGGATACCTAATCACGGAGTCTCGGGGCATTTGACCCAACTCTATCTGAATAATCGCAACATCATTAGTTCCGTAATGGACCTTTCAATTCTACACTTAACTATATATAGATACGTCGAGGTAGCTGAAAGCTGTCTTCCACCCTAGTTTGTCAGTTGTACCGCCCTCACTACTAGAAGTCGGGTCTTGGGACAACACAGCATACGTAACAAACAATATTAGCTCCTAGGCAAACATATTATACAGCAGGTGCCTAATTCATAAGCAAGGGCTGTTGTTAATAGGCATTCTCGAGTTTCTTGCACGTGCCTGCTATGAGCCTTCGTCACCAGATGATCGACAAAACGAACGAAGGATGGATCTCGGACTACTGCTCGGACAAAATATGTGGACTGGGCACTGACAGACTCCAAGGGGCCCATCGTAATCTGCGCCTGGATGGTGTAGATAGGTTTTACCATCATGTACCTAATCGGGATGCCAACCTCAACCACGCCGCCTGCAACAAGCACAAATATATGTAGCCCATCTTTTTGCGCTCTCACCTTTTCCATTTTCAATTCTAATTTATCACAGGCCTCCTCTTCTTGAACGATCAACAGCCAACTCTTTTCTACATGGCTTTTAAGCTTCACATTCCACCGTGCATTTGCACACCCGCTCACCCACAACACCCTCCACCCCCAGACAAGCCTCTGAGATTCCAAATTGAGGGTCCCTTAATTGCCATATAAAGACTCCTTCCCAAGAGTACATGGAATATGGTTTCCCAGACTCGCAATTTTCCAGAGCCGGCCGCCTCGGATCTTGCAATATTAACATGTCAGGCAGTATATGGTCAGAACGTTTGCTCAGAGCTTGCAAATGATATCATTAAACGGGATGAAAATGTAGGCTGGGTAGCAGACAAGATCCCATACACGTCCATGCTAAGAACCACACTATTAACATAATATGTCTTTATTCTTCTAACAGCTTGCCAATTAGACACTTGGACTATTATGGCGTCACATTTGATTGTATGATACCTCCCGATGATCCTGATCCTGATGTTTTGCAAATTAATATCATCGAGCTAGAAATCGACGAAGGACCGTTTGCCAGTGGCGTTGGATATGCCAACAAATACCTTTTATTTACTATAGATCCGGCTAAATATGTAGGGGAAATGGTGCTCGCCGTGCCGAGATGCTGCCAGAAGAGGAAGGGTACCCAAGCTCGCGGGAGAGTGAATGGATGCGTCGCTATGAGAGATGGACAAGTTGCAGAGATGCGGGGTTTGAAATAGTTGCCACACATGTCTATTTAAAGGTCAAATTATTCACGTTGCTCATTTTGTACGTTACCTTTTCCTTTTATTCCCTAACTTGAATAAAAACAGTTACTGTGTATGCAACTTGTGACGTCTTTGCAAAAGCTTAATGGGCCGAATATGTTTAATTCATCCTACCTCTGCGACAAAATAGCTAATAAGGTGGAGTGCGGGCCCTGGATCAAACATATGATCGGATTCCGGTTTCCTGAGGTGTGTTGTTGTGGAATAGGGGTCGGAATCAATACGGCCCAAATGCGTGATGTTAGCCAAGGAAATATGCCACCAATCAAACCATACGATATTTCCTTTACTATTACAAGAGAGACAGACTTGCATCAATACAGCAGGTGTCGGAACATAAATTATTGAACTCGCTTGCATGCAGCTCGAATGCGTATCATGCGGGGTTGAGGCTCATGGAACCTCAACAGGCAAAGGTTGGGGTCAAGATAGAGTAGTCCCTTCTACTGTATTCAGCTGCCGCTAATTACAAACCACTCCTCACGCGAAAGACGACTCTAGCTAGTCAAGGCTATCCATTGTTGCGAGGCCGAGATTATTCTCATGGCGTTAGCTGCCACGTCCCCCAATACACATGTCCCGACTTCCTGGGAAGTTCATGTTTCGTGGCGCGTAGCAGAGGTGAAAGTAGCAAGGCCTAGAGGCATGATTCACCCTACCACATCGTTATCGGAGTGATATAACAGTTTCAAACGTTGACAAAGACGTGATCCCACTCAAAAAGTCCTTTCCCTAGTAGGCAGCCATCTTCCCGCAACCCCCCGACCTCGCTTATATAAGTGCTCCACCAAGCTTTCATCTTTACGTACCGATATTGGTCTTCTCCACGAACGAACGCGCTACACTGAGTTCTTGTTTTGATCTTCTTTCTATCCCTCTTTCTTCATCTATCCTTATTATGGCAGCTCCAAACAATGACCTTACCCCTCCCCATGACATCCAAGCATTCACCGATCTCGACGGCGCGACCGGAGGGCAAAAAGAAGGTGTCCCAAATGGCATATACACCACGTTTTGGAAGTTCTATCGCAATGGAGAAGCATACTTTGCGCAGATATTCAAACCGAGGCTAGATATTAGTATCGCCGAGGTGAAAGAAGCGCTGCAAAGAGTCCCGGACGCGGATATCTACCCGGAGATACCCGAAGGAGTAAACTTGAAGGTGATAACGACAATTGATGAGCCGGAGAATGAATTATACATCAAGAGACCTTCCCTTTTGACATACGAAACCTCCGATTCCCTCAATTGGACCCGTGATATTTTCTGTAAGTACTTAATATGCAGACTTCCCCTCCATTCTCTCTCACATCTCACGATAGTGTTCTATCACAGCCGGAAATTCTGTTTATTAACTCTGAATGTTGTAGTGGGAGAGGCCAAGATCATGGACCAAGTTTCGAGCATCAACCACAAGAATATAATCCAGTATTACGGCTGTCAAGTAAGAGATGGACGTCTAACAGGAATAGTTTTAGAACATCATAAGTATAGCCTATTCGAATATTTCTTATGGGAATGGGATAAAGATGTCGCCTTGGATTCGCAGCGCTTCATGGAGGAGCTAGAGTCAGCAGTGTCCCACTTTCATTGGGCAGGATTGGCGCACAATGACCTAAAACCAAGCAATATTCTACTGGGCAAAGATCACATGCCAGTACTAATCGATTTTGGATCTTGTCGGCCATTTGGTGGAAGGCTAATGCAAGGAGGGACGCCCGGCTGGAGCAATAGCGAACGGTTGGTGATCTTTTCTGATAAGGAACATGATTTTTATAGTTTGACGATGATCCGAGAGTGGCTGGCCGACCCTGATCGAGAAATGAGAGGTTAGCTTATAGCTTAAGAGCTAGGATAACTGATGCTGAGAAAGCCATGCTATCTTATTTTTGTTTTTATTATTTATTTATTGTTCTTATTTTGGTTACCTACCTAGGCAAATACGCACATTCATGGACATATAAACTCGTATCTCGCAAACTCATACTTAATCATTCGTCCCACGGACCAACATATCGTTTCACTACAGCGCAGCCTTGAGCTTCGCCGCAAACTAAGATCTCCAGATTACATGATACCCGTAGTAAACAAACGTAAACCATACTTTGCTCCTATGATCCTTAATCTTGGCCTGGCCTGTTCGATCAAGCACATTCTAAAAGAAAACACTAAGCACGAGCTATAGCTAATACCTGCCAGGAATATGAAGCTACATGATAAACCAGGCGTGCCCAACTGCATTCAGGTGCTAATACTAGATATAGATGCTGCTAATAACTACTTGTAGGATTTCCATAAGATATTACGCAGTTTGCAAGGGGCAAAGATGCCTAAATCCTTAAGCAAACATGAAAAGCTCGAAACTTGCACTCCTACCTCTCCAGTCATCCTACCTCATACCTTCCCCAAGTTCATCGTATCGACTAAAGACTTCTATAAAGTTGCTTAGTTTAGCAATATGCTTCTTTAAGCAAACCGCCCAGGCCTGCGGTTGGTGGAAATGGGGCATGCTCCGACAACAATGCTCGAAAGCATGTGGAATTTTAAGCGTGGGCTTAAGCTTACCCACTAGTTCACTTACAAAAACGGCTCCTGCTAGATGAATGAGCAGATCACTTCAAAGAGCCGACGAGTTAGTGAAACAGAAACACATATCGTGAGATATAATCGGGAAAGAAACTGTACAGAAACTATCGAAAAGACGGAGACAAAATATAGCGATATTTAATCTCCCCATATAGATCCTCCAAGAACGAAATAGCGAAAAGTAACATATAGGATTAAAAGCTAGCTTAGTTGAACGGCACAATATCTAACTATCGATGGCATGGATAGCTGGGAAGCAGATATAGCTAAAGGGATTCGATCTCGGTAAGACTAAAAGCTTTAGTAGGTGACCGCGAAACAGGCCTCGGAATAATAATTAATAGGGGCCTTAGATGCCATCGTAAGCTCTCTTAATATAAAATAATAGGGATTATATTGTTTATACATTTAGTTCATGTAAACCTATACCGCGACGTCGCGAGGTTCCATTGCAGTTAGTTTCATCTAAGCTGGTACACAGTGTTACCTCGAAGACAGTAACGTATCACGTTGTTACCCAATAGTTATCATTCACTCATATTCGCTTATTTGGATTATACATTCGTCGATATGAACATTTATAGGACGCATAGACGTGGTGAGGAGGTGAAAGACTATGTGTAGTTGCTTAAAATATTCATTTATAAGTTACCGAGTTATTATATCGAATAGACTTTCATACTTCATTCAAGTTGTAAGCATGTTGTAGATAAAATGAGATTTATTGAGGTTGTTATAGTTCCTGGTGTATATAGTACTAATAACCATAGTACTAGTAACACACCTAATAACCAACCAACATTTTGCCCCAACGGTAAAGATCGTAACGAAGGTGCATATTCAGCTTCTCCAAATCAAAGGGGCTACTAATTTCTGGCACATCATCAATCTCCCTCTTAGCACATTAACTCCATCTCCCTAAGCATTTCCTCCTTTCCGTCTTGCATTGTCAAATGTTGTCTTCTGACTTAAGAACTGACTGCTTCTAAGTCAAATAAACGGTCAGATCACGGAGTGGACAAACATAATCGGCCACTGGCATTTCATGTCTGTTCCCGTTTTAACCTCCGTATGAAGGATAGTGATTTATTAGCCGGCTACTTGTTCCGGCCTAAGCGCGATTCCCAAACGTATGACCGCCCAAGCAACACTACCTCTTCCAAAGTAGCTCATATCTTGAATTCCACGTACAGCGTTTATCCCTTTGATTACTCCCATGGTTGATATTTCATATTTCTTTGAGTGTCTAAAATCATGAAGGCAATGTGCCTAGAGCATCGCAAAGACGAAATCACTAACGCTTAGCTTATAGCAACACGTATGTTATGAGCGTGGCCACGGAGACGGCCTTCAGATGGAACAACCTGGGCTACGAGGCTTAGGCGGAACACAGCCCATAGGCCCAAGATGACCAAAATAACCAAGAGAAGCCTTGATTCTTTATTGTTTGACGAGCAAGTTTGGAAGTTCACGGATAAGTGAATGCAGTCCGAGGCGGGATAATACCAAGGCAGACTTGATCCCCGAAGCACTTTCGAGTCGGCCTCCACATGTGTTTTTCTCCCTTGAAAGTAGAGTTTGGTGAATATAAAAGTCTTCAGCAGCTGTCATGAAAGCCGCACTTTGTGAGGACTGCAGAGACTTCGTACAGCATAACCACAACAGCAAAGGCCGGCCTTTTATGAACGGCCAGGCCGACGAGAGACTCGCGGCCAAAGTTTTAGATGCTACCAACATAGGGTGCCGGCTTTCCCAAGCTGTAGTGAACAGGTTCGGGTTCCTCCAGCCGGATCATCTCTCATTCGCCAAAGCAAATGATCAGCGCACTACATTCTCCTTTTACACACAGTCATGGGTGAAGTCTGCCATAGAATCGGACGAAGTTTTCGAGAGAGTGTTTTTACGGGTCCGTAGCCTGCAACTACACATCGAATTCCGCATGTGGCGGGTGACAGAGGGGTCCGCCGCAAAAGAAGCATCATATGATGACCACAATACAAGCTCGAAAACTAGCTTCAATGCCGCTAGGGCAGATCCATATGGCCAGAACAGCTGTGACACAGTATTATTTGACTCCCCCCCGTGCCAACGAAAACAAGATCATAGCGTAACTGGAGCGATATAGTAATACCTTCATTAGCACGCAAAAGTATTGACGATATCGTACACTTATACTATCAATACATGGTGGATATTTACTATATTCGATTGTGACCTTTGTATAAACCTCCTTTTTAGTAAACCTTTAAAACCCAAGCGTCTCAGGAACCGTTTCCTTGGCATAACTCTGCATAATGTAATTCCTCAGTCATCTGACTGACGATAGGATAAGCCGAGCCTGAGCAGAAGCGTGCTACTACGCTAAGTCTAATTACAATCCTACCCCCTTATATGACCTACCTTGTTAAGTACTATGGGGTTTGCCCGCCCTAGTCTGCTCTATCTAGTGGATCCCATTAAAAAGTCAGATATATAGGCAATTTATATGCGAATTTAACGGTAGTTTGTTTATATAGCCTCTATCTGCGTTATAGACTTTTTAGTACTGCTAGCTTAATAAAAGCTTAATGAAAAGCTTAATAAAAAGTTTAGTTAAAGGCTATTTATACGGGCTAGAAAACTGCTAGAGCTTTTAATAACCTTTAATTTCGCTATCGTGAGTATAAAGAGTAGCTAGAAGTATCTTTGCTTTCAAGGGTTGAAAAGCTATACTAAAATAAGCGTAGTTGTTTTAACCCTTGTAGCAGAAGTACTTAGTAAGGGCTGGTTTTACCCAACCCTAACTGCGTAGTCGTGCGCTACGATGAGTGGTAAAACCTATCTAGAACCTCTAAGATAGGCTTTACTATCCCGAATCGGAATCGGAATATTATCTAGGTCTAAGTTATGCTACTTTTAACCGGAGCTTAGCCTAAACCGAGCCTGAGCTAAGCACCGTTTTTGCATAAACAAAAATAAATGCTGCATAACTTTAAGTACGCTGTTTATACTATATTCTTAATGCTAACATAGTATGTACTGTAGATAAGTACACTTACTATGTATTTATGTTCTAGGTTTTACAAAATCTGTAGGGCATGATAACTTCAGCTTAGCGCACTCGCCGCTTTTGCTTGGGAATAGCTAGATCTGCTGTATCCCGTGGGCTAGATCTGCTGTACTCATTTGTTCTTAATTAAAGCTAGCCAGCTGTGCTACTGTACAAGTTACTTACCTAGTATCCTGTCAAGCTTGTAGGTAGTACTGACCTAGCAGCGCGCAATAGTATTTGCACCCACCACCACACCACCTAGTACTTATAATACTCTATATTTATTTATCTTTAATAATATAATACAGTTAATTAAACTATTAACACTTGATAATTTCTTAAAAAAATTAATATTTAGCTTTATTATATTATAACTAATTATTTTAGTGTGTAAATAATAATTAACTTTATAAATAAACTAAACCTACTATCTCTTTAAATGCTAACTCGGCACCAGTACTTTTACAACCCCTTAAAGAGGCCCACACCCTCCCTGCTAACAGGAGTAACATTATATTAAAACAAATTAAGAAAACCACTAGATTTACAACACTTTTTAATTATTCTATTAATTTAACGTATTTAATTAAACTCTTTTGATTGTTTAGAAGCGCTAGCTTTACTGTACATCCTTTTTAATTTTATTTAAAAAAATTCGTTAAATAATGATGCCGTATAAAAGTTCGAAAATAAAGGTAGATAGTAGGACTTTTAAACTTAATATACCCTTTATAAAACATGGCGTTTATTGGGTGGCTAGGGGGTACGATATCGTACGTTTAAAAGGATAAGATAAATAACTGTATTATATTGATCTATTTTTTATCTAATTTATAAAAGCGAAGCTTTCGTGCGAGAAGAATTCCTTTAATAGGAAAATTCTGCCTACGTATACCGCTTTTTTAACAAAGCTATATACGGATAAAACATCCGTACGGTAGCCTCGTACGCAGTTAATCTAGATATTGCAACACTAGCTTTTTTTTTTTTAACTGCGATATTTTTCCGTACGAACATAATAAGAAATTTAAAAAATACTAGTAATATAAAAAAAAATCTTTGTTATGCGAAAGCAAATTAAATTACTGTCCGTTTATTTTAAAAGTAGTTTATGCGCGCGTAAATAAAGAGAAAAGTGTGCTATAATCAGCTGTTACCGCACGTGACTAAGCTGTTAAAAAATACTTAATAGTAAAAAAAGTGCAGTACTTGCTATTTTTATACGTAAGTAAATCTTTTCTGTACGACCCTCTCCTTTTTTTTTCTCTCTTTTTTTCTTTTGCGCGCACATATACACATACACGCATATATATATACATATACGCACATATTATACATATGTTCTAAACAACTTGTTTTAAAGTCGTACTAACTTAGGAATAGCTAGCAGCAGCAGCAGTAGCAACTATAGCTACTGCTGCCCCCGTACGCCCTTGCTTGCTGCTGCCCACTCTAAGTAGTGTTTTATAGTTCTATAACTTTATTTGCACGGAAAACAACAGCGCAGTAAAAATATATAACTTCTTAACTAAAAGCTAAGCTTGCTAAGCTTTTATATAATAATACTATATAAATATATGTTTATTTCTTATTTTTATTTTCGTACAAATATTTTTTAGTATATTTATTAGCTAATATATTTCGTTATATAATAAAACGAGAAAAATATTGTTGCTGCCGTTTTTTTTGTCAATATTATGTTTTAAGTGTTATTATCTAACGTTTTTACGGACGTTTAAACTAAGCTTATTTACCGCGAGAGCTATTTCCAGGCTATTTTAATCTAAAGCTAAAATACGGTTTTACTGCTATGTACTAATAGTCCGCGCGATAGTTACAACTACTATAATAGTGCGTTTTTTATTAAGTATTATCGTGTTTTTAGGTTTTAAAAAAGCGCGTGCAGCGCTTATATCTAGCGCTTGCACGGAGCGCGATATTTTAATTATAGTTAAGAAAAAAAAAAAAAAAGAAGGAGAAGGAGATAATTGTGCGCTTTAGCCTTTTAAAGCGTGAATATAATTTATTGTTTTTTTCGTGCTTTTCTATTTTTTTTAATACTTATATATAATATATAACTATTTTAAGCTTTTATATATAATTTTTTATAGTTTTTTAATAAATACTTTAATTTATATAAGCAGCTTATTAGTAAAAACTAAAGTTTTTAGTGCTTAGTTTAGAATATACTTAATAAATATATTTACTAGGTTGTTTTTTTTGTTAATTTATTGTATTTTAGAAATTTTTTTTTTATACGATTTTTACAAGAATATTATATTAATTATTAGCTGTTTTTTTTACGTAGTTTTTAGTTTAATTAAGTAGTTATATAATAATTTAGAGTTTAAATATAATACAGTAAGGATTAGGAGTAGGTTAAGCTTTTTTATAATTTTTTAGATTATTGTGCAAAAAATAATAATATTATTAAAACTGCTAATTATACTGTATAGCTTGTTAATTAAAACGCTTTATATAACTTTTTTATATTTGTTTAAGTTTTAATATACGATATTACTTTAAATTTTAAAGTTTAAATTTATTATGTTTTTTATATAAGACTTAATTATAAGTATGATAATAAAACCGAGCTAAAAAGTTATGTTTATATTGTTCATAAAAAAACCGTTTATAAAAATAAATAGTTTTA
Organism: Xylariaceae sp. AK1471; assembly: GCA_023159215.1. Taxonomy (NCBI): domain Eukaryota; kingdom Fungi; phylum Ascomycota; class Sordariomycetes; order Xylariales; family Xylariaceae; species Xylariaceae sp. AK1471. The sequence continues at coordinate 300,261 of JAJKLI010000009.1, read as the reverse complement.
TACAATTAAAATTAAAAGAAATAAATGTAAGTTTTTTGCTTAAATTATTTTATTATTATTTAATTCGTTTATTTAACGCTTTAATATCGTGCAGTTCTAGCTTAATTATTTAAGCTACAATAAAAAAGTCGTACGTAGTTTTTAGTTAGTATATACTGTTAATATATATGTTTTAAGCTTGTTAAAAAACGTAAACTTGAACAAATCTTTTTGTACGAGAGTTAATTTTAACTAGGTTTTTTGTTTAACCTTTTTAGGTTATAATAATCTTTTTTTTGTATGAAAAAATCTTTTTATTATTAAACTTAATCGGATAGTTAGAAAATAAAATCTTTTTTAGTTTTATATAAAGTTTTGCTTGCTTTAGTTTTTTCTTTTCGCGCGATAAAAATTCTAATATTATAAAGTTTAGTATATTATTAGTTTATATGCCCATAATTTTAAAAATATCTAAACTATTATATATAAGTAAAAAGTATAAATCGTACGTAAATACTTATATTTTAAGCTTCTCTTAGTAGTATTAATAATATATTTTAAACTAGTATAGTTTAAATTTAGTTAAGCTATATAAAAGTCGTATAATCTATAAAATAATACTTAAAAAATATTTAGCTTTAAGTTCTAGAAATAAATAAATAAAAATATCTTGTACAAGCTTGTTTTTAAACTATATATATATTTAAATAATATTTTTTAGCTTGTACGATACTTTAAAGTTTTATATAAAAATAAGTTTAAAAGTTAAAATTAACTATTAGTTTATTTATTAAATTATTAACGATTAAATTAAGATTATACTTTTTTTAATATTATTATACTTTTATATAACTAGTTTTAATTTTTTGTACAGTTTAATATTTTTTTTTTTTATCTCTTGTATAAAGCAAAACTTAAAAATGTACTTTTTTTTATATATATTTAAGTCGTACGTAATAAACTTAAAAATATCTCGTACAACAAGTTTATTAATTTTTATTATATTTAACTTTTTAAATAATTTTCTAAAAGTTATAATAATTTTGTCCGTACAGAACTTAATTATTAGTTTAAAAGTTTATTATTTTTTTAAAGTTAAAAAAGTTTATAATATTTAAATATTGTGTAATAAGTACGTAATAAGTTTTTTTTTTAGCTAGTTACGTTTTTTTTAAGTTATTATTAGCTGTACTAGTTATACGTTATTGTTTTTTAAGTCTTTCGTTTAAGTATTTATTATATAATAATATAGTTTAACTTGCATACAATAGAAGCAGATTAATCCGTTAATTAAAGCAATAATTACGTTTAATCTTTTAATTATTTTAATTTTGTACGAACCTTTTTTTTTTTTTTTTTTTTTTTAAACTAAAACTTTGTTATAAAAAAAAAAAGTTAATATATTATGTAATAATAGTTTATTCCGTTTATAGATCGCACGGTTAATTTTAACTTTTATGCGATTTTTACGTAGTATTTTTATAGCTTTTTAAATAGCTGCTGCTTTTTATATAAGAGCAGGGAAAAAAGAAGAATTTTTAAAAATATAAAAGTATGCTTTAAAAACAAAAAAAGTTAATATAAAGCTATTTAGTTCAGTTATATCGTTTAAAGCTTTAATTATTATTTATAGAATAAATTCGTTATTTGTTCGTGCGTTGATTTTTTCTTAGAAAATATTGTACGCATGTTTTAATAGTTTATATACTTATTCTACTTTTTTAATTGCTTAATATGCTTTAACTAGTATTTTTTAGTATTGTATGCTAGTTATTTTTATATAATTTTAAAATTTGTCCGATATAAAGTTTGTTTTTAAATCGTGTATAATAATATTAAGAAATCTTTAGTATACGTTAATCTAGCACTTATATAATGCTTTTTAAGCGTTTTATGCGGATATAGATTTTAAAAAAGTAGCCGCTTAAAATAATATTATAATGTTGATTACGTGTAGTACGTTTTAATTTTTTATTTATACAATATTTATAACTATTTTATAGTTAAATTTGTAATTGTTTTTAATTATAAACTTAAAATAATATAGTGCTCTATTATACGTTTAACAATAATAATAGAACTTTTAAATCTTTTTTAAGATTAATTGTTTAATTTTGTGTTCCGCGCGAGATAATATCTTATAAAGTTTTTCTATATAAAAGTGTTTAAATCGTTTATATAAACGCTGTAGCTTGGTTTTAATAAAATAACTAATTGTTTTGTACAAGCTAAAGTTAAAAAATAAGTATTCTTATTTACGTATAATAAAAATAGTATTATTATTCTTGTATACGATAATATTTTATATGTTATTAAAGTAAGATCTTAAATAGTCTGCGTTTTTAAGTAAGAATAAAAAAAGTATAGAAGTATTTAGCATATAAAATATCGTACAACTGATCTAGTTATTAATTTTTATTATATTAATAAATATTATTATACAACTTTTACTAAAGCTAATTTTTACTGTTTTAAAAGTTCATGTAATCTTTGTATAAAAGTTCTTTTATATGTACGCTTTTATTTATAGCTTTTCTATAGTTAAAAACTTTAAAACGTTTATATCTTAAATAATACTTTAGTATTTTGTACGATATTAATTATTAAGTACGAACTAGTTTAAAAGCTTATTTGCTATTATTGCTTAAATATTTTCTGTTATTATATAATATATAAATACGTTATTTATAATATATTATACTGATTTTTTATTGTATAAATCTAAGTTTTGTTTTTTTTTTTAATTTCTGTACAAGTTTAAAAACCTTTTATACTTAATTAAGTAAGTAAAGAATTTAGTTAGGATTAGTTTATATTTAAACATTATTTTATATATATTAAAGTATTAACTTTTTATACGAGCTTTTTTTTAAGAGGTATAGTTAATTAATTAACACTTTTTTTTTTAGTAAATAAAGCACTTTTTAGTTGTATAAGTAGTTTTTTAAAAGTACGTACGATTTAAAATATTTGTACGTTTTTAACTAGAATATTATCTTTAAACATTTTAAAAGTATTATATAATACTTTTACTTTATATTAAATAACGGTTAACCTGATTATAGCGTTGGTTTATATAGTAAATATTTTCTGCTTTTTATATAAAGTACTTATTAGTTAAATTGTTTTTAACTTATAAACACGTATAAAAGTTAGAAAAGAAATTTTCGCACGTAAGTTTCTGAAAAACTAATACTGTTTTAAATTTTAGTACATTTTAGCATGCTTACGTAATAATTGTACTTAGATATATCTTTTTAAAATATTCTGCTTTAAGTGCTCTTTGTACTTTTAATAGTTTATTGATCATAACTTTAAATGCTTCGTACAGAAATAAATCTTTTTTTTGTCTACATGTTTGTACGAAAGTAATATTAGTTTAATCGGTTTAATATTAGTTATAATTTATAACCGTGTTAAAATATAGATTTATAGTATTATACATCTTTTTTTAAGTACGGTTTAGTCCGATATAGTATATATAGTAATCTTTTGCATAATTAGTTAGAATAGTTAAGAACATAGTATAGAACTATTCTTCTATAATTTCCAGTTTCTAGCAGAAGTTAACAAACTATCGTGTTTTATTATAAAGCAAATCGTACAGTTCTTCGGAATAGTTTCTTTCTCTTTGCTAAGTCTTTAAAAATATTTAGTATTTCGCTGTTAAAATATTCCTGTTTTGAATATTATGCGTTAGTAGGATCTAGATCTGGGATAAAGGTATTATTATATTTAGTATCGTATAATAAGTTAGTTGTTAAGATGTTTATAGGAGATATTAGAAAACTGGATAATCTATTGTAGGTTGAAAGTGTAGTATACTTCTAGGTTGTACGGCTAGGTTATAGCTTGATATAGGGGATAAGAAATGTGCTCTTGGTCTTTTAGTATCGTATGATAGTATATTGTTCTGCGTACGAATATTGTTCTGGGATTAGGATCTGGTCCTAGGGGTATTAATAGTAGGGCTATTACGTTGTACGGGTAGGTTGTATTTTTAGTTAAGAAGTTGTTAGCTTAAAGTAGGGGAAAAAAATAGTTGTACGATGCTTTTTTTTTTTAGGGGAGCAGATTATGTTTGAAATCTTTATATAACAAGTTAAAGTTTGTATGTTAAGATATAATAGTTTTTAGTAAGTAGTATAATGCGATCTTTTTTTAACTATAGCGTAAGTTTTTAATCTAGAACACTTTTTGTACAAAAGGTATTATAAATCTTTGTAATAATCTTATTATTAATAATTTATAATGTTTATATTCTGCTTAGCTTAAAATTTTCTGCTAGTGTTTTTTAAAGATTTTTTAGTTCGTACAAGTTTTAGCTGTATTTAATATATAAATAAGCAGCTTATACGTTTAATTCTTTTTAGGTTGCTATATAAAGATTACGTAGTATATTATTATATGCACGAAAGTTAATTAATTTTCGTATAAAAGCTAAATATATACTAGTAAACTAAGCGATTTTTTCTGTTATAAACTTATATAGTTATTTTTTAAAGATTTCAACGTTTTAATAAACTTAGCTTTAATCGTTTTCGTGTGGTTAGTTATTATCTAATATAATTATAGGTAAAAAAAAGTTTAAATTATCGTGTAAACTTTTTTAAGCAGTTCGTGCGATAAGTATTAAAAATAGCATAATTATGCGCTATTAATTAAGCTTTTATATAAAAGCGTAAGCTAAAGTACGAAAAAATAATTAATTTTTTTTTTCTGTTAGCTTACTACTAAAAAAACTAAAATATAATATAAAACATACGATCTGTACGATCAGGTTAAGATTTCGTTTTTATTTTTGCTAATCTATATTCTTTAACTAAGAATACTAATCAGTATTAAGTAACTAAAAAGTACAATATCGTACGTTTAAAAAAATAAAATAAATAACTATATTATATCGATCTATTTTCTATTTAACTTATAAAAGCGAAGCTTTCGTACGAGAAGAATTCTCTTAACAGGGGAATTCTGCCCACGCATACCGCTTTCCTAACAAGGCTACGTACGGATAAAACATCCGTACAGTAGCCTCGTACGCAGTCAATCCAAATATTACAACAGCGTTAAATTTACAGAATTTAAGTTAATAAACTTACTATTACGCGATTTTTACGTTAACAACTTGCTAAAAACCTCTTTACAGCTATTTTAAACTTTTCTACCACTTTAATTACTAGCTAAATAGGTCGAATATTACTTTAAAGATTAAAAAATAAGCCTTTTTAAGCTTTACTCTTATAAATAGTATTAATACTTTATTAGTGTTTTTAAATTATATTGCTTTTTTAAATCGATTATATATATAGGCTTACATAAAAAAAACCGCGTTAACTACTATTAATTAAACGAAAACGACTTACGGCTGAAGCATACGTTATTATTATATTTAAGCAAAAATTAATTCTAGTTTTTGTTTAAGCACTTTACGTTCTAGAACTTTAAAACGGAAAACTAAAACGAGAGCTTTTTAAAACTGTTTAAAAAAGCTATAAAAGTTAAAAAAATAGTTAAATTAACCGCTAAACGCTTAATTATTATACTTTTTAAAGTAATAATTAATAAATCAATAATAAGCTTTAAAAAAAAGTTTATTATAATTATAATAGTTAAAAATAAACTAAACTTTAAAAGCTTTAAAATATAAGTAATAGCAGCTATAGTTTATATTTTAAATTAATTATAGCACTTTAATTACTATAGCTTTATAAGAATACTTTACTTTTTAAAGCTTTTATTAGGTTAAAAACGAACAAAGCTTTTAAAAAACGCTTTAAAGTCTTAAAAAAACTTAAAAAACTGAACAATACTTAAAAAGTAATAGTTATACTAATAAAACAGCTACTTAAACAGCTTTATCACGTATATTATAATAACTTATTTATTTTAATTAGTTTATTAAAGTATATATAAATCTATATAAGTGTTAAAATTACTATAATAGCTTAAAAACGATCTAATATATATAAAAACTTTATAAACTAAAAAAATAAAAACTCTTTAAAAAACTAACTGTTTTAAAACAGTTTATAATAAAAAGCTATAAAAAACAGCTAAATATAACAGTTCTTATATAAAAACAATATTAATATACTGTTTATATTAACAATATATATAAGGTAAAAAAACGTAATTAATTGCTTTTATCGCAAGCTTTATACGTATATAGCTAACGTTATATTTAGTAAACGCTTTATTATAAACGTTAATATATCGGTTATTTCATACTTTTATAACCTTAAAAAAATAGTGTTAACGAAACTAACTAGTTAAAAGCTTTTAATACTTAAACTTATCGTATTTGCTGTAACCGTAAAAAATGTTTATTTTTTTAGTTTATTTTTAATATAGTCTTTACTAACACTTTCCTACTACAAAAACGTTATAAATCGTTAAAATTTAAGCGTTTTAAAAACTAAACAACCTAAAAGCAAGCTTTTATTAAGGCTATATTTAAAAAGTATAACTTTTAATTAAAAGCTAGCACTAGGGGCTATTTTAAATTAAACACTTTCAGAAAACGGTTTTTTAAATACTAATTAATCAAACAAAGTAAAAAGAATAACTGTAAAGCCTACAAAAGCTTTACAATACACTCGCAAAAACGTACGATTTTAAATGGAATCGATAACAACGCTAGTATAAGCTGTAAGCAAACTACTAGGTACGGGTATAATAAGTACAATATAGCACTTTATAATAATAGTTCTTATTAGGACATCTAATATGCTGCAAATTAGTATGGGGAGAGTATATACCTTAGAACTAATTGATTTTATTGGCCACAGACCCTTAGTGATCGACCTTAGCAAGTACTGGTGCCGAGTCAGCATTCAAAGGGATAGGGTAATATACTGCCACACAATGAGCTGTCAAATAATTCTAAGTGCGGACGAGAGTAACTCGTGCAGTAGCACAACTGACGACCAACTGCTGGCAGATGAGTACAGCAGACGGGATCTAGCCCACGGGATACAGCAGACCTAGCTATTCTCTTTCGCTTTAAGTAAGTACTGGTTGCTGTTAGAATGTGGGCTTATATTTGCCATAGCATTTAACAACCATGTGGAGGTGTACATAGATATGTACACTAGACATCTTACTGGCCTATAACCCCGCACTTTATTAATTATAATGCGCCATGCATTAGACAACCGCCCATTTGGAGCCCTGGAGGCATAAGATCACGCCGCTTTATCTATTGTGTTGCCTCTTGGATGCCTAAGTTGTTATTGTTGCATAGTGCGCGGTAGCAAACACTACTTACGTGAGCGTGAGGCTCAAAACCGGATTCGGGTATAAAAGAAACAATGGGGAAAAGCGGAATTCCAAGCCGCGCAGACGAGAGTTTTCAGTAAGGTTCAGATTACGTAATCCAACTTGAAATTGCTTTGCCTGATTCTCCTTATTGCCTAGCATGCCGACCACTCACCACTGCAGATGCTGCAACAAAAATGGTTTCTGTGTCGACCACCAAGTCCGTTGCGAAGTTCATCCTAAAGTCTTCTACTATAAGCCCGACAACACCGCATACCCTAAGAAATGTAAGCAATGCGATCGTGCCTAAATTACGCGCTGCGCTAGCGGTGCAAGAATTGCATCGTGGGGACCCGGTCGATATTGGCGGCGTCGACCCAGTCCAACACGTGACTCTGTTGGCCATAGGTGGTTACAATTCAGTCTGGCTGGTGAAGCTGCATCACAAGGTCGAGGTAAGTTGCATACTATTTATACTTGCAAGCTAAAACATACCTAATGAGAGAAATTAGACCACGTCAACCCCCATAAATGGCGACGCGAGCGACCACGACCCCACTAGCAGCCTGACCTTACTTGTTGATAAGTTTGTCATCCGCCTTCCCTGCGAGGATGCCCTCATCCCCTATCAAGTTACAAATGAGGTCGCGTTCAGGCAATTTGTCGCCTCGAGACTACCACGAATTCCAGTGCCCCGGGTCTTCCTGTTTGAGGCGACAGATCGTTACGACACCTCATTTATCGCCGAAGAATTCATCCATGGCAGTAATCTAAGCTCGGCGTGGATGATTTTAAACCCTATTCGGAAATGGATTCTCGCTCATAAGCTAGCTAAAATCACCGTCGACCTTGCTGATGTAGAATTTGGTATGATTGGCGGCCTAAATCCTACAACTTTTTCGTTCGCACCTACAGTAGAAGGTCCCAAGATCTTCAAAGGACGTCACAAATTCCACGAGCCTGAATGCTACCCAATTGGTCCCTATCACTCGACTAAAGAATATATTCTGGCTTGCTACGATCGTGAGATATACTATTATTCCCATGCACTGGCAGCCAACATCGACACCAGCCTTTTCGAGAAAACATCTGTTCAGTCGTTTATAGATCAGCTGCGGGAGAAGCGACAAGCTCTAGCCGTGGAAAAAATGGATGATGAGCCTTTTGTTTTGGTCCATGGAGATTTTCACGGGCGGAATATTCTGGTGCGTGGCTGCCGGATTGTAGCCGTCCTGGACTGGGAGTTTGCTGGATCTTACCCGTTGAGTGAAGCATTATCAGGTGGAGGCATTGATGTCGTCGATCCCGATAGCGAGGAGCTAGATGAGGAAAACACAGTCTGGGGCCGGAAGATTCGCCGGTATATCCACCGAGAGGTGAGATTAAGAGCCTGGAGCCGGAAGATTCGCCGGTATGTTTACCGGGAGGTGAAATCAAGAGCCTGGAGCCGAGATGAAATTGATTTGTTGCTGGGAGATGGGAATCAGGAGCTTGGTAAAGCTAGAATAGAGATGTTCCCTTAGTAAGCTTCTTGTATTTAACCCAGCGCGTTTTGCCTTCTGCGGATACATTTACATAATTAATTTGACGACCCTTACACAACCTGCAGAACTCATGTTCACTTATGGAGTATTATTTATGAGTGATAGGTTTCAAGGTTTAAATTTCATGCTCTCGGCAGGCGTGTTCTGAAATCTGGATGAGTTTCAACAGCAAGCCACGTTGTCAGGGAGTACGGACAAGCGTACCATGACTTTGGTATAGAATTCGGGAGATCAATATGACATGTTTGGGAATGTCACGAGTAGAAGCATGGTAATAATGTAAAAGTCTGTTTCCCACTGCAAAAATTAAAGTATAAATACTCATCCGCCACAATATTGGCCAGGCACTTAACACGTATAGTGCTGGCCGCTAAAGCAAAAGCGGCAACTACGGCCTTATTCGTTGACTGTTGGGTTAGGGCCACGGGCTGTTATCTTATCAGAAAACCCCTGGATGGGATCGATCCTTGCTCTATGTATTTAGGTACAAAATAGGTTTAGCCTGCCTGTCGGCGTCGGATTTTATATTCAGCGAGCTTCTTTGCCTGCATGGGATTGGGACCTTGGAACCTCGGAAATTTCAAGATTGAAGGTACATGTTCAAGGTACACGGGAATCTAATTGACGATTGAATTCGCGTGCTCACAGCTCTCGACCAGCCATCATAGCTGGCGCAAGCAAATCATGGCCGCGCTTCGCGAGGTACCACGTGTTGGTAGGCAACTGTTGAGCTCCGTCTCTCATCTACGGCCATGCGCACCAGGTCTGCAAAGATGTGCCTCGACTGAAGCTACGACTCCTCCTGTCGTACCTGATATCGAAGTAGACTCCGGTCTGGCGGCTCCAATTGTTACTCGAGAGGGTATCCAGATAGTTGATCCACGAAAGAGAGCGAGCAGGAGAACTCACGAGCTCCCGCACGAGAGGTAAGGAATGATGCAATGATGCTCCCCCCGTCTTGATCACTCCTACTGGACACCAATGCTCACCTCATCCAAGATACCGATTCCATGCTCCAAAATACTATCGCGGTCCGCTGCATCCAGTGCAACCGCCTCCATCTTCGGACCCTATCGCCCGAGACTTCGCCCCTGGTCCCTTCAACCTCCCTCGACTGAAGCAGACATACCAGTCCACCATTGCCTCTGATATAATGACGATGATGTATCAACACACACCCCCTGGGACGCCAGACAAGCCCGAGCGGATACGACTGCGAGAGTGGGATGACTCTTCACCGTACATGAAGAACCGTCCGAAGCGTGGGCCTCGTGGTGCCGACGTGCTGTTCCCTCTTGAGAAGTCCATCGACTGGCGGAACATTCCCGAGATCCGTGCTGTGCATCTTGCCATGTACTTGCCGAAAGCGAAGAAGAACTTCGATCACATCATTGTCGGAAAAGCCGTCCTGCAGAGTATCACAGGTGTGAAGCCGACGTTGACAACGACCAAGACGAGTGTCGCGCAATGGGGCATAGTCAAGGGTGATCGGTCCGGCGTGAAGTGCTCAATATATGGAAACCAGGCCTACGAGTTTATCGACAAGGTTGTCAACCTCGTGTTTCCCAAGATCAAGGAGTGGAGGGGTGTTCAAGGTTGGTGAAGAACTCAGCCTACGTTGGTTTTATAACGATGGGTGTAGACTAACATCCCACGAAGGAACTACCGGAGACAGTACGGGCAACATTGGCTTTGGCTTTGAGCCGCAAGATATGCAACATTTCCCGGAGGTTGAGGCCGCCTACTCTGTAAGTTGATACACTATCTACTTTGGCTGGGATCTACCTATGGAGCGTCCAATTGCTGACCGTCTTTACAGATGTATCCATCTAAGATGATACCTGGCTGCCGCATCGTGTTGGAGACCACAGCTAAGTCTGACAGACACGCGAGGATACTTTGTAAGGCATTAGGCATCCCATTCTACGGTAAGATCGTAGATTGAGCCTCGTGAAGGATATGCTCAGCGACTTTCAACATGTAAAAGACCTATGTATCCGAGCGTAGCGCTCTCACTTGTATATGAACCCGCGCTTTGACACAAAAGATGTAGAGAGTGTAATACAAACCTGTACAATATCACCAATGCTTAGCGTGGCATATTCCATCTTTGTAACTAGACAAGAACGGGAGATTAAAATCACCTATATTGGTGAAGAAAGAAAGAACAAAAGTCTCTGTTCATTCCAGACCTATTCCGCCTTTTGTATTGATTTGTAAAGTTGACTAGGCAGTCTCAAGTACCCAGGTGCCTAACCAACGCCGAGATATGCAGTTCGTTCACCATCCCAATTATGACCAAGTTATCAGTATCGACTTTTCCATTTTTCCTCAACACCACTTCGCCAAGTTCCAGTTCAAGTCCTAGCAATAGAGAGGAAAGAGCCTGAGAAGGATTGGGCCACTAGATCTATGCACTCGTAACTTCGTCCTTTAGCCCGTTAATGACTGCGTCCACGGCATCCATGTCCGTGGCGTCGATGACCTTGTCATCGTCGCCGACATGTTCGCCGTGCCCCTGCCGCCGCAGCTCTGCCGCGCACACGTCCATGGCCGGCTGGTAGTTGCGGACAGCGGAGCTCAGGGCGTATATGGCCTTGCGGCGGACATCCTTTGTCTCTTTCGTCTCGTCACCTTCCTTTTCCTCGTTCTTTTTTTTGTCACCCTCTCCCTCTGAAACAGCCGGAGCGTCAGAAGGGGGAGGAGGAGGAGGAGGTAACCGCTCCCCAACAGCCATGCGCACAAGCTTCTCGACACCTCCGAGCGCGACAAGACGTTCCTGGCAAGGCTCGTTATTCTGGACGGCGGTGCCGACGCACCAGGCGGCCATGAGCCTAATCTCGGCCTCCTCGTGCGCGAGACACTCGAGCAGCGGGGTCCAGAGGCCCAGTTTCGACAGCAGGTTCGCGTTATCGAGCGACTCGATCAGCTGCTCGAGGTTGTCGAAGGCCGTGAGCTTGGACTCAAGGGAGATTTCTGGGTCGCGGGATACGATGGCTGCCATGCTGTCCATCATAAGATCTGCGTCCGAGGGCCCGCCCATCAGCGCTGCTAGTGCCTCGGGGGTCAGGTTGGAGCGGTTTTCGCTTGGTGCTGCTGCTGCTGTTGTGGTCGAGTCGGCGTTGGCACCGGATGTTGGAGTGTGCTCGATACTCCATTTCAGGAGCTCGTTTAGGTTTTTGTCGCCCATTTTTTGGGTGTTCTTTATCGTCGCGGTATATTGAGAAGGAAGGTGGTTGTGTCTGAGGATATTTTGCGATCAAGTTCACTTGGTTTTATATGCGGATTTAGGTATAGGTATAGGTATCGTAGACTGATGGTGTTGTCTTGGAAAGTCTCGGTTTCTTGCCCGAAATCAATTTTCCGAAAAACTGAATGTGGGAAAGGAGCAATTGATTTGTTAATATTTGGCTCAATTAAGCTTTGCGAAGTGTAAAAAAAAAATCGAAACTCTGATATGAAGAGTTGCTAGCTTGGACTTTTTTCGGTTTCATTATCTACGAAGATCTCCAAGATTCGCGAAGCTTCATGGGCTTGTGACAAAGATAAAAGTGGGGGCTATTGTAGGAAAGTAGAAGGGAAGGCTCGAGAGCTACATAGGCATTGATAATAACACCCACCAATGGTTTAAATTGTCCAAGATCACAAGCATCTAAACTGAGGTTATTCTTTCATTCCTGTACCCCTACCATGTTCCCGTATCTATTGTGGTGGTATTCTCTAAGTCGACAATGAACTTTTAGTCTAAGAGGTTACCTACCTAAGTACCTGAGTACCTTCTCTTTCAGCCACTACGAAACACATGGCGGGGCAATTCCAACTCGAAACAAATATAAGTACCCTTCCACTAATAAAGGCTGGTGTTATACCTACCTGCCCCTCATCACCCCTCCTCGACCCCTTGAAATATATGGAGGCAGGCATTCTTACATATGATATGGAGCTCTCCAAGGTGGGAAATAACAAATGCGGGATAACTCTCCTTAATGGTCTTAGTAGTATGATATAGAACTCTGATATCAATCATATCCGGCTCCTAGTTGAAACCATTGCTGAACACCAACGCTCGGTGTTGTGAAACGACGTCGAAATAGGCAGTAGCTTTTCAAGTTTGTCTGACGCAGCTATGGTCGGGGAAATTTTGCATAGCCGCGGGAGCAGGAAGTCAGACAACGGATCAGATATCTTTTTCCACGGCCGTTGGCTGTGGAAGTTGGAAAAGACGATGCCTGCTTGGCATTGTATAGGGTGGTTGGTCGGCACAGGCGATGGGCCATGCGTGCGTGGCGTTTGCTCTACGTAATGCTTCCACTTGATGAGCCCCCCAAAGATTACTGAATGGCTGAGTGATGGTGGAGGCGTCCCGCTCTGTTCTTTGTTCAGATGTCGTGACTTCATACTATATTTGCAGTGGGATGGAACAAGCTATCAGAAGCACTGGTCTGGCTATAGTTTCGACACGTATATCTCCCTGACGTTGTTGTTGTCGTTGAAGGGAGCTTGGGTAGGTAATTATAGACCATGCCTACCTTAGTCGGTAGAGGGATAACGATGGGCATAAATCGAGTCGGTTCGGTAATGGATCCCGATATATCGTAGCCAAGAAATCGAATTACGACTACTGTCAGTCTATCCAATTCAAATATCAAGGTATTATACGGTTGCCTACCAAAAGAATATAGGTACTCTTTCATTCCTTTCAGGCAGTATAAATAGGGCGTTATAAGCTTACTATTTAAACGATAATAAAAGGGCGGGTGAGGAGATCAATCCTATCCATTTAATCGGCCAACAAAAAGAAAGATTAGAAACGTTGACACTTGCCAACAAAGAGTCGAGAGCTGCCAGCACATCCGTCGTCCACTGCCCAGTATTGCATTGCACCACAACCTAGCATTTCCCCCCCTCTAAGCCCCGCCGCCGCTTTTTATTCGGCCCACAAGTTTCTCTCTCATTAGTCTAGTCCTGGCATAGCAAGAGCATTCGTTCAGTGCTAAACAGCTGGCTGCTGCTGCATTGGCCGGTCCTTGTTCCTCCCTTTTCTACTCCTCCACAAACCAGCACACCAACCAACATCTTGTTGACCCGACACAACTCCTGGAACTCAATCCTCTACAACATCCTTCCTCCTTTCCTGTCTCTCGTGTAGTCAACCACATCGAGACACCACCACCACCACCACCATCCATCCTACCACATAGCTCTCTCGATTTCGATATCGCGTGAGCATTTACCACCGAATTCTAGTCTCCCTTTTACTAGTCTTTCTTCGGCACCTACGTAATCACAATGGAGGGTAAGTTCTTCTCTTCATTCTAGCCAATTCTCCGCTTCAGATGTGCTTTTCTCATATCGTGGCCTTCCTTCTGATATATCAATCGAATTGCAATAACTGACTGCTATCTTCGTCACAGAGGAAGTTGCTGCTCTCGTTATCGACAATGGGTAAGGATCCCCGTCCTTTATCTCTTCACCGCATTCTCAGGCGCATAACCCCCTTTGCGAGGTTTGGCGGAACCCCGACCGTCGCCCACATCTACCCTCCAATACTATTATCTGCCACGAGAGCGATGATCTTCCAACGTTATCAAGCTAACTCGAACCCAGTTCGGGTATGTGCAAGGCCGGTTTTGCCGGTGATGATGCTCCCCGAGCTGTTTTCCGTAAGTCTAGCCCTAGCCTTGCCCAACGCTGGCCCCGCTTGTGCCTTGCCAAGATGCGGCTCGCTCTATCGTCAACTTGCCTTCTGACATCGGCGCACAGCATCTATTGTCGGTCGTCCCCGTCATCATGGGTAAGTCTTCGATCTCGGCATAGACTGACCGCAGTTTATGCGATTTTGGCGTCCGCTAACTGTCCGTCCCGCAGTATCATGATCGGTATGGGCCAGAAGGACTCGTATGTCGGTGATGAGGCCCAGTCAAAGCGAGGTATCCTGACTCTGCGCTATCCTATCGAACACGGTGTCGTCACCAACTGGGACGACATGGAGAAGATTTGGCATCACACCTTCTACAACGAGCTGCGTGTAGCGCCCGAGGAGCACCCCGTCCTGCTCACCGAGGCCCCCATCAACCCCAAGTCCAACCGTGAGAAGATGACCCAGATCGTCTTCGAAACCTTCAACGCCCCCGCCTTCTACGTCTCCATCCAGGCCGTCCTGTCCCTGTACGCCTCAGGTCGTACCACCGGTATCGTGCTCGACTCTGGTGATGGTGTCACTCACGTCGTCCCCATCTACGAGGGTTTCGCTCTTCCTCACGCCATTGCCCGTGTTGATATGGCTGGCCGTGACTTGACCGACTACCTCATGAAGATCCTGGCTGAGCGCGGCTACACTTTCTCCACCACTGCTGAGCGTGAAATTGTCCGTGACATCAAGGAGAAGCTCTGCTACGTCGCTCTTGATTTTGAGCAGGAGATCCAGACTGCTGCCCAGAGCTCCAGCTTGGAGAAGTCGTATGAGCTTCCCGACGGTCAGGTTATCACCATTGGCAACGAGCGCTTCCGTGCTCCTGAGGCTCTCTTCCAGCCTTCTGTTCTCGGTCTTGAGAGCGGCGGTATCCACGTCACCACCTTCAACTCAATCATGAAGTGTGACGTCGATGTCCGCAAGGATCTTTATGGCAACATTGTCATGGTATGTTCTATCTCTGGCTCGTATGAATCAAATTGTGTGCTAACAAATTTCAATAGTCTGGTGGTACTACCATGTACCCCGGTCTCTCGGACCGTATGCAGAAGGAAATCACTGCTCTGGCCCCCTCTTCGATGAAGGTCAAGATCATTGCTCCTCCCGAGCGAAAGTACTCCGTCTGGATTGGTGGTTCTATCTTGGCTTCTCTGTCTACATTCCAGCAGATGTGGATCTCCAAGCAGGAGTACGATGAGAGCGGTCCTTCGATCGTCCACCGCAAGTGCTTCTAAAGTATGCATACGTGTTGGCAGCCTCAACGGTCAAATCTGCGTCTGACGAATCCATCGAATCAGCTGCTGCGATGCAAAACGCATAACATCTTCCACGAGCCCGCCGAAGCCTCGAGGACGCCCATAGTCGACGCAGAGCTCCTGCCGTTGTGATTGTACCCTAGACGAGCCTCACATCTACGAAAAATTATGGGCCGGTAGAGAGAAATGATGGGGCTGGAGACAAAAGAGAATATGAAGTGCTGTTTTGAGGAGGCTTTTCATGTCTTGCACGGGATGGAGTAGACAAATCCAGCCGAGGTTGATCATATATCTTCATGTTTTTGTTGTCTGGCGTGCGTAATGTGAAGTTTCCAGTTGTAATACAAATCCGCCTCTTTCATGTGATAATATGCAGACGAGCTCAAGACAATCTAGCGCACGCTCTCCTTCGTAGTCTAGCCATAGAAAGACGTAGTAAAGCTAAGCAATCTGGGGTTGTGGTTTGTGGTTTGACAAGTCATATTCTGGCCTCCTGCTGTCTTCTATCCAGTGTTTCTTTATTGCCATCGTCTCTGTCTATATCATTTTCCTCTTCGGGTAACTCTTCGGCTCCAAAGTTGCTATTTTCGTCGTCCAACATCTGGCCAGTGGCCCCGGCCTTCTCATCGTCGAGCTTACGATATTTTCTCCGGCTCTTCTTAGCGGAGCTAGCCCTTTTCTTGCGCTTCACCTCACCGACAATGGACGAGCGGCTCCCGTCGCCCCGGGCCATGTTGTCGAGCTTGTCGGCTAGTAGCTGGCGGGCGATAGTGCGGTTCTGGCTCCGGGATCGGGTGGCTTGGCATTTCACGACGAGGCCGGTCGGGAGGTGTTTGAGTTGAACTGCCGAGTTTGTTTTGTTCTACGAGAGGCGAGTTAGTGATCTTGGTTCGCGTGTGTGTATATAAAGTATGGCAGTTAAGAGAATGGAAAGAGAGGAAACGCACGATCTTCTGGCCGCCGGGCCCGCTGCCCTTTAGGAAGGCTTCTTCAATCTCATGCTCGGGCGGAGGTTTCGGGCGCGGTGGCAGGTTCTTGCTGCTGATCTTGAGAAGTGGTGGGTTGTTGGTGTTGCTGAGCTGGCGCTGGTGCTGGTGCGGGATAGGGAAGCTTCGGTTGGCGATGCGGA
This sequence comes from Xylariaceae sp. AK1471, assembly GCA_023159215.1. Taxonomy (NCBI): domain Eukaryota; kingdom Fungi; phylum Ascomycota; class Sordariomycetes; order Xylariales; family Xylariaceae; species Xylariaceae sp. AK1471. The sequence continues at coordinate 283,401 of JAJKLI010000009.1, read as the reverse complement.
CTGGATGGTTTCGCGAGGGGGGTGTCGTGGCTGTGGTTATATGGCGGGTAATAGCTGCTACTTTAAATGTATGTGCGGGGCGCGTGAGCAGCCTTGATGTCATTGGCGTCGTCATGGTCATGGTTATGGTCATGGTTAGGGTAGAGTAGATAGAGGAGTTATGAGACGAGCATGGCGGGTGAGGTTTGTTACTCGATCGATCATCTCGTTTCCTTAGCGAGAATGCATTATGAATTGTTAAGGCAATTTACACTTTTGAGTAAGTAGCAGGCTTACAATGTCATTCATACAAGGAAGAAATCTCACTAAAAAAAGGAATTAAAAAAAAATACAAAATAGGAATAGGACTTCATCACCACTCAATGGCCGTGGTTCTGTAGTTGAAGGAAGCTGTCGTTTATCAGCTTCGGCCTCAATGCATGCACATGCAACTCATGGCGGTACCTTAGCACGGAAACTTTAGCGTCTTTTACCGGCGCCGGTGGGTTTGGAGTGGGGGTGGGACATTTGGAACCCCGTAGATAGGTTACTAGGTAAAATGGGAATTTCACCTGAGCCATGCCGGAGCAAGACCCGCTTTTGCATAAACCAAAATAAACAAACTTGCATAACTTCCAATACACGTATTACCATAAATGCACTGAAATAAATCGAAAGTGACCGTTTTATGGCCGGAGGTTTTCTGTATTACGAAGTAATAGAAGGAAACTTAACGTTAATGATTAAATAGGGTAGAAATATCAAGGGAACGAAAAACACAGGGAGACTTGCAGTGTCCTAGTAAGGCTGTTCCTTCCATTCATTCACTCAGTTCCTCTTCTATCTCCCTCTTCTATCTCCCTCTAGGTAGACTACTTCACACGACCCATGCGTCTTAAGCTTAGTCTCTAATTTGTTGGTTCAGGCTGAACCAAGCAAGTTTGGTTCTGTCGTATCACCGAGGCAGAATACTGTCTTTCATTTTACTGTTGAGGTCGGTGTGGTTGGATCTAGTGAGGTACAGGAGCTATAGTCATTCATTTCCACCAAGGCACTCAAGTCTAAGATGACGGAGACAAGATTCAGCAAGCCCGGTTCTGTTATATCATCTAGGTTGAATACTGTCTTTTATCTTGTTGAAGTTGGCGTCGTTGGACCTAGTGAGGCACAGTATTAGCTATGGTCATTCATTTCTACAATTTCACCAAGCCACTCGAGTCTCAGATGGTGAATAACATGATTTTCTAGATAGAAGTAGTGAAACTGACCAGGTTAATAACGGCATCAATGCGTGGAAAGAGTCAAGTAATTCAAAGCGCTCCTAGAATCGAGGTACAGTAGAATCTCCTTCATCCTGCTCTGCATCACATCCAAAACCGGTCGCCTAACACCAACTCCCAACCATGGCAAACCCTCGCCATATGCAACAGACATAGCCCCAAAGATAGAAATGCGCTGGCACCAATCATTGTTCTTCAAGCAATTCAAACCACTCCGGAATCTCCTTAATGAGACTCCACATATACTTCTCCAGCTTGGCCGCACACTTGCTATATACCGTCGACGCGTCGTTGTACTGCCGACAGTTACTAAAAATTAACTTTATATCGTTAACAAGGTCCTTCGGAGCAGTATAAAGGTCTTGCTTTAATTTATCTTCAATAGTTGACAGATCCATTGGCGAAGTAATAACGTTGTAATAGTCAGTAACTTCGTCTCTATTAACCGGATGAAGAAAGGGCCATGCTTGTTTATGAAACTGGATCTGAGACAAGAAACGTTGAAGTTCGTTGAAATGGGGTCCATGGCGTGGTTCCCGTGCTAGTTCGTCCATGCTTGGAGACCAGCCCGTTGTCTTGATGGCAGGGATAGAGAGTGGATCGATTGGCGTGATGGTGCCGTTGGCCCATTGCTGGGGCGGTTGATGGACGACGTCGCTTTTGCTAAGGAGACGAAGTTTGGCTTGTATAGTTTCTTTCTGCTTAAGAAGCATACGGCCAGCTTCGAGATAACGGATTCGGCGAACCATTGAGCATTGCATCAGCGTTCCTCCTTCGTAGTCCTTAATGTACCCCATCCAGATAGACTTGTCTAGAGTAATCTCTTTGGCAAAGCCCTGTTTTTGGAAATAACCTGTGGCATAATTATCGGCGTAGGTCAAGAAATGCATAACAGGTGAAGTGGCTCTGACATAATCCTTCAGATGGGCCATAAGGTGAGCTCCATATCCTTTTACTTGCTGATCGGATGAGACCGCGCAAAACACGATTTCAGCAAACTTCCGGTTTCGGAATTCACGGTATGATATCCCACCAATAACTTCAAGAGGCTTTTTAACAATAGCGATTGACAAGTGAGTGCGATCGTAAACAAGACGTGCGATATAATCTTTAGGCATTTTCGGCAGTTGTTTCTGAAATAGGCATTTAAGACCTGCAAGGATAATCGAGCTCTCTCTGGTGCCATCGTTGTTGACAACTCGAAATTCAATCTCGCCATTTCGTTCTTCTATAACTGCAGGCTTGAAGACACTTAGAACGATTCCTGCCATTTTAAAGGAACTAGCATACCTTATCTGGGAAAGGGATTCGTTGTGGTGTAGCTGGAGGTCCAGAGCCTGGCTTTGGGCGCCCATCATGAAGTGTCTTGATTCTTTTGGCATCAGGGGCGGTATTCGGTTCTTCGGAAGCCGTGCGCTTGGAGATAGGGTGATTCTCCCTGTGGTCATCTGAAAAATTCTGCGTCTCGTCTCCCTCCATCTGAACTCAGTGTCGGAAAGTTAGACTGTTGTGCAAGAGTCGTGGGACATGGCTTCATTCTCTGTATCAGGGTCCGTATCAGGGAATGATGGGAACGTTGGCAGGCGAAATAAACGAGGCACCCGTAACAAGGGCTTTGTAGTTCTTTAGTTCAATAAAGCATAACATAACCAGAACTAGTGTAAAAGATACAAATAAAACACCATTCAATTAATAAATGAACAAGTGTATGCATATATTTTTTGTATTTCTTTTCTATTAATTGTTGGTAGTAAAGTAATACTCGAGGTGCACAATTTAGGACTAGTGCCTCAATTAGTCTTTCGCTCGCATGGTTGGGTTACGTGCGGCTCATAGCGACGAATAGCTTACTGTCACGTGACAGTCCCGCAATCCTATTTACGCTTAGGTTAGACCCATGTGTCACGTAGCCCATCTAGCGAAAGCCACTTAGCGCTACTTCAGCACACTTTGATACTAGTACATTTAAAATATTTAGAGCTTTCATATATATATACTTTCGAATATAAGTAATATGTATTTGCTTATATATTTTACTCAAGTAGCCTATTTTTGATAGTTGGTACACTTACTATGTAGGTAGTTGTAGAACTAGCAATCAAACTTTTGAGCAGCAGAGACGCTAAGCCCAATCTGTCGTGCATAGGTATCCAAAGTGGTGAAACGTAGAAACCCCCCAACGCCACAATGATTTGCACGGTCGCTGCTCCCCTCTAACGTTGATTGATCTGGGTTAGCCATTGGACAATTAATTAATCTGTCAGGGGTTCGTCCCTGCTGTTAAACAACCTTGGCTGCCTCCATTTTCCCTGAATTGAACTGTCAACTCACACTCGTTACTCGAAACTTTTGCCGAGCTTGCATAGACACTTTACAGTAAAACCAACTCATACCTCTCGCTACCTACTTTGGATTCACGAATGGTATACTAGAACTGACACCTTCTGCTCTGGGAAGATAATTGTAAAGCGAAGGTCAACTCTCCTAACTACCTATCCACTTCCCTACCCGATCCGCCTGCTATTAGGCTTCCTTCCTACCTCGATCACATCGCCAACTCCCACCCTCGACTTCTAGAAGAACGCCAAAGCAAAAAGACGGGATTAGAAATAGGAACAGAGTGTTCACAATGGAATATCGAACCAAGGAGCCCGAGAACCAATCGCTCTTCCAGCGCTTCGGCCGCTGGCTCTCGCTTAAGCAATACCAGATCGAGGTCACCTTTGGCGTATACATGTTTACGCCTACGGAGAAGTTCGTTTTCTGTATGTTAAATGTTCCCTTATCCTTATTTGCGTGTTCACGCAGTCTTCCTTTCGGGGGTGCATTTATTCAATCCAGAATAGTGCGCATAACTATTTTGCTTTCAAAAACATCTTGAATATTTTTCATTATATTTCATGTATAGTTTTCTAACTGGTAGAGGAACAACAAACAGGGTCCGTCGTATTCCTACTCTCTGCCATGGGCTCTATCGCTACAATCCTATACCTGCCGCAGCACATCCTCTTCATCATCAGTCGTGCCTGGTTCTACGCTAGTGGCGGCGAGAGCAGCGGAGTCTTCTCCTCGTCCAGCGTCGTCGCCGCCAAGAACGCCCTCTCGATCTCCCTCGAATCCGTCGATCCCACAACCGGCCTTGCGACTACTGCTACCGAAACCCTCCGCGAATTATGATGATAACTTGACAATTTGGCTCCGTGACGTCTATTCGCTCCGCCATAAAAGGGGGTTCAAGTTCATGACGATGGGATGATATAGTAATGTTTAATCAGTTCGCACGAAAGACTTTATACAGTCTTAACACTCGAGTATATACGCACGAAAATTGGACGTTGGCGTTGACGCAAATATGGTTTCAAAGATACGACTTGGATATAGATATCGAAGAGATTTGCATCTTGGGCAGGGTGTGACGCCAGTTCACACGACCGAGTGGCCTAGAATTTAGACTAGGTAGCGCCGACCAGCCCATCGGTTTAGACGGAAGAGCTAGACAATACAATCGAATACAACAGAATGACGAATCATCCCTTGTTTTCGTTGATACGGTAGACTCTAAGTGAATTGTCATCTCCCGCAACGGCCAGTTCGCTCGTGTCTGCTTGCGGCTTCCATGCGAGTTGGAGAATGGGTTTTGTGAGGCAAAGCCTGCATCTAGTGTTAGTTGAAAAATACAAGTATTTTATGAATATATTAAGGGGTCAACATACTCAGGTCGTAATGCGAAATTTGACGACACCGCAAGAGACATCGGGTCAAGCGAGTAAATCGAGATCTTGCCCGCCTCCGTGCCAACCGCGACAACGAACTGTCCGTCATTATTTGGACGCGGCAGGAAATCAATGGCCGTCACCGGATGTGTCTCCGTTATGGTAGTTATGCACGAGATGGTGTCCGAGTCCCTGCGCCATATCTTGACCGCCTTGTCGCGGCCCGCCGTGGCAAAAACCACAGAGTCTGTCGACGGCGCCCAGGCGGCGTCGAGGATCATGCGCGTGTGGCCCTTGGTGTTGGCCTGCAGCAGCTTGTAGCCCAGTCCTCGATTGTCGTCGTCGTCGTCGTCGTTGTCATCTCCTCCGCCCTCGGCATCATCCCGTTCGAAGACGGCCCATTGACGGTCCCGCCCGACGCTTAGGAGATAGCGGTCGTCAGCCGAGAAGCGCAGACGCGTCGCCGTCAGCGAATGGGCTGTCAGGGGCGGCTTGACCTCGGTCCACCTCCGCGTCTCGAAGAGTCGGATGACGGCGTGGTTGACGGAGCTCGCCCTGCACGCGCTCGCGACGAGATGCCCGCCGTGGCTCACGGCCAGACACGAGATCTCGTAGCCGTGCCCGTACAGCTTCTCCGTCTCGGGCCACAGCGTGTGCCGCGAGAGACTGTCCTCGAACGGCGGGTGGTCGATCTCGAGGGCGGATTTCCGTACCGTCGACCCTGGGTCTAGCGCCTCGCGGTCTGTCTCCGGGTTGGTATCAACGTTTACCACGGTGTCATCGTCGACGGCCTCGATCGCTTTATTCGAGAGTCCTAGGACAGGCATGTTGGCCGCGTCCGGCATCGCTTCAACTTCGCTGCCGCTGATCCCGACCCCGCATAGGCGGTTTAGCAGCTTTGCGACGGCCTTGGGCTCGTTGAAGACACGCATCAGCTTCTCGTCGGCGCCTGACACGAACTGCGAGCTGCCAAGAGAATCGATGCAGTTCAGATCATACCCATGAATCTGCGGGCGCGCGATCTCGTGCCATGTGGGTTTTTGTTCCCCGTCTCGCTTCCAGCTCGCGTGCAGTCGGGTCGTCTGGTCGGAGCTGGTAGATAGCAGATAATCGCCGTTCTTGGCCCAGGCTATGCCCGTCACGGGCTTCGTGTGCCCGCTGACGCCGATCCGAGGTGTCCATTGGTCCTGTTCCTTGTTGTAGTCCCATACGCGCCAGCTCCCGGTCCGCCCGAGACAGGTCACCGACGTGCCGTCAGGGGACCAGAGACCCGTCCAGAACCCGCCCGTGCTGCCCGTCGCGGTCGTGGCGCCCTTCTCTCTGCTGATCTCGCCCAGTCGGACGCTTGTCACCCATATCCCGGACGACGGATCTGCTTCCCATATGGCGAGCGTATTATCCGCTGATGTCGACAGAAGCTGCAATCTTCCCATGTCCGGACTCGTGTACCACTTCGCGCTGTATATCCAGTCGTCGTGGCCCAGCAGCAAGGCCTCGAATGTGACGGTGAAGTCTTTTCCGGCGGCTGTGAGTCTATGAGCCTTGTTGGACGGAGACTTCCCCGGTAAATAGGCGCCTAGCGACGGGTCCGCGCCGTCAGCCACGGTGGCGGGCAACTCCTTGCCTCGATGTAGTCGCCATAGACGTATGTATTTGTCCTGGCTCGCGGATGCCAATATCAGATCGGAAGAATTTGCTGCGCCATTCTCATCATTCTCATTGTTCTTCTCCCATGTAAAGTCCAAAGACCGGATCCAGCCCTCGTGGCCCGTCAACGTGGCCTGGAGCTGAAATTCCGGGTTCGTGATGGATTCCGCGATGAAAATCTGCAGGATATCCCTCGTTCCCGCCGCGGCGAGGACCAGCACCTCGCTTCCGTCCTCGTTCTTGTCCTCGTCAAGCCTGCTGAGCGCTATCGCCAGGGGGAAGAATTTTGGTCTCGGGTTGATCGTTTGTAGTACCCGGGCCTCTTTCCCGTCGAAGCTCCAGATTTTAATCGAGGCGTCTGCGGCGCCGGTAGCAAAGATACTAGGTCCTGTGACTGAGGGGTTGCTTCCCCGCTGATGGAGAGTTGCTATGCAGTTGATTGCCGCCGTGTGCTCCTGCAGCGTCTGGATACAGAAACAGCCCACAGCGCCATAGGCAGTAGGTGCGAAGGCCCATATCTTGAGACAGTGGTCGTCGGCACCACTGAGCAGATAATTGCCCTCGATCCTGGGGAGGAACTTGATGGCTTTCACTGTATCCTTGTGTCCGGACAATAGGCTTGTGACACCTCTTGGTTGTGAGTCCTGTGTTATTCATATAAAAATTAGCATCGTTTGTATGTGTAATACGGTAGTGGTAATGGTAAACATACATGTGGCCGCCACAGGGCGATATTGGAGTCGGCGCCGAAAGCTACCAGGCCATCCTGACCCCAGTCGGCCACGGCCGTGTGTCTGTTGGCCCCTACGGATAGGTACTCGATTTCTGTAGTCTCTTCAGCCATATTTGTCGCAATTTTTCTTTTTTCATATATCTCATAACCGTGATTAGCCAGAATTATGAGAGCAGCTTGTGTTTCGTTGTGGAAGCCGGCGCATCTTGATTGGACGAAAGTCTATAAAATTCAGTCCCTTTTCTGGTTTTGGCAGCTGTGAGGGTCATTCTGCCACCTGAAATCACACAAGTCCGAGAGGTTGCCATTTGACATGCGGGTTTCTTAAGTTTCCAGGACAAGTCCCTATTCTCCTCTTTATGAATAATCGAATGAGATCAATAAAGACACGGATACGCTACTCATCAGTCGGAATATACATATATGTGTGAATTCTTTACTTGCAAGCCGAGCTGGATATTAAAGAAGTTGCATCGATTCCCTTCAACACCCGGTATCCCCTTGGAAGCTGATGGCTAGCAACATTTTGTGACCCCCGTTCATTACTCCGGCTGCGAATTATTAAAACATCCAAAGCATGAGACGTCTAATGACCAGTTAACTCTCTTCCTGATATGGTGCCTAACAGCTATTCCATAAAACTTCGCAATCGCTCTCTAGTATGTTAGATTTATTCAAGAGTTAACGACGCAAATGTATCCCCCAACTTGAGTGAGAAGTCGGAAGTCAGCCAAAGCACTCTAGTCTACTCGCCCGGGTATTTGGAACATGATGCACGCGAGCATAGCCTTGTTCTCAAATAAGAGCATTGTCTCTTTTGGTGCGAAGTATGTTCAAGGTCTACCGCAGCGGAACTAATTGAAAGTGCAGTAAATACGTTCCTCGAAATAGCGAAACAGCTCTATGACAAAAAGTGATCTGTTATTTGACTCTTCAACATGATCTTGAGGGCCGGCACTTGAAAAACCCGGTATGAGCATTGAAAAAAGCCAATTGTAGTCGTAGTTAGTCTCGTGCTGACATGATTGTTACTCCAAAAAAATTGCACTGATTCGGTATCATCATAATGACTGTACTCTCCGTCGTGTACTACTCCTCCATTCAAAAGAGCTCTGATTCGCAATGATCATGAGCTCTCCCACTTCAATGATCTGACCACGTTTATTAACAGAGAGGGGGAGCAGCATAACGCCCCCGATGCGCCGCTCTCTCTCTCTCTCTCCCTCTCCTCTCTACCTACCATTATTAGCCGCGATATGCCGAGTACCGCCGAAAAAAATTCATGCTTCTTTCATACCTACATCGAATGCATGAAATTGAGTTTCCAGATGTAGGACTTGGGAGGGGGATATGGATATATTTTACTATTTGCCTTTATAGAACGATAAGCTTTGCGAAGATGCATGGTAGCCAGCCAAATCCAACGAAAATAGGAACAGGAGAACCAGGGGTACCCATCTACAAAGCCAATGGTGTGCAATTCGTGTGGTGCAAAGCAGGGGGACGAAAGTCAAGCCATCATTTTGTCCTATCCAAGTGCAGTCCTCGCCTGATCTGCATGCAGCAAGCATGCATTTCGTTGCGCCCAATATCAAGGTTGTAGACAGACACGTGCCAGACTAGTACTGGAGCGAAAAAGACCAATATACCATCTTGAGAGCTTTGGAAGCCTGTGTGGACCGCCTGGGTTCCTGAGGAAACAAACGGCACGTTCCGGTCGTGTGGACGAGGCTTGCATAGATATATATTAGGAGGGGGGGGGGGGAAGGCGGGGAGAGTTGCGTTTTCAGGGACCGAAAAAGAAACCGTCAGAGAGAAAATCAGCAAAGGGGTGCGCGTGTCTGCGTAACATAGTGCTATATGCCGTATATCTCGATGCTTCGTAGTAGCTTTTGCGTTTCAAACCCACCTCCTCTGCTACCCCTTCTAATACCGGTAACTTCTTAAGCTTGCAAGCTTCCGCTAGTAGAAACATATGCATGTCGCCCGATCCGGAACCTTGTGTGGCAAACGGGGCCAGCGGGTCATTAAAAGAGACCCCCCTTTGCCGAAAACTGATCTTGCTGTTGCAAGCCGACCGAAGCACTCCCCGGAGATCCAAGCATTAATGGTATTATACTTAGGTTACCAATCAGCGCTGGTAAGAACCGAAGCGAAGCTGATGCTGATTCGTTCAGTCTCTGTCGAAGTAGATGCAGCTTAGTGTTGCATGCATTTGACTGTTGCAACAACATGCAATGTAAATCCTTCCATTATTACATAGGTTCTTTCATGAGTACTACCAGCTTCACCTGTCGCCAGAAACACATGCTAGGGAGCCATGACGAAAGGCGAGGAGAAATTGGCACCGACAGTCATGAAACACATCATAATGCAGAGGATTTTGGGGTTCTCTCATCGCCGGTTGCATGCATGGCGCCGGAGGTGTATGATGATGTATGCTGATGTACCGTCATCTGACGGTGATTTCTGCATGCTCCGAACAGGTGGACCGGTCGTCATTTGTGACAGAATTTTCGACGTCGTATGGAGAGAGCCCCTGTTGCCTTGTGCCTGTTGGATCAGTCTCGGCTGAGCTACCCCGCCTAGAGCTCTCACTCAAGATTGACTTGCTCTCTTCTCAAGACTCTGTATAACCAAAGCCTTATTACATCAGGTATGCATGTCCCTCTCCAAAAGCGGAGGGCGGAGGTATGTAAGCGTCGCATGCATAAAGGGTTGATCGAAAGAGTGTCTTGAGGGTTGCTTCGTATCCGTGAACGAGCCTACTTGGTCGAAGCTGAATCTGTTCAGCCAAAGTGAGAATAGGGAGAGGTCCCCCGATTGGCGTTTCAAAGGTAGAGAGACTGACTCCACGGAGGACACGGCATTAAGCCGGAAACCGCGTCGGAGGTCAAGATATTGATTGGAATGAGTATGGTCTTGGCGAGCTGCAATGTCGCGCGCCAATCTATATCAAAACCAGGGCTGTCGTTAACTTGTTGCCAATATTTCTCTCCTTTTGTGAATCACGTTGATGTGATGACGTTGAGAATTGGTACTAGCTGGCCTTTAAGGCATGAAGACTACAGCTCTCCGAGGCCCCCCGCAATTGCCGGCTGCAGAATCGTGCAAAATCGTCTTCTATTGTGACTTCATCTCCCTCCTCGGGCATAGCAGATGTCGGGTGGGAGCAGTGACTGCCGAATTTGAGCTTCGCTGCGCTGGTTCTTAGGTCGGTCACAGATTGGAAATATGCATATCAGAACACGACTCCACCGGATAGTCTGGTAAAAGAGCTGGAAGGCCTCTGGATGCGTCTTCGTGTTATACTAGTAGCCTTGAGAACGAGTATAGCGCTGCTGAGCTGAAAGACGCGCAGGCGAACTATATCTCTTTATTGGTAGATGGGCAGCCTGTACTATAGAAGCACCCTGTCCTCGGGATAATATCTCTCTATATGGGTCTCTTGTAGCAATGATCAAACTCAATCTGACCGCCGTGGTGCCCGAGGCGACACATTGGAGGTTAGATGCTGCCGTCCGAAGTGTCTGAAATCGCCTGATCTCAATACGGCATAGATACAAATAGACATATCAAAGAGACAGCGGCTAGGTCAGCTTGCTTGGGACGGCATTGCTTAAATGTGAGTTATCCGAAGTTATTTGATTATATGCTTTGGAGGCGCCGAAAATAGACAGAGAGTGAAGGCTCTCGAAAGTTGAAAGCATTACTCGTACGCGAGTAAGCGGCGCTTCATGTGTCCCTCTCCTGACGTGTAGTCGATTCAACTGATAACACGCTGAGCGGGAAAGGAAGGTCCATGATCAGCTGAGTCGTGTTGAAGTATTTGAAAGCATTTGTATGCGTAAGAGTCAGTTAATCCCACCAGGTTGGAGTAGCTCGCATATTCTCGGATACACCTGCAACATTGTGCTTTATGCTGTGTTAGAATGTTAGTAGACCAAAACTGTGAAGGATAAGAGACTTGAGGCTATGTGACCGCCCTTGTGCAACCAAGCAATTTTATATTCACATATAACAATCAAAGTTCCAGGAAATAACACAGTACTTCCGAACTGCTCCTCGTACCCCAGGCACAGGTGGCCATAGCCAATCAATGGCCTTTGAGAGAAGTATATTATTTTTGTTGGCTATCTATTAACACGCATCATGCTCTCCTGTAGAATATGGATTTAAGAGGGAAACTTCCAATAGTAACTTACCACATGGATGAAAAACCGAGGGTACATCGCTTTAGTTTGATTGGCTCCGTGTTTGGCGAGTATGAGTATACTGCTTCATTGGAGCGAAGCTACAAGTTGGAAAACCTCACTGGCCAGAGTTTGCTCTTCGGCAACTTGTTCATTATTGACAATATGCGGAGCCGTACGTCGAACTTCAGATGCACTATGATGCAGGGCTGAAAGCTATGCTGCTAAATCAGCCCAGTCGAAGCTATCTCTAGAGGAGTTGAAGTGAACAAGCAAGATGAGTTTTGGTTTTGTCCAGCTCCAGTAACATGTCGATAGCGACGAGTTGGCAGACATAATGTAGAGCTTATGCCGGTAGGCATGACGAAGACAAAGAATATCTTGCTAAGCTGATCTCAAGTTGTAGAGGTAACGTCCAACCAGCCATTGGACGTTTGGGTTGGCAGGTGAATATCATTTCGGGGACGCTTTCGATCTTTGTCTCCATCCTGCTGTAGGTAATATTCGCGTTGGGTGTATGTAATGCAGCTGTGCGATTGAAGCTGAGTAATTAACGAAACAATACAACATTCTTTCCGTTTATCCCCATCTATATAGATCAACGGTAGTAGTAAGTAAAAATAAAAATATAACAACTGTCCGGCTCGGTAGTGTCGGGCTTGACACGTTGGTTTGTCGTCCGTACAGTAAGTAGTTGTTCATGTGGCCGATGAATTATGTTCAGGGAGCCACAGCGGACCAGGTCGAGGTCCCGTTGGACTCACATAATGGTCCGTAACCGGCAGCGCTGGCGGCCGGCCCCATTACCCGCCGTGGAATCTCCGGGACACGAGACTGATCCTGCACGACGAAGGGGGAGATGATGCGAGACCAGTAGTGTCCCATGGGCTTTGGCTTGTGACAATAAGGGCTCGTACTACTTACCTCTAGCATTGGATAGGACGACAAGGAACCAGAAGGTTTGTTAATTGATGAGAAGGTGATAAATGACCAAAAGGGACAGTTCCACAATCTAACCTTAGGATGTTCAGCCCATCTTTCAAAATTGTCTTGTGGTTTTGAACTAGTAATAATAGGTCACGATGGTTGATTGTAGTATGCAAGATGTGGCTCACAAAAGTATCGATGACTGTAGAAAAGACAGAGCAACAATGACGCCAGCAAGGTCAATTTAAGTTTAGGCGAAGCTAGGCATATGCGAGAAGCCGGCCGACTAGCTGAGAAATCCGTTGAAGGATTCGCGTATTCCATGGGTTGGAAAAGGGCGTCTGTTGTTCAAGCCCGTGTATTGTTGGAGAATGATTCGCTGCCACACTAAATGCCTGCCAGGCAGACAGCGCTTCTTCTAGTATAACTACTAAACTTAAGGTTACTTACTACCTGGTAAGTACCAGAGCTTGTCAGAGCGTACAGAGGGTACCTCCTAGGTTTTTTAGTAACCTTATTAGTCACAAAAACGGTCTTGTGACTTAAATTATTTTTCTTCATCCGAACATGCTATAATGAACGAGTAAAACTCTGAGGTTGTACCATCATTTGCATCATCACCTTTCTCTCTGCTTCATGTGTCGGGACGTGTTTTAGATTTCGTAGGAAAGATACTGTAGGGTGTATGCAGTACCGGTACGTCTCGACAAAGGCCACAAATAAAATAAGAATAAAAATAGCACTAGTGTAACTAGATAACTAATAACGTAGGCTGATCTGGCCTTCAGCACTGGCAGGCGAAAGAGGCTTAGTGTAGAACTCGATGCTCTTCACACACAGAGAGAACTCCAATTGTATGTTGCACTGGACGTTGGAGATAATATAGTATACAATCCAATGTTGTGCATATACAACCAAGGGTACGGCCTCTTATATACCGGTAGTACGGGCTCGACATCGACGTATCTTTGTGAGAAGTGGAGGCCGGGGCTTTGAAGAAAACATGGATCTAGCTTGTGCTACAGTTGATCGTCAGGTGTATGGAAAAAATTTGCCATTGCAATGAGTTGAGACTTCGTCAGAGAGGAGAAGCCTCGAAGGATCGAATATCATTTGTCAGTCAATCAGTTGATCTTGGAACTTATTTACTTCAATAGCGAAATAAATCGTCACAAGCCCGTCAGATAACAATTGATCGCACAATTGGCTTCTCTTACAATCTGTACTAACGAGTTTGTAGTTTGAATACTTTTGCATCTTGAAGAAAAGCTGTAAAGCCGAGGTGGAAAAATGACTTTCTTGTAGGTTTCATCCATCAGTTACGTCTGTTCAATCACCGGTCGAGAAATCTTAATTGGTACTATGTATTATGTAGGTTGGCGGCGTACGGGTAGTTCTTTAATAACCGTCCTCTCAAGTTATCCTAAAGCTTAAAGCAGCGAGATCCGCATCTTTAAATGTGCTTACCTTGCATGCGTAAGGATCATTTGCAGGCGGTAATCTTATACCGCATTTATAAAACAGTGGAGTACAAAGGCGAATTATACAATGCGGCTGCTTCGCCAGTTTTATTTAACCCCAACTGAAGCTAATAAGTTTGGAGAAAAGCTCGCACTTTTCTTGAGACTACAGCGTGATCTCTCAGTCTTGATGGAGAAAAATTACAACTCCTACTGAAAATAATAAGTACACAATTATAAGTAGTGAAGTGCGGGGAGTCGGGGGACAGACTCGGATCAGTGGGGAACAAGGCGGCACTTATCGAGAAAAACGAGGGGTCGTACACAGTAGAGCGAGTGGTCAAGGTGGAGATTAAACCCACCAGTTCCGTGAAGCTCCCCATTATAAAGGCGTGTACTGGTAGAGATTTGTTAGGCATTGACCTCGTAGATTCTCGTTCTGGGGATGTATAGGTATGATGTTGGGGATTATGAGAAGACAGGTACTGACAGAACGTAATATGGCACAGCAAACGTGCAACCCATAAATAGCAACCATGTCGTCTTATAAGGGCTTAATTACCGTCACCTGGTCACGCTGCGGAGGCTCTCTATCCCAATTAGGATACACCTATGTATTATCAATGATGGGGTCTGCAACCTAAGATTGTCTTGCAGGACGGAACAGTTTAGCTTAGCTATTAGAGTATTCGCATTGGTTCTCGTCCACTGCTATGAAAGTCATTGACGGGAGTAATGGCATCGCCATCTAAATCGAACTACAATCATTTGGGGTGAAGGTTGTAACTAGCTACCTAATTTGCCTTGAACTTGAGGATGAATGGTAACAGACTCCAAAGCTGCGGGTGAACCCAAAGAGCCGGGTCGGAAAAGGAATATCTACCTAGTAACAGAACTAACAATTGGGACTGTACATAGAATCCTAACCCTTGCAGGATGGACAATCGTTCCCAGTTCCATTACGCCCATTCATTAGTGGGCAGTCGAATTCATGTGGCGCTTCAGATGTTTCCGCCTGGCAAATTCTCCATCAAATGAGGCAATGAGCAGCCTCGACGCTGTAGTTTGTCATATAGCCCCGCGTCGACTTGTACAGGCACAAATTTCTTCCTGAGCGGACACTCTTGGGTCCTGTCTTGAGGTAGCACAATGATGATCTCTTTTTTAATAAACATAGACAATACCTAGACGCCTCATGCCGATTGGCCTTGACCTCCATCCTGCTCGTCTTCGTTGGCCGTTGATTCTTTTTCTTTTTGGATATTGTTCTCTCATACACTACTGCAGAGTAAACGCCTTCATAGTTGTGGCTGGGACTAGATTGGCGAAGGATTTTTCCCTTCCCCTGCCAGCAGATGAAAGGAAGCCACGGCAGCCGTTTGGGAAGCACCACAGGACATGGATTCATGCGTCAACCCTAGCCTCTTACGACACACAATGGATGTGGCAGATACAGCCGGTTTGGCACCCTTCTTTACCTAAGCTCCAAAGAACGAGGGTAGCACTTAGAAGGCGTAACATAAGTCAAAGTGCTATAGCTCTGTCGTTGTCTATACCGACTCGTTCAGGCTTCCTCATGGGACAATGAGACGGGTGAGGGGTGGTTAGCCTCGTAGCGTTGGCTTTGTGTTGCAAGAAATATACTGTACTTACAGGGTAGATTAGTAGGGATGTATCTATCCCTGCTTGCTACGTACAGCTAGAGAGGTACAGGATATTGCCAAGCCCTTATCAGTCATTGTTCGAAATGGGTTGGCTCAGTAAACTCCCTCCCGTCTCTTTTAACCATCACAACAAGGTGGTATGTTTTAATAGTGTACCTAGATCAATAAATGGACACATTAATACCAGCTGTGATGACTTAATGGTTGAGATTCGCGAGGAGGTATAATTGGAGCCGATTAAGTTCTGCGGTAGCTGTGCCGGCTAGACAGGGTAAGGTAAGGTTAGATTAAACGCTTTGAGAGCTAAGGCTAGTTCGTCCGTCTATCAACAGGGTACCGTACCTACAAGATGGATTATGGTGGTGAAAGCCGTCGTTTATTAGTTGACGAAGATATACGAGTGAGACCCTGCCGTTTGGTTTGGCAAGCTTGAATCTAGGTACCTACTTTTAACCCTCTAGGTTTATACTTATACTGCATGGGCAGCGCGTTATCAGTAGAGGCGTGCTCTTCTCTTAGTGTGAATAGGTATTCCTGATATGATACTTCAAGCGACGAAGGCTGTTATGAGTGGCTAATGAAGAGGAGGAAAATACAGACATGTAGGCAGAGCAAAAGGGATATATAGGCTCTAGAGGAAAGGTTTCTCATAAAATATTCTGTACATTCTCGCCCATATATATGGAGGTGAGTAAAATGTTTGGTCAGACTGGGCGTACATGATTAGGTACACATTTGCATGCCATTGTGTGCAACTTGCTGATGACCACCTGCACCGAGATGCTGCACGTACCAAGAGAGCCCCACCTCAGTTGCAGGTGATCCAATAGGCTGCCATTACAGTTCAAGAATCAGAGGTCGCCTGACCTGCAAGAAAGGACAAAACATATGCACAAAGTACCTAATTACCGAAGGTCGGTACCTAACCCGCCTGACCTCCCGTTATAGGTGTACTTCAGCGCCTAGGTACTGCCTGTACAGCCCGTACAATACCTAAACTGGTACATGTATCAATAATACAAGAAGTAGATAGCTACCCCTCCTCGCTCATCATCAGAGACAGCGTCTGTTCTGCCTCTTTTTTTTTAAACCTGACAAGCAAACCTGACCTTCTTTCTACTATTTCTTACATGTCTCTGTGTGTCAGTCTGATTATCAGGTACCAGCTACTTACCTTACTTCGATCCTCAACTCAAACGTTTTCCCACATTTCTTTCTCTTCCTCTCCCGAACCATCCAGAGATTGATCCAGAGATTGGGTTATCATACGCTAGTCATTCTACCCACCGTCGAGTCTCTATCCTGCTGGTTTCCTGTCATTCTTCCCGATACGCAGACGACACAGTAGGTATTTGCTGGCAACCTCTCTTCGTCAAGTGAATTGAGTGAGTGAGTGAGTGAGTGAGTGAGTTAGGTGAGCGAGCGAGCGAGTGAGTGAGTACATGGCAGCTAGCTTGATTTATCTGTCTTTCCCTTCCCCTCCCGCTTAACCCTGCCCCTCGACAATCCGAGATGCATTCCCCGACAAGCCTACAACCTCATGTCAGTTGTTAGCTAACCGCCGCCTAAATTCAGGGCCACCAGCCAGCAAGCATACAGGGGCTTGTCCTCCATCAGTCGTCATAATAAGAGGTGAGTCTACTGACTTTGACTTTTGACTGTTGGCTGTCGGCCAGCCGTTACACATATTGCACCACTACCTACTACGAGACGTGTGTGTATAATACCGTCACGGTCACGGTCACGGTCACGGCTACCATCGCCGCTCTCCCACCAGCACCACCAGCACCACCAGCACCAGCACACCAAGCATCAGTCCCCGCTCGCCTACGCTACCCTCCTTCCACTGTCTTCAATTATTCAGGACCAACATTCGATTAAATGTACCTTACCTACTGCCTGAGCCGATCGAAGCCCCCCTGACTCGTTTTCCTGCCCATTCGGCTACCGTCTGTCCTTTTGCTAGTCCATATTGCTGCCCGCTCTCATTCACTCAGCCAAGCACATACATTCGATATCCCGCCGATGGTAGTAGGTACTAAGTCAACAGGTACCTACAATTGAATGCATCCGTCCGTCTAGAAATACCTACAGCATGCCCAGGCTGGATACCTCCTACCTACCTGTATCCTATATCCTCTTGTTATTAGCATAGCCCACCCCCCCGTCCTGCTCCCGTCCCCGTTGATTCTTATTTGGGTTGCTCACAATAGGTCCCTAGCTTTATCCGCAGGCCTGACCTGACCTGACCTGACCTCATTACCTAACAAGCCCTTTCTGCAAAGTCACGCTCGTCATCCTATCACCTCTCCATACAACCTAAACAATCCCTGAAAACCCCGCCAGAATCCCTACCCAGCCTACCTCACTTCCTCCTACTCGACCTCTCTCTCTATCTCCACCAACCTACGCACAATACACTTCCGCTCTCCAGCAACACCCGTACTTTTTTTTTTCTTCGACTGCGATAACTTGCCTGCATACTTCATCTTCTAACGAATAGCCCCAGTGCGTGCACGCCCTTCATCAGCCAAACAACTCGCCTGTCCAACTCGGTTGCCTACCCACAAGTCTTCGCATCGCAACGGTGCTGCAATTTCACCTTCAACTTCTTCCCTCTTCCAGGGCCTACCGCTGCTCTGCCTTTCGGCTGGTTGTTCCATCGTCTGCACTACCTCCAAAGGCACGCGGACTGACCCACCTAGCAATCACATCCAGTCTATCCGTCAATCAAGTGCCCACCGACACACACCCCAGCTGCCACACATTTATCGGTCATTGCCCAACACGGCGTCCGCAACCTCATCTCGAACGCTATTCTTCTCTGCTTTCTGACCATTAGAGGCGACCTGGATCGTATCCCACGTAGTGCATCCAAGGCTGATATCTTGTCACCATGTCGCAGAACCGCCCGACTGCGGCATTCAATTCGCTCCGCATGGGAGGTGAGCTCGAGCCACTTACCAACCCCTCCTCCGCAATGGGCTGTACTAACACAACGCAGAAGTCATTCGCGAAAAGGTCCAAGACGGCGTCACCGGCGAGACGAGGGACCTACAATATACGCAGTGCAAAATTGTCGGCAATGGCTCGTTCGGTGTTGTCTTCCAGACAAAATTATCGCCTTCGGGTGAGGATGCTGCCATCAAGCGTGTGCTTCAAGACAAGAGATTCAAGGCAAGTCAAGGGTCTATGTTAGCTGATATCGCTCTCGTTGCATTATTTGCTAACCTTTTATGGCAGAACCGTGAGCTTCAGATTATGCGCATCGTGCGACATCCCAACATTGTGCACCTTAAGGCCTTCTACTATTCCAATGGGGAGCGCGTGAGGATTGACCCTAGCTTCGTCGCCTACAAGATTTAGTTTTCTGACAAGTCGAATAGAAGGATGAGGTTTACCTGAACCTTGTACAGGAGTTCGTGCCTGAAACGGTCTACCGCGCCTCGCGATTCTTCAACAAAATGAAGACGACTATGCCGATTCTTGAAGTCAAGCTGTACATCTACCAGCTGTTCCGAGCTTTGGCCTACATCCATTCTCAAGGTATCTGCCACCGCGACATCAAGCCACAAAACCTCTTGCTTGACCCAAATACTGGGATACTCAAGCTTTGCGACTTCGGGAGCGCCAAGATTCTCGTCGAAAACGAGCCCAACGTATCCTATATCTGTTCTAGATACTACAGAGCGCCGGAATTAATCTTTGGCGCAACCAACTACACAACCAAGATAGGTAAGGATTTTGTATTGTCCGGAACTTGGGGTGCTCTTCTCTAATCACCTCCTCGGTAGATGTCTGGTCGACCGGTTGCGTGATGGCAGAATTGATGCTGGGCCAGCCCTTATTCCCGGGAGAATCTGGTATTGATCAGCTTGTGGAGATCATCAAGGTCCTTGGAACACCGACTAGAGAGCAAATTCGAACCATGAACCCGAACTATATGGAGCATAAATTCCCACAAATTAAGCCTCACCCGTTTAGTAAGGTGTTTCGAAAGGCCGACGCAAATGCACTGGACTTGATAGCGAAATTGCTAGAATATACACCTACTGAGCGTCTGAGCTCTGTAGATGCTATGGTACACCCTTTCTTCGATGAGCTGCGAGATCCAAGCACAAAGCTTCCAGACTCTCGACACTCGAGTGGCCAGCTAAGAGACTTGCCTAGTCTGTTCGACTTTACCAAACATGGTGAGCTACTTGATTATGAACATACACATAAAGTATACTGACCAAATGTCACCAGAAATGTCAATCGCGCCGCATCTGAACCATAAGCTGGTCCCTGCACACATGAGGCAAGCGCTACTCAACCGGGGGATCGATATCGACAATTTTACACCAATGTCGAAGCAGGAGATGATGGCGCGATTAGATTGAGCCACATCTCAGCAATGGCGTTGATTTTTCTGATTGGGCAATGTCGCCTGTAGCGCCGCAGCACATTTGCTCACTCGCCGGATTTGTATACGACTTCACTACCCCACATCAGACTTTTGAGAGCAGCATACCCGAAAGAAAGAGTTCTTCGTCTGTCTCGACGCCTTTCCACATAGGGTTGTGACGATGAAGAATCACGAGACCTGGCTCAGGCAACTGGGATCTAGGTGAACGTCACTGTCGGTCTGGCAATATCTAGGGTGTCTGTTGGGGCTGTCGAGACCACGGGGAGGTTTGATCTTGGCAGCTCAAATGCAGCGGCGGGGACAACCGCAGGTACGACGCCTAAAATAGTGACTAGGACACGCAAGATCCATCACGCGTTCTTAGTTTTCTTCTATGCATGGCCAAAACGGCATTTGCTTTTACTATCTTGTTCGATTATTCGCTTTGTCCTTGTGGTGGAACGACCACGAGGTGGCTGGATCCCCCTTTATGTGGCCTCTGGGATAACCCTACATACATGTTGAGAGAGTGGCATGGTGGCGTATATTTTGTTCGATGAGTGCTGCGGCCCCGAGTAGGACCCAAGGGCTTTGCGTCAAGGATGCATTGATATTCCATTTGACAGGACTTGTCGTCGTCGTTGCGGGAATTCAGATCTGCGCCCTCGGGGGAAAATTCGGATACTCCAAAAGATTTCTTTTGCATCGGACGGCTTACTCCCGCTTGACGCAGGGTGGGAGGGGACAAAATGGAAAAACAAAAACAAAACGTAAAGCCCGCTGTCTGTGATGGGACGCCCAGACAGAGTTATGGCTCAGCTGCTCGATCTCAGCATGGTAAACAGAAAGCAGTCTTGGCCCAAGAGAAACCGACATTATCAAACTTTCTTTGCGGACAAATATGCGAGCTGTACCCAGTGACATGTAATTTCCATAAAAAGTAGAAGTGCTTTACTAAAGTAAGGTGGGACAAGTTACATTGTGTAATTCGTAACTGTTTGGAAGCACGTTCGTGTTTGTGTTGCTGCGTTGTTGTAAAGGCATTGATGGTACATACCACTAAAAGCAGTACATAGATTATTAATTTGTCGAAATTGTATTCTTCTTTCTGTCGCCTTACATGCCGCTTCATAGTAAACTGATTCTGAACTTGTGTAGGTGCTAATCTAGTGTTGGTTTGGAAGTTTCTGATAACCTAGTCTACCTACTCCGTAGACTAGGTAGCCTGTAGGTTTTCCAAAGCGGGTCCGTGCACAGCGCGTCACGTCAAGCTAAGGTACCGTGCCTTTAACCTGCTAGTGTAGGTACCTACACCTGGTACCTACACCTGCCATGGTCATCACTGTCGGCACTTATTACTTACGAACCATCCACACACACATATCTGGAGCCTTGCCAACCATTGAAGCGCAGAGCCCATTATATAGCTTTCTCTGGCAGCTTCATTCTCTAGTCAAGATGGGCGATCATGATCGTAGACAGTCCGGTGGTGGTGGTGGCTACAACAACCGTAAGAGGCGCTACAGAGGTAAGTAATAATTGCTCTATACCGATTATGGTGCCCCAGCTTCATCTTCTTGCTGGTACCGTCCTACCCGGATCTTGGGTAACTTCCGAGATAGAGTGAGTGAGTGAGTCGCTGACGGCCCTGACCTAGATGATGACGAGTACGATCGACGACCGCAACGCCGCCGCTATGATGCGCCTCTCCCTGTCCGCATACGAAAGCAGCTTCTGGGCTTGGCGGAATCCCCCGTCCGTCGATGGCACGAGGAAGTCCAATCCATTGCGCAAGTTATTGCCGACAATTACGACGACCAAGAGCTGCAAACCAGCTTTCTAGACCTAGTTCCACAGATGGTGCTCGAGCAGCCACTTAAGACCCCATTCGTGGCTGCAGTCGTGTTAGTTGTCAACTCATTGAAACCTGAAGTTCTTGACGCACTGCTTGCACGCATCACGTCTGCGACCGAGGAGAGGGTGAAAGAGGGGGAGTGGCGCGATGTGAAGCTCTACCTCAAATTCCTCGCGTGCCTGCAGAGCTGCCTTGAGGGTGACGGCTTGTTCCCGGTACTTGACGGGTTATTCGGCCGTGCTGTCGACCTACAAACCGCGAGTTCTGAAGATGTAAGTCGAAAAAACCCCATCCCTATCCTGCCAGCTTCTTTCCGCTCACAACAGCCTGCCAGACTATTGGAACCGAGCTCGTTAAGATTATTCTCCTCACTATCCCCTACATCTTGGCTGCCGCACCTTCTACACAGTCGCAACAGAAGGCTGCCGAGCTCATGGACAAGACCGACATCATTGCGTCTGAGCCACATGCATTGCAGGTTCTCATCGATCCGTACCATCCCGAGGAAGGGTCTGAGAGTCCCGTAGCCAGTATGAGTCTTATTGGCCTGCTTCAGAAGCAGCTCCAGAATGAAGCTACTAACGACTGGCCGCTATCTTGCTTACCGAGACCGTGGCGATTCCCGCTTGAAGAGATTGAGCAACAAGAGAAGCTAGACAGCGCTCAAAAGCATATACTACCAACCATATCTCTTCCAGACAAGGTCACCACCGGCCCTCGTCCATTGTTTCCCGAGATTTATTTCTCTGTCTACATTAAACAGGACGTCGAATCCGTCCCACCAGTTAGCGACATCGCATCGTCTGTAATCCGAGACGCTTTACTTGATACTATCAACGTCTTACACTTTAATCGAAACGCCACAGCCCGCTTCCTCATAGATGCAGATTGCTACTTTGCTCCGGGCACCTTCATCAAGCGCGCAACCCCGTTTGATCGGCTTCGTGACATCGACGGCGATCGCTCAACTTGGAAACCAGAAGATGTTGCCGTAGATGCTGTCTTCTCACAGCTATGTCAACTTCCCACCCCCGAGCACAAACTCATCTACTATCATTCCGTATTGACGGAGGCCTGCAAGATTGCGCCGGCGGCCATTGCCCCTAGTTTAGGCCGTGCCATTCGTTACTGTTACCAAAATATCCATCGCCTCGATCTGGAACTCAGCTACCGTTTTCTAGACTGGTTTACTCACCATCTCAGTAACTTTGGGTTTATGTGGAAGTGGACAGAATGGGTTGACGACGTCAACCTGCCAGATATGCATCCATGCAAATCGTTCATTATAAGCGCACTAGACAAAGAGATTCGCCTGAGTTTCGCCCAGCGCATTAAGGGGACACTGCCTGAGCCGTACCAAGCCCTGATCGGCCCCGAGAAGGAACAAGATACCCCCGAATTCAAATACAATCATGAGCGTAAGAATCCAATCCTCTCAGAAATAGACGGCCGACTAATTTAAAGGACAGATACGCCCTTCTCTGCCGAGGGCAAGGAGCTTGCGGCTCTCCTCAAACGCAAGGCGCCAGATGAGGAGATCCAACCTGTGATTGACCGTATTCACTCGGCAGCGCTTGATCAATCCATTGACCCCCTCGTCTCGAGCACAGACGTCTTCATGACAGCTGTATGCTGGGTGGGGTCCAAGTCACTCTCGCATGTTCTTGCCTGCATTGAGCGCACGAAGGACAGGCTGCTTGACGCTGGCGCGGCATCTGAGGCGGCGAGAGCGCAGATCATTACAGCGGTTATGAGCTACTGGTCAGCACACCCCGGCGTCGCAATTGTTATTGTCGAAAAGCTCCTGAACTATTCCATCGTGACGCCAGCTACCGTCATCGACTGGGCGCTGGTCGGAGATCGTGCTGGCCCCTACGGGCAGGCTTTAAGTAAGGCCTGGGTATTCGAGCTGGTATTCCATACTGTTGTAAAGGTGACGACCCGGCTCCGCCAAGTGGTCAAGGGTGGCGTGACCGATGGTGTGCAAGAGGAAATCGCAGTTATGCGCGAGCTCTTCAAGGCTATGGACGACGCATTGGTAAGCTGGGCGCAAGGAACCAAGGACCAGCTTATGGATCCCATCGTTTCCGACGGCGGCGAGGACCTTGTCAAGCGGTGGGGTGCGAGATGGCTGAGAGTATTCCGGCGG
Source organism: Xylariaceae sp. AK1471 (assembly GCA_023159215.1). Lineage (NCBI taxonomy): Eukaryota > Fungi > Ascomycota > Sordariomycetes > Xylariales > Xylariaceae > Xylariaceae sp. AK1471. Next base: position 259,414 of record JAJKLI010000009.1, on the reverse strand, counting down.
CGGGCGGCTATCGAGGAGGCTTTCTTGGCCGAGCACCAAACGAAACCTACATGAAAGGTACACTAAGGCCAGGCATGAATCTTTGGCAGCACTGGCGTGCCACTCGCTCGGAAAGGAGGAGTGCCAGCCGGTCCGCTTTGGTTTGCTGAATGGAGACATGTCAACTAGCATGACATTGAAGGTCTCACTTCCCCCTTGGGAAATTTGTAAAGTAGTTTAGACCTGGCGATGGCCTGTGGTCATCCTCGGCGGTAGCATTGATATCCAACATACATTTATATAGGTTGATGCCGGTACCTAGCTGTCCCGTGAAAAGATTACTGCTGAACATCGACCTATTCTCCATGTATTATCACCTGTCAGCAGGTGTGTGTGATCGTTTAATTCGGACTGCTATATGTAACTTGTCTGCTCCTAACTCTTTTTCCGTTTCAATGGGCGCGCCTCCTAGTAGAGCCTAGCTGCTTGAACATATGTGTAGGATATACTATTGCAACTTACTTAGAAGTCACGAAAACTGGGCTACCAGCATATTATTATGTTGACTGAGCAGTTGTGGAGGGCCATTCATTGAAGTGGATTCCCTTCAGAACCGAAGAGACACAAGTTTTTAACCGACTCATCCGCTGTCGCCAGTGAGGGTATCCCATGTGTCCTTATCTTGATCCTCACTTGCAGCTAATATACCAAATATATTAGTTTCGATGGGGCATTAGCAGCCGTGTTTTGGAGTTTAGAGACCTTGAAACAAGTTATGCATAGAGATACAGTTGATAGATACGAAGTAGTTGCAGACCTCAATTTCGGTAAAGGTGACTGAACGGTGGAGAGTCATCAGGGGGGTTTTTTTTGAGTGGTATCAGAGCTTTCATTACATTGTATTATACACGGCTACCCTGCATGCAGCAGCTCATCTCGCAATCATGTTTAACGCCAGTCCTGTTGTATAATGCTATTCTGACCTCCGTCGTCCCAGGATCAAAGCCTTGTGGTATGTATGGATATAGTGTACACGTTCTCGTCTCATGATGCGCGTCTTACGACCCGGGTCTAGTAGAGGGGCGAGAGTAATCTGGAAAGAGTGTGAGTTACTACTGTCAAACACTAGCAGATCGAGGGGTAAGGAGGATTTACCGCATGATGGAAGGACGCGGGTCGCTGCGGGTGTAGCCTGTGCACGAGGTTCAAGTTAGGATAAGTACTGACTGACGAGCAAACGTCGAGGAAATGTTGAAAGGATTAGAAGCTCGAGGAAGCGTTGAAAGCGTACCGAGATAAAGGATCAACGGAAGGTAGCCACTATCAGTTATATGTTAGACAAGAACTTGATTTCATTCGGCCATGGAGATTTCGACGTACTAGTGCATCGCGACTCTTGAGACCTCGATGATCTTGCCAATGCGCTCCTTAGACTCTTCGGAAAGGGCGAACATGCTGGGCGATATTCTGCTGAGAAAAACTCGACGTTTGTTTAATGGGATGGCTTCCGGTATCGATGTTCGTTAGATTGCGAGGGCAGTAGTTTGCTACTGCTGTTACCGCGCGCGCGAAAGGATGTGATGAAAGTGGTTGGTTATTGGCGTGTATTAAAAGATGACGAGCTTCTCAAAAATTCAGTTGAACACGGACCTTGACGGGCATTGAAGGGAAGAGGGTCCACTACTACCTAGGTAGGTAAGGTACGTGCTCTGGCACTGGCCGTCATCTGGGGCCCGGCTGGCAGGAAATCGATAGGGAGTCGCGGCTCAAGCTCTAGAAAAGTTCTAGTCTGGTTTAGTCCTAGTCTGATAATAATGAGGTAAGTTCGGCTTTGGGCTTGGCAGCATTGTCGCATGCTCAACACCAGAAAACTACACGAACCAAACCGCTATTCCAATCTCATTATCTACGACAATATCAAACAGGCCTTTCAAGATGTCAGGTGCTAAGCATTGGTAAATTATTTTATTATTATTTCTCTCCAACAACATAAGTTCTGTCTTGATGCTAACCCTACCTTTCACTTCCCTAGGGAGCAGGATAAAGAAGCCACCGTCTATGTGGGCAACATCGACGAACGCGCCACCGATGCTCTGATATGGGAGCTGATGGTTCAAGCAGGCCCCGTAGTCAATGTCCACTTGCCCAAGGACCGAGTCACCCAATCCCATCAGGGATTTGGCTTCGTCGAATTCAATGGCGAGGTCGACGCCGATTACGCAGCCAAGATAATGAACGGCATCCGATTATACGGCAAGGCCTTGCGAGTAAACAAAGCCTCGGCCGACAAGCAGAAACCCCTCGAGATTGGTGCAGAGCTATTCATCGGCAACTTGGACCCCATGGTCGATGAGAAGGTCCTCTACGATACCTTCAGCCGCTTCGGAACCCTCATCTCGCCCCCTAAGGTAGCACGCGACGATAATGGACTTAGCAAGGGATACGGCTTCGTCAGCTACAGCAGCTTCGAGGCGAGCGACGACGCAATTAACAACATGAACGGCCAGTTTCTAATGAACAAAGATGTCAGCGTCCAATACGCATACAAGAAGGATGGCAAGGGCGAACGCCACGGAGACGAAGCGGAACGCATGCTTGCCGCTCAAGCCAAAAAGCACAACGTCTCCATCGAAGCTCAACCTATGCCACCAGCTCTTCTTCAGACTTCCTCGCAAGCGGCACCTCCCCCAGCTGCCGTCGTACCGCCTGTGATGGCTACTGGCGGATTTGATCCTGCCATGGCCGGTAGCATGCCTCCCCCGCGACCTATGGCCTTTGCCCCGCCACCCAGTGGCCATCGTGGGCCTCCTCATCCGCCCTTTGGTGGTCTACCGCCTCCAGGTGCTGGCCGAGCGCATACATTACCGCACGCGCTACCGCCTGCACCGTCGGGCCTACCAGCTCGTCCGCCACCAGTTCAAGGTGGTTATGGCAGCCCCGCGGATTTCCATCCTGGTGGCTTCCGGGGCCCTATTCCTCCTCCGGGCTTTGCGCCGCCTGGCAACGTCGCTCCTCCGCCGCCCCCAGGATTCACCCCCGGATATGGTCGCTGAAAAGGAACTGAGACACTGGAAATTCCATATTATTTTTATATGACTATGTCTCACGGGACGCTTGGGAAGGCAGGTCTACAGAGGGGAGACAACGATATGCTCTAGGAGACAATGCTTGGCTCGTGTCAGTAATGACAGTTATCAAGCAGAGAGGATGCGGATGCGGATGTCCAAGCCACACTGCAAGTGAACAGTTTCAAGGTTTAGATTATAGCTCGACCGGCAAAACAAAGTCAGAACGCTTGACGCAAAGGGGTCAAAACAGTAGGTGAAAGACACCAGCGTTCCCACAAGTACCAGAAGGTGGCTAATGCAGTTGTGCTTTTCCAGCATTACGAACTTGTTTGTATGTAGCAATGGTTACAGATGTAACTCCAGGGACCACCAGCGACTGACCGGTTGTTAGCCACTATCACGAACTTCCCTGTGAAAGGCTGTTACACTTAGATACCCAATACATGATATAATACCTGAAATTGATATCTTTACACGCCTCCTTAGCCTCATGTTCACTCTGGGACGTTTACTACGCTTGTAGTCAGGTCTCTCGGTCTAGTACTATTGACATGCCCATTATTTCCCAGTGGCTCAAGAGACTCGGATTGGAGGCCACCTGTTTATGCAAAAAACAGCTCATCCAAAGTCTCGCCAGATACTCCTCGCCTAAACGGTGAGGAAGATTGGTCGTCATTACAGGGGAGTACCTTGACAGCATCTCGCCCATGACGTTCCCAGCTGGACTTGTACGTTTGCCTTATTGGAGAAGTCCTTATAAGGTGGACGCCAACTGCAACCCTTCACACCACCACCATTAAGGCGCAGTTTCGACCATCGCCACGGGTCTTACAGTTCCAGATCATGCAGGTGTCCAGCGCCACTGCCTCTACATTCCCCGATCCTGCAGGTTTCCAGCCATTTGCACGCCCCGGCGCACGGCCGCGCAAGAGTGAATGTTTGAGGGCATGATGAATTAATCATGTTGGAGATGGCACCTACTGTAGATAGATAGGTAGATGAAAGAGGCTCACCGTCATCCATGGTCTTTTGCCCTTGCCTTCATGTGCTTTCGTAATCACAGGAGTAGGTACCTAATATGGGGGTTTTTTCCTTGTCTTTTGGTGCCTAACCTTGTTTTCCTTTCAGCTCTGGGACGGTACTAAGAAGCACAGTATGTGATGTTACTTACTGTGCATGTTTGGAAATGAATGATATTCCCCCTTGTCCGCTGTTCAGCTTCATAAACAGAAATTGATCAGTGATGACCGTCAACCCATGTTTAAGACTCGTATCCCTGTTCAGCCCCATCCAAACCCTCGGGACCGTCATCAATCAATCTGACAATCTCCATGTACGTGCATCATTATAAGCCTACTGTAGTTATATACACCACGAGCTGTGAAGCAGCAGGTTATTAATAGAGTACAGTATATCGAGGGCTGGAACTGGCGAGAGAATCTTCGGGGGGGATGACTTTGATGATTTCTATTATTATTAATGCATCATAGACGTAGTTGCATACGTCTAGATTTCTGGTTGAGTAATGAATGATAGGATAGGTATTTCAGCTTTTCTTGGAGGGTAAATTACCCTTATTCCTTCCCAGGTTTCCGGTTCTGTTTTTTCCATGCAGGAGGATGTTGTTCCTTGTTCCTGCTTTATTACGGCATAATCCCTGAAATAATATTCGTTTCAAACTTTTGAAGCGACTTACAAACTTGTGGATATACATACAGTTATATAATGCTCTTATATGCTTTACTTTTTGTTATAAATCGCCTAAGTTAGCACAAAACAAGCGGGTATAACATTAAAAGCGAAAAGACTTGTTGCATAAATAGATATGCCGTAAAGTCGTATAATATGCCTTTAGGTCCCGCAGACTAACATTATTTCAGGGATTACCCTGTACAAAAGACAGGAAGAAAATACTCGCCCGTTCATCCAGTTTCCCCCGTCGCGATCCCCAGCAGACCTATCCTTCCGTAGGATCGGTGGGAAAAAGATCTTCACTATCCCTTTTGAATGTTGATTCGGCACCAGAACATGTGGTGGGGCTGTGGGGATGATTGAAGCAAGATAGATCATCCCCATGGCACCCAATTAAAAACATCAATTCACTCTTCACGAGAAAAACCCTCTGCCACCCGGTTATTGGGTGCATCCGTCCGTCATGCCCAGAAATTCCCATGGGCCCCACCAGGATGTGTTGGTGCCGAGTCAGCATTTTAAAGGGATCCCGGTATCACGTAATAAAGGAGATTTTGAGGGGAAATTTTGAATATGATGGGGCTCTATGACAAGGAAGATTTTTTTTGCGTCATATTTGGAGTGGGTAGGTATTCGACCAACGTAACTTTGAAGTGCTTTGCGAACAGTACGGTACGCAACAGCTACCCTTGTCTCGCGTTTTTTGCGTGATTGTACTTGGTAACTTGCAATCCCTCTTTTTTTTCAGCTTGCTACGGAAACGATAAGATCCGCCGTGGGGGGGAGGGGGGGGAGGGTCTTTTCATTGTCCCCGGCCACGCCGGCTCCGATGTGATGTCAGTGACTAGACTAGGTTTGCGGGCAATGGGGTTTCCGTCCGAAAGACATATCTGGTACTTACGATGGTAGCAGTGATAGCGGCTGGTATCTGCGGCATGTTAGATATTACATACCGACTTTGCGTGGCAAGTAGATGGTTCGTTTATGATCTCGTTTCGTCGTTATGTGTATACTTTCTTCGAGAATCTTAACACAACCCGGTTCTCTCCGGAGCTTGGAACCCAGCGAAACAGACAGATGCAACAACAGCTGAGTGTCCAGCCCCAGATTCTCATACGATGGCGACGGTAGTATTGCATCGTTACTGTTTAATGCCACGGCATCTTTCAGAATCCAAACACTACAGGGCGAAGCCACCAGTAAGTGGATAGTCCAAGGTTCCATGATCGTTCAGCCGTATTACTGGTGTGTAGGGGTATAAGACGTCTTGTCAGGTATCGCGCTAAACCAAGTGCCTTGTGGCTAGAGTATTACAGGGGAATTTGTGTGCAAGTACCGCAAGTCGAGATGCCTACCCTCAGTGTGCCAAGTGTACCTGACAAGGAACGTTTTACCAGCAGCAATTATCATAGTTGATACTGTGCCTCGCGTTTCGTGCCTGGCTTGGGCATGAGCGGGGGTCATCAAAAACATCATACACCTCCCAAGAAGCCCCTGTATTCTATAACTTCAGCAACTAACAACACAGCTAGATAGATAGGGTAGAACGAAAAAGTGCAATTATATCGGTGTGGATTTTAATACATACTAATTTTAAACAATCTAGTATTTTAAAGGCGTGATAATTGTATATATCGCTGGAACTAGTTGTTAAAGTATAGAATTACTGGACCAGCAACCCATTTTGGAAAGTATAACTTACAATTTTATAATTGCGCTTCTTTGTTCTGTATTGGACCGAAACTCTTGATTTGTCCCCTATTCATTTAGATAAACCCGCTCCTGCTTGGGTCAACGTGGTATTGATTACCTGAAGTAGGCACAGGCAGTAGCAGCCTCACTATTCAGGAGTCAGGGTCTTGGGTCCCGCTTGGGGTAATGACGAGAAGGAACTGCTCCAATACGTGCCCCGCCGTGTCGATCAATCAATCAATCTTCGCTTCTGATGACTACCAAGTGACTGGAGCTTCTTGGGTTAAAAGGAAGAAACGGCAGGGTGCTTGACACACTTTGACCCGGGCCCTTGGCCGAAAAATGCAGAGTGTAACCCGGAACTTGATTCCGCTGCATCGTGCTCGTGGGAACTGGGGTGTGCGGTGGTGCGCTGAATGAGAAAGGCGCAAGTTGGGAGCTGAAAAAGACATCATGCTGTTACATCGTTCCCGCCTAGATGTGCAGGCGTGTTTCCGAGTCCCTTGTAGTTCATGCAATAGACTTTCCGGATGAGGGGGGTGATAAATCCCATCAACAATGCCAGAGCCTATCATGACGAAAGTTGATGTCCCAAAGGAAGGCATGTAATGAGGGATCTACTCTCCCCGCTGCATTATATCATACTGTCTGCCGTATGCTTTCGGTACGGTACATGGAGCTCGAATATAGGGTGTGGTGTTTTGGCTATACGCTTGGCGGTAAACCTGAGCGATACGCCGCATCTTGCATTGCATGCTCAAGTTGCGGACAACCCATCGCTTTTGGGAAAAGCTTGCGAAGAAGCAGGTATGATATTACGTGTTTCTTCCAGCCGTGAACGAGATAAAATATGATGAGTGAGCAAAAAAGGCCACCCTCCTTCAAGCAAGCCCCAAGCCCCTGGCGTCGGGCCTAGGTAGGACTTCGCTTTGATACCCGATCGCGCACTGCAAGATCGTGTTACGCCGCATCAACCACCTATTTTAGCACACATATCACCCAAGTTGTGAATTCCGACACAGCAGGAGAAAAGCAGGATACGGCCACGATCGTGTACGTGCGTCTGTATACACTGTGGTTGCGAGAGCGCAAAGTGAGTGCTAGGATGCCGCATCCGACACGCAGCAAAAATAATAGTATGTAACATCACAGCAGCGGATGGGCTCACACCCTCTCAAATAACACCTGCAGCTACAGTATCAGGCGTGTGACCACGCAATGGATTCATGTCATCATGTACTTTTGTTCGGCGTTTGGCGTTTCTCGGGGCTATAAGAGAATCATGATATGACACTTGGATTACCTATATTATAACAGTGTGATAATATCGTGCTGAGGTATTATTACCTAGAGCTGAGGGCAGCTCACATTGTGGCAATATGGAGACGTCTACTAAGCTGAGATTGGGTGTATTATAAGGCTGGGGTGAGTTCGGCCCTGAACCTGTCTGACTTGGAAAAGTCACCGAGGGGGAGGGGAGCTGGTTTCACTGCGTCAAGCATCGAGACAATTCTCCGTCTGTACGGTACCTGATGTAGTGGTAGCACGACCTGTCAGCGCTAGAAGATAGAACGGGGGCAATTGTTTCGGAGCGTTACCAAACCACTGGCTCTGGCTCTGGGGTTGAGACATACTTGTCTCGGGCTATTGTGTGTAGATTTGTCTTCGGACTGCAGCCTCGGACAGGCATTGGTAGCAAGCTATTATGACAATTACGGAATTCCTGCATGATTCAATTCAATTCATTCAATCACGCGGTACCTTGCAGCAGAAGCGAGAAGCGAGAAGCGAGAAGCGCAGATCGACCGTAGCCGTAGCCCGAGACGGCACCAGAACCAGGGATGTCAATAGTCCGTTTTTAGGGGGGTGCGCGGGAATAAGCTCTTTTCTTACTTGCCTCGCGCGCATCCCAGATCCAGCTGAGGTTTGGTTCGCCACGCGTGGGCTTTTTACCCATGGAATTATTAGAAGCAATATAGACAGAGCAGTAGTAGTGGGGTCAAATCATACACATCTATGAACCTCCACCTCCAATACTTCTATTAATTATCTCAACAACTAATAACACAGCAAATAGAATTAGAAAAATACATAACTATAACCATGTATGAAATAAAGCATGGAAATTTAAACCTTATAAATAAATTCTTCTTAGTATACTATAAGCTAAGTTAATTTAACGTTATAATAACTAGTTTTGATAATATCTTTAGTTATCTATACTTTAAAATAACTAGGTTGCTAAAATTATTATATGCGTAAACTTATACTAATGTAATTACGCTCCCTTTTTTCATATGGCACCCAAGTTTCTAATTCTTTGCCTATTTATTTAATCGTATTTATAGTGTAAACATGATATGCTTCGTGGGAGGTGTGACTACTGACAAAGCCTCTGAGAATTATTACAGTGACTATGATATTGTATAATGACACGCCGTGTGGCTAGAGAAGAGGCCAATCTCGAAGTGACGGATGACGAGAGTGATGAAGAGTAGGTAGAGAGCTTGTAGCACTTTAATTTGGAGATGTAGTTCAGGGGCTACGGAGCAATGCCGAGACAAGGAGCCCTCTCCTTGGGTGGTAATGGTTTGTCCCGACAACGGTGAGCGATTCCTCTTACTGGCGCATTGACATGGCCTCCATACTCTGTTCAGATCGTGAATAGGATTACTTGCTAGCAGAATCGCGCCCGCCGAGCACTGCTGATTTTAATTGCCCCTGCCTCAATTACCGCCACTCCCAGCGAGTAATGCTTGTTAAAGCGACCGAACCAGGTATTCGATTTGAAAGTGGTTGTTTGGTCGGTCCGACACTCGAAGGCCAATGTGATATCTGATAGATCTAGGTGGCTTGCACATCCAGCGCCAGATCCCCCTCTGTGGCGTTGATCTCCAAAGCACTTACACAAACTAGTTTATGCATATAATCATCGTATGGTATAAGCAGTTAATGCAGGGGTTTCGCAGTGGGAATATGTATATATGAAGTTGACTGTATGTGCGCCGCTTAAGAGCTTCTGTAAACCAGGGCTCAATCTTCATAATTCATATAGCACCCCTGGTGATAGTAGAAGAAACTAAATTTCTGCAGGAAGAACCTCGCCCATATAGGTAGGCCTGTCTGAAGAAGCATGAAGAGATTAAAGATATCCTGATGCGACAGGTTGTCTCATGAGCCCCATCCCTAGTAACTGTCGGGTATACAGGGTTCAGGAGCCCGAGACAGGGCTGATTGTCAACAGCGTCGTTGTCGTTTATGGAGGCTAGAGCATCGAGGAGGCTTGTTGGCGTTCCAAGTCCTATACTACGAAGCAAACTAACAGACACATCGACGATTTCCGTGGCGTCAACGAAAGTCATACAGCAGTAGAATGATAGATCACCGGCAGCCGCCATAGATCATGTGACATGGCCCGGGAAGAGCAAACTTCTATGTATCATCATAGCTTTGCGAACTCCTGCAAGGTCGTCGTCAGCTTTAAGTTAGTTGGACTGGAGCTATACTTACAATATGGGGTTGTCATAACTTGAGCCAGTCCTGAGACGTTCACCTGCCAAGAGATTGTGCTTTGAGTGATGCCGCCTAGTCCGCGTCAGTAATGCCTTGTTCAGGTGCTAAATCGGTATGCGCAATCAGACGGGTACCCCCTTTGTCCAATTTGCCTCATAGGTAAGTAGTCTAGAACATGAGTTCGACGACAAACAGTTTTAACGATGTAAAGGACAGCTAATACACCATGGACCTGCGTTCTAGCAATATAATTGCGACGATCTTTGCTAGTTGGATATCAAAGATCTACGATAGGTAGCGTATGGTAGAGCCGATTCTCCGAGCAGAACTCCGAGTCCAGCTTTCGCTCATAATTTTAAAGACCCTTGGCCGCAAATTTTGTGTCACTGGTGACCCCAAAGCCCCCACGGCCTCCCAGGTTGCCCATGTCATTAGTCATGATATTGACGATATGGCTGATCCATGACATGCTGGAGAGTGATAGCCGTCATTGGAGCCCTGTTTTGAGTAGGTACTGCAGTAGGTATCTATGTGTTGATTAAGAAATCAATGAGACGACCATATAGCCTCTTGCTTGTATAGAGATACGTATACTGCTGCAGAATGCTATTATATATATTTTTTGTTGTTGTAAACAACTTATTCTAGCATAAGCAAGCAGGCGTACTATGAGAAAAAGGAGTTGCCGTATACATTTCAGGGAACAAAATAAGTATGCCCAGTATAGTAAAATGTAGCTTTAGGGCCCGCAAACTAACATTATTTCAAGGATTAACCTGTAGAGATGGCTGGATCGAGCTAAAGCGTTGCTAGTCGTTGGTCCAGTTATTGCCCGTCGCGGCGGGAGGTCCCGAGTCCTCGGCAACTCGTAGACAGTAAATAGGGAGCAACAACGGTTATCTCTCCTATCGTATTTACTTTGTGCTAGAGTCTAGTATATGCCACGCCGCGCGGCCCCATTCCGTAGTTATAGAACAGAGTCAGCTGACAGTCTCTGCTCAAATTGTTCCAAGACGGGAGATAACGCGGCATTCACATTTCCCAAGACAGCGAGTGCTACCCAAGATTGGATGAAATTGAGAAACTGGAGCGGGGGATCTGCCCTCAACCACACAGCTGGGAACGACCAGGGAACAAACGTAGGCGAGTCTCGGGCCCATGCTAGCCAGGATGCCGCAGCCGGGACGGCAATCCGGTCGAGAGGCCCCATTGTTCGATAGGTTGAGACTTTTCTGAGTCTGTCTTGCCTTTTTGCTTCACTGTGTATTTTACGTTACTTACACTTTATACTTCGTATACTGATCGAGGTACTGCAGAATAGTCGTCAATTTGGAGAGATGATAAAGTCTCGCCAAGCCATGACAGATCATATCTTTTCGTACTGGGTACATCTCATCGTTCCCGACTCCACCAGCCCAATCATTATGATATTTGGTCTCCCGTCAGGCCTCCTCGAACAAGGGGTAAATTAGTCTGCGACGGTAGCATTGGGACATGCATGCATATTCATGCATGATATCATGTAGACTATGTCGAAACATTGCTTCTCCCTTGGTACAAACGGCGAGGTCGGCGACCTGGCGTCGGTAGAAAATATCAGTCAATGGCTTGCATACTGGGAGAGTTTGCCTTCGGTCCAGTAACAAACCGAGGATTTGGACAAGACAGGTCATATCGCTATCAATATATACAGGGCTGATCAGGGTCATCGGACACTAGTAGATATTAGATAGTCCATATCTTTAGAAGCTTTATCCGTATGACTTCAAATTAGAGGGGTTGTAACTTTGTTTGTTTGTTCAATTTGGCTTCTTATCGTAATTGTGAAGGCCGCTGGACCTGCAGGAGTAAGATTGCAACTATTGCAGAAGCGCACAGCCGTGTCTGAGCCTATACACACCATGTTCATCGACGATTACTCTGGCAGTTGAAACGGCCAGTAGAAGCTTTCCATCCCCTCTATATGCCGAGGATTTAAGAGGAGAAGAGCAGAAAAGTAGGTCCCGAACACGAACTAGAAACAATGAGGTCAAGACTTGAAAGATTGTCGGTCAAAACTATGACCATCTTGACCTAGTCTGGTTCAAGCCTGTGATGAAATACCTTCCCTCACATATAATACACTTGTACAATACTTTAACACCCGAGACTAAAGGTAGTATTTCTAGAACATCCTAGATGAGTATTTAGTTGCCCACTAACTGATACTCCGGATCGCTGTTCAACGTTTCCAGTGTACCTGGCCCAGACTCGTCGCTACAAACACCGCACCTCGTTAATTATCTTTCAGTTTTAGTTTGGTGTGCTGACCAGTACAGAGCAAAAACAGCTTCAGCAATGAAATTCTTTTGTGGGGGAAAGACCGCGACTCGAACACATAATTTTGAGACGACTTACACTGTTGAATCAGCTGGGATTGGTCACGATGATATTGGAGAGGGTGTTGTTTATGCAACCTAAGACATGCCAAGGCCGACCTCTTTGCGCATTCGAGATCTTGTGCGTTCTGATTGATTCCCAGCAGATCTTGGTCCCCGTTAGGTGGACCCGAGTATCTGTCAAGCACCAAACAACGCCAGCTCCCTCTGGTTACCAGCCGTACTGCCTGATGAAATGAGAGTATTTGCCGTTTCCGAATTACGCACATAATCAAGATCACACTCAGCCACGTTACTAGCTTAATTGTGGGTGCTTGATGAACACGGTGTTCAAACAACTGCCGGGTTAGAAGGGCTTCGCTATAATCATTCTAAGGAACATATATGTTTGAATATCGTAACGTATGATATCAGCGCCTGTGTAATATGGTAAGCTTTATATGCCTTTGCCTCTCTGCCTCTACGTAAGTCTCTGATACCAGCGGGTAGGGCACCTGCTACTCTCCTAGCGAGAACATTCTATGTTCACCACTCGGCAATCAAAATCAGTACGACACTCATATGATGAGATCATGGACAATACCCCTAACACTCTAGAGACCGCGGCTCTGTTTACAGGATGGTACTCCTTCCCGTATATATTAATAACGATATGACATCTGGGGGGATCTCGCAAGCGGCGACGTCCTTTTTGAGATTTCAAGCAGACCGGAGAAAGGGCGTCAGCGTAGCGGGATTGCCGGCAGGGAAATTCCAGCTGCAGGGATCCCCTGTCTTCCCAAGGCGCTGGACAACAGTCTTGGCCATCCTTTGACGACCTGTATCCTACATTACTAACCTGGTCGTTTCCAGACTGGACACCCAAGTTTGTACACAGTGCTATGTGTACTCCGTACATTCTTGGGAGAGGCTCTTTGAGCTAGACCCCCCGGAACCTGCCATTAGTTGTCCTGCACTGCATTAGACGCTCTTAGCTCCCTCGTTTCCTGCACGAAGACCCTTGTCTCTGTTTTCTGGTGGATTACACACCACGTTTAGAAATGACGAATTGACGTCTAAAACCTCCAGAGATGAACGATTTGGGACAGCAGACACGACGCCCGTTTGTACGAAATAGTGTCCAACACACGTACATGTTTCTGCATCGTTCATTCAAACATGCGAGTGATCATCATTCTCTTCGGATATCCCCAGTCCCGCCTATCTAAGTCTCCTTACTTGCCCACTCGTGAAGAGGTAGTAGTTTTCGAGGAGAGCAGCGTCATATTCAGCTTTCTTTCTTGTTTATTCTGGTGATAAGGACACAGATGACGCCGTATGCTCATAGCAGGTACCTATCCGTAGCCCGCCACGCTTCGTCTTTTCCCGTGCCAGATCCGTACACTACTGGATCTGATTCCCCTCAGTCTTGTTTGAACGAGTCAAATGTCTCGCCGTCCTGATCCCGACCTGTCACCTTGATGCTCTGAAGCCTCCCTGTCTTTCCTGGCCACCAGCCGTATGTGTATTGCCCCATTAAGAACTCGCCAGGGGAATGGGGATGGAGGGAGGGGGGGGGGGGGTGGTCTTTGGACGGAAGCAAGCCTCGTCAGACTAGTCTAGCTAATTTATTTCCGTACCCACATGCATACCCAGACCAGATCCCAAGATCTCTTCGCTTGAGGGGTTGATTCCAGTCGATTGGCTCGGGATCGAACCCCGGTTGCACATCATTGTGTCGTTTCGAAGTACTAACTAGTATATACATTCACTCATGGCCCAGATCATGACTTCCAGTCCCGCCATCCCAGACTCGACTATAATAGGCCTTTTGGTCGGCACGAGTGGGCGACCAATTATTCACGCAACCACTCTCAACTACGTTTCCTATCATCGGGCGGTGTTTTGCTTTTACTTCACTTACTCAGACTTACATCGACTACAACGCCAACACTATCACGTTTGGTCTCAACATAATCGTCTCGTCGCCTGAGGACCTGCCTCACGGCAACGTACAAGAACAGCTCCCCATATCGTAATCTACGGACAGCCACCACTAAGCAAATATGACTCCTCCGCCTCATCAGCCAGAGGGTCAAAACTGGCAACAATGGCCTCACCAAACGTGGCCAGCTGTATCAGCTCCTTTCGTAATGGAACAGTCTTACTCCATGGCACCCATGATGACCATGCCAGCGCCGCAACACCCTATACACAATGGCTTTGTCTACGATTCGTATGCACCTGAGGCTACGAATTCAGTCGCACCCCCTTCGAATCAGTACCTAGCTGAACGTCCGCTGCTGGACATGGGTTCTCTACGATTCCACGGCTTGCCCGAACATCTTGAAGGGACCAATCACTTGCCCGCTAAACAACCGAGCCGGAGCCCTGTTATCAAGAGCGAACCGCAACCCTCAGACAATGCCAAAGACTCCAAAGTAACCACTGCAAACACGGCGGAGGGTCAGGCTCAGGAACCTGTGTTTTCTACGAGTATCGATCAGTTGTTGAAGGTCATCCAGGAGAAGAGCGATAGACCTGAGGTTGACATACCCGCCACACGACCGTCTAAGACTCGCGCAGGCAATGGCAGCGCTAGGGTAGCCGGCTGTCGGCGTAAGCGAAAGGCGGACAATGCAAGTGAGGCGGAACTGAAAGATAAGCCTTACGTTTGTCGTTGGAAGAAATGCCGCCGGCGCTTCCCACAAATCACCCATTTAAATATCCACGAGCGACGGCACACCGGGGAAAGACCTCATGTAAGAACACTGCCTCGTTTGTTAAGGCAGACAGCGACTAACACTTGGGCCAAGCAATGTACGTTCGCTAGTTGTGGCAAGTTTTTCACGCAGAAGGGCAATCTGGCAGTAAGCAGCTTCATGCCAACTCGCTGAGGACAGATGCTGACATTTGATTAGACACATGAGCGTCGCCACTTGGGAATTCGGCCTTTCAGATGCCGCTACGATGGGTGCAACAAGGCTTTCCCTCAGAAAGGCAATCTGAAAGCTCACGAAAAAACACACGATACGAACCGAGAACCTGTCATCTGCATCCTGAAGTCGTGCGGCAAATCGTTCAGCTCGCGGGGCAACCTAAAAGTGAGCTAGCTGATTAGAATACTTGTATTTAGGAAGACTGGCTAATTTTAGTTCTGTCAGACACACCAAAACGCGTACCACAAAGAGGAACTTCGCGAGCTCGAGCTCAAATTTTCCAAGATGGAATCAGTAACAGAAATATCCGAAGCCGATCGCGAGCTGTGGGACTACTTTCGGACGATCCATAAGAACAGTAACAAGGGGATCAAGGGCCGAGGGAAGGAGTGCAGAGTCGAACTTCTTACTCATTCTTTATCGAATCAATGCTCGCTCCAGTCGCCGCCCCCTGAGATCCAACATGCTGCATATCCCATGTCACACGGCCTGCCCCACTCGATGGGTTTCAGCCACTTCAATGGCATGCAACGGAATAATCTGGGCCAGGACTTCACCGTCGCCCGGGGTGCCCATGGATACGATGTATACGATATGGATCAAGCCAGCATCTCCAGTGGCACCATGACGCCGGCTAGCTCCCCAGGCGGCGTGTACGACGACTACCATCGTGGTCTTCCATTCCACGAGCGCATGTACTAGCTGTTGGCGCGTCATCGCTAAACATGGGCAATACCAATGGAGTTACTTATCGACCACGGTAAATACACACCAACAACGACGGCACGTGCTGTCCGTAACAAGAAACAATCGACGGGTAATCGTCAACCTGGCTCGGCGGCACCATTCGAATTATGAGATACCAAACATCGTTAAGACCTGGCGAGGACTTCTGCTTTTACTGTCTTCATTTCTTTTCATTCGTTCAGTTTCCTACTCATCCTTTCTTCCTCAGTCATCACGTATCTAGGACTCTTCCAGTACGTTACGACACCCTGAGGGGTGATTTAAGATGGGGCAAAGAGGAGCTCAGGGGAAGCCAGCATAGCGAACGGTGGTGGTTTTCTGTCCTTTTTCATTCCCGGCGGGGTTGCAATTGATATGAAGGGGTTAATAGACCCCTTTTTCTGGCTGAGATTTGGGAGGATGTTTGGCTTTCTGCACTTTCAAGGGGAGGGGGGCATCGGGTTGGGCTGTCTGAACTATTTACCTGCAAACATCTGCACTCATGGTCGGTTCTCTGCTTTCCTCTCGCAATTGTTCGTTTTTTTTCTGGGGTTATTTGTTTCCTGCTTATGGTTTGTTTGTCTGGTTATGTCCAATGTGTACTTCAACAACAAAATGGGATTGGCTGTCTGTCTTTATCGGTATGTAATGGCTTTACCGATGTAAATTGCATAGTGGCTGCAAAGGAGGTGAGGTGGGAGAAGAAGGGATGTGCAATTGGATCGGTAAAATGATGGCCTACGGCTTTGGCCAAGGAACCACAAGAATACCGGGACATCTTAGTACTGTAGGTAGCAAGCTCTCGTGCAGAGCAAAGAGTATCAAGTCTGTTAGTCTCACAAATGCTTTGGTAATACTGATTTTTTATTGTACTTGAGTTGGTATAGGTTTGTAAGGGGGCTGGCTACACACATGAATGATTGTTCTGCCATGATAGGTAATATGGGATTAACAAGACATGTAATCATGACAAGTGAGTGTTGCTTTATTATTGCGCCCTGTCAAACGCAATCTCATTTGGAAGCATCCGTCAGAGCTGAAGGTACCGCCTGATGACTCTAACTGCAAACGCAACCCTACGTCTCCTGTTCCCTAAGACGTGAGTTTGTACATCCAAACACAGCTTCTTATCATCAGGTCCATCTCACGACGAGCCACCAAGTTCGAACAGCGCATACTGGCTGTGGTTCGAGTAGGTATTATGCATCGTCCATACTTCTCAATGAGGGTAGCTAAGTAAATAAGTCTTGTCCTGTCGGCTTGTTCCCGCTTTCGCCTCTCCCCTGCGAGTCACCTGTTTGGAAGACACGGCAGATCGGGCGCTAGAAAAAACGATCAATGGCAACGTGCGTAACCGAATTGAAGTATCGAACTAGAACCGGGTCCTTGCCACTACAACCTGTTTTCTGCGGAAACGGATCGTAGCATTCGCATCTGGAAGTTATAGCCTATAGAATAGATCGCTTCGGAGATATGCATGTAGGTGGAGAATTGATGTGGAATCTATCAACGGTCGAGCCTGTGAACTCGGGCGCATGTATTGCTTGCTTGACAGGTCTCGGAATGGTATACCTAGTTTACAGCCTCTTAACTCGACGTGCTTTGAGCATTGAACTGCAGAGGGACGTATATAGTTTGAGGTACTAGCTGCAAATCGCGCATTCACCTCGGCATATTCCGTTGCATCAAATAGGATACGATGAACCGTTTTTTACATGCAGAGTCGTGGGGTAACTAAATGCACTGCGGCAGAAGAAGAGCAGTTGTGAGGAATGCCAGGTTCTCCTAACGTCGCAGCGGGAGGTTGGAAGGATGCGCGGCCACGAAGACCGGCTATACAAAGCTCATCCTTACTGCATAAGAAGGTGCACAATAGGCTAACTGGGAGGTTAGAGCCAAGACACAGCACGGCATGACTAGCCACCATGCAACGTTGAGACAAATAGAATGTTGTCGCCATTCTGAATCTCATAGGCCTCCTCTCCCTCCAACTCCCAGTCGGCGTCGTTGATCAAAACCAGGATACCTGGTCGCCTGTAATGCCATGTCAGTCTGCGTAAAATACCTTCCTCTATCGGTCAGTCAGGCAGCCGAAGAGGGTCATTCAATGTGGAAACCTTCCAGACCGCCCACCCTGCAGCCGTACGGGAGTTCCAAGAGCCGGGGGGGCGGTGAAAGAGGCAATCAGATATAACTTACAGATGATCGTCAAGGACAAATAACTCCTTTCGGGTGTCCTTCATCGTACTATCACATAGGTAATCTATGAGATAAGCGATGGTCACAGGTTTGTTGTTCTTGTCGGCTGCTGGTATGGAGAGCGTATGACGACGTTGATCTGAAAAGAGCATCTCCAACCCACCACTAGAGCCCAGTCGACGGTTAGTGAGTGACCAAGACTGGGCAGACGGGGGACCAGGACCATACCTGAACTCGACCACTATTGACAGTTCAGGAGCTGCGTCATTTTTTGTTACGTTCTCCGCAGCCAGAGTTTCTGTCGTACTCGCCGTGACTGCCGCCATGACTACTATAATATGTTGAAGTCAATGATAAAGGCTGTCTGGTAGTTTAGTGTTGCCGTGTGGCCCCAAGATCAAGAAATATGATTTGTTGTTAGGTCACAGAGTGGGTCGTTCTCTTCATGTGCAATAGGTGCTATACCTGCTGGAAGGCAAATATGCTACCATCGGGTATACCGGCTTATCCAACATGGCTCTATGTGGATACTCTTGTATGGAAAAGTGCAAGCTTCAAACAGAGATTCTTTCCGTCAATTTGATAGCCGCTTGTTCCGTTATTTGAGACTCAACGTCTGCATTCACAGGCACATAATGTAACAATTGACTTTTTTAAAACCTCACCTCTATGATACACCATGATGCAGGCCTCTCCCCGGCCTTCGTTGAGACCATTGCCGGCTTAACTGCCGGCTCTGTCTCCACCCTTGTAGTTCATCCTTTAGACATCGTGAAAACACGCATGCAGAGTACTTCGTCCTCCCACAATCGCTCTCTACGGCCATTGTTGACTAACGTTGGAGTAGTACACCGCAGTAATGCCGCTACTTCTCAAAATCTGACCACCATATCGGTCATTCGTGGGTTGACGAGGACGCCGCATCCCGTCGCCGCTCTCTACCGTGGTCTGACGCCCAACTTGCTTGGGAACGCGTCAAGCTGGGCCTCATTCTTTTTCTTTAAAGCTCGGGTCGAGAATGTGATTTTGGCTGTCAAAGGCCGATCGCCCGGTGGCAATGCTGCACTTATGCCCCAGGATTACTTCATCGCGTCGGGCGTGGCAGGCATGTTCACCCAAGTCATCACCAACCCTATCTGGGTTCTGAAGACACGTATGCTATCTTCCGATCGTGGTGCGGCTGGCGCATATCCAAGCATGTGGGCAGGTGCCGCGCAGCTTTTGCGGACTGAAGGCTGGAGAGGGTTCTACCGCGGCTTAGGAATCAGTCTGTTCGGTGTTTCTCACGGAGCTGTACAGTTCGCAGTCTATGATCCGCTGAAACAGATGTACATCGCTCAACGGCAGAAGAGTGCTAGAGTAATCGGCCATCCAGATGATCGTGGAAAGCAGCGAATGACAAATGAGGCCACATTGATCATTTCGAGCGTGTCTAAGCTGGTGGCTGGCGCAGTCACCTACCCGTATCAAGTCATCCGGAGCCGTCTTCAAAATTACGACGCCGATGAACGATTCGGGCGAGGTATTAGAGGAGTAATGAAGAGAACGTGGAGGGAGGAAGGGCTGCGAGGCTTCTACCGCGGAATTATCCCCGGTGTGGTGAGAGTCATGCCTGCGACATGGGTCACATTTCTCGTGTATGAGAACACGAAATTCTACCTTCCCAAGTGGACTAGCGATCCGGCAATAGATGAGTAGAGTCACTTATACTCTGTACTCTTTTTGAAGCGAACATAGAAATGTACTATATTTCATTTTACTCAGCGCATTTCTTTCACACATGTGATGGTTGCAAGACTCTTGTTGTCACATACCATCAGGTGACATTGCTCTATTTCAAGGTGACCCTCCTTGGACGGCTGGTGTCTCTTCTCCGTAGTAACTTCTCCAATAGCTATATGCCGCAAGTCCAAAAATTATCAATGTCAATATTAA
Organism: Xylariaceae sp. AK1471; assembly: GCA_023159215.1. Lineage (NCBI taxonomy): Eukaryota > Fungi > Ascomycota > Sordariomycetes > Xylariales > Xylariaceae > Xylariaceae sp. AK1471. The sequence continues at coordinate 239,314 of JAJKLI010000009.1, read as the reverse complement.
TATAGCGATCGTCACACCCTGTATCGACTGCACCGACCCTAATACGGCTTTCACAAGCCGTTCATCATCAGTCAAGTAACTCGTAGTGGCTGCTGAGGTGACCGAATTCGCCGTCACGAGCACACTAGCTTGTGGAAACGGGGTGCACTCTCCGCCATAGTCGGGCTTATCGGCGCATTCAAACTTGATGCTCTCGATGCGCCGTGATATTTCGGAACCAAAACATTCTGGATCGCCATCATTGAATGCGCAAAGGTGCGGAGTAGAGCACTGTGGCTCTTCGAAGAGGTATAGAAGTGGCTGGCCTATCTCGCAGTACGGAGCCGTCGTAACTCGAACAGATATAACCTGCCCCTGTTCGAGATTCTGACATTCGCCATCTGAGAGTTGTAATGTTCGCATAAGAGCTCCGCTGCCGCAGCTGGCGTCGCAGTATAGCTCTATTGCCGTCGAAGACGACTTCGCTGGGCTTCTATGGCTGGTCGTGGGTAAGGCAGCCACTATTGCCAACATCAGGACAGACGACAGCCACTGCGAGATGGTGCGCATCGTGAGTCAATTCTCTGAGCGTGGCTGCTTTGAGAAACTCGAAATAATATCAGTATACTCGCAATGTAGGGCCTATCAAGCGAATAAATAATCTTAAGCAAGACGAATTATGGATTGCTGGTTTTCGAGGGCGCTTCAACCTAGATATTTATCATATGTCTCGGTGTGCTATACGTCGTACTGCTTCCATTCATACCACATCACAAGCAGCCTCAGTGCCAAACAAACTGTTAGCCGCGATCCTAATACAAGACTACCGAGTTTGCGAATAATGATCCAGTGATGAGCATCGTAGTAGTACTATCAAAGTAAGCGACGCCTGTTCTGATTCCGAGACGATTTTCTCGTCTGGTATGTCGGCGAAACAACACAGTAAAAGCACATCGCCTTTTGTCACTTTGAGTCATAATATATAAGTGACGGCATCGTATGTGAGGCTCTAGGCTTGTCGCACAGACCTGCAGTGATTTGGACTGTTCGATCACTCAGTCCACTTGTTAGCTCCTGGTAAGAAAATGATGTGCAGCTCTCAGTCAAGGAGGTACGACTGACACGTGGACACGTCGTCCAGAGAGTGCAAGTATATATAGTGTGCAGCCAATCCGAGTGACAGCTTCATCATTAGCATATGCCAGCTTCATACCTGTTGTTCACAACACGCCGCCAAATGATTTACTGACTCGTAGCGCCTCCTTTATAACCCATGAATATCGGAAACATCTCTTTAGATAGTGACTACATCTTCGAGGGTATATTCTATAAATTCGGGTAATCTAGACAACCTCTCTACTTCCTGTATCTTTGTACTGCTGCAATAAGCTCAATATATAATAGCATAGCACTCCTTAGCCCGATTAACTACTCAGAAAAAAATACCAATAGAGTACATTTCGTTCTAAATAGCGATAGTCCATCGTCATGTCCAAGAAGCCGTCCAGAAAGCCATCTCGACCCCCATCCTCGAATTTCTATAAACCGCCGTCGGTCGCCACCGTACCACCAAGCTTAACGCCGAATCAAGCCTTTGGGACCCTTGTACCTCCCGCGACAGGGTCAGTGAGGCCATCACAAGTGCCGTTGCCACCTTCAGAAGCCACGACCGCAGCGTCACGAGCGATAGTGCCTAACTCTAAGGAAGACGCCATCGGATCGGTCGTACGAATCTCTGGAATGGACATCATTGGAACTGTCATACCGGAGGAGCCACCACAGCCCAACACTACGGTGAGGCCATATCAGGTCTTGCTTCCGCCATCAGGGTTGCGAGCGACTGCCACCACGGCACTGAACCCCCCACTCGCGACTCAACTCCTTGCAGCCACCTTGCCTGTTAGTATCGACACAGACCCTATTCGAGGACGAGTAGGTAATTAATCACACTCACAGCCTTCAGCGAGCAACGGCAGCAGCGCATCCGCTATAAGGACTCCAACTGTGGCTGCAGCCCCTAGCATAGCAGCCGTCGGTCCTTCCGCCGTCCCAGGTCCTACAATGCGCTCAGTGTATACCAGCCCCGAGGACTTGCGGCGAGCAACGATGCAGTCTCAGTACCAGAGTCTGACGCCGTGCGAGCGAAAACTGCAGGATAAATGGGCGACGCAGAAGGCAGATTCGTTCGCGCCGTGCCCTGCCGGGTACCCGTGGGAGAGACACCGTAATTATAAATGCCCGGGCTATATATGTCGGGGCGGTGCGCATTTCATGAGTGATGGGATACTAACCGAAGGTATTCCGGGCTTGTACGTGCACGGCACGATACATGAACATTTGCCCGACCATGACCGCGTGCCTACTAAGTCTGAGTACGACGAGCCCCGGGAGTGTTTCTCTCTTTCTGTTTCCCCCTATTCGACGACTTACGGAAGTAAGAACTGTTGCCGAATATTGAGTCCCCTGCTAAGCAGTTACTCTCTGCACGCTTCCTGAAGTCCATGATATATTTGCTGTTGAATGGTCATCACTGACTCCTTGTCCTAACAGAAAAATTCCACCTGGCTTCTATGGACCAGTCAGGCCTGTAGGTGTAGACTGGGATGGCGCTTTCACGTATATGAAGGAGTATGTTGATCCCGAAAAGACCAGCTTGCTTGATCCATTTATCAAGGCGGCTTTGGGTTGGGACTGCGTCGCTAAGGTTTGGAAAACGTAGGGAAGGGGTCGATAGACGTTGAGTCGTTCACCTGATATGATAGCTCAAGGCCCCAAAGAACGTGCCAGGGACTAATTATGAACAGATTTTGGCACACACATCGTATTCTTTGATTATGCGCAGCTGTCGGATGATATCAGCTTATTCTCATGCCTTATAACTAGCTATCCGCCGTGATCTACCTCTTAATTATTTCCTACTCCTTTCTTCCATCGATGCTCAACTGGACGCAGCGAGGGTTCCCACTTTCTTCTAATACCGGGGCATGAAGTGGAGAGAGGGTTCGAAATCCTGAGGAGAATGTCCGCGTTTCGTCCATGATCATACCGTAGCAATGTACACTTTAAGGAACCTTTCAGACTGTATGTAGGGCTAGAAACATATCCGCATAGACTAGATTGACGAAGGACAGGCAATGCGAGATCATACGTATGAGATACACTACACCTTTATTACAATTTGCAAGCACGATTGTCTGCTCTCTCTATACCTAGGTATGTTCAAGGGCAAGGTAGTCCCTGAAACTTACTAACCAATATTTTTTGTAGAGTACCCTCTGTACTCTCAAGTGCACACAAAATTTATCCTTTTCTAAAGGTCGGCCCTACTTGTTCTTATGATCTTCTCCGTGCCTTGCTTGCTTGTTTGCTTACATCCACCACTCCGATATCGGCTCCCCCAACCTCACATTTATCACGCTCGATTTGAACTTAAAACTCAAACGTCAAGTTTCGACCACTGCGACGTTTAGTTATAATCGACGTCTCTATTAAGAATATCACTGTAAAGACTATTGCAATCTAATTGTTTCTCTGGCAAAAAATTGTCTGAAATTCATGAAATCCAGTTCTTTCGCTTAACAACCACCTCCCCCGCCACCACAAAGGAAATCATGCCGGAGCAAGCCGTTTATACCCACGGCCATCATTCCTCGGTCGTTAAATCACACGCGCGCCGTACAGCGCAAAACTCCGTGGCATTCCTACTCCCACACATAAAGCCACACCACCGAATTCTAGATGTTGGGTGCGGACCGGGTTCCATCACGGTCGACATCGCCCAGCTCGTACCGCAGGGCTCCGTGATTGGGATCGACGCCGTAGAAGACGTATTATCGCAAGCGCGGGCTCTGGCGCACGAACGCGGCGTCGAGGGGAATCTGACGTTCCAGCAACACGATGCCAACGAACTACCATTCGCTGATAACGAGTTCGACATCGTGTTCTGCCACCAGGTCGTGCAACACGTCAGCGATCCCATCGCCATACTGAAGGAAATGAAACGCGTGACGCGGAAAGGCGGGATCGTCGCCGCCCGCGAGGCAGACTACAGGTCCTTTGCGTGGTATCCTGAGCTCCCGGGCCTCGAGAAGTGGATAGACGTCTACCAGGCGGTCGCCAAGGCGAATGGGGCCGAGCCGAACGCCGGGAGGTATTTGAAGGCTTGGGCTAAGCAGGCAGGGTTTGAAGATGTCACGTTCTCGTGGGACATGTGGAACTATCAGGATGAGGAGGCGGTTGTTTGGGCCAAGTCTTGGACTGAACGAGCGCTGCACTCGTCCTTTGCCACTACCTCGCTCAACAAGGGTGTTGCGACTGAGGATGATCTGCACCTTATATCAAAGACCTGGAGGGAATGGGGCGACGTGGAGGGTGCGTTTATAGTTATACCTAATGGCGAGATCTTGTGTCGCGTGCCGTAGCTGTGGAATATGTTTAGGAGCTATGAGCGACGATGGGGACATCACTCGGGAATCACGGCGGGAAGATAACGATGCGGAATAACGATATGTATGCACAACTATGAATGGAGAGCATGTCTTTCAGAGCTTCAACATGTTCTTAAGTAGGGATATATGTTATATATCCTACAATACTTTCGTAGTTAAATCAGATAATCCTCTTTACCCGCTTGTTGTAGGAGCCGGACCGCCGGGGAAACCAGTGCTATTTCCAGGAGGGGTACCACCAGATCCCCCAGGCCCACCAGAGCCCGTAGAGTGGCCGCCATCCTCAGCATAGAACGCGGCAACGCCGTAGTATTGGTCGGTAGTGTAGTCAGCGGAGCCGTTGATACCGATCTGGATCCAGGCGAACAGACCATCCTTGATGCTGTCGCCAAGGTAGATGAACTGCGGGATGGGATCGAAGTTCTCGTCCGCCTGCAGGATGGACCACATGTCCTCGTCGTTGGTCGTCAGCGGCTGCGTGTTCTGGGTGTACGGAGCCGTGGTCTCGACCTCGGCGCGAAGCTCCTCGGGGTAGAACAGTTGTCCAATGTGCGACACGGGAGCTCCCCAGACCGAGATGGTGCCATTGGATTGCACGGTCGCGTTGCTGTGGGCGAGCAAGTGCGTGTGCGGAGCGCGACCCTGATAATGGCCAGGGAACTAGGTAGACCGGGGATTAGCTTGAGGCAGATAGGCGTGGAGAGCGAGTTCTCAAGAAATTTTTACAATGGTCTCAAAGGTAGCGACACCCTCGTAGTCCGTCAGCTGGATACCGCGAAGGAAGGTCGTGTTCAGTCCACCCTGGCCGGACTCGACACCGGAATAGACACCCGTAGCATTGCAGTTCCAGATGTCCACCGCCACTGACGGGATGGCCCTACACGTGTTGACGTCGATGTATTGTACCTCGAGGAACAGGTCGACACCGTCGCTATACTCGGTCTCCTTGACATTAGACCGTAGCTTCTCTCCCACGACATAGTACGGTCCGTCGGTCACGTAAGGGGCAAGAATACAGCTGGTGTTAGCACTAAAGACCTCCTCGAGGGGTGTGAACATGTTATACGAGAATTGGCTCGTCATGTTGTGGTTGATGGCCTCATAAGCTTCAAGGTCCTTAAGTGCTCGCTTGCCCTTCTTAGCCGCTGATGACGAGTGTTAGTGATGTTGTTCCTTCCCCACCGCTTCTTGACTATTGAAGTTGATAGGGCTACTCACGGGTCGTGATACCGCGCTTCTCACGGATATTCTTGACCGCTTCGGCACGGCGCTTGATTGACCGGGCCTTAAGAGCCTGTGAGGCGGCCGAGTTTGAACAGGCTGCGAGAGAGCGAGCACCGACGGCGGCGGCATTGTCGCGAGCAACGAGCTCCCGTTTCAAGTGAGCACCACTGTGAGACTCGCCGGGGTGGGCGACAGCGTGGCCGGCCAGGAGCCCGAGGGCCAAGACGGAGAAAGCGACCATCTTGCCGAGCTATGATGAACTCTGCGAAGGCGTAGGACTGTGATGAGAAGACGAAGAGTGGCAAATGACTGTGAACTTTGGCTGTAGGCAAATGCGCGATGGTAGATGAACTAAACTGATATCTTGGATTGTTGGTCACTTATTCTTAAATACCAGTACCCATGGCTGTGATCCCTCAGCGGTGCTATCAGAATGATCCACCAAGTTGTCAATCTTCAATACCCACTCTGTCCCGAAGCCCCCTTAGCTTCGTAGGCAAAGATGCGAAGCCTGTAAGAAACATCGTCATCTGCGTACGACGGTGGATTCCTTTCGCTTTGTTAGCGCTTTACCGTGCGCCCTGACACTCACGTTTTCTCGAGTCTCTAATGGGCTCCAGCTGTGTAGCATACGGCATACAACACTACAGTACGGTCCACAAAGGTGATGCACGGAGTAGGTGGTATCGTGTAAAGTAGATTAAGGAGCTATAGAAGACGTGGCGGGGTGCTTATTCGTCAGCACATTTTGCTGTAGTTGGTCTTGCCGCCGAGGCTATCTCGAATCCGACTTACGGGCCGAAGTTGACGGGGATATCGAAATGCCGGCCGTCAAGGTTTGAGGTTCTTCTTGATATCTCTTGGCGAGGGACCCAGCGAGAGGCTCAAGGCTGGCATCGGGATGTGGGAGGTGGATTCTTAACGCTGACGCGTTTATATTCTTGGCGATATGCCAAACCCGTGCCCACTAATCAGGGTCAATGTATAAGTCTGTCATACCATACGGCATGACTTGCGTGTTCTAGTTGTGTGAGTGGTTAATTAATATTCTTGATTGCATATGCATAACGGGAAGGCCTATCAATATCTGAACCATCGATCTGGGGCTATGTGTGAAGACGCGCGCTTGATGATATTTGTTTGTATATATTAGGCTATCTGAGAGTGAGAACAGAGTGTCGTCAGGCGGCCTCCTAAATTCTCCCGAAGCTATACCATGTCTTCATAGTCTCTTCCGATTAACTGATATTTCCTCAGCCAGATATTTTATTCATAACGTTTGACTAACTTGCTTGTATCAATAAACGGCTTTCCATTGCTTTCAGCTACGTAATGCCTTTACTAAGCAATAGTCTTGAGCAAGCAATCGAACTCAAGAATGTGCAGTATTATAGCGCTATTACTAAACAAGTATTAAAGCTAACGCGATGATATACATAATCAAGATATAAGCTCAGCTCTTAATAATGTTAAATCAAACCCGCATGAAGCTCTCTTAACCATAGCAGTAAATAGGCAAAACAAAGTCTAACTTGTCGCGTTAGCAAGGTCAGGTCGCAATCAATCGATCCATGCAAATTCTTGATTCATTAAGAACGACTTTTCTTATAGTAAAGGAGATTATTGATATATTAAAGCTCCTGGTTGGTCCTTTTAATAAAACATCTAAGGCAAAAATTAACTAACGTAGATAGCGCGAGCTACAAGGCTTACACACTAATAACTTAATAGTATAACGGCCTATATTAAATGCGCCTCATAACCTTGTTTCCCGAGATTGGGACTTCCTATTAGATAAGGATCTAGTTACAAGTTCACCTACCCATGAGACGCTCAGTATGCAAGTTCAAACATCCGCCTCTTGCTTAGGTACTTTAGATAACTGAGTCACTTTATTAGAATTACTAGATTGTGACAAAATTAAGTATATTTGTTACCTTCGGCCCCTTAATGGCAATAACTTGACTACCCTTTGACTGCTATCGTCTCTAATACTCCTATAGTGTGGGACATACTACGCTCTCAGCTTCTCAACCATTTTAGCACCTCCATCAACATTACCCGCACCATGACTTCGTTACGGTGTATATTGCCAAGAGCTTTATTGTTTACTGTTGTCAGCACCGATTAGCTGATCTTCGTTGATCGCGTTGATCAACACTACACCTCTTGAAGATCAATACGTAAAGATCTGTATCGCACTACACACCTATTGTACATATAGAGAACCTGGTGCTATCGATTTTTAATTGTATATGTAGATCCTTCAATCTCCCACCTGCTCAGACCTTCTATTCTGGATGTTCAACTAGTTAGTTATACAAATGAAGCTATTTTACACACACATCCAACCCTCTCAGGCGTATTAGCTTCGAGAACTGTGTTTTGACTAGCCGGTCAGCTGGATCACCCGTTTTGATTCAGTATTCACACCCTAGTTGTAACCAGTTGCAGCTCTATCTCGATGACAGGTCCTGAGTACACCTTCCTGGCCCACAAAATATAGTAGAGCATACTAAATAGCAAAACCGCTCCCGTCACCAACACTGCATAATTGAAGTTCTGCGCTGTCACATGCTGGTTTGCTGGCCAAAAGCTGAAAAACAAGATGTATACCAGGTAGAGACACGAAAAAACGTTGTTTGCAATGCCCAGAGCCCCAGGAAGCCGCCAAGGTCCCCATGTTAGGCTGCTGCCGGTTGTGTTCGTAAGCACGTCGTCGGGGCTTATTGTACGAATGCCGCTAGTTAACCTGCGGTAAAGCAACAGTCCTGCTGAAATTAAATACGATGAGAAAAGAGCGGCAATGGCGATAGAGACGACGCCATTAAATGCTGTTGTATCCCCAATATTGACTAGAGAAAGGATAACGGCGATAATAGATGTCGTAATGACCGAATTGGTAGGAATATTGGTGTTGGGGTTGACTCGTTTTAAGGACTTCCATCCGGGAAGTCCGCGGTCCCGGGCGAACGCCCAGTACACTCTTGAAGTTGAGGCTAGGGCCCCTGCTGTTGCGCTTGCTCCTAGCACGATGATGACAGCAGCGGCCACTGCTGCCCCAGCCGTTGAATTGAATGCCTTGTGTAAAATCGCTATAAAAGGATATTGGGGATTCTCGGCGATTGCTTCGTTGATGTTCTGTAGACAGTAAAGTGTGGCGACAACCATAGCGAAACCAAGCGATCCATTGATAGCAAGACCCATTAGGAGAGATCGAGGCACAACCACAGCCGCGTTTCGAATCTCTTCAGACATGTGAATTGCACCATCGCCACCAATGAATGCAAACACATTACCAAGGATGCCTATCGAAAAAGAAAGGCCCTGCGTTGGCCAGCCGCCTAGATTCAAGAACGTGTTCCATACGGCTTCAGTGTCGGCGTGCTCACTCAACACGAGGAGAGACACTATGATGCCGAAAAACGCCGCAATATGGAAGAAAAGAATGAGCCCTTCGAACTTCGCAAGAACGGACCCTACGGCAATGTTGATAATGAAACAAAACAGTATGATAGCCCAGAACAGGAGAGTTCCGTGCCAGTTCTGCGCCTTTCCAAGGTAGTCCGGATGAGTGAGTATGAGAATACCTTGGATTAAGGTCCCCGCTAGGTACGCACCGGATGCTGTTGTTGCCTGCCAGCCAGCAACTAACAGCCATCCTGTAATGTAGCTAAAGAACTTTCGAGTCGAGGGCGGGGCCAACATATAAACCCAGTGATACTGTCCGCCGGAAGTAGGTGCCATAGAAGCAAGTTCCGACAAGGTTATGAAAACCGAAAGGGTACCGGCCCAGACGAGGAGGAATCCGTATATAATGCCAGAAGGGCCACCGCTGCCATTCGTCATGAGTCAATTGATAATCATCAACGCCAGCACATCTAGAGATCTTACTTCTGTAATCCGGTGAGAAACAACCTTTATTACACGTTAGCTGGGTGGCTAGAAAATGTGTGAATGTGTGTGAGGGGATAACAACTATAAAGAACGCACACTAAACTGCCTTCCCATGTGATGAGTACTGTGCAACTGAATCCAAGGATTGAAATGAAGCCGTAGTTCCTTTTCAAGACGGGCTTCTTTCCCAGGCGCTCGAGGGCCGCATCGTCGAGAGAGGATTGCTTCCGAACCTCGGGAGACGAAACGTCGCCTGTAGACATGCCGTCTCGTTCACTTTGTTTCAACTACAAGTCGTTGGGTATGGCAATAGGGGCCTAAGAACCAGGTAGTTAGGTCTACAAAGATACTGATCGGATTATGAGTCGTGATTCAAACAATCTGCTTAGTGGAAGTATTTATGAAAGGTAAGTGATATTGTCAGACGAGGTAAAATGATATCCGTAGTACTCTGTCTTTGGTAATACGCTATGATATATATATATGTCGACAGATATAGCCGACCTTACTTGGCATTAGATTCTGCGCCATACACATTGTTCAGGTTTGTGTCATTGAACCTGTGGCATTCTTCTAGCATCCTATAAGCAGGAGCAGGCCACGTTGGAGACGGTATACTCCACGACTCTGCTGGAGATTCTGTAACACATGTAGGCATACAAGCCCTGGTGCATCTAGACTTCTTCCTGAGTAGCCCCCGCTATAGGGTGACATTCAGCGTAACTATAGGTCTAAATTCCGACACAAGGTCTCTGATTGGCCATCATAGTTTGGGGTAAGAATTAAGTGCTTATTGATCCCATCCATTTTATGGTATTGACCCTCTTCTTTACCGAATTAAGGTGGTATTGATATTGTAGAGGGAGTGGAGGAAATAGATCTGGTCCACACCGTAAAGTCCTTGTATACACACACTGTCCATCACGCTTACCACAGTACCCGTAGGATTCCTGGCTCATACTCTTTTTTATCTTTAGTTTCCTTTTTGATCATCATCCAGATAGGTCTCACGAATCCAGCCACGATTGCAGAACGGAGTCCTCTTGCAGTATTCTGGCTTGTGAGGTGACCTGGGATACCACATATGCCTGCCACCTGGTTGTTGAGATGCGCAGCGGTCCAAAGCTTCTAGTTTCCATACGGTAGCCTGAGTGTTTTTCCTCGAAATAATGCTTCCTCAACTCGGCATTTGCCTGGCCCTCGGGGGCTTAGTTCAGACCTGTCTATGCTTCTCTGTTCCGCGTACAGCGCCCTGCTCGTCGTTGAAGGTGACGCCTCCAGACGGAGCATCTCTCATAAACGCCACGGCGACGGAGCGCTACAACGTCACCTACGATGGCCCTACGTACAATGGTGTGGCCGGCAGTGTTGATATCTGCGACGTCGAGGTCTACCTAACGCATGGCGATGCGGGCGATGCCGTCCGGTTTGCCATCTACCTCCCGCTCAACGGGTGGAATGGTCGGTGGCAGGGCACAGGAGGTGGCGGTGTAAGTCCACTTAACAACGCCCCATTGCCTTCGTAATAAGACCCTAACCAAATTTGTGGCTCGTAGTTTGCGGCAGGCGGGTTCGACTTCGAACTCGTGTCGGCCGTGACCAGCGGATACTCGGCCGGGGCGACAGACGCCGGAGTGAACCTGGCCGGCGATACGGACCTCTGGTACAACTCGACTCAGCTGGTCGAGAACTTTGGTGCGTCTTAACAGAAGCTAACATTCAGGGGCAATAGCAAGAGGCTGACTTGGCATGTCATAGTGCACCTGTCTATCCACGAAATGACGGTCATTGGCAAAGATTTGTCCGAGAAGTTTTACGGGAGGAAACCGGAGTACAGCTATTGGTTCGGATGTAGCACCGGCGGGCGCCAGGGTATGAGCGAGGCTCAGCGCTATCCAGAAGACTACGACGGTATCTTCGCGGGTGCCCCGGCGATCAACTTGGACAGGATTACCGTGGCGGACTACTGGCCCCTTACTGTGCAGAACCAGGGCGGCGAGCCTGTCCCATTGTGCAAGCTAAGTGCAATCGGAAACGCGAGCATCAATGCCTGTGACTTGCTCGACGGTGCTGCTGATGGGCTGATAAGCAATCCGCTTAAGTGCGCATTCGATGCGAGGAATGTGGTGGGCATGGAAGTGCAATGCGATGGGAACACTACTACTACCATCACAAAGCGAGACGCAATTGTGTGGAATAAAATTCGGAATGGTTTCAAAGACGAAAGGGGTAGGTTTTTATGGTACGGGATGCAACCAGGAGCAAATTATCAAAACCAGGCAATACAACCGGGATTTCTTATCTCAAGGCAATGGATCGCAGATTTCTTGCTACGGAATCCTGGCCTCGACGTTAGCGATATCAAACAGGACGAGCTTGTGGATTTGTTCCATCTATCAGTGTCTCAATTTGGCGATCTCTGGGGCACCGATAACCCCGACCTCTCGGCGTACCGTGCGCACGGTGGCAAGATATTGACGTGGCATGGATGGGCGGATGATCTAATTTCCCCTTTGGGTACTTTGGATTACTGGCAACGGGTCGTAGACCTGGTTGGTGGTGAGAAGAAGACGGACGAGTTCTACCGCGTCTTCATGGCGCCCGGTCTGGGCCACTGTGGGAACGGTCCTGGTCCTCAAATCCCAACAGATAATCTTGCACCTCTCGTTGAATGGGTCGAGAAGGGCAAAGCGCCCGAAACAATTCTGTTTTCTGGGAATGGACAGTCGAGAAATATTTGCAAATTCCCAAAAGAACTGGCATATAGCGGGAGTGGGAATATGAGCGACGCGGCGAGCTGGAAGTGTGTATAAGTCAAAGAGATATCGTGGGATGGCATATATGTTCTCGGATCTTCCGCGGTCCTACTCTACTCATCTTTAACTCCACCTGTACCACCATTTGTTTGGTGGATACAAAGACTTATATTTTTAAATAGCTTATAATAAGCTATATTAAACAACTACTGCTAATTTTGTTTATTTATAACTAGTGCTATAAAAAACTAGCAATATTTATAATTTTATAATAAAAACCATTTAACTCTTAGTTATCAAAACTAGCGCAATTCATAACTTATTCATCGAAAACTAATATAGTTAGCTTATAAGCTTAGCTGACGCTTTGAAAAATGAAAACATAATAACGAAGGACGAAAAAGAGTTTCTCAGCACATTAGTTAGGTATTCATATATTCTTATGGCAGAGGTTGTCAGAAGTGGGCAACAGTTCTTTCGAGAGCAACGGATCTGTTCGAACATTACGTTTCTCAGTTCTCATTCCTGGTACTTTCCCGGACGGTAGCTTGGTAGTTTCGGAAACGGTGGCACGGTTGAATCATTTAGTCTAGTCGCAGTTGGTGCAGTTGTTGCAGTTATCATGGTTGCATTTACACTCAATGACATCTACAATATGCTACTAGTTACTACCATGGCTCTTCTGTTGTAATCTCCCGATGGATACACGAGAATTAACATGCCCTGCCACGAGCGTCACATGTCGCCAAAATTGACGTTTATTTGGTGCTCTTGTCCTGTGAACGATCTCTGTACTTCTTCCATGACTTGTCATAAGCACCTTCAAAATGGCCATACATCTCGGATCAAGTTGCTCCACGAGATACTCGAACATCCCAGTCACATAACGAAGCCCGGTCAGCCACGAGTCCTGCTCGTACCACGAGATGCCATCAATAATGCAGAAGACATCAACCCCTCGCGGCAACTGCTGCACGAGATGCACAAATAATTTGCACAGGGACTTGAGATCATGGCCCCTGTAAGCTTCTAGATCCTCGTGAGTCTGGAACTCCAGGTTCGGACTCAACAGCGAAGAGCTGAGAAGCTGCGCGATCAGGCTTCGCATCATTCCCTGCGGCCCGTCGAGGCCGTGGTCGGTTCGATCCGTGCCGACATGCAGCCCTACGAAGAAGGAGAGCGTGATAGTCCCGGCGTTTTCGTCGGCGAGGCTGCTGGCCAGGGCAGCACAGAGGCCTGACATTGGCGATACGAACAAAACCTGGCTGGTGGTGGCGCCGTCGGCGAGTAGAATCGATGACTGGCGACCCTGTATCCAGGCGCCAAACTCAGATGTTGTTATCAGCCATCGCGCCTTGCCTTGGGACTCGGCGTCGAAGTGGACGGATTGCTGCACGACGCGGTCCAGGTCGCGCCACATGGCTGTGAGGGAGACACCAATGACACCCAGGAGTTGTATTGGCGTTACGGGTACGGTGGTCCCCGACGGACCGTGCACTTCATCGCGCATAGACTGCGACGAGACCTGCCGTGAGAGTTCGCGGTTGTGGACTTGGAGCTTAGAATTTTCTACTCGGAGAGTTAGCCATGGTCCAACTCAGCTATAAGACCTCTTTGTATTGTATGCAAAGGTTGTCTTACCGCGTCGGTATAACTCCCTGTCATGCCTGAGTTGGGTCTCGTTTTCATGTGAGTGTTCTATCTCTTGATGGAACTGGCCTCTTTCTTGATTCCAATACTTTTCTTTCTCCTTTAACTCCTCTTCCTTCTGCTGCAACTGTTGCTCCCATTTCTTCTTATCCCGCTGGTAAGTGTTTTGGATTTCCCTGATCAATCCCGTCATGGCAGCAGTTGATGCTTGATCTGCGATGAAGCCGGAGATTTGTGTCTTCCACTCATTCATGTTTTGAACCTGAGTCATGATGAATCGTTGCAACTCTGTGGACTGAGACCAAAGTGCGATAATGCCGGTTTCAGAGTTCATTACCTCGTCTTTAAGGGTCTTTTCCGATGATTTGATTTGGGCTATAATATTTTTCTCGGATGAATCTACCTGGTGCTTGACATCGTCAATCTTTAAGCCAAGTTTACTTAGTATCTTGATTTTCATTCTTTCCACTCGCTCTGTTAGATTAGCCATCTTAGTGGTCCAGTCTGAGAGGATATCATCAATGGCAAGCATTTCCGGTATGTGCAATAACAAGGCCGAGGCGATTTTTTTGTACCCTGGAAAAACATTACTGTGAGTATGGCTTGACACTTATTTTTGGCGGGATGACTCGTGTCTCTCCATGTCCCCATTGCGACTTACAAATCTCTTTGCCTAGGAGTTTCTGGATCAGAAACGGCAAGTCCTCAAGAAGTGTAGCAAAAAAAGTTCTCTGGAGGTCCTTGTCGTCTTCCTCAGCACCCAGAAGGATGTACGCAGTGTTGATAGTGAGGATCGCATCTGGCACGGTCTCAAATGCATCCATGATCTTCTGTCTGCTCTCACTACGCCTCTGGCACGCCTATTCTCGTTGGGTTAGCCAGCCGAGTTCCAGAAGCCCTCCATAGTGAACTTCGAGCACTTACCTCGAAGACCAATGCCAAACCGCCTTTGATAACCCCTAGCCCAAACTCCTCAGGGAATATATCAATAGTTTCGCTAGCTATTCGGATTCCAACCGGCAAGGTAGGGCCGCCTAAATCTCCTTGAGATGACTTCAGTCGCGCCGCCTGCGCCATCTGCTCGAAGACGGTATCCCATGAACATTCCTTGGCCTTTAAGGTCGTTCCAACATGATCATCATGAGCTAGAAGGATCTTTTTCAAGTCCCTACGAACCGAGTTATTCATGTCTGAGACATATATGATACGGATTCACATACTCTCTTGCTGTCTCGTGCTTGGGTTTGTATCTGTCCTCGCCCTGGTCATATTGGCTTGGGCCAGGAGGTTTACGTTGAAAAATCCCCACCTTGTTGCGAATGAAATGCTCGAATTTGCCAGGGTGAGGAGTTTGATTCTGCCGCTTGACATCTCGGGGCCGCGCTGGGAAGTGGAGCAGTGAACTTCTGCTGTCATCCGCCATGGCTAGATCACATCACCAAAGAGTAGAAACGTCCGAACACTCCCATAAGCTAGAGAAGGCAACCTTGTCGAGTTTCGTTCAATCCGCCAGCTTTATCCCAATTATACTTGACACGCACCATGAATCCCTTCTGTCATGCATGTCGCAATGTTTTATTATGTCTAGGACTTTTAGCATCATGCTGATGAGACAAACTACCTCTCGCGATGGGGGCCAAACTCCCTGGACGTGCAGACACAGCCCGCCACCGAAACTTGCTGCCCAATCGCAGCCTTGTTTTAGCGTACATTGTGTAGCTCCAGGTTGTACTTTATGCAGCCGGGACTTACACTCCAGCTGTCAAATGCATCATTCGTTTCTAAATCTTACAGATAAGCCACTAAATTTTCATTTGCTAGCTTGCTTCCGAAGATGGGACTCTTGGGTTCCAACGGATAAGCCATTCTGCTGACGCCCGGGAATCCATCCAGCTGAATGCGATGGCAGACAAGGATTGATGGCAGGGGAGGATCAAAACAAAGGGGTCCTGTTAACCCTACCTGTTTAAGAAGCACTTCGATGATTAGAACAGTACCGATTGTCCTGTTTCCAACTCGTTCCTCCGATTGCTTCAATCCTAGCCCTCTTGGTGCCATTAGACTATTCAGAGACCCAATTTGTAATATCTGTCAACCATGAAGGAAGAAGAAGATGCTTCATTGGGAGGCCCCCGTCGCCACCTCCCCACGAAGAAACAAGAACAATTGCATCCTCGTTGTCCACAGACGAAGCAAATGAACAAGCTCCAAAGGTAGAGACTGAATACCCAGAGCGTCCTGTTACGGTGGGCGTGCGCTACTATAATTACGAAGCATTCATGAACCGCACCATGGGTGATGAAGGGGACTATGTCATCGAAGTTCTCATCACGAAGTCTAACCCGGGCATTAAATTATCCGCCGAGGTATCGAGACGTAATGCGAGGGGGAGACGTGAGCCAAGGGTTCATGGGACGGCGGAGAAGTTTGGCGATGACCGGCGTCTCCAGCGAGTCAGGATCCGCTCCGAGATCATACTCTCTCACCTTTCGGCTTTGATGCACGAAGGTGATGGGTCAATAAAACCTCTAGAATTCCGCCGACCCTTTGGGGTCTTTCTGCATTACTACGAGGACATGAGAAATATATTGGCAGATCTGGAAACTGCAGTCAAGTCAGAGATGGTTTCTGACGGCCATGTGACCAACAGTGCATCGGTTATTGAGGAGGATATCACGTCAGTGGAAACCATCGCGGCTACCAAAACCCCTGGTGTGTCACCGGAAACTGCTCTACAACATATGCGCCTTTACGTTCAGTTCGTTGAGGAGAAGATCTTGCCGCTTTACCTCCAATATCACGAGCTGAAACCCACCGTTTGTATGATCCGGTATGAAGATATCCCGTTTCTCTTTAAACTGGGGGGGCTAGTTTTCAACCGATTAACCCCCTCTAAGGGCAAGACACTTCACCGCTCAGCCGCACAGCATATATGGAGAATGGGGGATTGCCAACCGATGGATCATCCGCATTCGAGTCAGACGACAGAAACGCGTTGGACGGTATATTACCTCGACTTTTTCGGCGAGAAAGTAGTACCTATCTGGAGCGTTGTCACCTTTGAGTACTTTTCTGGGGAGAAAGATGTTACCGAGCTGAATTGCTTCCCACTGGAGTTTCATCCGGATCACAAATCCATTCTCGAGAAGCAGAAGAAAGTAGGCATGATGTTCAAGGAGGCTTTCAGCCAGAACGTACAGCACCTTTACTACTCCGGATGGACCTTTGTAACCGGTGTTCTTGCCGAGACGTTAGAGGATGAGAAGGGTTCCGAAATACAATACCCTGACTATATCGAGAGCGAGGTTGTTATTGATTGCAATGAGACCATCCGGGCTTTTCCCATGTGGCAAACCGAGACATATGGCCCTCGTTCAGATAGCTGGCAATGGATATATAAACAGTCAGAAATACCATTATTGGTTCACACTGACAATGGAGAGATATCTGATTCATTCCATGAGATGATACTTTCTCAAGAGTACAACTTGTATGTTATAGAAAGACGGCAATACTTTGCAGAAGATGTATTCCTCCAGAAAGACGCGGATCTCGCGAAATACACGTGGAGGCAGGATGACTTGGCGTTGCTGCCCAAGAGAATTTTCGGCTACGTGCTGAGGGAGAGGAGATTTTCTCGACTGGATGTGACGGGCATTCAGTGGAATAGTACACAAAACAAAATCACCTTGGACAATATCGAGATGAACGAGGGTCACCGTAAAATAATCCGATCGGCTGTCTCATCGCATTTCAAGGCCCAGCAACAAGAAAAGACACTGAACATATCGACCTTCAACCTCGACGCTATCCGTGGCAAGGGCAAGGGCCTCACTATCCTACTTCACGGGGCGCCGGGAGTCGGGAAGACTGCCACAGCAGAGGCTGTCGCAATCGAGACCAACAAGCCGTTGTTTCCAATCACATGCGGTGATCTAGGCACCAAGCCTGAGGTAGTTGACAAGACGCTTCGTGATATATTTCGATATGCTCATCAATGGGAGTGTATCCTCCTCTTCGACGAAGCTGACGTTTTCCTTACACAACGAGAGCGCAGCAGTCTCGAGCGTAATGCACTTGTCGGAGGTAAGCCTTTGGGGGCCTCGCCACCCGTTCAACAAGAAGAGCAAGCTGACCATCTTGACAGTATTTCTGCGTGTGTTAGAATACTACAGGGGCGTCCTATTCTTAACTACAAACAGGGTCGGGGCCCTCGACGAAGCCTTCCGGTCCCGTGTGCATGTCAGCCTCTGGTACCCGCACTTGACGGTCGAGCACACCATCCGCGTCTTGCGCAGCAGTCTGGACCGGCTGCCTCAGCCGCCAGCGGCGGACGGCAAACCAGTCTATGGCCTTATCAAAGTCATGTACGAGGAGATCGAGGACTTTGTGACTGACGAGTACAATAAGTATTCCCGGACCATTAGGAAGAAACGAGGACCTTGGAACGGTCGCCAGATCCGAAATGCCGTGCAGATCGCCGCATGTCTCGCTCTCTACCAGAAAGAAACGGAAAACGCTAAGGACGGTTTTCCGGCGGTTCTCACAGCGAGACACTTCAAGTCCGTGGCCGAGACTACGAGCGACTTCGAGAACTTCCTCAAGAAAGCACGGATCGGAGACGACTCGTACTGGGCCCAGCAGCGCAATGACCCGCGCTGACGACTGGGATGATGCCGGCGATCAGGGGGATGACGATTACCAGTATGAGGTAGAAGACTTTACGCCGGCACGCAAACCCGCGCGACCGGTGGATGAACGCGTGTCCGACCGGACAGCTAGGACAACCAGACAGCCCACTTGAGTATAGTGGTAAGGCATCTCGGCAACGATTCCCAGCTGACACCAAGGACATGAACGATGCCCGCAGCCTGCTATCGGAAGAGGAGGGCCATTTGGGGGAATGGGCGCCCGATGAGAATGATAGCTCGTGGAGGAGCCCGTCGACACCTATCCCCCTGAGAAGCCGTGAGGCCCGGGATAATGAGGCACAGTTTGCGTCGCCACGACGGGACAATAGGGCCGCCGGAGGGTACGGTGGGGATCGCAGGCAACAGAGGTAAGACTAGGTATGAATAATGAGAAGTCGAGCAGGAACAAGCGTTGGAATTTCTTTTCTGATGCGTTCATTGTCGCCGGATTAAAGGTATGGTGCGTGTATTTAATTTCATTTATCTGGATACTTCACGGAATAAATGAATCATTACCTACCCTGGACCCCTGAGCTACAGTTTTTGAGTTTTCCATGGCACCCGGATTGGCCATCATGAATAGCTCCTCGGCATAAGCTCGAGTAATGAACTGGGTGTGCGCTAGGCAAGGCACCGCGCGAAAATAAGGGGGATTTTTTATTTTTTTTAATAATAAGAATTACATAAAACTTTAAACAATATATTTTGAACTGTTTTTCTTATTTTATTAAAGTATTATTAGTTATTAAATGTTAGTTGGAAATATGGTTAACTAGGGGGTGGCCAATTAAGTAAGGTGGAACTCCAATTTTCTTTCAAAATCGTTTTGTCAGAAATGTTCTATCTAATGGAGCACCGTCAGTGCCTCCATGGGTACAGCAGATCTAGTGTTGCCCAAAAAAATAGTCCAACAAATTAATAAAGTATACCTACTAAATAGCTGTATATTTCATCAAGGGATAGGCAGGTGCCTCCAGCTGGACTATATATAGGTACAGCAAATCTAATGTTTTGACACAGCAGATCTAGTGTTGCCCTTTTATAGGGCGGGGAAAAGATGCGAAGAGGAGGAGTTATCAGTGCTGCTGGGGAAAGGGTTTCAGTCCGCGAAAAAAGCAAAAACGCGATACAAAATATTGTAAGAAAATTTAGGTATGCGCTGATAAGGTCGACGTTGATGTCGTCCAAAACGAGGTACACAGGTTTAAAGCTCGCAGGATTCCCATTGTTGATTGCTGAGAGATGGTTGCTGATCATCATCGATATCGCCAGACGCGCCGCTTTCGCGAGCTGCTGATATAGGAATAAGAATATATATATATATTGGTGTATAGTGGGATTCAGAGGAATCTTGATGAAAAATGGATCCGGTGGTATTCGCTAAGGGGGCCCAGGTCTTCAATTTGCTTCCTATTCGAACATCGACAGCTTAGTACAATATACATAGTAGAAGCGAATGCTGTGGTCTTGGGTCTTATGACGAAACGAAAGCATTGATCATATTACAGCGCGGTTATACCTGCATTTCGACTTCTTTGGCGCTGTCCTGACTACTAATGTATCACAGAATTCCTCTTTTACTTTGATAGCAACCGTTCTGATACAATAACACCTTTTTAAAATATCCAACCTTAACCCTCAAGTATAATCTAGCCTAACTAGCACTCTCTAAACGCATAGAATAACCTCGCGTACAGAGACGCTCCCTATTAATCCTACAATAATATATTAAAGATATGTGGCCCGTAGAGCAGTTATTTCATCTATCATTACCTCACTCTCGACGATGTCAGGAGTATATTCCCCGGAGTGAAGATGTAGCCACTAGGTCGCTGGGTAGGTCACAGGTAGATCGCAGTATATGGTAAGGGCTCAATAACATTGATTCCTGGGTCTCTCCCAACTCCGTTGGGAGGCGACCCAGCCTTATATAACTAGAATCCTTAATAAAACCACACCCAGGGGTAACAGCTACCCTCATGTGACCTTTACACCTGACAGACGATTAGAAACGAACACAAGGCCACAGAGGTCTTACTGTATACTTCGCATTGATCATAGCATCTGTAGTATGAAACGGATTCGTATAATACATAGCGCTGAGATCTTCACTCAAAACCAGCTGGTCTTGCCAACGGTACTGTCCAGCAGCTGAGTTTGAGATCGCGCCTATCTCCTACTTCGTTCATCATCTGTGTCAAGACGAAATGTCATCGTTCACGCACTAAACCTAGTTTTAGCTTTGCCAGAGGAAACCTCTTAATTTTTCACTCTCACCTAGCATCGGGGAGACCTAGCTCTGAGGCACTAATGAAAGAAATACAGTACGATGAAAGTTCAATGAGGTGGAACTTTGTGTGTATTTACCCGGTGGTCCAGCAGAAAGTGGGTATGCAGAGGCATTTGAGAGTTGAATTATATGTAGGGCAAGCTGAAATAGCAGGTTCACACGTGACAGCAAGACTAGATAGTATTATTATTGACGGAACTGACAAGGTATAATTACTTACAATTCCGGTCACTGTCGTATACGCGCATCGCGAAATTGCTTCGCGGGGTCAAGGAAACGAGGGCAGAAATCCCGAATTTTGGAGTATAAACGGAGGGCGGAGGAAGACACGGCGATGTCGATCATTTACGACGGAAGCTTGGGCTCCGAATTAGACAACTTAAATGTCGCGACTTCGCTCTCTTGTGTCAATCGTATCCTTACCTGCTAACTACTTTGCGGAAAGCGACTCGTGAAAATGTTTGGCCAAACCACCATCCTCGCCTTAGCCCTACTCCCTTTCTCCCTTGCTCAAGTCTCTTCAGACTTTGAGAGCGGATGGGATCAAGCCGCATGGCCAACATACGCAGTTGACTGCAACCAGGGCGGCAAAGTGTCACTCGACAGCACCACTGCTCACAGCGGCAAGAACTCCATCAGGGTCGATGGTGCAGGTGGTTACTGTGGTCACATTTTCTTCGGCACGACCAAGGTTCCCAGCGGCGATGTTTATGTCAGGGCATAT
Organism: Xylariaceae sp. AK1471; assembly: GCA_023159215.1. NCBI lineage: Eukaryota > Fungi > Ascomycota > Sordariomycetes > Xylariales > Xylariaceae > Xylariaceae sp. AK1471. The sequence goes on along the minus strand of JAJKLI010000009.1, from coordinate 217,655 downwards.
GTGTAAGTCTTAGAGCAACAACATAACCAAATAAAACTGGAGCATGTTCAATCTGGTTTATTGAAAGACAATACTAATATCATTTCTGTTTTCAGAAAAGCCTCCAAGGCCTTCACCGACTCCCACGTCTCCTTTATCACCATGCCCGACCCGGCCCAAGGCTCCAATAAGCACCTTCGCATTGGTGGCCAGAGCAAGATCATGATGTATAATCGCGAGTCCGATGACGCTACGCTTCCCGACCTCTCTCCGCAAGGCATTGCCACTTCCGCCGCTCTTCCCACCGGCTCTTTCCAGTGCTTCGAATACCACTTGGGCACTGATGGCAGCATTGAAACTTGGTTGAATAACAACACTGTTGCTGGTCTTACTGTGAAGAAGGGCACCACTAACCCCAACGCCGCCCAATGGACAAGAAGCAGCATCGTGCCGAAGATTACTGGCGTTTATTTCGGTTGGGAGTCTTACGGTGGCGACGCCAACACCTTCTGGTACGACGATGTTGCCATTAGCTCGACTCGCGTTGGATGCTAGTCATGCTCTTTCAGCATATCAATCTACGGCATTGTAGGCAGCAGAAAAAGCCGTAAATCAAAGCGTAACAAGTCAACCGGTTAGCACACTAGGTAGCATGCTCAAATCCCTCTCAAAAACAGCTTGAGAGATTTTGCATAAAATGTATATAGGACAATTCATTATATTGTACAAAGGCCAATTCACATAGTTTGTAGATTGCGTAAGCATCGTGTAGCTATCTAGGTAAGCAACGGACGGACTATACCTGTATGAATAGCTAACCCTTAATGACTATATACCTTCAGTTACGCTATGATCTTGTTTTCGCTGGCATGGGGGGGAGCTAAATAATACTGTGCCACAGCTGTTCTGGCCATCTGGATCTGCCTTCGCGGCATTGAGCCTGTGCGCTATCGCTCACATTGGAAATACCTGCCTTACTATCGAGTTTCTCTTTAGTTACTGCTTATTCTACCTATAGGTGCTAACATAAAATTACTATTAATCACTTCCGTGCAATAAATATGTTACTGGCAGGATCATAACATTAAATCCATCAGATGTCATTCTTGCATTCTAGCTTGATATGAATATCTCACACGAGGGTTAAAGCTATTATGGCGAGAGCAGAGACACAACCAAAAAAGAAGGGGTGTATCTCCTGGGGGAGAATCTAATGAGTTAAGCACAAACTGCTAGAGTTGCCATTATATCCGCTGCTATTCCTCTCTGCCCCTGGTTGTTGTCAACGACCAAGCTTGCCACGCAAGTTCAGGATTAACATCAAGGCAAACAAGGAAAGATCAGCGTGAATGCCCATCTCCACAACGGCCCGGTCCGGAGTGGGGCTTAACTCGACCGCACTCACCTCTATCCTACTCTATATAGCTTCCTGGCGGATTTCTGGAAGATAGGAGAGCAGGTGTTTAGGTCAGAAGCTCACGAGCAGTTCCTTTTCACCTGTTCAACACCAACGATGAGCTGGGGCAAGCCGTACGCATGTGAGAGATGAGCCTCCTCTTGCAACGTGAAATAGAGTATCTATCACCTTAGATTAACTTGTTCTAGCAAACATAACACAACCGGATGCCCGAAATACTTGACTGGAATCCGGGTAGATCATCCCAACCCACGCCTCATTTCTGCTGGACTGAAATCTAAGTCAAGAAGCCTACTTTATGTTGTTCTCGTAACGGAGCATGCATTCAGATTGCGTATTTGCGGGGTTGAAGATATTGAGGCGATTTCTCGACGATCTGCTTGCATGCGGCTGAACGCTGAGCCGCTCTTGGCTGCCAAGGCGCCATCGTGGACACGATAGGCAAGGCAGTTCCATGCTCTTGATAAGGAGCAGCGAGTGTGTGATATTGAGATCGATGAGAACGCAGCATCAATGTATGCACAAATCGGAGAACCATCCTCAGGGACAAGTATTCGATTACTGAAACTGCTACCTCAGAACAATGGCGAAAAGATTCGCTGCGAGATTCTGAACCGGGATATTAACAATACATCCGGGGGGGGGGGGGGGGGGGGGGGTTATGAAGCGATATCATATACTTAGGGCAACACGAAAGAGCAGACTATTATTAAAGTTAATGGCTAGCCATTTCGCTCGTCGCGGAACGTTTCCGAAATGTTACGGCCCTTCGATATACCTGGAAACCACTTATGTTGTGGATCGATTTTATTTGTATCAATCAAGCTGGCGCAAACGAGAAGTCTCACCAGGTCATACTTATGAGTGACATATCTATCGTCGCGCCGTCAGTGTTCTAGTATGGCTGGATCCCCTACCTGGCACGAGGGTTGAAATCGAGCTCCTTGTCGAGATTTCTCGATCGCAAGGTATCAGAAAGTTAAAAGGTTAACCGTAGTACTTTCCATGGTACTACGTTATTTATGCTGACACAAGGGCTTATAGGCTTGCAAGGATCGCAACAGATAATTATACGGACAACGAGATTGACAACATCGTGTCTTGACACTTGCTTGGATGATAGAGAAGGACTAGGTATGTCAATAGATTTTTAGGTGGTGCAGGAGATTGCGTCAGCTCGAGAAATTCTGGTTCTCTGTGGTAATCAGTCGATTTAATGGGAAGATTTGGGTTCTAGCATAAAGTTCATGGCCAACCCCGAGATGGTCCGTTTTCTTCAGCACAGTGAAGAGATGGGCGTAATCGCATGCAACCAAGACATCTGTGTCACGCAGTCACAATACTTACTAACAAGCGTACGTTCCAAGAGGCGTTTCATTCAGCCTGACATTAGTTCTCTGCAATTTTCGCAGTTTCAAGAGCAGTGATCCTCGTGACAAGGTGTTTGGGCTCTTAGGGTTATTTCGTGGCATCGACCATCCCCTTATATGCCCAGACCACAACAAAAACGAAATTCAAGTCTATAAAGACGCAGCTCAATACGTCTTCACAGTCAAACATACTACACGAAAGCTCCTAATCTATGATTTTGCGGGAGTGGGTTATTGCCGACAGTTACAGAATTGCTATCTTGGGTGCCATATTAGACATCTAATACGCGTAGGAAATGTCTTAAAGGAGAAGATGACGCTTAGGTAGATGATTCGCCGAGTTCAATCGTGGAGCGACTTTGGTAATAGTAATGATATCATGAAGCCAGATCAGTCTTATTCGAATCCACCGGCCTCGCGCTCGATTACCGGGCGGCTCTTGACAGTGCAGCAGAGCTCAAACTGATTGAGGACGATACCTTAGGGATCCGAGGTTTTCTGATAGATGATGTTCAAAGTCTCACATCGATGTTTACTCAAACTTCACTTTTGATGATACGCCACCACCCGACTTTCCGGGAGCCTCCGGCGATGCGCAGTTCTGGACCGAGCGGCTTGAAGAGATGTGCGAAAACGACGAGACGACGGGCTTCGTTGAAACCTTGGTCAAACTGTTCGGGGTCCTCCCGCCAACGCACTAATTCAACGTCTTGGAAGAATTTGGGGTTAAGCCTTTCCGGGGCAGTGAACAGGACGGCAGCTTTGTTGCCTTCGATCCTCACAAAGTCGCTGGGCCGGCGGCCATGATGTCTCGGTTTTCCGAAGGGTTGCATATAAGCTTTAAAAGGAGGCTGTGCGTCACGAAGAACGGCTACATAGGCTTAGGCCCACCGCTAACTTGTGTGGAAGACCTCGTAAAAGCAAAGACGGGGTCTGCGGCCAGAGAAGAGACGGGCGTCCTGCAATGTCGATTGGTTGGCGAATGCTATTTGCATGGAATGATGGATAGAGAAATGGTAAGGCTAGATAATATGCCGCTATGGTTCCATCTGATGTGAACACCAAAGACAATGGACATGTGAACAGATATAGATATAGACTACCCATTTAGGTACCAACACTATGTGCAACATGCTTGTATGAGGCAAGCCGGTGAACCAAAAGCTGCCAGATGCTCTTAGTAGGTATGGTTGCTACTAGAGTATGAGCAAAAACCACTACTATTGTTCAGGCACCAAAGGAGCGGCGAAGTGAACGAGGACAAGTCCTCTTCCAGTTAGTAACGCGGCTACAAATTGTGTGAGAAGTCGACGCATTCTAGGCAGCAAGCATGGTATTCCTATAAATTATGATGAAGTACCAAGGGCCTTGTAAATGCCTTCTATATACTTTGGATCAGGAACACTTTACTGTTGTATCGTGGAAACACTCAATCCGCGTTATTTTTGGTTTTCGGCGTGAACTATCTACGTAGACGTAGATGCTTGAGGGTTTTGCTAACAATTATTGTGCATTCTACCTATAATGTACCTATCTAGATAGGTAGGTAGTTGAGAGGAAGGATAAAGGTTCCAAGGTGTGGCTTTTCTATAAGAGTGTAAGACCAAAATGCAAGCAATAACTTACTTACATGTAAATAGATTTGAATGTTATATGATGTAGTAGATACCTAACTCTACTACCTGTTTTACCTACAAAGGGTAGGTAGCTGGCTAGCTGGTACAAGCTTACTATACCTAAATGATTAAAAGCGTTGACATTACGTACTAAGTAAGTAATGATTTGCGCTGCACGGACCTAGAAATGCCTAGTTAGGTAATAGTGCCAAATGATAGGCCACAATAACAGGACAAGGCGGGACAAGGTTGGACAAGGTTGGACAAGGTTGCATGCTTCAGGATGTCTTGGTCTTCTCCCCACCCCTCCCCGCAATAGCATCTGCCCCCCCTCCCCCTCCCTCTATCCAATCTACATAGTACCAGCCCTCTTCTCCTCGGCGCCTCGTACATCACGGGACTGCATATAGCAGACCGAGCTACCTATTTTTACCAGCACACACCTGACGCCAGCCCAGACACACGCCTCGGTGAAGCACAGCACAGCACGGCACACAGCACAGCACAAACAGCCCAAAGGGGGTCTTCCACCAACAGATTGCCAGCGCTTGGTGCGTACCCAGGCCAGTACCGCCAGTACTACCAGTACCAGGCGAAGGCGGAGGCCACGATGATGGAAGATTCCGAGACCACAAAGCCTACAACCACTACTGCTGCGACCGCTAACACGGTTACTACTGTGACTGCGAGTGCTGCTGACGAGCCACCCAACGCACCCAACGCACCCGGGCCCCGCGCTGGCCCAGCCACGTCCACGTCCAAGTCCATGTCCATGTCCATGTCCTCCATGTCGTCTCCGTTTGGCACATTGCCGCCGCTCGCCGCCAGGGTTGGACACGAGCTACCTTTCGTCCAGCCATCCTCGTACCTGCGGCCCAGTTCTCGCAGCCACACAATTCCTTTCGTCACCACCCCAATGAGTCCCATTGACGAAGAGCAGATGCAAGGCCTGGTGAGTCGAGTTCGCAGTTCACAATTCCCTCCGAATGCACGACTACTTCTCCCTACGACAGCTTCGAGCATGGTCTCCTATGCTGCCTGCAAGCTCTCCTACACATTGGGCCACCACGGGCGAAATGAACGAGACACTAGCATTGCTTTTGAACCGGGGTGCAATTGGGCACGTAAGACTGACCTGACCGTTACCGGCAATTCTAGAGAGGCCTGCGCGACTTCCTTCGTGTCAGAACCAGTTACGATGTTCTGCCACTCTCTTTCCGTCTGATCATCCTCGACAATGACCTACTCATCAAGAAAAGTCTGAACATTCTAATTCAGAACGGTATGGCGACCCTCCTTGCGGCCATGCTGCATATACCTAACCGAATCGCGCCGTAGGAATCGTGTCAGCACCGCTCTGGGATTCGCATCGTTCCAAGTTTGCTGGGCTTTTGACAGCTACAGACTACATCAACCTAATCCAGTACTACTGCCAATTTCCCGAGCACATTGATAACGTTGACAAGTTTCGGTTGAGCAGTCTTCGTGGTACGGCCGCACCAAACCCGCGAGCATGCGGGGTAGACCAAGTACAAGGAGCCCATAAGCTGATCCGAGTCATCATCACAGACATTGAGAAAGCCATTGGCGTCCTTCCTCTCGAAACCGTCTCCGTCCACCCATCTCGACCATTATATGAGGCATGCAGCCGCATGCTTAAGACGCGAGCGCGTCGCATACCCTTGGTAGACATCGATGATGAAACCGGAAGAGAGACTGTCGTCAGTGTGATTACGCAGTACCGTATCCTCAAATTCATCGCTGTCAACACGGAACAGCATACATCGCTCCTGAAGAAAACGGTCCGAGAGATTGGCTTGGGAACATACACGAATCTCAAGACAGGCTCCATGACACAATCCGTCCTGGAGATTATCAATTTGATGGTTACTAACAATATCTCGGCGGTCCCCATAGTTGATAAGAACAATATCGTGCTCAACGTCTTCGAGGCTATCGACGTGATACCAATCATCAAAACCGGCGTAGCGGAGGAACTTGACACCAACGTGGGGGAAGCCTTGTCCAAGAGAGGCGATGACTTCGGGGGCATATTCACGTGTCAAGAGGACGATCGGTTGGACTCGATCTTCATAACACTGCGCCAGTCTCGGATGCACAGGCTCGTGGTGATTGATGACCATTGGCACTTGAAAGGAATGATCTCCTTGTCGGACATACTCAAATACGTTCTGTTCCACGGAGACGAGGGGGAATATTTTCCCTCGTCTTGATGACGTGACGATTTCCCACGAACTCTAGTAATATCGAAAGAAGATTTAGATGGGTCCTTGAGAAACTGGTTGCAGGTAATCAGGGGGGTCTGGTTTTGGGAGAAAGGGGGCATTGCAATGGTGTAAGGCGTTCACAAGATGGACCAGCTTTGTGGGTTTTCTATAGATATTCTGCCCCCTAATGTTGGAGCGCTCATCTCATGCAAATTCTCAGACGCAGGAGCTTATTCTTATCCCTCACGACTGTCAGGAAACACGGGAAGCACCATGTTCTGACGAAATTATTATAGTCTCGAAATTGGCATATCGAATGACCATCTCATGTCACAACAATAAACAATTCTTAAAGTCTTGAGTCACTCTTGTTAGCAGTGCTAGTTCCAATTCTAACCTGCTATTAAAGCGTCGATCCGTCAATGGAGCCTACTAGAAGTCCACCTGTCGTAGGTACCTTCTTCCCGCAATGGTCTACTATGTCGGGCGGTTAGTGCAAGAAACTGCAGCCAACAACATGCGGATCATGGTCATGATAAAGATGTGACAATGAGACAAGGAAGGAGTTTCTGCTTAGCTAGAGGAGGAATAAAGGGCAGACTAACCAACTTAAACTTGGCTATTTCATTCCAATTCACGTCATCATCAATCCTCCATCCAAGTATGCTCTGTATTGAATAGTCCCTTTCCTGTTCCTTTAAGTATACTACCAGCTCTCGGATCATCGCTCCTTAGGCCTCTATCCACTCGGTTCGTCCCATGTCGCCCCATCATCACGACGGAGAGCGTCCCATAGTCCGCAAGAAGGGGAAAGAGCCCGCGGTTGCGGCATGGCCGACACCTTCAGACCTTGACCTTGTACCCCCAAAGAAATCTACACGTAGGCGAAGCCTCTCTCAGTCAACCTTCGCACAGCCTTATACAACACAGGGTGTTTCTCAGCCGTCAAACAACATTCCGCTTCCTGAAGGCAACCGCCATAATGAGAACCACAGAAGCAATACCTGGACATCTTCCAGCGAGAATCCAGATCTGCTTTTAGAGGAGGATGGAACAGACGATCGAGAGCAGTTCGTCCTTGAGTACAATCGACTTGCACAACGGGTGATTAGATATCCAGTTTCCTAGCGTGCCCATTGAGTTATGAGCTGATAGTTGACGCAGCACGGAATCCGTCCTCTTGTCCCCGGAGACTTCCCATACACAGCTGTGAGTATTGCGATTCGCTTGACGAATAAGAATAGCTCATATTGACTCAGGTACATTCTAATGACACGCTTGAATGCCGTCGAGGTAGTTGGTTTTCCAAAATGGTACGGCAGGTCTCGGAACAATCGGAGCAGGCTGCCACAAAACCCGACAAACCATCTTTGCGCCATCAGCGAAGCCTCAGTGACTTCGCTTTAAATTTCGTACATAGCCATAAACGAGATGGTCTGAAAAATCAAGATCTAAAGACGCTGGTTAGGCTCTGTGGCAAAAGCTCGTTTTTCTTGCCTACGGACTACGCCCCTTGTTCCTTGACTTTGCCTACTTGTTTCCGAGCACTCGCGCAGTCTCTTGTTCAGCATGGCAAGTTCCTTGTCCTATTGTATGACTAGACAGGCTCATGCATAGTACTAACATATTGTATAGCTGACACCAAAGGAATATTCCGTGTGCCTGGCTCAGTTAGGGTCATTAATGCCCTGTACGACTATTACTGTACTGATAGCAACACCGACGCCATATCAAGCACCACGCGGTGTCCAACCCTTCCAAAGCACATCAGGTGTAGTACTCATGATATGGCAAGTACATTCAAGCGGTTTCTAGCAGGATTACCCGGTGGCATTTTAGGTTGCCTGTCGCTATTCGATGCACTGGTTGCCATACACAGTCAGTTACAAGGTGACCCGGAGTTACACTGGACTAAAGAAAGTAAACTTCGCGCTCGGCTTATCGCGTTTGCAATTGGGACTGTGAAATCCCAATATCAGAGAGAACTTATATGTGCCGTGTTTGGTTTGTTGTCTCTCGTGGGCCGAGTCGCTGAGAACGCCCCTCGTGAAGACGAGAGTGGTCGTCCGCTCCCAACTGCTGACCTGATGGGCTACAACGCCTTGGGTATTATATTCGGGCCGCTTCTGGTAGGCGATTTGATTAACAATTACAACATGAGAGTGGCAGATCCTTCAGCCGGTTTGGTTCTGTTACCTGTTTCGCCGCCAAGGTCTAAAAAAGAGAGGTCTAGGCATAAACACAAGAACAAGCATAAGCACGCAAAAGATCGTTCAACTAGTGCCGCATCGTCTTTCACTGTGGACAAGATACACATCGCAAATAGCATCACCGAGATGCTCATCATCCACTGGAGAGAAGTAGTGCGCCAGATGCGGAGCATAGGACCTGTGAAACCCATGCGGAATGTTCCTAACCTGCAATATCAAGAAAATGCGCCAAATGATAGCTCGTCTGTCTCCGAAAAGTTCTCTCTGGGAGGTCCACCTAACTGGGACCACATTCACCGAAGAAGCGTCTTTCCTTCTACAGCTAGTCCAACAACGACGCAAAGTAAGACATCAGAGTACCTTAACATATTTTCAATACCTAATTGCATCTCTAGGGACGAAATCTTCGAGCAACATGAGTAAGCACGACAATGCGCTCGATCAGAAGACTCCTCAGGCGAGACAAACTCGGGTCTCAAGTTCAGGGCCAATACAGAAGCAATTGACGAAAGCTGCTTCGCACTTTTTATCTCCAACAGTGGAAGAAAGCCCTTCTCCTCATATCAAGGCACCAAAGTTGTATTATGATCAAATAGAAGATATCAATAACCTCGTTAGTGACCTTGCTAACAATGTTCAACCCATTACCCCGGATAAACGCGCTGGCAGAGTCCATAATAATAGCCTCCCAGAGAGCGTTAACATATCTAAAGCAGAGAGGGGTCAGCCAATCATGGAAATGGGTACTGTCGTTCCACGCAGCCTTCGATTATCAGGTACACGAAAAGACGAAACACCATCACCACCACTTCTACAGCAGTATAGAAGCTTAAACCCGATTTCTTCAGATACGTCTCTTTTAGACCAGGGCCGAACAAGAGATCCAACGACTATCCGAGCGACTTTGAGCCCTGGTTCTCAGATTGGGCCGCCGGTAGGCCCTAGTCCATCTGCTACGGAGGCGTATCCTCGACATGAGCATGACACGGCAGTGACAAATATCAAAACTTCCCAACACATAATCCCAAGCGATGATGGAGCAAAAACAAGTCAACTGGAGCCTAATGACGTGTTTGTTGATAACACGAGGTCTAGCTACCCTGAAATGGACAGAGAGATAGTCATTTCGAAGAAAGGCTTTTCATTAGAGCCACAGCTACTCTATGGTAGTCGCCATGGAGCTCCCAATTATTCGCAGACGGTCAATTCTCTCAGTCATCCCGAGCCAAAATCTACAATATCACAACATGACCTGAGTATACACACAGATGACACTCTTGGGCATGAAAGTCTTCCAAGATCAACCACAAATCCGAACTCATGGGGGAGGGATCACCCCACGCCAACAGGACGATCGCTATATGAGGAGCAGGAGCTCTCCGGAATACGAGATAGAAGTAAGCTTGACGGTGAAATATCATCGACGAGCCCAGCAGATCAATGGAGATATATTGTGGCATCGAGCAAAGCCAGCACGGAGTCCCTAGCCAAATCGGCGAAAGAAAGACGACTAAAGCGTAGTATTGGCTATTTATCCTCGCGTCCAAGCCAAGAGGCATTAATTGTGGCGGGTTCAAAACCTACAACACCCGAGTGGAAGCGACAGGCGACACGAAAAAGAAGCGAACCAAAAGCGAAGCGAACTATACTTTCGCCTGAAAGGAAAAGTATCTTCGAAGAATCACCGCAGTTAGCCAGCTCAGTTTTGAAAATTACCTCAAACCGTGCAAAAATACCCTCACCAGCTGGAACTGCCATTAACCCTCTTCTTGGAGGGAGATCCCAACGCTCAACTTCCAAACCTGTGCCGGGTGCTGTCAAGGCTATGGCAGCTTTATTCGACAACGCCATAAAAGAATCGCCCAATAAGCCGGCGGCGATTCCGAACGGGAGGACCCGTAACAGCCTCAGAGAGTCCAACAACTTCCTCCGTCATGACACCGTGGACGAATCACCAACTAAATCCAGCATACGCCGGGATGCTTTGCCACAAGCAAACTCTTCGGGAAGATTAGATGAGCATGCGCATCGAAGCCAACCAAATGAGGCTTCGACCCCCAACAAAGATTCCCCGGCCGTTAAAAATAGGAGCATTGTTTGGACGGTGCCCGGTCGGCCACCAATAGAAGATACACCCACAAGGTCCTTGCGTAATACTCTGCAGCCCGTCAAAACGTTTACGGCGGCAAGAAATGAACTACGAGTGTCACCAGGTAAGCCAATCCAGGAAACAGAGCGCAATCAGCCACCAAGATTGGGTACTATAGCACCACACCAAGAAGAACCTCCAATTGGGCACTTCGTACGGCCTAGTTCGGCTACATCTCCACGAAATCTACACGCGAGTACTGATGGGATACCTCCACTTGACCGACCGAATTCGAGACACGCCTCTGGGAATTCTTTTCTGCATGCTCAGATTCGTAGCCTCCAGCGCCAGCTTGATATCAGAAATGAGGAGATTCTGCAATTACGGCGCCAACTGGAGACTCACGAGAACATGGACATCGGTACGCTCTGCGAACAATTGCGAGTTGCCAAACGCGAATGCATGTCATGGCGCAAGAGAGCTGAGGCTGCAGAGAAGAGAATAGCTGTATTTCAGCGATTCTCTTCGAAATTCCAGGCTTTGAAGGACGATGAGATTGATGAAGCCAGGGGCATAGCCTGTGAACCTATATTAGAAGATGGCTCTTCATCCTTCTCTATGCATACGGAAGATCGGGAAGCGTTAAATAACCGGATTAAAAACTGCATCATGGGGAAGACGAGGGCCGGAGGCGGAGATGGAGCAGTTTTCGAAGATGATGAAAAGAAAGTGAGCGACATTGGTGCTAGCAGGGGCTATCAACCACGCAGGAATAGGTCGTGTAGAACGGTGCAGTTATGGAAAGCCGCGCAGGAGCTGCTTGATCTTCGGGATGACAACAGCCCAAGCCTTTGAGGTTGAATAATATCAGTAATAGTAGAGGCTGCTTTTAAGGAAGTGCGGGAATGGCTAGCCCACCGGCTACTATGGATCTTCTCTACAGCTTTGCTATAGAGTGCTTGGTGGTGTATATATGGGAATTCTTAGTAATGGTATGGCTGTCTGGAGTTCAGGAGCTGCTTCGTAGGAAGAGAAAATTGGACTTGAGTAGAAAGGTAGAGTTAACTTGTACTTAGTAACGAATGGGATTATCATAGGTCAATACCCTGATAGGTTTTGTTTATGCGTGCGATAACGCGAGGCGTGGCTAGGGTTGATATAAGTGAGCTCTTATAAGCGTTCAATTCGAGTTGGAAAAAGGAGGTCAAAATTGGGATCGGACTTTATTATTGTGTTCTTTGTTCACTGGCCAAAACACTTCCCATAGTAGGTACTCAAGTCCTGAGGCAACTTGGACGCAGATATCACTTCAGAAGTAGACTTTGGTGCTGTTTACTCATATCCAGAGCTTTGAGTAACTTCAATAGCTAACTTGTGTGTTCTAATGCAAGTAGTTGCATTTTGTAATCGCTCTTCTTCTCTAGCCCAACTATATAGAAAGTAGGCATGGTAGAAACCTGTAGATAGAGAGATCTCTTCAGCCGGCTGAAATATATTCCTACTCAGCATCTGCACAAGAATCTCTTACCTACCTAGGCAGGTAGTTTGCGTACCTCAAGTAGCCGTGCCTCCGAATACCCTTCAAGAGGCCAAGCGGCACCTGTCTGGCTCATCTTTCCTATGTGGAACGGTTGCATATGCCACGACGCCAATCCTATACGCCTCACACAACATACGTTAGCCACCAGCGTCTCGCTCCAACGGCCGAGCCTGCGCCATTATTAGGGGTATAGGTCAGTCGATAATTGAGGAGCTCCTTATAGCGAAGCTAGATCTCGAGGGCGTATAGAAGTATCTCGTGACATGTTGTATATGTCAGAACTGCTGTTTGCCCACACAATCGAGTCATCGTCTCTGCGAGCGAGGCTGTCACAACATTACCGTTGCGATGATAGAATCCCGCTTACCACTCCCCAGGCTGCGCGGGCCCCGATTTTGCGGGCTTGGCTCGTGGCATTCCATTCCATCCTAGAGAGGAATTCGTGGGGAGTTCATCTGTTATGTTGCGAATCTATAGCTAAGGGAGTGATATGTCGACCTGGCCTCTTTCAACACAGTGGGTAGAGGAATGATTTTGCTTGTCAGAGGGCTGGCGATGTGTACGTTGACCAGCCCACCTCAAAGGGCTTAGGCTGCTGGACTAGGCCTGCCTTTTTGTATGGCGTTCCTGAGCGGTCTAATTGCTTGTTCTTTTTAGACTCTAATGTCAAACCATATTTGACGCGACCAGGAGCATTAGGCCCAATTTGTCGCAGCTCGCGAGCCAGGTGCTGATTTGTCGCCCACAATCGGGATTGAAGGCGCACGACCGACTATCAATCAGATCGCCGAACGTTCGTAGCGTGGTGTTGTAAAGTGGCTGTTGACGATATTGTTGTATTTCTGCTCGCGCCGCCTCCCAATCCTCCCTCTTCCTCGCGCTCCAAAGGGTTTCCGGCGCAGGCAGTGCCAGACCGCGGTAACCAAGTACCGGAGGGCACTTCAAGCCGCTTCTTAAGTCTATCACTCGACTCACTATAAACCAGAATAGCGCGCACCTAGAGTCTCAAGTGAGTTATGTGACGCCAAAAGATGGAGAGTAAGTATGCAGACATCTGGAAAGCTCCATACCTTCGCCGTGACTCGGCATAAATAAACTCTTCCCAAGTTTCGTTTGGATCGCCGATGCTATCGATGTCAAAGGGGGCATAAGCGTCGGTTTGAAATAACTGGCGAGCGAGGTGTGTTGTCCGGTCGAGGTCGCTTTTTTGCACCCGCATTTCGGGTATATAATTCGCCTCAGTTGTATCATCGTCTAATACGCCCAATAGAGTATAGATGATCTGCGCCTCAAGGCTAGCGAGGAGCTCTTGTTTGGTTGCAGTTGACATCTGACGTGTAAGCCGTGTTATCTCCTCGGCCAAGGCGGAGTAGTAAAGCTCTCGGCCATGAGGGCTCACGTCTCTGGCGATATATAGCTGCGAGATGCGCATGCAGTTGACCCAGGTGTCGGGAAGCTCCCTCTGATGCCAGTGCCCGTGAACGAAGACGGGGAAAGTCTCTCGCCTGCTCATCTGATGACATAACCCCCGAATGATTTCTAGCAGGAACAAGACGCTGGCTTGCTGTGTTGGGTCTGCGCGGAGCTCTGTCGCCAGTCGCGGAGGCGACATGTTTTGTAGTTCGATAATAGTCACAATCCCCTCGAAATCGGCCATGCTTGTATATGCACGGCTTGGGGAGTCGACAGTATCACCCGGGCTACTTTCGGACGGCTCCGATGTTGATATCTCCTGGAGACCGTTGTACGTTTCATTGCTGGCCGGGGTAGCCAAAGGCCGTTCATACTCGCATACTAAGCCTTTAGATTTGCAGCGAGAGCACTGTAGCACTTGGTGTCAGTAAGTCCCTTTTCTATAGACGAAGTCCACAGCGGTCTCGGTAAGATACATTGCTCTCAAGACATTAATTCGCCAGAACGGAAATTTTGACATCAGACAACAGGCAAAGTGGTCTTGTTGCACACTCACTTGTGGTTCGAAGCTACACTTTGCCTTAGCATGGTGGCATTGCTTGCATGAGCGCTTTCGCTTCTTGGGCTTTCCTAGCGTTCTCCGACAGTAAGCCACATGTCGTTTAAAGGCAGATTCTATGATTGGTTAATATGCTTGGTGGTCGTCAGGAGGTGTCTGGAAAGCCTACCACTGGCTATGGGTTTGTTGCACAAGTTGCAGAAGCGGATACTGCTCCCATCGTGATCATTCGTTATAGATGTATCAGCAATAGTCATATCTGCTTGTTCTATGCTTTGACATTCATTCAATTGAGAGTTCCGCTATAGCTTGGCGGTGAACTGCAGGTCGTTGTATGGGCCTTGGGAAATAAACGGTGTTCGGATTAGGCTGTCTTTGCTTGCTTCACTCCAGTCAAGGGTCGTGTTTATTAGCAAGTGGAAATGTAGACATATTACGGAGAAGACTCGCGCCGTCACGACCGGGAACGACATGAATTTTATGGAGAGAACACCGTTCAGTCTGGTCCGTGCCGATGCCGAGATATTCGGCTCTATCTTTCCTCCGTCGAGGAGTTAAGCCAACCCTGTCTTCGTGCGCTAACTAGTGTATGAACATCAGAAGGTATATGGGCCTGGGGGACTTATTAAGCAAAATGGCCTTGGAAACCCCCTGTCAAAGCCCCTGCCAGTCTTGTTGAAGTCCAGTACAGAAGACTAGATATAGTTACTCATATACCCTGGCAGACCAGGAATACTACAGTTGTTTCGTAAGCCATGCGTACAGCTTTCGTTAGACAATCCGTGTGCCGACCTATTTCATGATCAATTGCCGCATCTGGAATCAATAGTTTCAGATTTTCGAACGGTAGCTGACCGGCCCAGGCAAGCCGTGCCGGGGCCTACCGCCGGGCCCAGGTCCTACCCAGGGTTCCTCGATACGTCAACCTATGTGCGAAGATCGCTGTGTAGCAACGAGATCCTGCGGCTTCAGGATTTAGAGTTATCAATGCGAGAGATGAGATGAATGGACACGCGCTTTACGAACACTTATCTGCGGTTTCTAAGATGTTCCGTCACATCCGTACTCTTCCCCCTTCTCAGATGACGATTTGTCATAAGTTGGTTTTCTTACACATTTACTAAGTATTTACTTGTGGTTAGTTCACGTCTATCAGCTTGAATTATTCACATATAATACTTGTTTTTAGAGCGCTAGAGGGCTTACAGCCTTCACAGGTCGTCTCTATGTGCTTATGAAAGAGAGTTGCATCGAAGTACGCGTTCGTGTCTGGGGCTAGTATCTTGTAACGTACTCAGTGACTATTCCACTCGAGAATTGGGTTCTCCACCGTGTGCTTGGGTGCGGTGGTAATTACTGAGCCAGAAATAGACATACCTTACGCAGAACCATGCATTCGACTCCTTCGGCCCCGAGCCCATCGCCCTCGCCATCAACTTGCACTCCGGTACCTCGCATAGTGATGGTTCCGAGTCATGAGAAGCTTCCCAAAGGGAAAGATCGGCTCAGCTACCCCATCATATAGGGGTTCTTTTGCCACCTAGGTATATGCTTGAGTACACTAGAAGGAAAGCGAGAGAGTAGATGTATTCCTGCCAATTAATACATCACTCAGTGTTGACCCTGTTATAACGAGACGACACTTGCCATTCTTTTTCATCTCCCGGGATGGAGTTGACCGACGAGGTTCAAGTAGCAGAAGATGCATTTGGGGGGGGGATGCTAGAGTATAGCCCTTAATAAGGTGCTAATAATCACTGATCTTTTGCCTTCATGGCGTAATGGTTAATTTTAATAGGGCATATGTATCGCTAAATCTAGGGCAGTTTTGACTCTTCGCTGTTGCTGATGAATGAACTCTTTAGGTTTCTGGCAAGATGTGTGATGGGTGGCAGTCAACGAAAGATGATAGCAAGCACGCGGACTTAACATGGAAGTAGAGCGGCATGAAGCAGGCTCATCGAAAGCGGTAAAGACTATGCATACGAGAGCAATTGATATTTTATGGGTAGTTAAAGGATGCGAGATACCGTTTCGTTGGGTTGGCGTCCTGTAAGAGATTGATGAATAAACCCATATCAAACGATGTCACCGTGCCGTCTATCAGGCTGCAATTATAGCACCTTGAAGTAGAAGCCGCATGCAACTCGGGTTTGAGACTACGACATGTCAGTCTCAAGGTGCTAATGACAAAGGAACTTCAGTGATATTAGCACCAGAGATTGCTCCACAGGACAGCATCTGGGCCTCTGTTTAAAGAGAAGTATTGACGCACTTCATTTAGATAATTGATTGGTTCGTAGGAGGTACTTATCCAGAAAATATTTTCAAGCGACTGATAGGTAGATAATAAAGCCACCTTACAAGCCACTTCACAAGCCTTCTAAGCCACCTACCTACCTACATAGGTACTTCGCAGTAAAGGTAGTAAACCACACCACCTATCTAATAACTACTTATTGCCAACAACCAGCCAGCACGATCGATCTTTTTATAGATGTAGTTTCCATAGAATATCTACTAGATTTAGTAGGCTAGGGCTTTGTACTGTGCTAACACCAAAGATACCTATTTACATGTACAACCGTTCTCCTACACTAGTCTACATGTAGTGTAGGACAAGTGCTAGAAGGAGCTAAACCTAAATGATCTTAGTGGTGTTACCCCGGATTATCTCTTGGATTAGCGCCCACAGAGCTCAACAGCGCCGCCCGTCAGCGCAGAGCACACGTCCCAAGATACCTAACCTTTTCCAAGCTCTTTGGCCTTACACGTACAAATCTACAATTCAGCCAACACCTACTAGGTACCTAAGCACTTACTTATTGTCTACGATTTCTACAACGATAGGCTGTTGGAAATCTGAGCTCAAGCGCATTTATATAAGCTATGATTCGAGCCGCTGAAAATGAGCTGTAGCATGAAGCCCCCTACGCTACATTCCTGCTCTATCAGTACATTCACGTGAAGTTGGCTCAGGGGGGTGGTATTGATCGACCTCGCCCAAGTCCACACACCACCATGACGCGACGGATTGTATGTCTATTTCTGCTAAACTCGATAAGTAAGGTGTTTAACGCTGATTCTTTACCCTCTCATAGGTGCGCACCATCACTCAGCTTGCCGCCGCCGCTTTCTTCGCCTTCCTCGTTATCTTCCTCCTTGATCGCAACTTTCGACTCCTTCCCAATGCCGTCCACGAGTACATGCCCCAGCACCACCATGGGCTCGTTGTCACCGACATTAGAATAACGAAGTGTAACAAAGTTAATATCTTTTCTTCGTGTAAACTCGACCCCGAAGTCTGGCATCGAATTGATAAGAACCTGTACCTCGGCAATGCGTGGGTGTCTAGCGCCTACGTACATATCCAGCGAAAGAAGGAAGAGGAGCTCACTGCCGACGACAAAGTCGTCATCGATGTCAAAGTCGGGTCAATAGACCCCTCAAGTGGTGCTAAGGACCAAGCCGATGCGGTATGGGAATCTGGGTCAGCAGGGTTGTGGATCTTGCGATCTGCCAAACCGCACGCGAGCGACTCGAAAGATGCCGTCACCGCTGTCGATGTCCTCTTCGGCGATGACGCTGCCGAAGCACGCTCTGGCTGGGAAATCCGAGGAACCGCGCTCCGGCTAGATGGGGCTCGCGACATACCATCCGCCCATATTACCATCCGACGTGGCGGCCACGAAGAACCGCCCAAACAGCCGTCACCCCGAATCAGGGATAATGGCAAATTCAAAATCATGCAGCTGGCCGATTTACACCTGAGTACGGGTGTAGGTCAATGCCGGGAGGCTGTTCCCGATGAGTACGAGGGTGGCCCATGTGAGGCCGATCCACGTACTCTCGACTTCGTCTCCCGGCTCCTTGAGGACGAGAAGCCGGATCTAGTCGTCTTGAGTGGTGATCAAGTTAACGGCGATACCGCTCCTGATGCCCAAACGGTACGGGTTTTCAAACTCTATTCAACATGCCGTATTAGCTGCTAACCCTGCCTTTTTCGATAGGCTATCTTCAAGTATGCGCACTTGCTTATCAAACACAAGGTTCCCTACGTGTCAATCTTTGGCAACCATGACGATGAAGGCTCTTTGCCGCGGGCCGGACAGATGGCAATCATTGAACAATTACCATACTCGCTATCGAGTGCCGGGCCTGATGATATCGACGGTGTTGGCAACTACTACATCGAAGTCCTCGCACAGGGAAACTCGAAACATTCTGCCCTTACCCTGTATCTCCTTGATACACATTCTTACTCGCCCGATGAGCGACACTGGCCTGGCTATGATTGGATCAAGCCGAACCAGATCCAGTGGTTCAAGCAGACCGCCTCAAGTCTCAAGAAGAAGCACAAGGAGTATACTCATATACACATGGACCTTGCCTTTATTCACATTCCCCTCCCAGAATATGCAATCCCTGAAAACCCTATTGTTGGAGAATTCCGAGAGGGGGTTACTGCTCCGCTATACAATACGCATTTCCGTGACGCTTTGGTCGAAGAGGGAGTGGTTATGGTCAGCTGCGGACAGTGAGTGAACATGAGAATCCTGAAAGGGCTATGCTAACGCTGTGGTAGTGACCATGCCAATGAATATTGTATGCTGTCGACGGATGAAGAGAAGGGGAAACCTGAATTGTGGATGTGCTATGGCGGTGGCTCCGGCTTTGGCGGTTACGGAGGCTATGATGGTTACGTCCGGCGAGTGCGCTTCTTCGACATTGATATGAACACGGCACGGATCACAACGTATAAGCGACTTGAATACGGCGAGACGGACAAACGTATCGGCCAGCAGATCATCGTAGATGGCGGTAATGTGATGCCCCCACCCGAACCCCCAGTACAGGAGGAGGCCGAGGTTGTCTGATTAGCCATCGAGGCTGCCGTGGTCTACAAATCAATACATGCGCCGATACCGATCGACTAGTTGGGCAGGACGGTTACCATTGAACCTACTTCTATTCAGCTTGAGCATGGGGTGTATAGGCGAACATCAAGAGCCCCTTGAATTCTCTATCGAATCTGCACTGCGAACCTTGAAGCCACGACGATCCACAAAGCAGTTTAAAGAAGCGAGAAGAGTGACAGAGTATCGGCTTTTATTGAGATCTCTTTGGGAAACAGCTAGCTGGAAGCTTGCTAGAAATGGATGGGCACGGGAATGGTGGTACTATGTGGCGCAGCGCGTTACAGACGATGGTCCTATTACCGTTGCTGAGCAGCTCTATTGCTCCATTACTGATTATCACTAGTGCTCCTATCGCTATACTACTACTACTACTACGTATATAATAATTTGTATGATATGATAGGAACGAATAATAAAGCCATACGGAGACCTCCTACGTAACAGTATACGCTGTGGTGTTTGGAGTGGTTAAGGTATGCATATAGAATGATGACCCCTCTCCAATTTTGCCAGATGATGTTTCTTAGCCGAATAAACGCTGCGGCTTGCTATTGGACTGTTAGCAATCTGTAATGAGTGAGTCCAGTATGGTCTCCCTCGTTGTATCTGTCTAATGCGCAAATGTGAAGCTTCGTAGGTCATGAAAGAACACTAGGTTTGCTATCTTTCATGGGCCTAATAAAGTGACTAACTCGTATCATTGGCCGAAGGCATCATGATTGGTTTAACGTAAGTATATGTATGCATCATGATGTGCAGGTTGGCTGAGGGGCGAGATGTTCAGCTTAGAACCTTAAATTGTCCCACTGCTCATGGACCAAACGGTACTAGTGATATTCAAGTAAATGTAGGTATAATCACACTATGGAGAGACACTACCTTACCCATCGTAAAATGCTCGATGAAGGTGGGCATCGCAAGGATATGGGTGGAATTTCGGCGTATTTTTTCTTCTTCTTTTAATTTGCTTTGATCTAGTAGTCATCTAGATGTATCTATGTATATACCTTACGAGATAAGCATATCATTATTTCTCATGATTCTAGCCTTCCCCTTTCATTCCACCTCAGGGTTAAGGTTTGCGATTGGGTTGGCCTCGCTCGAGTTGTCGGTAAGTGGGTGGGTAGGTAGGTATATAACTCCACGCTATGCAAAGCTTGCTTCTCGTTTGATCAAAATGACCTGCAACAACATTTCCCCTTCTCCGATCCCTCCTCCCATCACACACGATGTTTCGTGATGATGATAGGTCAATCCTCTAGTTCGTTCGTTTGTTTGCCTAAGCACCAGCGACCTTGAAAGTCTCCTCGAGAGGCAAGTGGTCCTTAGGACCAGGCTCGCCGGCACGGCCGCCGAAGACGAGCTGGGCGGTTAGCTGCCAGTGGGCAGGGACGTTCCACTCAGCGGCGACGCGCTCGTCCACGAGGGGGTTGTAGTGCTGGAGGTTAGCGCCGAGACCCTCGGACTCGAGAGTGGTCCAGGTGGCGAACTGCAGCATGGCGGTGCTGTGCTCGGCCCAGGTAGGGAAGCGGTCCTTGTAAAGGGCGAACTTCTCCTGCATGCCGCTGACGACGGTGGTGTCGATGAAGAAGAGTACAGTGCCAGCGCCAGCCTTGAAGCCGGCATTGCGCGCGGCCGTCGCGTCCCAGCTCTCGGCGGGTACCAAGGGCTTCAAGATCTCCGATGTGATGTCCCACAGCTTGTCGTGCTCGGCGCCGTAGAGCACTAGGACGCGGTTCGATTGCGAGTTAAAGGACGAGGGCACCTGGATCAGCGCCTCCTGTACAATCGACGTCACCTTGTCCTTGTCGACGGGCAGCTCCTTGTTCAGCTGGTAGAAGGACCGGCGGGCCTTGAAGGCCTCGAGTAGAGTGGCGGAGTTGGCGGCCATGGCGACGGGTGTGGACGGCGTGGGCGTAGGCTTGGGCTTACTATGCGTGGGGCTCGTGGAGAAGAGTCTGTTGGTGGTGGTAGGAGTGCAGGTCTTGAGAAGGTTGGACGAGGATAGAAGGGCGCGAGCAGCTGCTGGACAGGTTGAGGTAGAGGCGGTGGTGGTAGTATAGAGTCGGGAAACAGAGAGGAGGGTCGATGTCACGGCTTGGGGGCGCATGGTGGGCTTATATAGGTATTCACGACTTATCGTTACACACCCACACACAACCTAACGCTTATTATACAAATAGTGGTACAGGAACGACGCAATTGCAAAAAGAGTCGCAGGTTAGGGAAACTGGTTTCTCTGCGCTACTGTAGGCTTAGATAGACGCGGATGGATACCTCGTACCTGGACGGGCTGATTCGTCTCTGTAAGCGCAAAGACAAGGTACAGATGGGTGAGGGGTTTATGGATCTGGGATGGATCTGGCATGTTGCTGGATACTGCACCGTTCTGTAAGAAATTATTAATGCAGCCTGAATAGAACGGGCTCGGATACCAGCGACATATCCTTGCGCTGGTTGCTTGAGGTTATCAGTGCAGGTGGATACAGGTGGACTTACAGGTGGACTTACATCCTGTGGACTTACATGTGGATTTACAGGTGGGATTTACAGGGTGGATCTGCCGGTGGATACAACTCCGAGCGCAAAGGTCAGTACCGGACTCTCACGATAGCGCGCACCGATGATTCGTGAATATATCGTCACTTTCAGGAGAACATGCGTATTTGCACGCCATTCGTAGCCCCAAACCCAGTAAACCCCCAGGCCATCGGATCTACATCTTGTAGATTCTGTGACTTGAAATCAATAAAGTGCTGCACTTTGGAGGTGTCTAGGCACTAAGTGAAGATAATGAGTAAAACAACTTCTTGAATGCCTTGTAGGTAATGTACCTGATTAAGGTGAGGGCGGCTTGCAGTACCCCTTTGAAGGGGACTTCGGCAGCAATGTGGGATAACAAGAAGGACAATACTGTAGACCCTGCTGGTCCTTCTTGTTATCCCACATTGCTGCCGAAGTCCCCTTCAAAGGGACAGGAAAGAGCACGCGCTTAAACGTGACACTCATTGTAGTACAAGTACCGCATAGGACTTTCCTTGCACCACGACATGGATTGTGGAGAATACCTACCTAGGTAGTCTACTATCTACGTAGTAAATTACCAACCCTGACTAGGTACAAAATCTGTTCCAGAACAATTGTAAGCGGGGTGTCCTGCTTACACAAGCCTGGGTAATCAAAAACGAGAAGGAAAAAAAACGTCGGCGCTGGTTAGCTGATACTTCGCCAATAATCAATCTTGATTTATAATTTGCAATTGGATGACACTGGTAATTCCATTTATTGCTGATCTACTCTACTATACCTCACACACAGCCTCCAGCATTTCCTTCAACTCTCCGGCACTTGCTCTCTCGCCCGGCTGTTGTGATTTCACATGTTTCGGGAAAGTTGGTACAGTGGTATAGTGGGGGTGTAACCTACCTACCTAGGTACTCACTTACCACCCCCCCTGTTCCATCAATAGAGGGGCAATTCCGCATTCCTTTACCCCTCCATCTACATAGGTCCTCTGTCCTCGCTTCCTTTTTCGATTTCTCTTCACCTTGAGCCGAGAAGAATGGCCGTATCCAATCATAGATACACCATAACGCCACATTGTAGTATTTCCGGAATAGGCAATTTTCTCCAAAAGCTTAGAACTAGAGAGCGGGGCTGGGAGGTCCGGCCAGAGTACCTGAGACAGACACTGATGAGCCCCAGAGCCTCACCTTTACTTTTTCCCACTTAAAGGGGACAATCAGCTTGCCTGCATAGTCCGGTAGTAGGCAAGTCAGGCGTGTATGAATACTATCAATGCATCATCTATGGTCACATTTCAAGTGTCACCATTGCCGGTTCGACTAACAACCAGAACAGCGGCGTTTAAAATCCTCTCTTTAGGTTGCAGCTAATTGCAAGACTTTGATACTTAGTAGCTAGCCCAAGGCACAAAATCTTTGAACTTTGAGCTTTGAGCTTCAAGCGAAATTTTGACAAGTTACAAGTAGCGCAAGCAGATAACTTGGTAGTATCAAGCCCACCAGAACCAAGAATCTATGCATCGCTTCAATCCACTATGTACAAATATGAATACCGTAATCGTCATGATAGTGGAAAATTCTATCAGTCCCACACAACATATCCTCCTTATCGTTCTCGTTGAAGGTTATCCACGCCTGGGCCTCGAAGCAGCGGTTCTCGTGACGTTATATAGGCTGCTTCCCGGCTTGCGCGGTACTCTCATTTCTAACTGTTTATTTCATAAAACTCCAATGTTGTAGCCTGTAGCGCCTGCAATAAATGATCGAGAAATCCGATGTCCTCAAATGCGCCCCGAAACGTTATGCTGTGAGCAATCTCCCAGTCACCTAGCAACTACGTGGGGGCATTGGTTGCCAAAGTAGACCTGAGACTTACCACGTCTCAGCAATGTATTGGCCGACTTCCTTCTTCAGTTCCCAGAACTTCTTCGCTTCGTCGTGCTCCAGATTACCCTTGGCCATCGCGACCTTGATAAGAGCTTTCTCGACGCCTTCGCCCATGCCCTTACTACTACCGCATACGAAGACACGTCCGTCGAGCGAGTTGATAATATACCAGACCAAGTCCGCTTGGTTTGCTACTTCTTCTTGAACATAGCGTCCCTCGCCACGTCGACTCTGAATCACACGTTTGACCTCATCTTCGTGGACTCCCCATTCGCCGCTGTATAGCTCGTCGACAAGCGAGTCGCGGATGCCTTGGAGAACCCACACCTTATTGGCGCAATTGGCATTCTTTAAGCGTCGCTGGACAAAACCTCGGAATGGTGCGATACCCACACCAGCTCCGATAAGCAGCATTGGTCCATCCGTTACGAATTGCCTCGCTAGAGGGTTGGCCATTAATCCTTTGAACATAGGGATGTAGAGCTGGGGCGTCTTTTCACCACGACGCTGCAATTCCATGAATTTAAGGGCTTGACGCTGGAAGAAGCCCGAGCCGACACCGGTGCGGTTCCCACCCCGCCAGTCAGCCTCCCCATGAACAGTAACGGCTATCTCGATGATGCGGTGCTGCTGACCATCTCGAATCTCATACGACTCATGTGGGTCGTTCGAAAGGGAGTAGAACCTTGGCATCAATGGTTGAAGAACAGACAGGAGAACATCCATGGGAGGCTTGGTGGAGGGGAAAGCGCTGAGGATCTGAGAGATGGAGATATGGGGTCCGGTGCGGAAGTCGCAGAAAGCGCCTTGACCCTCTCCAGAGCACAAATACATAAGAATCTTCTTCTCGTTGGGGTCGTGGCAATACTCCGCGAGCACACGTAATAGAGGCTTCGTTGGCGGATATGATTGAATATCAGAGCACCACGTAAGTAGGTCTCGCCGCGTTGTTACGAGTTCTCTTGCTTGCTCATCGCCCCAGACAGTTGGCCACCGACCCTTCGTAGTCCGTAATAAGACTGGCTTATCGCGAAGAAAGCGAGGGATGAGCAACAAATCGAGAACATCCTCTACCGCAGCAGCATCGTTGGGCGCAGAAACGCCGATAGCCCCACCAACCTTAAAGTCTAAATTATCCTCTTCAGGGTAATCGCTTATATCAAGATCAAAATGAAAAGTTCTCTTCTCAGCACCAGATTTGGTCAGCTCCCGTGTGTTGTGGATCTTCGCGGGATAGACATGGTAAGGAGGATGTGGCTGGACGAAGGATGGAGGCTGAATCGAGGTGTCGAGATCTTCAAGACTGAGGTTGCATAACTTGTGCTCCAGTGACGTGGAGCCTTCAACTTTGCCATTGACATCACTTCCGAGGGAAATGGCCGAGTCGGTGGGTGAGGGGCTCTGAGATAGGTGTTGAACAGGTTTTTCTAGAAATGTGAATTGTTCAGGCAGGTCGACGATGCCAGTCAGAGCTGTAGGAATTTCGTTGATCCTTAGACCTAAGGAGCGAAAGGCACTGTTATCTGGTAGAGAGACACGTTCGTATTCAATTCCTTGCCTCTTCTTCTGGAAATTCATGCAGCAGCCAGCACCGCAACATCTATCAATCAACTGCTGGGTAGTTTCGCCTGTGATCCGCTGTATATCAGCGGCGCTCTGGGATATTAACCGTGTAGACGCGCGTCGTTTACGCGGTGGACCAGGGAATCGGAGTTCATCTTGGTCCTCGGAATCTTCAGAGTACGTGAGCGAGGGAGCAACTGAAGATGGGGCTGGCTCCTCGGGTATGGACTGATTTGCCGAGGTAGCAAGTATTTGGTCGGCTACAGCAGCCATGGCAACTCTCACGGTGTCCCTGTCGTTTGACCTTTTATTCCTCTTCACAGCCGGGAAGATCGGTTTTCGGACAATGAGCAAGTAGACTAAGTCGCAGTCGAGGAAGCAAGGGCGTCGGGGAGTTTGCAGTTTGTTACGATGTCGCCGCAATCATGCCGTGAATACACCGATCAAGAGGAATGCGCCGCTTGGTATTTTTAGGTATTAGGTGTATGGCTCGGTAAGGGCAACGGCCTTGTCGACGGATAATGGAAACGGCAATTCAATTCTTTTAGCACGTAGTAGGTACTTCGTTACCAGCTGAGTTTTCTCGACGGCAAATGATTGGCTCAAGATGTACCGAATGAATAATATAAATGGACGAAAGTTTGTTAATTGCCAATAAACAATGACTTTCGTAGACGAGAATAATCAAGGCAGTTAGACAAGAAGGCTCTGGCTCGGAGGGAGGAGTGACAGAATATTAGAAATGCGAAAACGGGCAGGGAAACGGCGGCAATTATTACATACGCTAGATAGGACTATGGGATCTAGATCGACGGTTATGATGACAGGCTTTAACGGAAAAACCTCTCTATCAGATGTGGCTTGCAGGATGAAAGTGGGACGATCTGATAACTCTATATAATGTACTCCGTGTTTTTACACAGTGCTTTAGTTGATTACTGTGGAGAGACCTTTAGGGTCCGGTTTTCGCCGAACCTGCTGACTTCGAAGACACCTGCAGTCTTTCAAAGCAGTCCGCTGACTTTTTGTCTTAGCTGCTGCTTAGTCGTCTACGGGACAGCGTGATGAGCTTAAATACACTGTAACTTCAACTCATTCCTCTACTGTATGTAATACAAGAATCATTCGGCTTATTATAATAATGTAATATTTTCCCAAGCGAACAATTCTTACATAAGGCTATTTATACAAGTTTGCTGTACATCATATCATCAGGATACATGCAATTCATGCTCACTAACCATCGACAATGGAAGTTATTTTATTAAATTACATAATATTCTTGTCATTCCATCCGCCATGGTTGTGTTGGTGAGCTCTTATATCGTCCTGATTGGTCAACTTGAAGAGTCAAGTAGCTATGTAGTGTCTCTCCCGGACAACGCGGCGACTCGAAATACACTCCGCAAAGAACGGGATGCCCACAGTGCCTCGACTATCTAGCAGCTTACCGAGGTAGGTAATGTAGAAGGCTCGCAGTACCTTAGGGCGGCTGACGGTCACTTGCCCAAGTAGGTATTTCCTTATTTCTACTGCTGTTAGGTAGGATATCAAGCAGCGTTTCGGCAGTTTGTCTGAGATATTGGACACCACGGTGGTCTAGATATTATGCCTCTTTCGCGGATAAACGTGTTCCGTCAATTCTTTAAAGCCGTTTCTGGCGCTAACAAATCTGTTGGAAGGGTACAAAATCATTAACTTATCCTTCAGCTGACAATCAAGGTCACACGAATGTCTCGTTATCCAGTCTGTGTGTCATTGTGCAACCATGTCCAACACGCCTGCGCATTCATCTTTGCAATCTAATCAATCAATCAGCTGGCGTATCATCAATCGCATCTGATCTCCGAAATCGGCCATCTAATTTGAAGTGGTTTTGTCCCTGTCTTCAACAGGATTGTAGCACGAACAATACGATCACACAACAGCTACGTACTGTAACTCCAACCCTTGCAAATACCGATGAAGAAATATTTTCGTATTGTCAAGCCAAAGTCCTGATTAGTATCGTCCTTCGCCTCATCTTCTTTCGAGGCTTATAGTAATCTTTATACACGTATGAATACAGTGCGACCTGCTGTACGATCTCATACCACTTTAGAGATTCGTTTGGGAAGCCCATCACTGTATTCGCCAAGACTAAAATCGCCAATCTAGCCTACTTTACAGTGTGTATTTATTTAGTATTGGCGAATAGCTCGGACGGTCCCTAGCAGAACCGCTCAAGCAATGTCAAACAATCACTCATCGTTCATGAAGCATACGTACAGTACATTGTAAAAATTATTTCTCTGTTTTCATTACATAGCTCCATCATTCCAGAATTCTCAATATCCAATGGCAGTTTAGGCTGTACAGCGCCGAGATATCTGCCCTAGCCAAGCCCAACTGAGGTGATTCAATAAAGGCAGCCAAGCAGGTCAATAGCTGCCGCCTCTAGCCAGAGCCAGTCCAGATGATGACTATACTTTTGTCCTTGAATATGCTCCAATGCTCACCATCACTCGTCTGATATCGTCAGTCTACTCGAGCTCAGCTCTTTATGTAGGTGGTTAAAGCCAGCCAGCTTCCTGAAGCTTCCATTATTCAAGAATGCCACAAGCTCGAGGTTTGTTTAATCCAAACTAGTACAAAGGTTATTGTAATACAGATCATCAGATTATTCAGCCAGCAGTCTTCTAGTGGGAGACACGAGATGGCTGTATATTCATCATATGTTCCCTAAATCAGACTGCCTAGGCGCTGCGACGGGTGGTCAGCCTACGTTACCCTTCTGCCACGCGATTTATATATTATCTCCAGCCCGACAGTCAGAGATGGATCTTACTGTCACAAATAGTTATCAGAATCGAGGACTAGTCCCTTTTAATGTTTTCTAGAAAGTGCTTCACGATGTTGATCTCCCTCATCTTTTGGAAATGGCAAGAGACTGGTCTTCTCCTCTTAGTCGTTTAGATTCCGCCAACTTGCTCGCCGACCAGAGCAGACTTTTGACATTTCAGAATAGCGCTTACACGAGAGCGCCTAATGATGCTTACAGTCTTGTTGTTCAGACCAGCAAAACCTAAATCATCCTGTTTTTTCTACTTGGACCAAGAGGTCTCATCGATTGCGTACCACTGAACAAGAATACACGTCTTAGTGCTGGCGCAGCCGTTCGCGGAGCCGAACTCACACCTGGTGGACGCCCTCCACGTCTGGACCCAAACTACATGCAGACTACAGCGAAGAAGCACAACAGATCGTACGGATGGTCGCCAAAGACACAAGCGCACCCTAGACTGCTGCCGACGACGACGCACCTTTCTATGCTCGAAATAATGTTGCCATGCTCGGAGATGCCACTTATACTTCACTTCCGTTCGCCGGAAACGGAGCTGCGCAAGCGTTGGAGGATGCGGCGGGTTTCAACTGTCTCTTCAACTACGTCCATAACCCCGAAGAGATCGCCTTTGCGCTGACGGCATTTAGCGAGGTTCGGCTACCGAGGAGCCAGTATGCTGTTGGCCTGGCGCGAACGTTTGGGCGTGTGTACGCTTATGCTGACACTATAATAAAACATGAGGATCCTGCGACAATGAAAAGTTTATTCGCAAGAGCAGCAGCGTTTACTACCGATTTCGATGTCAAGAGCTAGAGTGACGAGGCGTTGAAGCTGTATCATCAACTGCTAGATTGCGCGCACCTAGCCGCATGATGGCCAGGTCATTCCATGCACGTCAGTCTGCTTCGTACCTTGGGGTGCAGCCTATGAATATATGTACTCGTCGTCACTGGAGGGTGTAACCAGGGATCATCTGGGCAAGAATACAAGGCAATTTGAAGCTGCCGAGAGCTATGCCAGCTTGCACAACTATTCTTATACTGCTCGTCAAAGTTGCTTTTTCTTAGTCTATTGACTCCATAATACTAGGCCACACATGTTTCCCGCTCCCTCGCTGTTACGTGGGCTCCGTCCCATCTGCGCATTGCAGGGCTGAATTGAGAAGATTTGAACTCCAATCATGCATATGATCTGCTAGCAGCTCAAAACCGAAGGGGTCGTCGATCAAGCTCGTCGGAACAGGGCGGGTAAAGGGTCTGGACGAGGGTGAGACAATGCCAAGAGATGCTGCCACTGCACCACTACAATTACGCCTTACGACAAGAGCCTTGAATGCAATTGACAACTCAATTGATCATGTCGGCTAACGCGACTGAAGGTTTGCTCGCTTGTTGGTTGCGATAGTCCAGTCAATTTATTTCTCCATTCTTACAGAAAACGACGTAATACCGTGCTCGTCTCTACATAGATACTTGTGCTCGCTTTGCTGTGGATAAGATTGCAACATCACTGGCCAAATAGGAAACAGGATGCGCTTCATATGTCCCCCGGCCCGCCCAAAATCTCGGAGCTAGCAACTCCCGAAATGTTTGGTATGGTGTTTCGTTACCTCGTTTCAGCCAGTCTTCCGACAGCCGTCAGAATTGCAACAGCAACAATAGATCGACTAGCTACCTGCCGAGATGCAGACGTTTCTAGTTCGGCGCGAGGGATTCTTGACAGAGGAGTCGAAATTTCAAACAGCCCTCAGGGGTCGTTCCATGTCGAACAATCCAGCTGAGTAGCAATCGGTACAGGAGCTGTACGCTTTGAGAGCCTCGTTCCCCGTGTCGGGCTCGGGACATCAGGATCTTCGTTTGCCATGGGGTTCATTTGCAGCGCGCCTCCCATGTGGTATCTTGAATGGTTATTCTTTGTTTCTATTTTACCTTCTCTACCACTCTAATTCTACGTCCTCTTACCATAATATCTCCATTTATGCTCCCAGCCACCTTTACAGGTCAGCGATGATGTGGTTTTGAAGTTGCTGGCTTAATATTCTTCGCCCATCGCCCTTACGTCTCGTTCACACGAAATCAGGCTCATATCTGAACGATTAAACACGAATGTCAGAATCGTCAAGTACTAAAGTGCCCCAAGCCGTGGTGCTCTGCTTGGAAGAAAGTTGGATCAATACATCTCTTGGGATAACTCCTTGGTGAGACCCTCACGGTGACATTGGCCAATTCTGTCGTTACCGTTTTCGGATTTCTGCTTGAAGAAACCCCGGGTTTTCGCCAATGGTATCGCCAAGGGGTAAACCTCCAAACATACTTACGGCTTAGTGCTAGAGGTTCCTCGTTGCTTGTTCCTCTCTTTATCTCTAATAACACCGACCATTCGATCATGGACACCTTACAGGCTCAGAACCTCAGCTTTACCCCAGCAATAAATGGCATACCAGACCAAATACAGGCGAGCAATCGCATAATATGCTATGCCGCGGTTGGGACTATACTCCTCTACGCGTGGTTCTTTCACTCACCAAAACGAGAACCTCGCGTCTCGGCACCGTTCTACGAAGTATCTAGGATGAAGTGGATGTTCAGTGCCGATACGTTAATCAAAAATAGCTACTCAAAGGTTAGTATACTTAACGCCCAACGAGATGGACTGAGCTGATGTCAGATGCCACAAAGTTCCGAGACAGAGTATACCAAATAAGATCCACAGAAGGAGTGCGAACAATAATACCGCCGACACTCGTTGGCGAACTCAAAGGGCTACCGGAGGATACTTTAAGCGCCATGACAGCAGTCAGCGAGGTTAGTTAAGGCGACTATATCAGTTTCTAAATACCGTCAGGTAGTCGTAGCTAATTTTTGTTTTGTTTTTTGAGTAGGCTATGCTGAGCGAGTACACGCAACTGTCTGCGGATGCTCATTCAGATATCCTAACATTCCTCTTAAAAACCAAAGCAACGCATAACCTCCAGCGGATGGTGCCGGCACTTAAGGAGGAATTCCAGTTCATTTTAGCTACAGAATTCCCGGCTTGTGAAGGTAGGATCTCAGGTCCAGATCGACCTCCTGCGTCGTCGCTAAATGCATTTAGACTGGACACCATTCAAGATACAGCCGTTCATGGTGCGGGCGGTTTCCCGATTGAGTGGCCGGGCCTTCGTGGGAACTGCATTGAGCCGGTCAGAGGAATGGATGAACGTCAGCATAAATTTTGCCATCACAGCCTTCATCGCCGTAATCAAGTTGCAGTTCTTTCCGCCCTGGATGCGTCCCATGGCACAACATCTCGTCTCGGAGCTCAAGACAACCCGGAAAGACCTTGCCAAAGCGCAGGCTATGCTAGAACCCTTGATCGAAGAACGACTGAACAACGTGGATACGCCGGGCTATGAGAAACCCGACGATTGTATCCAATGGCTCTCGGACGCTCTACCAGATGAGGAGAAACGGAATTACTTCATACAGGCGAAGATGCAGCTCTTGCTCAGCGCATCCTCAATACACACCACAAGCAACCTGACCACTGACTGTATTTACGACCTTGCCGTACATCAGGACATGCAGAACGTTTTGCGAGAGGAGGCTATTGAGGTATTCGAGAGAGACGAATATGGCTGGGACCGAAAGGACAGCATAGCGAAGCTGAAGAAGATGGACAGCTTCATCAAGGAGTCGCAAAGGCTGTCCGGTAACGTCAGTAAGTGTACATCTCAGAACGCTCTTCGGCTCTTTTTCTGCGAACCCGAACAATAGAATAAAAGAGTATGAATTGGAGCTGACGCGAAGCGCTATAGCCTCCTTCATTCGCAAAGTCATGAAGCCAATCGACTTATCAGACGGCACGCATCTTCCGCCCGGCACCAACCTGCTCACACCACTAGCGGGCATCGCGCTCGACGAGCGGTATTTCCCCGACCCCGAAGTCTTCGACGGCTTGCGGTTCTGGAAGTTGCGGCAGCAGCAATCGCCTCCCCTATCACGGTCTCCATCTCCCACTCCACTTACGCGCTCTCCCTCCTCCACAACCACAGACACCACCTCATCCTCCCTTTCACCCTCTTCATCATCTCCTAAACCCCTCCCCACCACCACTAGCAGACACCAATTCACCAGCATCGGGGACACGAACCAGAACTTCGGGCTAGGCAAGCACGCGTGTCCGGGCCGGTTCTTCGCCGGACAGGAGATCAAGCTGATCCTGTCTTACCTGCTGCTCAACTACGAGATCAGGCTCCGGGACGGCGAGAACACTCGTCCTAAACCCGTCGTCTTCATGATGACCAAGAGCCCGAGCCAGACCGCCGAGGTCTTATTTAGACGAAGAAAGACATCGTGAAAACAACAAAAAGGCATAACTATACATACACAAACCAGAAGAGAAAGAGTAGAGGGAGAATAATAATGACAAAGGGAATATGGCGTAATTTGAATGCCGTCAACTTAAACTCAGGGGCCCGGAGCCTCGGGGGTCGAGCGGTCCACTCAACGGAACTTACCTGGGCAAGGAAAGGTATAGGTGATTCCATAGAGGTGCCAGATGGAGGGCATATATGTGCATATATACCCACTTACATATATTACGGTAAAGGATTGAAACGTGTACCTAGAATATCAGTTCGTACTCGGTTAGGCTTTGAAGATAAGTGCCGGGGCTTTTTCGATACTGGCTACTCAACATGACTATATATGACTTCGGTGGTCGGATAGCTATGGAAAACGGAAAGGAGGTCGCTCCGTAGGTACAAAGAGTTCTGATTGAATTCAACCAACTACTACATCTTTAGTCGATCTATCGTCACGTTAAAACCCCATGGTCACACCTAAAAGGCGCAAGTGAAGATGAATGAATAAAACCCGTTGCTTCATGATCCGAGGGGATCGGGGGGTATCTCTAACAAACTACAGCTATCTCGCATCTTTGTTCGTATTAAACTTCGCAATCCCAGGACTCCAATGCTTGCTCGCTTTCCCCCAACAATAGCAACTGCCGCATCATCATGAATCAATGAACGTCATATCATGCCTTCGTAACAAAACAACGTAGACTTCTATCGTGCCGCGGCGTGCCATCGTATGAGGAGTTCCTAATCTCTCCTAGGTCGAATCCCTAAACCGAATATTCCGCTGCCAGAGCCCTCCGCTTAACCCCCAGTAGTTATGTCCGTCGTCCAAGCGCGGGTCCAGTGAAACGAAATAATGCATCGAAATAAATCATGATGCGCATTGTGTCAGCTAATCGCCGCGTCGCCAGGGTGAAAAACAATCCAAGCTAAAGGTCGACGAGAGCCTCCATATTCCAGATTAAAGGTCCCTAATTATTTCCCAACTTCTTAATTACCCCTAGCTAGAAGCAATAGGAGTTCTAATTGCTCTTCTCCTGTGGAGGCTCCGTCCCGCGGCGATATGGTTTGAACGCATATACGTATAAGTATACTTGGTCGAAACGCTGTGTGCAGTGTATAAGTAGGCCAGTGAGAATATCGTATATACCGAGAAATGATGAATGCACTAAGACCACTATGGTCTACCGTCTCTTGCTAATAAATGACTGAGAGTCTTTTTAGTCCCTGCCGTCAATGTATGTTGGTAAATACTATGGTATAACGGGCTTGCGCCCTTGGAAATCTTTATGCAAAATTCTTGCAAAACGCTCTTGATGCTGGAAACTTATGGCTAGGCCAAGGAAAATGAAAAGGGCAATATATGCAAGGATGGGAAGATGTTATGAAGGAATCAGTCAAACGGGCGTCGTTGAACTGTTCATGTTGGTATAATCGGCGAAAAAGATTCCATGGGTTGGTCGCTTTGAGAGATGATCAGATGCTTGCGACTCGCCCTCTATCTTCAGGTATTCTTGCGTGGCATACCATCAGCTTCAAGCTAGTGTTCCATTCCTCGCACTCAACCAGCATAGCTCGGTCGTTCCAAATACTGCTGCTCATGCCCGTAGGAACCTCGTAGCATCGATTGTACCACCAACGACCAACCTTTGAGACCATTTTCGTTATGTTCTCGTCGCCCAGTTCAGTGTCATCGTTCATCATTTCCGCCAGGCTGCGCTCATCTTTTTTTCCATCTTTGTTTGAAGCATTTGTGATGGAACTTGCCACTGGCACTCCCACACGACACGTCTTAATGTCGACGAACCCTTTCTTTCCAAGCAACCGCAAAATGAGGTCTGCGGTACTGCTGAGGTTAAAGTCGGGATTATGGGCACTGACTCGCTCTTTTAAGCGTCGGACAGCACGTCGAGTTCGGTTACCCATGTTGTTCAAATCGACATCGAGAATTGACAGTTCAATGAACCCGCCAGGCTTCAAAACCCGTTGAGCTTCCGAGATAATATTGCGGTAGTGGGCCTCTGGCGCAGCTGAGGGGAAACGGAAGACGATCGCGGTAAAGCTGTCGGGGCCAAATGGGAACTTATCCACATGAGAGGTGAACTGAATCTGGTGGTGGTTTGGCGGTGAAAGAGGGAAGGATGACACGGCCTGGTGCTCTTGCGGAAGTGGTGCGCGAGGAGAAAGGTTGAAGAAGGTCGCAGCAGGGTATGTTTCCGCAGCATAAAAAGACCAGTCGTCGTTGCCGAGCCCATCAACAACAAGTATTGACTGACGCTTGAGGGAGCCATCATCGTTGACGAGATCCTCTCGAACGGGGCTAAACAGAACATGACCAAATGTGAGCCATTTGCTCACCGTCATCGAGCCCACCCGCAAATTAACCTGTGAGAGTGGCGTTACTTCGCTAATTCTGCTACTTCCCGAAGTCCTCTTGCTACCTGTTGAGCTTCTCTTGCTACCAAATTTGACCTTCTCACTATCGTTAGAAGATGAACTGTTTCGGGCAGACACCTTGGCTTCTTGATTCAGTTGCATCTTGCTACTATTACGATCGCCATAGCCTGACACAAACTCGGAAACGGAAAATGGCGTTGCCGGCGGATCAGTATCAAATCTAAAAGCTGCATTGATCCGTGCAGTCATATCGGCGCTACAGTGACTGGAAGAAGTGGCGGTTTTGGCGGTTGCAACAGAGATCCGAACATCTTGGACGGCCTCAGTCATGGTGGTTAGTGGCTCGAGAGATTTCCCTGACTTTTTGACCAGCTTGGAGTGGTACGTCTCAAGTGGAAACGGAACACCACAGGATGACGTAGGGGATGGAGGAGCATCTTCAAGCAGATCGTTATACTCGTCCCAAACCTCGTCTTCTCCAAGCGGTGCCGATGGCTCCGGTATCTGTGCTGTGTGAACAACGTAGCTCGATTCGGAACTCGTTGTGCACTCTGAACTCTTGCGAGGGGGAAACGCAAGGAATTCTTGGCCGGGCTGCACAAGGCCAAATGAATCGTCATGGGAAGCCTGGTCTTTGCTTAAGCGTGCCGGCACTACTGTTTTTCCTGGCGACTCGGTACGCATGGTCCTTGATGCCAACGACTCAGGAGGGCTAGGGCCTTTCGCTACAGAGTCTTGATCTAATTGAATTGATTGGGCCGGCGGTAGTTGAATGCTGATCCGATTGAACGGTCGAGAGAAACTCTTTGGAGACGTCTGTTCTGGACGGCTAGTCACGACTTTCGGGATCCTACCGACTTGAGGAAGCCTACTAGGACGACTTGTAGAAGACCCGGTAGCTTCGTGCTCAACCTGACGCTTTTCTTGCTTCGTATCGAGTTGCCAAATCCGAGGTACAGTATCACTTGGCTTGTCCGGGATACTGGCCGGATCCTTTGCCGGATTCGCGTGAACCATCTGGCCAGTGCGGCTACCGGTAGACGGTCTTCGATCATAGTTTAGTGTTACATCTGCATCTGGGAGAACTTCCGCTCCACTAGGGATAGCATTTGAAACTTCAATATGATCGATGACCTCCTGCTCGGGAGAGTCCATCATTGTGTAGAAGGCGATCGGCTTGTTCTGAGAAGGTTGAACTGCCGCAGATACATTATCTGCTTGCTTTTTGGAAGATGAACCGGCCTGACTCCTTCCAAAGAGATTCCATTTGCGAGGAGACTTGGCTCTCTTTGTCAACTTATTAACAGGCACAACCACTTGTGGAGTCCCGCGGTCCTGTTCGGACTGTATATCTGGGAACGAATCATCAGTATAGATAGTCGTAGCCATGCTTGCCGCCGACGGAGCTCGATTGCCTATAGGCTTTAGAATATTTAATTGTGCATTGGGCTGTGACTGAAGCCCACGGATTGACCTCTGATATGCAAGTGCAGGTTTCATCGTAACCGCTTCCGAGTCGCTACTATCCGATGGGCGGCGTGGGTGCACTAAGGGTCGAGGAAAGAGAGATGGCCATAGGGTCTGACGGCTACCCTCCCTAGCACCAAGAGACGCAGCCGAAGGGTTCCGAGAGTCCAGGCTTGGCCGACTCCAGGGAGCACTCTGATTACTTTCAGTGCGAATCAAATCAGAACTACTATTCTGATTTTCAACCACCTCACCACCAGCAATGATGACCGGGTTCATACGTTCCAGGAGAAATGGATCCACTGATAGAGTGCTTGAAAGACTCTCAGACGATGAAAAAGGTCCGGGAAGTCCACGCTGTAGATTTGAAGCCGTACTACTCCGTCTCTTGACTGCGCCAATCCTGCCGTAACCTTCATGACCGGTCCCAGCTATTGGGCCCTTTCTGGGGGCCTTTTCTTTCTTCTTCTCGGTCTGGATTACTTCGGGGCCCACTTTCGTTCGTCGACCAAAGAGGGGGAACTTTGTTCTGAAAGTGGGAACACTAGGACTTGGGGTTCTGTTAGGTTTTCCGGTGTCAGCCTTGCTGACCTGTGAGCTCGCTGGAATGCCTGGTCGTAGAGCTGGAGTAGGTTCTCGACTAAACGAAGGCCGCGCTGATCCCGTGCGGTCCTGATTTGATCCCGGAGTTATTGACCTCGGAAGAGAGCTTAGCTGTAGTTGTCCACTTAGACGTCTTTCAGTGAGGCTCGTAGAAGACAGGTTGCTATGTATGATTGGGACCGGGCCACCGAGTTGAGAATAAAGATCTGGTGTTCCGTCCCTGCTCGGACGGGATGGCGGCGTTAGCCTGAGCTGAGGAGACGGCGCGACACTAGGAGCTCTGTTATGGGCAGATTTTGTGAGCTTGGTGGGAGAAGGAGACCTGATCACTGGACGGGCTGAAACTTGAGATGACTTGAAAGATGAATGCGTCTCATCCGTGCTTCGGCCCTTATTGAACTTTTGTGACGATTTCCTTGGGGGTGGATTTGGTGGTGCCGGCGCACGCCCTCGGTGGGCTTTACTATCCTTCTTCTCTTCTGTACGTACCGTCGAGTTCGACGAAGATGAGGTCAAGGCTTCCCTCACTGCAGCAAGGCCTTGGGGGTCGGCGCTGAAGGAGCCTCCTTCATTCGACACACTGCCGGCTCTTCTTCGGGTCACGGGCGGTCTCGTCTCGGCTGGACTTGCTTGTCTTACTCTAGCAGCAGGTAGACGCATCGGTGCGACAAGACCGGGAGATTGTGAGCAAACTGATGTAGGTGTCGTGTCT
Source organism: Xylariaceae sp. AK1471 (assembly GCA_023159215.1). Lineage (NCBI taxonomy): Eukaryota > Fungi > Ascomycota > Sordariomycetes > Xylariales > Xylariaceae > Xylariaceae sp. AK1471. The sequence goes on along the minus strand of JAJKLI010000009.1, from coordinate 179,995 downwards.
CGGCTATATGGGCCGGTGCCGGGCGACTCCGAGAATCTCGTAGAAGGGCTCACGCTAAAAATGCTTAGCTGGCTATGACTACTAGCACCTGAGAACTGAGGTGTTGGTGGTGGAAGATCTTCCGTTGCGAGCCTGTAAAGGGCACCTCTCCCCAGTGCATCCCTGGAAGGAGGCACTTGAATATCTCGGTAGCGGTCTAGTTCTGGATATATTTGAATAGGCTGCGCCATCGGTCGATGAGCCTCAACTTGTTGTGCAACACGAATCTCTGCTGGGCTCTCTGTTATGCTCCGATCGGAAAGAGAGCTAGGTGGATCAAGAGATGTCTGGGATTTCGTGATCGACGAAGACGAGCCAGTTCTCCCGGAATCCGAACGAGATTGATTCCGTCCATGGATGTTTGGCGGCTCTTTCAACATAGTTGACTTCTTTCGACGTAACACATTCCTTGGTTGCTTGGATGGCTCAGCATAGCCACCAACCGTTGCTCCAGGCTTAGCTATTCCAGAGCGTGAGCTCGTTGACCAAGACTGTGTTTCATGGGTGAGGGGAGGACGAGCACCCCTAACCTCAGCTTGTGTAGTTAGCTTGCGAGAAGATGGGTTCTGAGGTATACGGCTCGTTTGCGCGCGCGAATGAGAGCTCCCTGGAACTGTTGATATGCTCCTTTCGGCCACTTTCTGTGCGGTTAGGGGAGGCTCGCCACGAGAAAGGTCCAGCAGCGCCCCTATCCGTCTAGACCTAGACTTTTCTCCGACACCGCGGGCAGTAGCAACTGGAATAGTGGAGGCCATGTTGCCTTTTCCTTTGTCAACACTGGCCTTGTACGTGGTCCTCCAACCATGTTATAAGTTGAAAAAAAATTTCATGATACGTGAATGGTTTCTCTCTGCACTAATTATCAGCGACCTCGACTAGCACTTCATGTATCAGTTTAAATAAACTTACTGTGATATTGGAACCACCAGTATCTCCTTTATCGACTGACTTCCGTCCTAATGCGCAATATTTATCAGGGGCTCAATGAAATAGACCTGAGAAAAGACCGGGCACGCCCTTTAATTTGGACACTTTCTTCGCTCGCGAAAATTGCTCAGCCCCAATGACTAATCTTCATCCAATGTAGTTCACGATCCTCAATCTTGAGAGGGTAGCACTGAAAATAAGACACCAAAAAGGGTAGGTCGACGAAGGACCAGTAACTAATAAGTGAGATCTGGGGACGCTTTGGATGAAAAACAGCGAGCAGGGAAGATCGTGGAAAAATATTAGGACAAGTTGAGCGTAATGCAAACTAGTAAGTTCCCTGATGATGGGGGGCACTGTTCCGTCTGCGTTGAGTAACCGAAGATATGGGTGTGGGAGAGAGCGTGTCTGGTATGGTGGTGGGGGGCTCGGGCGTCTAGCAAATGTTGCCGCCAGCCTTCGTATATACCATACTAATAGTAGAAAGGTTCTAGGACAATAGCTTGTTCGAAAACCTGGAAACAGCGACACCGAGCAAAAGTTTCCCGTCCGCAATACTCTAGTAGATATATTTACGAACCTACTGAGCATAGACTAGATAAAAGAAAAAAGAAAGAATGATAATAGCAGGGCTAAACAACGGTATGAAGACTGGGTCAAGAGGTAAAGAATGGTAGTATCGGGGGACCATCGGAGGATTCAGGAGAGCGAGATGGCTCTAAGTATATAAGATACTTGAACGGGTTACATGGATTAGTCGCATCGTCTTACAGTCGACCAGTAACAATGATGTACCGAAAGCGAGCTGGTGAGGGAAGTGGTACTTGCTTGTTGGTTGGTATACTTAAGAGACAAAAGGATCGCGTGGGTCGCCGTGGCGTGAAATCCCTGTCGAAGGCCAAGAGGTGACCTTCTTGCTGCGCTCAGGAATCGCCGAGCAATGCGGCCTGGTTGGCAGCGGCCACAGCGAATTCTGCGGAGCAGCCCTGGGGTGATCAGCAAGCTAGGGGCCTTTGATGTACCGCGTATACCAGGAAAACCATGGGAGCTACTGAGTCACACAAGGCGGGACAAGGACAAAGTCGTGGACGAGGTGTCTCACGAGACTGCTGCGGGTGGCCGGCGTAGCGATTTATCTGCTATGCTGCGGGATTATTCAATGACAATAACAACCAGAAGCAGAAGCTAAACGAAGCCCGGAGAGATGGACATCCGTGTCGCTCAGGACGACTAGTTCCAGATGCTTTCGCGACTGGTAGACGATATTGGGGTTTGATCAGGATGATATGCGCTGCCGCTGCAAGCAAGAAGCGCCGGGCCAATCTGCTGGTACAGTGGATGTGGGTGGTGCATATTCTGACATCCTATGAGAATGTTGCAATGGGTGCCGGATGATGCTATTCGCCAACAACAACCCTGGACACCTCGTAGACCCTTTTCCTGGTTGGGGAGAGTCGAATAGACAGAGACAATCCATCGTCACTAGGCACATGTGAACAACCCTGTCCCTTTAGCAGCCATACGAGCGAATGCGACAACACTTGTACAGTACGGATATGAGCATATTGGTGCGTTGAATGTCTTCCGAATCTTTACAGGAAGCATAAATTGTGCTTATCGGCGCAATGAAATGCAGAATAGCACGGGGTGAACCCGACTGCTGTAGATGACATCTGAATGAAGAGAGTATACCTAACTTCAAGCGGTCAGGCAAAAACGTTGGAGCTGTGGCTGATACCTGTGTAAACGGCTATTTGCGGGGCAAGAGGCAACCAAGCAGAGAGTTGTTGTAGGTGAAGAGGTAACTGTCAGGACAGTTGAAATGCCTTAAACAGAGCCCTAAAGTTGAAGATTTCGGCCCGCTCTGGGTGCCCGCCAGTGCCCCTCAGCGGGACAATTCGGTGAAGGACAGCACATTGTGGCAGTGAGCAGCGAGCCAACAACGTGGCTCTTAAAGTGCCCTCTTAAGTATGGGCCTCCCCTATATTCCTTGCACACATCTTGAAAGATTAGTGGTGCAATTGCGCAACTATAGCAGAATTTCAGGTTGGTATGATATTTCAAGGTATACCGACCTCTATGCGCATTTGATGTACGTATACTCATATCTGCCTTGCTAGCAGTGGCAAGTGTTGTTGCCAACAATCGCTCTCAACTGCATACTTTGGTCTCCTCTTACTGAGCAGATACTCTTACTTATTTTCTTACCTAGGTAGGTAGCGCACTCCTAATGAGGCAATAGAGGGCGAATTTGTGTTAATGCGATATAGAAGGTTGACTTTGTCACATCAGACGATTCCACTACACCGCAGTCTTATTCTGTATGCCTCACTGTTGAGCTAGCTAGCTCCCCATGTGCACCCATCACTCACGATTTACTGTAATAAATCTCAAATCTAGAATGCATAGTTATAGTTCCTCTAAATACCTAGGCTATAAGAGACTGCCTCACTATTAGAGTTTTTACGCAGCAACGTTAGACAGAGTGTGTTACTTACTTGACAATCACAAACCATAGAGATAGGCCGTTGGGAGCAGCACCACACATCCACAAGGGCCAACATTAATCACTATTACATACAGTACGATCTTACAAAACACACTTTGGTGAGTAAGTTAAGTTTAATGAATCCGACCTTGTGCAGATAAAAGAAAGCCTCTAATAACCATCAGTACATTCACATCGGATACAGAAAACCACTGGATCTTACTTCTAAGGTAGTATCCAGACTAACATTCTAGAAGCCTTCCTCTTTGCAGTAACAAGCACCGTTAATTAGTAAAGTTACTTGCATCCGGGAACATTGGCTGGGGTACCTAGGAAAGGCAAGGGCATTAACTAGGCTAAATTTCGATTTTTCTGATTGGCTTCAGCCGTCGGATTTTGTCCCAATGAGAGGCTTGCAAGCTTGTTACTAAAAAGAAATCTTGCCAGGGGGGGCTAGCAACTTTCTGCATGTCTCTCCCTAAATCTACCTCGTGATTATTAACCTACAGTCCTGTACATTTCCTGTTGATCTTATCCAGTATGCTATACTCATAGATTCAGTCGAATCCACCAACGCCTATTCCCAGCTTTCGATGCAACTCCGCAAACTGGGTAGAAGGATGTGGTGGCTTGCCTCCTCCCCCGTTTCTTGCCCGCTACTTAGTTATATTTACATGAGCATTTGAGTTGTCGCTTTTAGACTTATTACCCATCATACCCGTCAACCTTAGTTCAAAATGGCATCTTAATCTGGTTGAAACTGCAACAGCAGACATTACAATAATCAAGGGGGTTTATAGTACGTAGGTACTTATCAGGAAGACATTCTGCAGACGACTATTCATAGTAGCCATATCCTTGTTACCCCTGCAGGCAGTGGAGATGTAGCACCCCCATCTGTGCGAGCATGGCAAGCTGAAAGTTGCATGATCCGGGGCAAAACTAATGCGTTGGAAGGCGATTTGTAGCACTGAAAAGCTGCTTGTCTCAGACATTCTGTACAAGGTTACCAGACAGTCGGGTCTTAGGGTGGTCTTGATGCCAACAATTACAGGAGAATGTGGCAAGTTGTCGTGCTTAACAAAACCTAACACTGGCTGCTGCACTTCGCCACGATCGTATAAGTACCATCATCTTACGCCAGACGGTGACTGCCGGCGCCCCCCATATAAGGCGGGCTAAGATAGCCTAGGCAAGATCCGCTGTGGCTATGTTCATGTGGCTAGTGACGTGGCATCCTCACTGACCAGCTATTTCCAGCTTCGACAGATATGATAGTCATAAAGGCAAGATTACACCTGAAATCGAGACCAGCTACGCAGGTACTATTCCCCCAAGGCGAAACTGTGACGACTTTTGACGGAAGAAGTGTATTACTGACATCTACAATACTATTTCCAGAATAGGAAAACCGGCCCTAGCCTCGGAATGATTTTCTGAAGTATGGCTAGCCATGAGTTCTGCCATGGGTTAGAACCCAATCGTCGCGCTTAGCTTAGGGTGGACAAGGGTTGGTTGAGATGAGCAGGGGTCTTTTCCACTATTATTGGATAGCGGTGCAAACAAAATTCTGGAGTCATTCGAGTAACGTGACTGGGAGACGGTTATGAAAGGATCTTCATGCTCCTCGTTCAAGACTTCATGACCTTGTTGGTGGCTGTCCGTGTGTTCCAACAGGGACAGCAGGTTTAGCTGGCTGTCATCTCTTCTCAGGGGCTAACGAAATTCGAATCCTGTCCTTCCCAAGATGTTTTTGGTCCTATGGGAAGTCTTGATGGTGGCTGTGTGCTCCCACAACGCAATGTGCACTTTTGGCGCGCTTCCATCTGTCTATTGGCGCCAAAACCCTTGGAATTGTGGCAAAATAGCAGCGTACTCGTTGCGTATACTTCATCCATGAGATTGGCCATGTCTAAAGCCGTATGGCCAATCTCATGAATGAAGTATACGCAACGAAGTTCCTCTCGCCCCGAAACTACCCGAGAGTTCCGGTAAAGGTAAGCGGGAAGCATGTATGTTTCAGACATTTCAGATCAGCCCGGGCCTCCAACAATTTAACCATCATCCTCGTCCAATTATCCTACATACCAAGCTTGACGCAAGCTTGCAGATGCTTGAAAGTATTAACAACTGCTTCTCAAGAACCAAGTCTTTCCTTGTCTTCAAAGTCTTATGCCCAAAAGAGACAAATTGGTTACAGTAGGTAGCCTAGCCATCATCATCGGCCTCCTGACTCGATTCGACTGAACATCGGCTACCAATAAGCGCGAGTACCCTCCGATGGCGTTTGATATTGGCGTCGATGGTCCAAATAGTTGGTTCCACCAACAGACGGGAACCATTGTAGAGCCCTCAAGTGGAGTGAACCACAACAAATAAGTACTGTCACAAAATCCCCTAGTCCTTGCAGTATTGATGGGCTCCTTAAAGTGGCCATTTTCGGTTCCCTTGATAAGAGTCCTACGTTCCACTTTGACAGTGTTGGTCCCCGTACCAATTACTGTCTAATGCCATGGCTGGCGAGACTCAAGCCGAGGAATATCGGATTATTTCTATTCGACGCCCATGGCTCTTTGGCTATCATTACAGTTAGACGACCAGCCGATATCTCGGTGTTATATTCCTTTCTACACCCTGTTAAATCCCGAGCCCAGGACTCACCTGATCTAGTCAAGAATCATATGATTACTCGACGAGACAAGTCATTCGTCCTCTAGAGGACAACCGGTGGCCCTTAATAGTATCAAATATGAAGGAGCAGAACGCGCACCTATGACGAAGCCGCTTTAAACTCACACTTTTCTCATACAACATGAACAACGGCTGCCACTAACCGTGACCCATAAGAAGGTATTTACAAAATGACAGGCACATCCCTGATATTTGCGTTGGTGACAGTCTATAGCTAATAACAAACCTATCTGATAGGTCCTGGCTGTACTAGCCTCACGTGTCCCGCCTCATCTCCGAGACATTGCGGAGAACCCTATCTCAGCTACCTCAGCTGTGCTACATTACGACGACCGAGACAAGCTTTAATCAGGATGCCTAGTCCCTCGTACAAGATCTGCCGGCGGCACTTGTCTTTTTAACGGTATACCTTCTCCTGTGAGCTGCTAGGTACGCGACTTGAGGGTCTTTCACGAGTCGTTCATCGTCAAGCTTTGTCCATGCTACTATTACCATACGGGCCCTATCTGAACTGTCTTATCGTTGTGTATGCTTGACTAGGACTTGATAACCTATCATAGGATCTTGGCGGCCACGTCCAAGTACAAGATGGCTCGCAACTGAGACCATCTACGGCTTCTTTTCACTTGATACAGATGGGCAGTGTACCTACTGCGGCTATCTTGACTAGCGAAGATCAAGATGTTTCTACGACTCGATACCAAATCTTAGTTCGAATTAACCAATATACATTGACTCTTCAGTTGCTATTGCTAGCATGACTACGCAGCTCTCAGGTACTCGAAGAATCCCCACGCTACGCGTATAAGCCTACAGACTTATCATATGTATCTACTTACATATGGATAAGCTTACCTAATTTCGACCACCTCGACATCGCACAGGTCGGCAGGATGGTAAAAGCTGGCGCGGCGCTATATTCTGGTATAGCAACAGTACAGCAGATCTGTCGAGCGGCCATACAATTTGTATGGCAAGTTAACTATTGATCAGTGTATTGATCGACTTTACTAAAACTTCAACCCCTAGCAAAGCAAAATCTCGAGTAGTTCCAAAGAGTTGCCCATAGAAATAACCCTTGAAGTACAAGTCTCTAGCGTAACGATAGCTTTTATCATCCTGCCGACCTGTAGCAGGATCACAAGCCCTAGATTATTGAATGAGCTCGTGATGGAATATCACGCGACATGTCAGTTTCTCTATTATAAACATCAATTGATTGCTTTCCAATCAGCGCGGTGATGTGCTTGCTGGCGGCGATTGCCACATTTGGAAGGGTTCTAGAAGTGTTTCGGACGTGAGAGATTCTGAGACACATTGTGACTATTTCTGCCACATATCGAAGACAAGACATTCGTAATGCGTAATTTACACTCACAGTCTTGTTGCAGTGTTCAATGGTTTTGTACTTGCGCAGCAGTATATACTATGCTTACTAATGGCTGCGTCAAGGAACATGCTGCAAACATATCTTTGCGATAAGACCTAGCGATATATGAGTAACAGAGATTCTGTCACAATAGCCCATCGAGTTTTTAGTCACGGATTCTCGGACTGTGTTTGCTCTGTACCTAGATAAAGTCAAGTTGAATGGTGTCATTTCGTGTTTCACTTACTTATACTTCTCATCAACATCACAGCCGAGGAGCGTCGACAGACAGTAAAAGACCATGAATACAGATGAGTCCTCTCAGTACATCTACAAGCCGACAGTCGCTCCTAAAGAGACAGCATGCGTAACCAAATATGTTCTGTCGACTTGTGTGTTCATGCTGTGTTGCCGCGTAATTGTCGCAAATGCGCTATCCTAGCATGCCCTGTGTGGTGACATTGATGATAGTGAAAGAGAGCATTTTTGGACCATTGCGTCGCACTTCAGTAGGACAGCCAAGAATCAAGATTCGACTTGAACCACGGTCTACTTATAGTTGCATGAATCAATGCCTTGATGGCTCAACATCTCAGGCGCCGAGCAATGCTGATCATTCAACATCAGATTCTGAGCTGTTCATAGGGCGGGTTTTGTTGCAGGTGTGAGGTGACGTGAGTGACTGAAATCCCAGAGCGATGATGACGACGATGGCTATTCTGCTGATCTGTTGAACAAACTGAAGATGAGCGTTTCAATGGCGTCGACAGACGCATTACCTCACAGGCCGCGACGACAATTTTCCTTGCCAAAACCAGTAAATGTTTCAATCGCGGTCGCGTAGTTTCAATGGGGAACAATCCGCAGCAGGGCTGGGAAACTGACAGACTTATTGTTAATGACAGCCCCTATGCTTGGCGCATCGGCGTTGTCGCAGATCGCCGCGTCACGTTTCATCAAGCAGATATGCATATTTCCGCTCTGGGGGCCGGCGTTATAGTAATAAGGAGCCCGGATTTGTCATTGTAGAAAGCTGAATATAAGAAGTAGGAACGGGCAAAAGCACAAGAGAAGCTAAGTTAATTTCCGTCGCCTAGATAGAGAGCTGAGGTACTTTGCATTAGTTTTCTTCTCCGCTCGATCCGAATATTCATATCCTTTTACTATTCTTGCCTTCGCAACGCTACAATCTGCGCTGGATTGTGAAAACGTGATATTTCATAACCGTCAAAATGCTGTCGAAATCAATCATAGCGCTGGTAGCGTCGGCATCGGGTGCACTCGCTGCCACGCCCTCCGGATTTGAACCAGGAAGCCAGACGAGTTTGCTAGTCGAGTACGGAAATATTGCGGCTCTGGATGGCGCGGTAGTCGCGAAAGAGAGTAAGTCGTAGCACTGGGTCGAATCGCATGTGATTGAACGTTGACTAAAGAGCGAAATTAGTCACGCAAACGGCGCCTACGATTGCAACGGTGAGCAAACTCGAGGGGACATCATTCGCGGTTGTGATGATCGATCTCGACATTCCGACCGATAATCCACATACGCTGCTACACTGGTTGCAGACGGGCCTCACACAAAGCCCATCGGCCACTGCCTTGAACACCACGATGGGCTCTACAAGTGCATTCGTCCTCTCGGTACCACAAGATGAAGCCGCCTTTGCCCCATACCTAGGACCAGCACCACCGGCCAAGACGCCGCTTAGCCACCGTTACACCCAGATCTTGGTCGACACATCGGCCGCGTCAGAGCAAGAGCTGGCCGTTCTCAAGGAGGCGGCGGCGACTCGGCAAAATTTCATCGCTCAAGACGTCCTCACGTCGGCCGGGCTAGCAGACAAGGTTGTCGCCGGGAATTTCTTCAACGTGACGAACCCTGGGCCCGTATCAGGAACAACTACATCAAACTCGACAACGGGTGGCGGCAATGGTACTGGCTCAGGGAGTCCGCCAACGCAAAGTCCCATCACAGGTTCGGCGATCTCGCAGCGATCAAGCGCATCATTTATGGGTATCGTGATGGTCGGTGTTGTGTTCTTCGCGCTATAATGTCTTAGGGCGCTGTTCGTATTATTTGGGAGCCATTACTCCTTGTACCTAAACTATGATCAATAAACAACGTTGAATATGTTATGCAGTGCTGGGATATTTTTAGGCCCGTGAGTTGAACAGGTTCTGAGCGTAACTTGATTTGAAGTTGAGGGCAAGAATTTGCTCAGACATCTGACGATGCAATCTTAGGACATTCGGTATCAGCTTCAAGAAAGGTCATGTTTTGGATGAAACTATAGGTAGAATCTAGACTACCGGCAACAACAAATATCTACCTGGTGGGGGGTTCGGTGTCTCGGAAAGCAAGATACCTGGTAGTCCATACCAGCGTCATGGTTTATGCTCCACATAACACTCAGGTCGTACAAAAATCCCCGAAGTTGCTCCAATTCCTAGTTCAAGCTACAAGCTGCGATGGGGAGAGGATTGATATCTTGTATCTCAAGAACGACCCCTCATCTCAGAATTGCTCCAGACTGCTTTGCATATGCAGCCTTCCAGCAACTGCCTTCAGGTTTGCTGCCTCCTCATCTTAGGCATTATCTGTATAATAGTATATTGCAGGATATCATAGCTGTATTTCTAGATTTCTAGCCGGTTTGGAGGATATAGAATTAGGTAGCTGGTAACTAGGGAAGATGGGTCCAACGAGAATTAAGTCTAACATAATAATAGGAGCATTCTAGGCTGGCCAGCGCGGGTCGTATGTCGTATGTATGATTCACAACATCCACCGGGGTGGAAAGCTTGTGGAAAGCTTCCCCATAAGCCTATTTACAGCTTTCCACTTCACCGACGACCGAAGCATTCTTGGAGTTGAATGCTTTTCTCTGGGTTGAGAACTGGCCGTCATGTTTCAAAGGCCGGAAGAGGGACGTCAGAAACTGGTCCACCGGAAGAAGGCGACTGGCCAAATCGGAGTAGTAAGTCGTCTAGATGTGTCCTTCTGACCGAACTATTGGCATAGCTGCCAGACCATAATCATGACTAGACACACCGAACCATCTCCGAGGCCTGTCCGGCGCGGGGCCGAAAGTAGCTCTTACGAGATCCAAGATCCAATTGACTTGCAAGATACGCTCTAGAGCGTATACTACTCGAGACGGCAATGCTACGCAAGCGCACACTCGCGGCTCTGTGCCTGTAGGAGAAACAACTCCTGAGAAGCGATCTGCGAGTGCGGGGAAAATTTGCCTATTTCGTATGACACGAGTCGCCTTCTGAACTATCATTTTGGCACATAATCGCGCTCCCTGAGCACTGGTAGTCAAGGGGGAGACACGCCTGGCGAATAAGGAAACATGTATCGTCCGCAAGCGACTGGCGAACCTGTAGGTAGTTGACATTACCCGATACTAATGTGGCTTTACGTACCAGCTCTTACCCCTCAACTTCTGCATCTGCCTTGGTGCGTGTTGTTGCCATGCTGCGTGTCTCAAAGGTCCCGTCCCACTCAAATGGGATGATGGGACTTTTCTCGCGCTTCAGTTGCAGCCGTGGTCGACCATAAAATAGCAGGGCTCTCCCCTCCACTATGATGCCTTCGATTGTTTCCCTCACTCCCTACCCCATCGTCGTTCTGTCCTCGTATTACTATTCTCATAATTCCTTCTTTTACCTATAAACGCTTAAGAAGATCCTCGGGGTTGGTTGAACCATTCTCATTCAGAACTCTATACGCCATCTTCCTCCAACCCCCTTACCAAAATTCCTTGGTCAACGTCGACCTCAAGCTTCAAAATGGTATTTCTAGCTCGTTCTCTTCCCCGTTGCGCTCGTCCCATTGCTTCAAGGGCATCTTGTATAGCATCAGCAGCTCGCTTTTCTAGCCGTGCTCGCCCAGCTGCGTCCTTGCGAGATAGCCTGACTTTACGCGCGGCTTCGACATCCAAGAGCAATAGCCCAGCACTTTTTAACTCTCCTTCTGTGGGAGCTCCAGCTTCGACTCGTTTACTGACGACACAACGTGAAAAGGTCAAAGTTCTGCTTGTCCTATACGATGGCTTCGAGCACGCCAAACAGGTATGTCGAACTTCCGAATCGCTTTCCCGTTATCCCCGTGAGACTGGCCAACCCCAAATTTCTCTCAAATCGTATACACTTCCCAGTTTCCGCGCAGCTTTCCTCCTGCAATATAGAGGTCCGCCCAATGACAGTAGCTCTTGGCGGGTAATGCAATGCATGTGTCTCTCGTTGGAGAAGAAACGTCGCGATGAGAGCGTGTGGGGTAACCGGGACCATGTCACATCACCGAGCTCTCCCCTCACGAACCGCATATCTCTAATGAATGTCGACTAATGAGTTCCGTTCTGCCAAATTATAGCAACCAGAGTTGCTAGGAACGACTGAGAATGAGCTTGGCATCCGTCAATGGCTGGAGGACCAAGGCCACACACTCGTGACCACATCCGACAAAGAAGGCGAGGACTCCACCTTCGACAAGGAGCTGGTAGATGCCGAGATTATCATCACAACGCCGTACGTATACCCCATATTTCTTGGCACTGCAGTCCGAGCGCGGTAGTAGCACTATGACTGGGGGAGGAACAAACACAATGAATCAGGTTTTCTATAAACTAACACACGGTAGATTCCACCCCGGCTACCTGACAGCCGAGCGTCTGGCCAAGGCAAAGAATCTCAAGCTCGCTATCACTGCTGGTATCGGCTCGGATCACGTAGATCTCGATGCCGCCAACAAGACGAACGGTGGTGTCACGGTTGCCGAGGTGACGGGCTCCAACGTCGTGTCGGTCGCCGAGCACGTCGTCATGACCATCCTCGTCCTGGTTCGTAACTTTGTTCCCGCGCACGAGCAGATCCAGGCCGGTGACTGGAACGTCGCCGCCGCGGCCAAGAACGAGTACGATCTCGAGGGCAAGGTTGTCGGCACCGTCGCCGTCGGCCGTATCGGTGAGCGCGTGCTGCGCCGCCTCAAGCCCTTCGACTGCAAGGAGCTGCTGTACTTCGATTACCAACCCCTGAAGCCCGAGGTCGAGAAGGAGATCGGCTGCCGCCGAGTAGAGAACCTCGAAGAAATGCTGGCGCAGTGCGATGTTGTCACGATCAACTGCCCCTTGCACGAGAAGACCCGTGGTCTGTTCAACAAGGAGCTGATCGCCAAGATGAAGCCTGGTAAGTACTTTTGCGTTGTTGATTTTTTATATATATTTAAAATACGTAGTGCGGTCATTTATTAACTTTTCTTCTAAGGCTCGTGGCTCGTCAACACTGCCCGTGGCGCTATCGTCGTCAAGGAGGATGTCGCCGAGGCTCTGAAGTCAGGCCATCTCCGAGGCTACGGTGGTGATGTCTGGTTCCCGCAGCCCGCTCCCAAGGACCACCCTCTGCGCTATGCCAAGAACCCCTGGGACGGCGGCAACGCCATGGTCCCTCACATGTCCGGTACCTCGATCGATGCGCAGAAGCGCTACGCCGCGGGCACCAAGGCCATCCTCACTAGCTATCTCACCGGCAAGCACGACTACAGGCCAGAGGACCTCATCGTCAAGGATGGTGACTACGTAACGAAGGCGTACGGCCAGCGAACCAAGGCCACCTAATTCGAGGACGTTGGAGGGTCTTTGCTCGATAGAAAGCGAAACAGACGCATGAACTACTTATGATGATGATGTATATTTCAGGAGGATATATCTTTCGATGACTGGCCTCACATTATTCTCACTTAAAACGAGATTTGGCTATTAGGATAGTAGCGTCATAGCGCTAGCTTATATGTCTTAACATAATGAATGAGAAAACATTAAAATTTTTAAAGCATACCAGTACCTAGTGTTTCCTTGTCTATATTAATGCTTACGAAAAGAACATTCTGAAACTACGGTATCTACTACGGACAGATGTACGCAAGATCGGTTATCGCTGCATTCAGGTCTGATCTCTAGTATATTAAGAGTCTGATCCTAACGAATTACTCTCTTTTAGAGAAGTGCAAATCAGGGCTAATAAGATATTATTTACCCTCCCCAATAGCCACACCTTGATTCAATCGACTGTTTATTGGCTAGGGGTACTATGAGAGGGATGCTTGGTAAATTTGGGTTCGAACATCCCCTTGCATTCCCTTAAGTGACGTTGTCAATAGGTGACAAAGCCATGACCTCGCTCGTCCGTCATTCGCCCCAAGCCCAAGACCACACGCTACGGTGTCTCCCCAGTTTCATTGGCTTTTTTACTCTAGATCTTGTTCGATGCTGACGTTTGTCACGCACACCCCCCAACCTTGTCTATCGGGGATGTTTGCTTGAACACAGCTAGGACCCAAAAAATTTAGAATTTAATCGAGGAGGGGAGGGAAACCTTAGGCGGGCGGCATGTAAAGAGAGGGAAAGGGGTTTATAAATACCTGCTTATGGGATCGAGGACCTTGCTGGTCAACTACCCTCAACTTCTTTCCTATTTCGACACCATTGACCAATCAGAGGACATCAATCTCGCAACATCAAGTCAAGTTAAAGCGTAAGTACACGATAATCCATAGTCGCCCGTTGCCATTGCCTTGGACTATTAGTACACTCTATTTGGGATAGTGCTGATTCAACAGCAGCAGTCAATCAAAAGCAAAAGTACAGAAATGCCTTGCGAATGCGCCAGCTCTTGCGCCTGTGCTACGTCCGGCACCTGCAAGTGTGAAGAGAACTGCGGATGTTCTGCCTGCCCCGTGAGTCTATTCCTGAATTTATATATCCATCTATAGTCTGTTATCTCTAGCTGTCGCCAGACCTCCATGTATCATGGTTTAGCTGACCCTTGAGTAGGAGAAATAAACGATAGGAGTCGAACTACACAGACTAGGCGAAGCATAGGGATCATGGTTTTGGCGCGCAGGTTAATATGACGATTTGAACCACTTATGCGGCACACTTCGGGTTGGAATACGGTCTAATAGCTAGGTACGGACGGAAATTTAGGCCGATGTAAACGTGTATAACAGTGGACAGTTCAATAAATGTCGCTCCTTTAAACACTACGAGAACTTAATGTCATGTCGTGCGTAATTCCTTGCCAAGGTCCTATGCATTCGCCAGTCAATGACTTCATTATTGAACAGCTTACTGAGAAAACAGAACTGATCTTAACGCAATCAAGCTCCTTATATTGTCCAAGAGTACTCTACAGCTGATAGTTGAGAGAACCGCACGACCCCTTATTGAATGCGCACTCGCTTACTGGCGTCCATGACGACATGTGACGCTAGAAGAAACCCAACACCGGCTCTAGTATAGACAGCATCATCAGACTTGTCAGCCAACGGCTTAATGATCAAAACGTAGTGCTTCCGCTCATTCTCCGCAAGTCTATCAGGCTTATCTATGCCCAGAACCACACAGAGCAGGATATCGGGGTCATCGACGGTAATTCCATCGAGGGATATCCTCTTGAGAATATCCACGATGCCGCCAGTCGTATTAATTCGTCTCGCCAGGGCCGCGATCTCGGGCCTCGTATGCCCTGCGCGATTCCGTGTCGACGTGCGTAGCGAGCCCGTCTCAAAATCGACCCCTATGTCATCGTTATTCCAATCGACACCGTCGAATGGCGCCGCCATGTACTTGATCGCGCCGGTGTACGCCATCCACTGCAACACCCGGGTCAGTATCTGCCTTCTTTAGTGAGATTTGTAATGGTCTCGGGAGCATACAAAGCTCTCGAGACATGATTCTAGCCCGAACAGAAGCTTTTACTCTGGGAAATGACTATAATAAGAAGGAAATGACTCTGAGAATTACTTACGGACCACGAGGGCACGCACCGGTCCTCTGAGTACGTGATGGGCGTCAGCTCACCCTTTCCTTCCCGCTGCCACATGAGGCTCCGCTGAAGGTACCGCTGAAGGATCCCGTAGTCGCCCTTGGACTCCAGAGTCCGGGCGAGCTTTCGCTCTAGGCCGAGAATCCCCATAGACCGGTCCGTCGTCAGGGTGAATGCGAGTCGGGAGTACATTTCGTAGAGCGTTTGGAAGAGAACGATGCGCCCGTCTCGGAAGTACTTCAGCGCCGACTGCGGGAAGTCTGAGTCGCCTAGGAACTCAGCCTTGGAGCTGTTGGACGTGATTAGTAAAGAGTTGTGGACAGTATAGGTAGGGTTGGGTATCCGTCCTTACTTTCGCAGCTTAGCCAGAGTCTCGCAGTGGACTCCTTCGCCGCATTCCCAATAAATCTGGTTAGAGGTAAAGTGTATAGTTCTTCGTGACACTACAGCTCATAGTTAAATCATTATATGCAATTACAGTCGAGGCATCGGGTTCACTTACGGGCTCTCTCTTGCAACACCCATCCCCGTTGGTTCAATACACCGGTTTCGACATCTCCATGGAAGTCGTCAATATTCTTGCAATAGTACACTTCACCACCGGCTTGATCTTTGACAGCTATGCAAGGCCGAGGTTGGCGGTCATGGATGAAGCCCTCTAGACACGATCTCGCAGAGCTGGCGGCAATAGTGCAGTAAGCTGAACTGAAGACGTCTTCCATCTTTCCGGCCTCGTTCTCCCAATCGTCTTGGTCTTCCTGAATAATACACAAAGAATCAATCCAAATGTACTTGATACCTAGGTCTCTAGTTATGGTGACGGCATCTTGGAATGTCCGAGGGAGCTTTTGGAACTCAATATTCTTTTTGTGTCTTTCCAAGTTGTCCTTATCGGTGAAAAATTCAAGTCCCTTAGGCATCGTACCCCAACAGTGGCTGAGTGCGATGTATCTCTGATCGAATGAGTTATGGGTTTCGACAAGTCGTAACTCAAGTCCAATGTCTCCTCCGATTTTGATAAGGCGGGTTGGCATCTTTGCAACGCTGCTTGACCTTCGTCGAGGTCGACATTTATGAGCCTTGTCACAATTGTTGAGCCATTCGCGCAGGAGTGTCAATTGCTCAAAGCCCCCTGCCGCTGGTAGCTGCGGTAGCCCCAGTTGTGCGAAAGCAGGCGGGTTGCCTCGAAGCTCTTGACTCTAATTAGCTGTGGAATGACGAATATGGTAGATACGGTTGGCTGACCTGGATCACAGTACAGGGAGATGATTGGCTTTCCGGTAGAGTTCATCTTGAAAGTTGACTCAACACGCACCAGTTCTCCTTCATGAGCTGCCCCTACTCCATTTTGCAGAAGCGACTCGTATAGTAGGTTGCAAATATCACAGGCTTTCGAAGTGGCTTTTAACTCTGGCATTTTATAGTGTACACGGAAGCCGGCTGCCCATACATTCATAGTCTTACATGATTCACAAATGGTAGTCTCTGTGGCTCTAGGCTTTAACGTCTCCCAGTTAATTTGGTCAAAGACCTTGCGCGCGAAGATGTTGTCTGCTTTCGACTCCCAGGTGTCATTCAGTTTGTTGGTTTCACGCTTACGAGATTAGCCCGATACGACACACGTTGACAGGCAGACTCACGTTATTATACTCATCAGGGGGCAGGGGTAGTTGCTGCAGACTTGGCGTGCTATCTACAAGTTCGACTGAGATGCTAGGAATGTTGTCGTGGCCAGATTTTCCAAGATAGACACGATCCGAATTATCTGATGTTGACGCGGCTCCCAATCCCCTAGGTTGCCGTGGCCTTTCTGGGAGGTCTAGAGTTGGTCCGCTCTCGCTAGGAGTTCTTCGCAACCAAACCTTCTGATCAAACCTGTAGGATGGTTCACGCTCGGCTCGTTCATAGATTTCATGCATCCGCCTAGAGAGCTCTGAAGCTTTAGCGCGACCCATCTCCAATCTGCCATGATCGCCGACCAAAGCGATGACCAACAATCTGGTGCGAATGAGTTCAAGCAGCTCTCCGAGAGCAGTTTCACGGGCGAGAATGGACTCCATTTCTTCCATCAAGGTTTGAGCAGCCTCTGCAACCTGGAAAGTCTTCTTCGAGATCTCCCAGAAATGAGCAAATTTATTGATCAATGAAAGCTTCTGCATTCCGCTTTTATCGTTCCCGTATACGAGCCAAACGAGCCACTCGAGAAGCAGAACACCCATTGACCAGATATCGTAGTCACGAGAAATCGGCTTCCCACTATCCATATATATTTCCGGAGCCTCGTAGCGCCGCGTCCCATACTTCATGGATGAGCTTATGTTGCGATTTTCGGTGGTATCGTTATGGATCTTAGACAGACCGACGTCCGCAATGAGGAAATTCCCTCTTCCGCCCGCGTGAAGAATATTCTCGGGTTTGAGGTCGCCGTGCCTGCAGTTGAGATCCCACAAGAGTTTGAGACAGTGGCAAAGGCCACGCATTTGGAGAAGCGTCCAGGATATCAGCTCCTCATCTCGGACAATCTGAGGCCCCAGAGGAGTTTGTGCCTTTCTCCAGTAGTCCCGAAGATTGCCTGCCATGAATACGGCGTCAACATTGTCTGCCCTCCACAACTGCAAGTGGGTTTGGGGGTTACACCTTACCTCCTTTAGCCCAAGGGAACAAGAAGCACTGTTGAGACCCTCTCTGATATGCTGCAATCGGCTTGATAAGATGAGGATCGTTCAGGTTCCTGATTATCTGCAGAGTTTCAAGCTCCCTGTGGAAGTGGTCGGAATTTTCCCTAAATCTTTTGACAGCGACCAGAACGTCGCAGAAGGTTTGAGGGTCTCGGTGAGCTTTGTGAATCTCAACCTGATCGACAGAGCTGAAATGACCTTCTCTGTGTAAGCCCTCCTCTAACCTGATGAAGGGTAAACGGCGGCGTGGGTGGAAAGTACGGTAGAAACTAGAACCGCCAAAAATGGGCGCAAGGAAACACCACTGGAACTCCAAGAAAGACTTTAAACGAAACCGGTCCAGGCTCTCAAAGGTTGGCCGAAACCCAGGCTTCAGAGTATCAGTCGTCTCGTTTAGTGACCCGAGAACTGCAGACTTTCTCCCTTGACTATTCCGTTCATCTTGTTTTCCAAGGGGTAAATGTTCATCATGGAACCTCTGCGCCTCAAAGTCTTCAAGTCCAGCGACACAGTCAATGTATACAAGTGTCAAGAATATCCTTCTTGCTTTAGTAAACGCGAAATTGATGAGGCGTTCCGTAGGGACCACTTCCGAAGTCTCCAGGACTCGCCTAATTGTTTGCTTTGTCAAAAGCTGTGTGATTCGATCTTCAGGTAAGAAGCGATAACCAGCTAACCCTTTAATCACTTCAACCTGAAGTAAATTTTCTTCAAACTATGAATTAGTAAAGACCCTTCGTTTCGAATGTAAAGAGTATTTAAGAAGATACGCAGCTGTCTACAGGAATAAGAAGCCCATTAGGGACCGGTCCTCGGCCACGAGCAAAGAAGACTAAAATCCATTAATTACATACCAATCTTTTCTTCAAGAGTATCTTTGTCATAGACTGCTTCATCCGTCGGTGATTCAGGAGGGCTGTCCATACTGTCAAAATCAGGGCTTAATTTAATGATAGTTCTAACGATAAGTCAAGCTGCAGATAATGTCAGTCTCTATTCAAATCCTCATTCCTGATACGCAGCTCTAGCCAGTGAACTGGAAATTAAGTCATCATGATTGTCACACCTACGACATAGGACTACAGGACTGAGCGGCTGAGCTACTTACGGAGGTCTCTAGCTCCTTCTAGGCAACACGTATCTGGGTTATGTCAGGTGGCAGTCCGCTTGGGGGCGGCCTAGTGTACCACACTACTTGAGGCGGGTGGTTCGCTATTTGCCGAATAGGCTGACCCCAGGATTCTCGTCTGGCCACGAGGTAGGTCGTGCTAGGTAGTATCCCAGCATCCTGACACACATGCAGACAAGGCAGACTCGGCCCAATATAGATACGGGTGCCCTTAAATGCCCTTGGCGGCTGTTCCTGGCGCCAGGCCCTCGGCACCAGCCAATACGCTCACAAGATTGAAAGGAGGCATAACAGTATGACGTGCGTGGATAAATCATGGCGAGACTATTTGATTCTAGGTCATCTGACCATTACTACACTTCCTTGGGGCAATGAGGCTGCCGCTGCTAAATAGTGTCATCTACGATGTGCAAGTCCTCGAAGCAGAGGATGAATTTGAAGGCAAATCCGCCAGGGCTGTCTTGTTTATTGAGGTGTGTTATTCATGTATCATTACTCGTAACCGTGCCGAAGCCCCCTGATATATCCAATAGTGTGAAACTCTAAGGTACCTGAATTCTCCTAACTCTTATATCCGTGTCCATGATTGCCTTGAGCGATATGAAGGCCCGTTCGAAGAATTTGTACTTCGGTGAATTCTGATGCCCCGTGCGATAACCTAACGCCGTTTGATGATATGCTCGCCCCGTGTCGCAACGTGCCTCGTTGCCTCAACTTGTCGTGAGACCTTCTAAGATGCTCCGCTCGCGATTTTCGGTGTCATGTTTGTCTTTGATTGGACTATAGTTGGATATCCGGATGGTATAGATGTCGTTTCGCATCTCAACGGTGAATCGATCTTCGCTCCAGAATGTCTTCAATACGGTTGATAACTCGCAAGGGTCTTTGAAGTGATTACAGTGTATCTGAACAACAGATGTGTCCTCGCGCATGCCGACATCGCTCATTGTTGTTGTTGTGGTTTCTGGTTTCATTGATGGGGCTGAAGCTTGAGGTGCTCGGTGAGAACATGAGCAAAGGAAATGAACAACTTGTGTTTTGGTGCGGGGTGGTCGGAGGCGGATGTACGTTCGCGTCACGGCCAAAATAAACAATTAAATAAGAGCGATTGCGGCCGGTATTCATATAGAGCCAACTACAGAGTAATTCTCAGCTCAGGGGAGCGTGATACGAGTTGGCCGCACAAGGTGGCCGCCATGTTGACACATCATTTCGGTGGGAAATAACAGGGCTCGAAAAGAGAGACCTGAACAGCATGACAAAACCGGGTGGCATGCTGGAAGGTCACATCCTGCGAAAAGCGGCTGAGAGTGGAGGCTGTTAGGAATATCGAGGACATGGTCCCCAAGGCAGACAAACCCTGCTCATGGGCATTTTCCACCTGCCTCTAGGACTTCGATCAATCGTAACGGGCGACTGCTCCGACACTATCCAGGGGTAGTTGCATGACCATTGACCAGCCACAACACAATGTCCGATGTTCTCGATGAGCCTCGAGAGGCGATAAGGATTCTTTTTCTGAAATCCCAATGACTACTTGGTGTGCCATGGCTTGCTTTATGAGGATGGGGGGCCGTAAATGTGACTCCGGTGGATAACACAATGAGGACACCATTCCTCAGCCAGGTACGGTACTCAAGCTTTTGGTAATGCACTGGTCTGATGGGCTTGAGTGAGAACAGGGGATGAGACATACAGGATGATAGCATAACAGTAACAATACTAAGGCTAATCCTGTCAGCAGGATTCAGCCCCTAGTTGCCTTTTTTCAGCCCCCAAGGCTAGTGGCCAATTACAGTCGCTGGAAATAAACGCTGCGCTTCAGATGTTGCATCACTATGCTGTACTGCTGCAATGAAGCATTGTATGTTGATTTTGGGCGAATCTCCATACGTGAAGGCCGCCAGTCCCAGGTCATAGAGCCGCATTGGAGAGAGTATGGGGAGTAGGTTCTTGTAAGCTACTGAGGGAGCTCGCGTGATAGGTGTATTTACGTGCATATGTGCTCTAACTCTGCTCTTCTTTCCCTGTTAGTAATTTTTCTTTCTTGTTAGTTACACTTTCGGGTGAATGTTGCACTTGGCGGTGACCCTACGCTTCCAATAACGACCCAACGATGGAACCGACAGAAAGGCACAGCAGTCCTATTTTGCATCTGTAAAATGGCTTCAATCAACGAAGGCCAAACCGAACTACCGAATCAGAACGAAGAGCTTAGCTTGACTCAGTTTAATGGCGAAGGCTCACTCGAAGATTTGCTATCAGACCCTCTAGAAGGGACACAACGGCCAACGAACACCTTGCCCCCGCTCACGCAAGCCTCGCTGCCGGGGGATAACAAGCTTCCTGTCGAGCCTGAGTTTTCAGAAGTATCTCACTCGAAAACACAATTCACTTCGGCATCGTTCCGTGATAATGAGTTTACCACCGCCCAACTAGTGGAAGACGGAGTCTTCAAATCAACAAGCACAACGTCCTACAATCATCGACCTACACTCTCTAGCGGCGATGCACCTCTTACCGAAAAAGAACATTGGCATCTCTCTGTATCAACTGTCCGCAAAAACGAAGTTACAGCGGAGCAACGAGGCCCAAAACTCCTACTACAGCCCCCTGATGAGGAGTCTGGCTTTCTTAGCGACGATGCATATTCTCAAAAGGGTATCTCAGCACCAGAGAGCCTAAATTCCGACTTCACAAACGTTGCGACAATAGTAGACTTTGGTTTAGGTATTGGCATGGACCATGTTAGAACCCAGATCCAAGATGGGCAACTCTGTCCGCAATTTTCCACCCGCATCAAAGATAATGCCATCGACGAGCTGCATTCCGATAGTAGTTCGACCCCATTGCAAATGGCGAAAAGCGGGAGGGATTCTTCCAGCATATTGAATGGAATTGGCAGCTCCTTCGAGACCCAGTTGGATAGCCAGAAGCCAAGAACGCAACTGGTTGATGATTTGAGTGACCAACTTGAAGCAGAGCAGACAGAGTCTCAACACAACCCTAACGAAAGATTCCTGCCATGGGACAAGCTCTTCATGATGCTCAATGAGTCTAACATCGAAATGGAACTGAAACGCGTGTTTCATAAGGATCAGGATCAAGTGCGCCAAATAGTCAACAACATTTACCAGAGCGATCTTAAGCAAAGTCGACGTCTGATCATGGCCATACTTAGCTCGATCAACAAAGTTGGATCAATTGTCCTCTTCATTAAACATCAGGTCTTCGACAGTGACCTACCTTTGGCGCGACACATTGACGAAAGGCAAAGAAATGTGCCCCTATTTTATCGTAGTCGCGACAGTGTCGGCTGCGATGAACCTCTAAGCTTTTTACATAAGCATTGGAAAGGACGTGAGCTGGACCATTTCTGTCGAGTACAATACAGTTTCCTTGTTCCGTTTTTCGACATGCGAGGGGACCAGGTCAGCTTTTACAAGATAGAGGACAGGCGAATCATCTTGCCATTCCTGAAATGGGAGAAACAAGAATCTGGAGGATACGGCACGGTCTGGAAAGCTCATATTCATCCGGCCCATCACAACTACGTAAGGCATTCGAACACTTCTCCCATCAGAGCCTATAGATATATGCTAACCTTTTATGAAAGCCCTTTGAAGATGAAAACACAGATTTTGCTGTCAAGGAAATCCACTCAAGTGACTACGAAGCCTACAAAGAGGAAGTGAGAGTACTAGAAAGATATAGTGGGAGAAAAAAAGGCCACGAACACCTCATCCGGCTCCTTATGGCATTCCAGCACAATTCTCAGTACTACCTGGTCTTTCCTCTAGCAAGAGGAAACCTGAAGGACCTTTGGCAAACCACCCGGAAACAGCCTACCAACAGTAGCGATGTCCTCTGGGTTCTGCAGCAGTGCTTGGGTATAGCGGAGGGACTCTGGAAAATACACGAGCATAAGTCTTGGTTCGCAAAGGGCCTTGCACCATCCGGCGACGAAGACAAGAATCGAGGCAGGCATGGCGACATTAAACCACAAAACATCTTGGCCTTCGAGGACTCTGAGAAAGGCTATTACCGCCTGGTCATCTCAGACTTTGGCTTGACTCGCTTTCATTCAGCCCAATCCATCTCTAATGTTCCTCCCGATAAAGTGGGCGGTCTCTCCCGGACATACAGGGCCCCTGAATACGACCTAAAGTCGACGATATCTCAAGCTTACGACATGTGGAGCTTAGGGTGTCTGTATTTAGAGCTCATTTCGTGGTTCCTTCTTGGATTCGACGACGGACCGAACAAGTTTGCCTTTTTACGTGGAGAAGATGATATTCCAACCCCTGGTCTTCCACCAGTGCCGAACTATACGGAAGACAAATTCTTCAATATTGATGGTAAGGAGCCGGTGCTGAAAGAGTCAGTGAAGAAAGTATGTACATCTATCTATTAGGGATGATATACCACGGATACCGTTTACTGACCGAAATAGTGGTTCGACGAGCTTCGCAGACAGCCTAACTGCCCTCCTTGCATTTCAGACTTCCTCGACTTCATCCAATCTGACCTCTTGAATCCCACCAAGACGGCACGCTCCAAGATAGCTCAACTTCATTCAAAGTTGAAACAAATACTTGTGGATAGCAAAAAGAAAAGCAACTATTGTGTATTTACCACTTCAAACTCCGTTTCATCAGAGCCGATAGAGGTGATGTCCTCTACTCGGCGGCCACATGTACGCTTGCTGCATTCCCCCTTCATTTAGTTACGCGTGGAATATACTGACGATTGCAGAGCCCGAGAGGTGAAAGCCAGGAAAAGAGAAGAGAATCTCTCAAGCTCCAACAAATCATCTTAGAGCAGCGAGACAAGTATCGATTTGAAGAAAAACGCGCGTCCTTAGATTTAACGATCCGCCTCGCATCACAACCGCATACAGCGAGCGAAAGCCCTAAACCGGGCTCAACAGTGATTACTCTCAGACGTCAAGATGGGCGGCTATCCCTAGAAAGCAGCGAATCAACTATAAAAGAAGGCAACTACATCATATCATCTCTGACCGATAGCCGTGGGTCACAGAAGCGACAAATTCCTCGCTCGCCAGGGAATCCTCCAGAGAATCCTCCAGAGAATCCTTCTTTCACCCGCAACATAACCGGCGCTACCGATACCACATTCAACGCGTCCCAAGTGTCGGCAGCCGAGTCCTTCTCTACGAAGAATACAACCCCTCCATTGACTACCGAGAACAGTAGGGAATGCTCACCGGAACTTAGTGATATGCCCACAACTCTCGCCGTCACCAAAGCCAATAGAGCATCATTAAAGATGGAGGCAGATGAGCCCTTAACGGTAAAAGCAGAGGAAATCAACACGGTGCAACCCAGACCCCAACACCCGCCACAAGATCTTGCCCATAAAGTCTCAGAGTCTCTCATCCAGGTCGAATACGTGGAGACCAAGCCGGATAAACCATCCCACCCCGAGCCGATCAGTAACGAGGGTGAACCTTTATCCCTGAATGTTGAGAGCGAGCAACCAGTGCAACGTAACAGCATCCGTAAACCCGCCCCCGTAGTTCATCACCCAGAACCACGATGCGGCGACCAATCTAACTCATCCCCTATAACCGGGACGTCAACTCCCGCGATCCTCGAGATAACGGGACCAACAAACACAAACCGCAGGGAGCTGAACACCAATCTCGACCCAAACACCAAACGAGTGCCAAAGCGAAAACGCGACAACCTCACGCGCTACTGGCGCAACTTCAGGAACGTGCTGCGAGCGACGACGCCAGAGTTCGACACGAGGTAACGGCAACCGCATCACTTCATCCTCCCCTTATTAATACCCACCCTAAACCTCCCAGAAGAATGAGGACTGTAGATACGAAAGAGTTGAATTGCATCGTATCATCGCGAGGCGTTAGGCGCGAGGTTTGATTCCTAGCATTTATTTATCTTCAGATTTCCCATACGCATACATACATACATACATGCATACCCCTTGGTTTTTTTCGGGTAAACTCCTAGCATTACTATACCCCGTGTTGGATGGATGGTTTATTATAACTATAGGTTGGCACTACAGGTTGGCCGGCATCTTTGTATATATATTTTTCTGTTATACCCCGTTTGCGCATACATGTACAAATACGATACCCCTGGGCGGAAAATGTAGCAGATGTTTTCGCGTAATATATGATACCCCCTCTGTATATTCAGGAACGGAACTTGCTTAATACCTGGTGTCTTCATTCAAATACTGTCTATATCAAAACTATACTCTGCGTTCTTATTCTAATGAGCTGATATTTCAACTCACTGTCCACATATATCATGCTCCCATGTGAAATCACCAATTAGGCACTGCACCACTGCAGCACCAGAATGAGGGGGTATATGTAGATGAATAGGTTTTACATTTCATCTTGAAACATGTGCGGTACGGTGACTATGATCAAAGTTCGAAACATGAACTCGGACCGAATCCATATATAAGTCGTGTGCCCAGAGCCCTTGCATTACACCAAAAACGCCGTACCGTTATGCAACCCTTATTCCTAATTATCCATTACTCTTCATCACTACTTTCCACAATGAACCCTGCCCTAGCCCTTGGACGCCGCTGTTGGGTTGGCTTGGATGCAGGTATATCCTCATCATCTGCATCTTCCATGATGTCGTCTCCGTCTGCGTTTGCGGAAGGCGCTGGTTGTCTCGGCTCCCTAGACACTCGTCTCCGCTTGGTGCTTGATGTTGAGCCGGCATGGGGACTTGACGAGAGAGGTGTATCATCCGTCCCAGAGGCATCTTCGTCATCGTCATCCCCTACTCCACCTCTGCCGTTCGGCCGGCTTGACGCCGAATCCTGCGTCATGACGACCACATCATCATCAGTGTCGCTCTCGTCCGAGTCAAGAGTCTCGGCTTTCCGCTTTTCAGCTATCTTAGATGACGTAGTACCCACAGCTTCCGCAAGACCCAGTCCAGCGGCTCTCTGCCGCTGCCGTATCCGCTCCTCGTTAGCGTAAAACTCGGCCCACTTTCCCTCATCTTCTGACTCGTCGTCGCTGGCGTGCACAAAGAGCTCACTCTTGAACCGTTTCGCCTTCGCTCTCTCGCGTTCGCGGCGGCCGCGTTCTTTCTCTTCGAGCTGCTCTTCAGTCAGGGGCTCATCGTCACTGCGACGACGGCGCAGCCTTGTCTTTTTTGGCTTATCAAGGAAACCGTCGGCCACCTTTCTGTTGGTTGGGCCACCAGCTGGGAACAAGATGTCGTCATCATCATCATCATCAATACCTTCATCGTCGTCGAAGACAGCCTTCTTCCGTGGGGCTGTTTTCCTCCTCAGTTGATCTTGAGCTAATGCACCATCCTCGAAGGTAGGTGGGTCGAATTCTGCTTTGTTAACCAGATCAAGCGAGTCTTGCAGTTGCTCAGACGATAGATGGGACGGAACGATCCAGGAAGATTCAGGGGTCTCGTCCAACGTAGGGGCAAGTCGCTCAAATCCAACTAGCTTCATGAGGAGTCTGAGATGGGAGTTCTTGAACATGGCTGTGCGGCGGGCTTCGTCGTCAGGTCGTATGGCTAGAGATCGTTAGTATTGATACCAAGAACAGGGTACGACAGAACAACTTACAAACTACTGGCGCCTCTTTCGCTGCCGCATCTTCTTGAGATCGCTCCGCAGTTTCCGTTGCCCCAACAGATGATATGGCTTTCTCTGTGCTCTCCCATGCCTTCCTCTCGTCCATTGCATTTGATAGCTGGTCCTTGACCCATTTGATGTGATGAGCCAGGTTTTTGTCCAGTAAAACGCCAACTGCAATTGCAACCTGCTGGTCTCTCTCTATAATGTGCCGGAACTCAAGCTCCGCGCCGGGTCTGGGTTGGGTAGTCGAGAGTGTTTGTTTCTCGTAGCCGAATTCTAAATAATGGGCGGTTGCATTAATCTTCGAGAATAGCATCTCGATAAGCAGCTGTGGCCGGTCCTCGATCTTGCGGATACATTTCTTCAATATCTGTTTCACTAGTTCTTCCCATTCTTTAAATATGCTGCTGTTCTTGTCCAATGGCTCTTGACCCTTGATCATGCTGTACAACAGATGAATAATGTCGACGCGGAATAGCATCACACTCATGTCTTGCTTGAAGGCGAGTCGATAGAAATACCGGTGTGCCCGCTTCAATTGCGCTTCGTTTAAGTCCTGGTAATATTTTGTAAAAGCGACGAACGTATCGACAACGCCCTGGGGAATGAAGCGATTGGTGAATCGGCTGAAATCAAACTTGCGCTCTCGTGACGTCCGTTCTGCGTTTGCCTCGTCATTTTCCGACTCGTCCTGCTCTTCAACCGGAATCTCCTCATCCTCACCAGCTGCTTTCGCTGCCTTTTTCTTTTTTCGAACTCGCCGCCGTGATCGGACTTGCATGTCCATATTCTGCTTGGAGTATGCCTCTAGGACTCGAAGATAGGTATGTGTTAATTCAGTGCAAGCGTCGAGATATTCGAATCCCTGGTCTTTATAATTTTTGGCAATATTGGCCACGCGGTCGTGTGTCTCTTCTTCGTAGAAAATACGACTCAGTATATTCTCAGCGATTTCTTCATCTTCGTCGTTGCCCGATTCGAGCATCTCTTGGATGGTCAAGAGGATTTGGGTAAAGCATCTCATAGTCGCACACAATTCTTGCCAGCGCTTGCTTTCCATTGAATCGGCCATCGCCCGGTTCAACGTGATGAACATCTGCTGATTGAGTACGCCGGCTATCAGATTGAAGCTTCCCACGTCAGTAGGATTCGTCGATAGTTTACTTTTGTCGGCCTTCTTTCTGGCTCTTTCTGCTTCCAAAAACCATGCTACTAAGTAGAAGAATTGTCGCGAATGGTATTCGAAGATATAGTCTTTTTGATCGTCCAACTTTTTTCGTATGTGTTGGAAGAGAGGGTTGAAACCTGAGTCCAGGAACTCTTCCACAAAGCCTTTGAGCTGTTCCCGAGCTCGAGTGTTTAGCGATACGAGAGGACCAAGATCCTTGGGTTCCATTTCCTCTTTTGTTGGTCTCCGAGGCGGCCGGAAGACTTTGCTGTTGTCCATCTTTTGTTGTCTGGTGGCGGCATCCAACAGGGCATCTTGGCCTGTGACAGTAGACATCTTGCCATCGCCGCGGTCTACCCAGATCATCGTTCCCCATCGATTATGCCGAGAGGGAGCCTTGCGATTATAAGGTCTATGCATAGCTGCTTCCTTGCTCATCATAGCTGTGAGCTCGTTTGCTCTTGTCTTGCCTATCTGCTTCTCATCCATAAACAGCTTGTTGATATCAACCCGTTTCACCAGGTGGAATATAATCTCCATCAGTATTACACCCTCTTGGTTGAAGTCTTCTCCCATGTTGGAGGCAATGGTTAGAATGGTGATGAGGATATCTTGGAAGGAAAACGCATCGATTAAAGCGGATCGCGAGATTTGTGACTCGTCGCCATCATATTTGACACCGGGCGGAGGTGATATCATTGCGACGTTTCGTAGGAATAGGAGGACTAGCTTTATGATGCCTTCGTCCCGCGCACTTCGATCTCCCCGGGAGAGCGCCATGGACGGCAAGGCAACTCGGACGGCAGTGTGCAATATCTGAGCGGCATCGTAGTTTATGATAGCTCTCTTATAGCCAAGTTGTGCAAGTTGAAGGACGGGAAGGTGTCTGTGGTGGTTGATGGTCATCTGTTCGAGATCTCGTTCTAATGGCCAGGTCAGAGGGACCATAATCTCGAAGCAGGCGAGGGCGGCTCGAGCCTTGAACTTGTTGTCGGTGGCATTCTCGGGCCAAGTGGCAAGGATGTGTAACAAATCGCCTTCGACAAGGTTCGCTTCGGCTAGACATCGCGCAACGTCCATGCGGTTGGTTTTCTCATCGTAAAAGCGAATCCATTTCTTGATGTCCCGTAAAACCTCGACTGCTGAATCTCCAAGTACATACCTCCCGTCGTCATCGGAACTGGAGCCACCGAGCTAATTATGATTAAAGTCAGCGGGAAAAGCACACAGCAAAAGACAGGTCAAGTCAGGTCCTGTGAAGCAACTTACAGCAGACACGAGACTGTTGATGTGCGCCCGAACTTCGGGATGGACAATGTCCGCAGATCCATCTGGCACCTCCATGTCTACAACTGGCACTGAGGGATCGACGCCTCTTCGCCGGATCGTGGTTGGAAATCAGTTGGGCAGATTCATTGATGAAGGTAGTCCTTTAATTGTTGACTGTGGTGGGTGGTGCACCGAGCTCGCAGTGCGACCCCCCGTGTAAAGTGGTTGAACGCGTTTAACGCGACGATTTGATGGACAAACTTTGGTGGGGCGCGACGCGAACCCAAATTGACTTGATGTGGCCTGTGCTGCATCGGGCTTACTAGGTACGTACCTAGGTACAGTGGTCGACTGATTTGACTGACTCCACATTTATCCGGCCACCGAGGCTATCCGGCCGGTCGAGGTCTCATCTCATTCCAATGAGATCCTTCACTCACCTCCGGGGTAATCCTCATCACCAATTAGTTGCTCACAGACTCCTAGAAAATGACGAGCATATTTGCAAAAAGGAGAGCTTTCCAGCTTGCAAGCCAGTTCAGGCAATTCAGCTCCAGCCCTGCTCGAAATGCAGCTGAGGTGAAGCGTCTCGGCGTCATTGGTGCTGGCCAAATGGTAAGCCCCCTGACATGTGATCACTCTCCCTGTTGAACCTCTTCTCATACATGCATCATAGGGTCTGGGCATTGCGCTGGTCGCTGCTCAAAAAGCTGGTGTTCCGGTGACACTGTTGGATAATTCACAAGCGTCCTTAGATAAAGGATTGGCATTTGCAGATAAGCTCTTAGCCAAAGATGTGTCCAAGTCACGCATCACGCAGGAGCAGGCCGACGAGGCCCGTTCCAAGTTAACAACTACAACATTAATCGAGGACCTGTCGGATGTTGACTTTGTCATCGAGGCGGTCCCTGAAATCCCGAAGCTCAAATTCGATATCTTCGCTAAGCTGGCCGACGTCTGCCCAAAGCACGCCATTCTAGCGACCAACACGTCCTCTATCTCAATTACGAAGATAGCCGCAGCAACGACACAGGACCCTAAAGACATGTCCGCTAGCTCTCGCGTGGTTTCAACCCACTTTATGAACCCTGTACCTGTGCAGAAAGGTGTCGAGATTATCAGCGGCCTACAGACGAGTGCCGAGACACTCGACACAGCCGTGGCATTTTGCAAGGCTATGGGGAAAATCACCTCTGTTTCAGCCGACTCGCCCGGTTTCCTCGCCAACCGGATTTTGATGCCTTACATTAACGAAGCCGTTATCTGCTTGGAGACCGGTGTTGGTGATCGGGATTCCATTGATGCCATCATGAAGAATGGCACCAATGTTCCAATGGGGCCATTGCAGTTGGCAGACTTCATCGGACTCGACACATGCCTGGCTATTATGAGAGTCTTACATCAGGAGACGGGCGACTCGAAGTATCGACCAAGCGTCTTACTGACCAAGATGGTTGACGCTGGCTGGCTTGGCAAAAAGAGCGGGAAAGGATTCTACGATTACTAAGGACAACTCACCCCCTTTATTGTATACAAGACTTATAGCTTGCTTAGCTCCATGCCATCAAAGGTGGCGTTAAATCGCGGGCCCAAGTCCGAAGACGGAATCCTGTATAAAAAGACTTCCATTTGCTCTTATAAAACTCTCCGGCATAGTCATATGAATTCGGGATGCTCCCTCAACGAAATTATAATCAAAGGTCTGATTAGGGTGAACAAGTTACCTAGGTAGAGTCCTTGCACAATCAAATACGTATATCGGGGCGATAGTTCACACGTAATGATAATAGGGCTCATGAGACTTCGTGGTAATGTATTGCAGATTGTACTAATACCGTATGATCAGGATCGGTCAGTGCTCGGAAACGTGGTGGTCATAGTGGTTCTCGATCTTGAGTGTTAACTTTGCATCACCTGTTGTGCTGAACCTAGCTCAGCCACCAGTATCACCAAGAGGTTTATACCGGCATGAGCAGGAAAGAAGATAAACGTAACTCGGTTAGGTAATAAAGCACGTACTCCTGACCAGTGACAATAGCAGTTACAACATATTATGGACCCCTACTTAAGTACTTTGACGTCTTGAATCAGTTCCATTCACCCGTGTAGCCTGTACCTGCCGGTATATCTCCAATGATGGCGCACAACGTTTGGTGTCTGATTGGTTTGGCTAGGACAGACTGCATTGGGGTCGCCAAACACGCCTGACTTGGTATGCTATGCGAATGCATCTATGAATCAAGACTAAGCACCCACACCAGCATCGACGTAACTCTATCGGAGACATCCATAATGCGGAATTTTGTTCGGACATGTCCCGAAGGGCTCTTCGGAGAGTAGCCGATAACCCCAACGTTATCGGACAAGATTCATTAATACTAAGGTACCAACTTCATCCTACACCTCCTTGCTTTCATGCAGCTTGATGATTAAGATCCTCCATTAGCCGCATTTGGCCATCGAGATTTTCGAGTTGAATTGAATCTCTCTGGGTTCCACGACCCCAGGTCCACCTAGAATGCATCTCACTCAAAACGGAGAGTCCGGAATTTACCGTCAACTTCCAAGGTTCATATGTATATAGTAATTCAACATTATACTGGCTACTGAGTGCCTCAGCTTAGCTGGTACCAGAAGCTGGTACTAAGTACATTGGGACCAACATGTGGACGACATTTTGCGACGTCGAGACTTTTCAGAATAACTCAACAGCCGCCTAGTTGGCGACGAGCGAGGGTTTTTAGGTATTAGACCTGTAAAGCCGACATCAACCCGATAGCGAGATATGACCGGGGGCGATCTACGTACCTATATTACCAGCTGCTTCCTAATACGGTACATATTCCACCACTAACAAGTACAGACAACAATGAACCAACCGTACTCAATGCTGACCACTTATTATAGGAGGCTCGAACATGTGATTTTTCGATTCAACTTTACGTTGATAGGGCAAAGGGGAATGCAAAGGGAATCATACCCCACATAGCTGACTCGTTGTCGTGACTAGCCACGCCTCCTTCATACAAGCCTCTTTGACAGAACGAGGTGAGTGCTCACTCACCACGTCTGATTGGTCACTCCGCAAATCCCAAGCTGGAGGGCTCACCTGGCATTAACATTAGCGATCAAAGTTGCAAACTCGACCTAAGCCTCCACGATGAACGATCTGGCAGTCTCGGGGCAAAGCCTGAGGCCACTTAGCGGGTTGCACGATAAAGGCACGGAGGAGAGTGCCTATATGCGCCCCGGATTTATGTGGGAATAAGGGTATTCACACATAGTCAATCTGGAGAAAAGCGTATCTGGATATCTACTCCAACACAACAAGATCCTACGCTGTAGACTACCCTCTGCGTAGCCACTCAGTCAGTCAAAGTCACCCACAACCAATGCAGTATCAAAAGGTGCGGAAAGCAAACTTGTCAGCATCAGCACTTTCTAGTCACAAGGCTTGCAGAAAAGAAAGCATTGACCAGGCATTGACATCAAAGAGGCGAACATGTGACGGTTTCTACCTGTGTCCGTTTTTCATCATTACTCAATAGGATCCCCTGTCGAGTTAGCTCCGCCAAGAGTCAACATGCATACTTTGCTACGTTTTATGGAGCGAGTCATCAACCCCCCAGCTCGTGCAAGACAAGACATGCGCCATGAGCTATAGAACACGGCCTCGGGAATGCTAAAGGAACGAGCAGGTGGCTCCACGAGGATGCTGGTGGGGCCGTAAGCGTTTCCATATTAGACAGGGCAGAAATAGGCTCTAGCGTATGAGTTCATGTAAGTATGGAGCGCTCCGTTGGAGAATCTATGAGATGGTGGTGAAATATATTGTCTAGTAGACCCCGAGCATGCCGCCACGCGAGACCTGTCCATTTTACCCATCTATAGCTGCTGTCATTTTCGTGGGGTTTATATATATTTCTCATGGTGTCGAACCTTAAGGCTCTTTACTACGCATCTTGCGTACTAGACAAAGTTTCCTGCAGATTATTGCCCACGGACGCTGTCTATCGAATTTAATACGTCTTACGGCAGTGGCAGTTCACCCTAAGACAGGGCCCCAACCTGATCCCAGGGTCAAACTTAAACAGCAATTTGTGAATACCTCAATGCTGCTCTTAGCTTTCGCAAGAGAAACCCAATCTTAGGTTCGAAGTCGAGCTATCGATAACCAACGAATTCCGCACAGATTGGTTCCAAGATGACTGCGGACGAGGAAAACTTCATCCGTTCGCCCGAATCGCTCAAGGAAGAATCAACAACACCGACGACAACCACGCCAACCACGCCAACCACCACACCACCGACCGCAATAGCAGTCATGTCCCAGAATGCACCAGACAAGGGATCTTTGTTGTCCAAAAAGCGATCGGCCACGACGGTAGAACCCAATGGCACGGCCAAAGTCACAAAAAGACGAGCTGCCCGCGCTTGTGTGTCCTGTCGGAATCGGAAAGTGAGATGCGATGTTGTCGAGGGTGCCCCCTGTGGTAATTGTCGATGGGATAATATCCCATGCGTCGTACAAGAGAGTCGACGCCGCAAGTATGTTTACCTTGGCAGATTCACTCTTCATCGTATTACTCGTTTTCCCCCTGTCCAGATGAGGCTCATGTACCTGAGATGGGTTTCTCTACTGCGGATTGCGTCACGCGCAGAACTTCCTCTTTCGATCTCCAAATCTCCAAATCATCCCACAGTGTGCTCCTACTGCTAGTTTAGCGTTGTCTGATTACTACAAAGGTTAGCAACGGGACTTACTAATAACCCTTGTCCTTTCTCTCGTACAGAAAAGGGCTTTTTGAACAGAATTCATCAACAACTTCGCACATGGCCAATGTTTGCGCCCCACAACACCAACATACCGAGGCACAGTTATTAAAAGCAAAGAGCACACCGAGTCCCATCGCGATCGCATCTGCTGCACCCATTGCACCCCTGCACCATCACAGCGAATTTTCTCAGACGTCTATTGCCAACAATGATGCAAATTACTCAGGGGTGAGCAGTTATGGCAGTGTCGCGGGTCATGTGCCGCCGCATCTCTATTGTACCGACAGTAAGTTTGATTATCTTACGTGTGGAGGAACGTGCCCCCTATATTCACATGTCAATCTTGTCACTCAATCCACGATGGTGTTTGAATATTTGTAGGCCTCAGGGGCGTTCAATTAGCGCGAGTGCTCACATGTTATCCATTTAGGTCAACGTTCCGGTTTGAGCGCAGATCCGGTGCTGCTGCCCGCTTTACAAGCCAGCAATCAGGAGACGGCATATCCTGGCCTATGGCCGCAGATTGATTCTGACTCAAACCCAAGCTCCGCAGTCAGCGCCGGTGTTGAAGCTTTGGAAAGGGCACAGTTCCTTAATTCACTAGACGAGATTGACATATCTACTCAACAGCCTGGCTTCCTTCGTCCGCTGCCAGAAAAAATTGCCCCTGAAGATGTGGCCTATCTTCGTGCCAAGGGCGCATTGTCGGTGCCCGGCTTCTCACTTCAGAGTGCGTTGTTACATGCTTACGTAGAGTATGTATATCCGTACATGCCTCTCTTGGATCTGCATGACTTCCTGGGTATCATTGACGCCCGCGATGGGTCTCGAGGGCAGACTAGTTTATTTCTATATCAGGCCGTTATGTTTTGCGCCACTGCGTTCGTTAGCAGCAAGATCCTAAAAGAAGCAGGCTATGCCTCCAGAAAAGCAGCTCGCAGGGCATTTTTCACCAAGGCCAGGGTAAGAATCATACATAAACCGCCATTCTGGGCAGTTTTTTGAAAGCTAACACGGATAGCTCTTGTACGATTTCGACTATGAGAATGACCGCCTACTGCTAGTCCAGGGGCTCCTCCTGATGACGTACTGGTACGAAACGCCAGATGACCAAAAGGATACATGGCATTGGATGGGTGTTGCGATTTCATTAGGCCACACGATCGGTCTACATAGAAACCCGGCAAATACCAACATGTCACCCCAAAAACAGAAACTGTGGAAGCGGATATGGTGGTCATGCTTCATGCGCGACCGCTTAGTTGCCTTGGGAATGCGTAGACCAACGCGAATAAAAGACGAAGACTTCGACGTGCCCATGCTAGAAGAGGGAGACTTCGAGTTCAACGTGCTACCCGACGAAGTCCAGGTCGTCGGGCCAGAATGCACGCTTCTGCGCGACGTTGCAATGCAGCAAGAGCTGGCCCAGATGTGCGTTGCGAAGGCAAAGCTCAGCCTTTGCATAAGTTATGTGTTGAAAGCTCAATACTCGGTGCTGGATTGCACCAAAACACCTGAGAATACGACGAATAGCACAATGATGCTGCTCCCCAACAAGCAGCTCGATAACATGGGGAGCATTGTCCACTGTGACAGCGAGCTCGCGGGATGGGCCGAAGCATTACCAGAGTCCTGCAAGTATCGTCCGCTCTCCCCAGGTGACGACCAGAATGGCCGTGCTGTCATTGCCGTCCAGCGCAATCTTTTGCATATGGTATACTACACAACGGTATCAGCATTATATCGTCCGCTATTCCTACCCTCATCATCCAAAGCGTTTCGACAGGCCTCGAGTCAAGTCCAACAAGTGTCACGGGAGCGTGTTTGCACCTCGGCCATACAGATCACGCAGATGGTAGCGGAGCTGTACACCATGCGACTGGATAGATACCTACCGACCACGGGCGTTACAGTCCTGTTACCAGCTATGATCATTCACATGATTGAGATTAAACACCCATCGCCGAAGATCCGGGTTGCTCATCATGGGTACTTCCAGGAGTGTATGCGTGTCATGGAGCGTCTGCGCGATATTTATACTGCGGCCGACTATGCTGTCGCATTTGTGAGAGCTGCGATGCAGAAAGGGGCCCAGGTTGCGCAAACACCACAAACTCAGGCCTTCAACAACGAAAACAATAAACCTACACGTATGGATGACGCGAAAGTTATGATGCCTCAGTATAGCACCACCATGCCAACTGTGACGACGCCGCCGCCTGAGTCCATGTTATATCCAAGCGTGAAAAACGCTCCCGTACTGAGATCTGATCCGACACTAAGCTCAGACGTGACGCAATTATTTGAACCGTCCTCAGACATGATGTCGTCCACCTCCACCGCTGCCAGGAGCAGCACCGATATTAACAACAGTCTTACCAATATCAATGTCGGCACGCCGGCACCGGTCCCCTGTGCTGTCCTCAACGCCCACTCGCCGCCACCAACGGACGTTATGACGCCGAAGTCGAGCGCAACTTCTAGCGGGTCGCCATCATCAGTAGCCCACCAATCGATTGATATCAACTACATGGACTTCGACAACCATCAACCCGAGGAGTTCGATTGGAATACCCTGGCCGGCCCAAACCTCGATTTCGATATGTTTCTAGAGTTTCCACCTAGCGAGGGCCCGGCTCCAGGTCCTGGGCTGGGGCCTGAACTTGGGTTATAACGAACTCGTGGCGCTGAGCCGGATCGAGAGATCGAACGCGAGCTTCGGCTTGTAGTTCATAGACGTCGCTGAAGGTGTCGTGATAGGGTGAGGCTCAGAAACTGCGTATAATGGTTAGGCGCAGCATTTGACGAAATTTGACTGGATAGACCTCAGACGGCAAATCATGAATGGCGTGGTGGTCAGATACCGTGGCGCTGATATATTCCAATAGGTTTGGCATAATATTCTTCTCTGCAGAGAACATCCAAGGCGTCACGGCTGAGTGCGAGTAGTATGCACTATAACCTACCTTTTCCTTCCCACATCACGAGACTAGGACAAACTTAGAGACTAAGAATATTTATTGGGTATTGGAGTTATGGAAATTAGGTACGAGTGGGTTGATCGATGGTACGACGATGGGTCGACCGGCGTTGGGTGGGTCTCTACGCGCATAACCGGGAATGATGTTTTATGTCGCCCGCGGGAGACTATCAAATTATTCGATTAGTTGTTGTTTTCCCTCTTTTCATTCAAATCACGATTTACGAGTCATGATCATCTGTTGGCGAGGTGAAGAAAAAAGAGAAAGGGAAAAGAAGAAAGGGGGTGGTGACGGGTTTATGTTAGTAGACGAATCCAAACTTTGTAGCAAGAAGTTAAGCTCAATGAACAACACTAAGAAAAATAAACAATGCTTAGATCCCGCCCGTCCAGCCACTAATATCAACAGGCTTAGATATCTATATAGAGTTTGGTATGTTGGACAGGCGGTGGTTAATAAGCCAGAGAATGATCACTAAGGCCGAGATCAACTCGGGGACACGAGTAGCAAGAACAGGAATAGAAACACCTAAGCGTAATTACTTGCCTATGAAAAGCTACTGTATGACATTCATTAGCACCAAACAAAAAGCGTTACAGTTCTAGGAGTGAACAGTCCCGCCCCTTATTACGGTAGGATCCCGCGCGGGAGGTTACGTCAGCGATGCTATCTTCCTTTTCCGGCAAGAAGAGCAGCGCGTCAAGGCAGCTAATTGGGCAACGAAATCCTCACGCTTACAGAGGAATAATCGCATTCTCTACCTACCCAGGTGGACTACCTCCTTACTTCTTTCACATCTTCCGTGTAGAAACGTACTAGTTAGACTAGCTACCCTGTTCTTTCTTATCTAAACTATGTTTGCATCGCAGAAGATTGGTAATCATCATGAAGAAATTGTATGAATCACTACCGCCTTGACGATTAGGATTCGTGCCGGCGCGGACAATCCTAGCAACCCGCAGAAACTAGCCATAAGCCATATTATCAGATTTGGCTCGCTCGGCAACCCAGGCGCCTATGCGGCTTCTATCTTAAGTATGTAGGTAGCTAGCTAGCTGTATGTATCTAGTCTAGTGTAGGTACTAGGTATCATAGTCTCGGACAGTTTTTGGCTTTATCTCATTCCCGTTCGGACACTTTATACTTACCTACAACCTAGTCGTGCACCTAGACACCTAGTTTTATTACACATCCCCATACCTACTAGTAGAACATCAATATAATAGAGAGAACACGAGACGAAAATATGGATGGATATAAAGGTGGCCAACGGGCCGTTGGGTCATCGGAACTTCCCCATCACGATCACAGCTCATCCATCATCCAACCTTCGCACAAACAACACACACACTATCCGTAGTAAGACTACACAGTAGAAAAAGGGGAAGTTCTCATCTCCGCCTCCTCTATAGCTCGATACAACCCAGCATCTCCCTCCCTTAAGCTCTGCTAGCAACACCATGACAAGGACAGTCGTCGTACTGGGCGCCGGCATGGCTGGTCTGCCCATCGCACACTACCTGCTGCGGCGGACCGCAACGAAACACCCGGACCTGCGCGTGATCCTTGTCTCCCCCCACGACGCCTTCTACTGGAAGATCGCCTCAGTGCGCTTCGTGCTCCCGGACCAGATGGCTGAGGGCAAGTACATGTTCCCGCTCGCGGAGCAATTCGCCTCGCACACCTCCTCGGATCGATTCGAGCTCGTCATCGGTGCGGCCGAGAAGCTAGATCCAGAACGCAACACCGTCCGAATCCGCTTGAATGGCAAAAGCGGCGAGCTTCGGGACATCGAGTACCACACGCTCGTCGTGGCCACGGGGTCCCGGTACCGAGACGACATGCCGTGGAAGGAGGTTGGCACGTCGGCGCAGACGCGCGCGAGCCTCGCGGAGCTGCGGGCGGGGATCCGTACGGCGCGGTCCATCGTGGTCGCCGGCGCCGGCGTGACGGGCGTCGAGTTCGCCGGGGAGCTGGGGTCTGCGTACGGGAAAGGAAAAGAGAAGACGGGACGGAAGAAGGAGATCACGCTCGTGGGCGCCGACGCGCTGCCCCTCGCCAAGACACTGAGGGACAGCGTGCGCGAGACGGCCAAGCATGAGCTCGAGAAGCTCGGCGTCCGATACATCG
This sequence comes from Xylariaceae sp. AK1471, assembly GCA_023159215.1. NCBI lineage: Eukaryota > Fungi > Ascomycota > Sordariomycetes > Xylariales > Xylariaceae > Xylariaceae sp. AK1471. The sequence goes on along the minus strand of JAJKLI010000009.1, from coordinate 140,903 downwards.
GGGGCGCCAAGATGACAATGTCGTCGTCGCCGACGTCAGACGACGACTGGGAGAAAGGGGGCATCAAGGCAGAAGCGAAGGGGGCACGAGCCATCACGCTCACGTACGCTGACGGTAGCACGCAGACGCTGTTCGCGGACCTCGTCGTCCCGGCGTTCGGCGTCGTGCCCAACACTTCGTTCGCGCCGGAAGGGATGCGCGATGCGACCGCCGGGCGCTTGAAGCAGGGCACGGACTTGCGGGCGCCCGGTTACAAGAACGTTTTTGTCGTAGGGGATGCCGGAAACTTACAGCCGCCGCAGGCGGCGAACACGGACGAGCAGGTGCGCCATCTGATGACGCAGTTCGACTCGTACTTCTCGGGTCAGCAAATCAAGCTGTACGTATTCGACCCCAACAAGACGCAGATGGCGCTCACCATCGGTCGCGATCGCGGTACCGGCCAAGTCGGCTCATGGCAAATATGGAGTATCCTCGTTTGGTTCCTCAAAGGACGACATCTCGGCACAGATACTGCGAAAGATTATGCGAGAGGCCGAGCTGGTGGGATGGGGAGGGCTTGGCCCAATTGAAGAAGAGCCTTGTTTCTCATAGACATTTAGGCACTGGTTCTTTCGGTTGAGATGATGTCTTGTTGGGAAGGCCATGTACTTGGGCGGCGTATATATACCACTAGAGACCTGGACAGACCGCCTGCCTTTCCATATTAATCGATATTCGTAAAGCCCATTGAGAAAAGAGGTCTCCCCCTCGTCTTGCGAGTCAAACAAAATGAAGCGATTACCATCAAAGCCGTGAATTATGTCTACGGTCATGTGACATTTTGATCATTGAGACCATAAACCTAGGTACGTAGGTAGATACTGGCAACCTGTGACCAAGAGCTTGTATCTTCAAACCAACAAATTCCTTTGACCCTTGGACTAGGAGTGCCTCCAGGTAAATGGACGTTAAGATAGACTGGCATTCTTCACGGTAGAAGGGTTTGACACTTATAAGCCTTCAACTTTCTTTCCATTTTATAGCATACGGTGACACTACACTGAATTCGTGCGCAAGATGTTGCCCATGTTTTTAATACAGTTACCCCCCAATAAGACAATGCAACGTGACCCATAGCATTAACATACTTGACAGCGACTCATATAAGCTATTGTCTCGAAATAGAGTACAATGGCTTTTTACTCTGCCGTAATCTCTGTCGCTGGATTTTCAGATAAAGCCAGTACTGTCGAGCTGGGTTCTCGACTGAGATTGGAAGCCTGCCCCTCGAGATGCGGCCGCTTAGACTCTGGCTGAGTCTCGTGAGCGGATAGAGGGCGCTTTCTCTCTTTATCAAGGCTGCTATCCTTGGCCGCTGCCGCTGCACGACGAGCGTCTCTTTGCTGTTTCTCCTGCTTCTCCTTCTCACGACGAAGTGCTTTTGACTCGAACTCATGCCAGTCGCCCTTGATGTCCTTCAGTCTGAGAAGTGGTCAGTATAACAAGTCGTCTAATGGAACAGGTAGTTACTTACTCGACGGCTTGTCGGGGAGGGGGCTGTTCTACAGTGAAGTAAGGATGCTCAAGGACATCAGCAGCTGAGGGCCGTTTAACTGGATCATATTGAAACATTTCGGCCAGAAGGTCGAAAGCGGCAGCGGGCACTCGTTCCCTATACCTGTCTGCAAATACGTTCGGTTTTCGATAACCAGGCCGTAGTAGTTCGAACCAGGGAGCATCCACAAGTCCAGGCCATTCCTTCCGGTTAGGAGTACCAAGTATGTTATAGATCTTCTCAAGTTGACTGATTTCACCGCCGTCCCCTGGAAATATAGCATGGCGAGTGAAGATTTCCACCATCACACAAGCAGCACTCCATATGTCGACAGCGGCACCGTACCGTGTCTCACCCAGCAGTAGCTCAGGGGACCTATACCAAATAGTGATAACACGGTTGGTGTAGTCCAGTTGATGTCGTTTTGCATAGAAACGAGCTAGACCGAAATCAGCAAGCTTCAGAATACCGTCGCTGCTGACAAGAATATTTGCAGCTTTGATATCGCGATGCAGAACCCCGCGTTTGTGCAAGTAATCCAATCCCTCAAAAAGTTGTTTGCCCAGATGTTTCTTTTGGGCTGCGTCAAGTTTATATGATGGATGATTAAGCAAACCTGTGAGATCATGCGAGAGGTACTCGAAGACCATGTAGCATTCGTTCCTCTCGATCATCACTTCGTGTAAGTGCACAATGTTGGTGTGTCTGAGTGATTGAAGAAGCTTGACCTCTCTCATGGCGGTCACAGGGAAACCATCTCTTTCTCCCTCCATGCGAATTCTCTTCAATGCGACGAATTTTTTGGTATAGACGTGTTTTCCCTTGAAAACCTTGCCATAGGTACCTGATCCGATAACAGACTCATTGCCCGGTTTTCGAAAGTAGACCGAGGCAGATTGAGCAAGTTCGGGGTCTAGCGGAGGCTTTGGCTTCAGCTTTCTCCGTATCTTCATCACCTTACGAGTCATTGGTGGTTCAGGCGGCGGCGCTCTGCTGTGATGATGATCTGCTCGGGCTCGTGCAGAAGCAGGCTCTCTGGGGGTGTCTTTCGGCAAGTCCCGATCTCGATCATCGATTATAGGCTGTGGTTCCTTCCTAGGGGTAGCACTAAACTTCTGTGAGATTTCTGGCTTCGGAGCGGCGACTGGGTTTTTGGTTGAAGTCTTGAACGCAAAACTGAATTTGGAGTTTGCTGGACCAGTAGGTGCTGAAGGAGGTGGTCTTGGGGGAGGCATTTGTTCGGCCGTGGCTCTTTCGTTCATCGATGCATCTTCAACCTGACTATCCCGAGGCGGCTTTGATGCATTTTCTGTCTCTCTGTCTTCGCCCTTGATGCTCGGCGTGTCAGAGCGGACAGGCATGGTAGGACCAGGAGGGCTCGAAGGACCCCTATTGGAACCGGCCGACCCTGTCCACTGACTATGTCTTGACGAATTATCACTATGACCTCCGCGAGCGGAAGCCATCCCACCTCGAAAGCTGCCTCGAGAAAACCCACGACCCCGGGAATTGGTTTCGGCCATAGGGCCCGTAGGAGGGCGAGGTGGAGATTGGCTAGACGCATCACGTTTTGCAGGACCAGTGGGAATATGAAGACTTCGATCCCGTGGTGGGTGCTGACTATTGCGAGTTAGCTCAAATTGCTGGTTTAGACTACAGCCATTACTATACCTTCTGGGTGAATATTGAGGGTCACCACCCTTGTTTCTTCTGGCTGTTGCATAAGGCTGAGGTGAACCTGGAGAGCCGTAACGGGGTGAATTCGGGTTGGCATACGGGGGCGTTTGTCCCGGCGGAAAGTCGTTAGGATGTTTTGAATCGGCGTCTCTTGATAGTTCAGATGCTTCAAAGCTATTTCGCCGATCTGTTCTCCTGAATGTGCTCACTTCAATACTGTTGGGCCCGGAAGCAAGTGCTCCGCGTGAAGGAAGCCTAGCCTCCTCGCGGTATTTGGCCTTCTTACGAGAACGGCGAGAGCCGCGGTCTTTAGGCGAGCGGGGGGGATATTCAACTCTTGAAGACTCGAAAGAAGGGGACGATCGACGAGAATACGGACCAACATCGGAGGGGCCTCGGGGTGGTGGCCGTCCGATCGAACGAGAGGGGGAGTGGGTATGCGAGAATGATGAACGGCGGGAGCTGGGCCGTGGAGAGCGACTGCGATCTCGAATCTTGGAGTCGACGCGCGGGCGAGCCGGGGGCTTTGCAAGGCGGTCTTCAGAATTAGCCTCCCAAGGTGGTGATCGACTACGGCGACGAATACGAGGTCCGTCCGGAGGGTCACCTCGGTCGGCATATCGACGGTGGGGGGCATCGTAGCGAGGGGAGATGGAACGTCTGCGAGAAGGTGAGTGTGGACGATCGGGCCTCGATGGTACGTGGCCTTTTGGATGATCCCGTTCTAATCGCCCTTCCCTTTCTGCACGACGACGGCGGTCACGTTCGCGTTCACGCTTAGATCGTTTGGATCGAGAAGGGGGGAACGGCAATGGACTTCGGCTCCTAGGTCGCTTTCTAGAGGATGGGGAAAATGAGCGATCACGGGGATGGTCCGAATAATCATTGGTCCTAGACTGATGCCTTGGTGACGAGGATTCGTCATGTCGCTTGCTTGAGTCGAGGTGGGAGTCTCGAACAGGTGAGTTCTTTGCTCGACGCGTGTCCTCGAAATAACGTTCGCGGCGGTCGAGTGATCGACTGCGACGCCTCTCGTGCCTCTCGTCTACCCGACGCTCGCTGCCTTCACCGTATGCTTCGCTGCTATGATACTTAGCATCTCTATCACGACGACTTTGAGGCGGACGAGGTCTAGGTGACGATGACCGTAATCGGGGGTGTGCATTAGGAGCAGGGCCTCGATGATTTTGCTCGCCCCTGGCTCGACCTCGAGAGTCATCGCGACTATCTCTGCTTCGGTCGCGTTTCATGGCAACATCTCGGGAAGGCGCATTTGTTCGGGAATGATTCATCGAGTCCGTCAATGAGGGAGAAACAACGTCAATATTAGCACCAGTAGGGCCCTGATGCCTTATGTGGGCTATATCGACATCACTCATTTTAGCCCTATGTGAGTGGCAGGCAGAGTGAACGACACGGTAAAATTATGTCGCCGAGACATGGGTTGGGCCACCTCTCAGAGTGGATGGCGCCTCACGCAGACAACCACCAACGTTCCTCAAATTACACAAAAGACCACTGCTAATTTTCTGTTATTGGTCCAATGGCAATGGGTTTGAGAATAAAATAGACAGCGTTTGTATGCGTAGATATTTGTCGATGTGAACGAAATATTGGCCTGCTGTTATAGGTATGTGGAGTGCAGTGGTTGGAGATCCGGGGCCGGTAGAGGCTGTAGTAAGTATGGGATGTCGTCGTGTGGTTTAGATAGAGGTGCAGTCGAGGTACGCGGGGACAGATTGGGAGATACCTGGGGTTTAGACTAGTTGGTTGCTGATGAGAGTTTTGGCGGAGGTCTTTCAGTCTAAAATGGAAATTTTCTGGGTCGAGAAACTCTGCCTCTGCCCACCTTGCAACTATTATGTCCGACCTGGGAATCTCTGATCCTGGGGGCGGGCAACCCAGCTCGGTGCAGTGCGGCGCAGGGCCGACCAACTGCACAGCTTCCTGAGAGATAGCCTACCGATACCTAAGGAATAGGTGACATGATGCGTACCTAGGTAGGTAAGTATCCAGCTGCTAAACTAGGTAGCTCCAGAACTGCCAAACGTGCGCGCAGGGCGTGCCTTGTTCTGTTTAGATAGTTGCGAGCTGGAAATGTGTGGCAGTTGATCAACGTGCGGGAAAAGATGCCAGCACCGAGGCCAAACCGAGCCTTGTCTCCCGAGCGCAGTTTTGTCATACTGCCTGTTCCTTAAAGAGTGGACCAAGCAAGCAAGCAAATCCACAAGCGCGTTCGAGCTCTCTGTCGACTCGTTCTCGGCGACGCTTACCGCCTAAGAGATGGTCTTGACCAGCCAGACAAGTCATCAGGGTGCAGGCGAGAGCAATGCAGAATGCACCACCAGTATCACTATCTACGGACCAACTTCACCAAGCCTTCTTCACCTACCCTCCTTTCTCCTCTGCCAACTCGCAATTATAACCTATGTGACGGACCTTTCCTAATGCAACGTCCACTTGAGATACCCCTCGTCAGCCCAATCCGTGCCTCTTAATGTCTTGACACTATTGCGTCAACCACAGGCCAAGCTGATCGGAAATCTTTACCTTTAGGCCCATGATATAAGCCTTGTCATTATCCACCGCAGGCGAACGGAGCAAGAGCCCATACAAGGCCTGTGAAGTGTATATAAATTAGCTACTCCAAGAACCAGTTGCCTGTAGAACCAGTCGGTGACGGCTAGGGGAAGACGGTGTTGTAATGATCACTCAAGTGCCGGCTACTGCAGGTAAAGTCCAAGAGCTAGTAAGATCCGCCGCTTTCGTCGATGCTGAAATTAGGAACTGACATGTCGCCCAATTCCAGTTGCAGTGCAGACCGCGCTTGTCCTTGAAACTTTTTTGGACTAACAACATTGACGCCTAGTGCCCAAAAGACGCAAGTAGAATAGGAACAAGAGATTTCGATGTTTCTTGCTTGGAAAGGACCAGCTCGACCACACACCAACAAAGACATTGGTACATAGCTTTCTTATTAGTATTCGTGAAAGCGCGAGTACTCGGAGCCAGTATCGCTAGTGACGAAATTTTCATAGGACTGAGATGCAGTTTAGAAGATATATGAGTCTTGCAACTATAACTTGCAAGGTCCCGTCACTGCGAGACCATGGGATGAAATAGTTGCGGATTGCTGAAGGGCGTCGGAAATCAACGACTTCAAATAATCAAGGCAGCCAGGTTGGTCAGTAGCATACTTCTTCAGCAGACCCAAAAGGGAGCTTCCATATTGATATCTCCAAAGGGTAAAGATAAGTACAAATCATCGCTCGAAATGGTTATGGTGTTGATGTCGACTCGGTAAGGCGGGGCAGACGGGGGGTGCGATGATCTAGGATTGTTGAAATTTCGGTGGGCTTCTTATCATATACGCATGCGCAAATCGACAGTGGTGGGCGTAACGTCCTTACGGTATTGGGATCTGGGAGGCGGTCGTCTCTTGAGACGTCTCCATTCTCGTTACGATGTCGCGAGAAGCTCGGAACAGGAGTGGAGAGGGTATTCAGGGTGTGCGACAAACGAAATAGCCGAGACGGGCATCCTGACGCAGCACGCCGTTGCTGAAGGACCCATTCAAATACTAGAATCTGCAGAAGTCTAGACAGTGAAGAGTTTTTTGGTGGCCTCTGCGCGACGAAGGGTAACTGCTTGATGATACAGGCGTCAAATATTGGTCGGGGCAGGTATTTGGTCGGGATAGAATTGAAGCGGTGGTTTCCAAGGGTCAGGCCTGGATTCACTCCGGAATGGAGGTAGGGAAGGTAGGCGTAAATACAGTGTATGGAACATTTGCACTGTACCTTTTTTTACTGTAATTACAATAGCAAAGATTATGTATCTATTGAGTACAGTAGTAATTATCAAGTTAGGCGATAATGATAAGCACCTATGTACATCATCTCCCAAGCTGCCAAATACAACTATACAACATTATTTTCTCATAAGCTTATGGTATGGTATGGTATATCATCATTAGACCAACTTGTTTTATTCAACACTTCTGCGGTACTCACATGACAGAATGCTTAGTCGCCACTTACCACTTGACTATATGAGCTTCATTATGTCAGCCGAGAGTGTTTCCCACTCAACGCTACTAATTACCAGGGTATGAGTCGTTCTTTACTTCGGCACACCTTGATGGAAATTGGCTCGTCGTCTTCCAATTCGACCACCGGAATTAAGAAACTGTGCAGGACATGTTTCGCATTGTGAACTCCTTGGACCCCCATGTACCTTATGGCAGCCAACAGACATGACGGGGGGTTAGGAACTATCCTTCTCATTAACTTTAGGGCCTCCTACGACCCGTGATTTTGCAAATGTCCTGGACCTGTTCATTTCGGATCTGCAAAGTTCCATCCAACTTCAATCTACGTAATGATGGTCAGCATCAGATCATCTTAATCCTGTACCAGAGTCAGCCCGGGCCGTGATAGGGAATGTCGGAACCCGCTCACCTTATCAGTGAACTTGGTGGAGGGACACTACCCGAGGGAAAGGTCCAAGTTCTTCTTATAGTTATACAACATTCATTACTACCTCCACGGCATTGCAGACTCTTGGCGAGCGGTGAACTATGACAGTTTTTCAGGGCACCTTAACACTTGTCCGCTCAGAGAGATACATGGAGGCCTCAAGTTGAAGTACCATTTTTTACTTATAAGCCGAACAGCTTGTGTATATATTGCCCGCCTAAAATGCAATTTGCCTTGAGTGCGCATTTACCTTGAAGGGGAGACACATATACCTAGCCTTTCCCCTGGCATTTGTTTAGTGACGCATGTGCTTCGCACCTCAAGTCAGTTTGACCATTATGGCTATGAATATGAGAGGGTCTCAATGCTACCGGAAGTTGCTGTAAGTTGGCTGAAATCTAGCGAGAGTTTCTCTAGCTTCCTTGCTATCTTAGTCATGATACGGGCTACGCCTCAGATGCCTAGTCATTCACGATGAGAAACAAAAGGTGCGTGCAGCTTGATCTGTGCTTACTCTCAACTAACTTATCATCCTGTGACGTACCGACAGCAATTACGGTAAAAGTATCATTGCATCCTTCTAATAATACCATCCCTCTGTGTATTGATTGAAAGAGATAGTCCCGTCAAAACGTAGACTGACAGTGAGTACCATGGTATATTTCCACGAAATTGCAGACTATTTTCTTTTTATCATTCTTCCCTTTTACTATGGCCAGCAAAATAACACTATGCTAGTCAGAATTATGTACATCCTATCTAGTTCAAGGAGAAAGCTGGCCAGTTTTAGCACAAGTAGGGATTCTGCTGTGAGACAAATAGGCAAATAGATACTAATCAAATCGAGATAGCGCAAAAACAAATGCAAACCCTAGGAACCCCTTCAACAGTGGCTGATATCCATAAGACTTGACTACTATAATGATGTTTCCTCATCATTATCGCCTCCACATGGCTATATCTCCGGGTCCTTTTGACTTATTCACGTATGACAAGATCGAGACCTTTTACTTCTCAGATGAGAAAACATAGGTAGGGCTATAGAGTATAGATTTAAAATGCTATTCGAGCGATTGGTATCCTCTGGCCTTGTATGTTGGCTCCTCGTACCTGCAGTAGCTCACATTTCCGATTACGAGCCAAGTGAGGTTGCAGTCGAGCTACAATAGGTACTAGTTGTCAAAGTCTGTGACAGGGGTACCTACTAGGTAGGAGTGCAGGTGCAGGGGTTTGTTTTAGTATCTAGCTTCGGCATGTTTGATCCCCACATGGCATGCCCACTGCAGCCCTGAAGCTAAGCCTCCTCTGGATTAGTGAGGTGTTCTCCAGGGTCAAGACCCTGTTAGTCTTAACCTTATCTTGAGAGCTCCTTGATATGACGAAACCTAGAGCCGTTCCAGCTCTGCTTCATCTCCATCGCCACACTATGCCTCCCGGCTTATCGCTTCAACCAGCTATGACTTGTCTGTATTGGGTACCCCGACAAAAGACTATGAACACTCGTCTTCTGAGCCTAGCCAGCTCTCGGACTGCTGTACCCTAGCATCGAGGACGGCTTGAAGGAATGCTACCTAGCGGTCCAAGTGCTACCCAGGCCGCCACAATCGCTCCCCCTCATCTATCTCCTGTGCCGTAGGTAAGGTATGGCCTCGAGAGTCACAGTTGTATGGTGATTGATTAATTGTGAGCCCTTGTCGTTCACGGTCGACTGGTTGGCCAACCGTAGGATGCAGCCACCCTTGGGACCACCTGCAGGACAAGGTGCTGGCTCGAAGCCGGACACTCTCTCGTCCGAATCACGCTAAACCCTCGGAGAAACTTTCCCAGGATATCATCTCTATTATGGCTGTTCTTCATGCATTCTTCTTGACCTTGCCTCATCATTCGAGAGATTCTGCCGTCGAGTACGCGTTTCTTTCCTTTCGTTGGCCGGTGTTGCGTGTGGGCAGTATTGCCACTCTTCGTTTCTATACAGCTTATTCTCTCCTCCATCTGCTGGTTCAGGTATTGGTTGTCTAATTCATGGGCAGGCTCCTGATGTGCCGACCATTTTTTGTTCACTTTAAACTTGTAGCCCTTCATTATAGCCCTATCTGCCTCTTCCAGAAGACCTTACTACCTACCCCATTGCTAGCGATCCTGAGATATTCACCGCGTAGATGACTTGATCATCACACAAAAACCCTTCAGGCTCGACGCCGTCGCCTAGCGTTGTTCACAATCGGGCTTCAATATGTTTCCATCGAAAGACAACTTCAACTCCTTCGGCCATTTTGGCAGCCAGTGGTCGAGAAACGCGAGTTGGTCAAACAACTCGAGCGGCTTCTCGCAGGCGGCCTACAATGGTAGCTCGACGATTGGTGTCATCAACGAACTGAGGTTTCAAGCTACGAAATCGTCACGACAGTCCACAATCATTCTCGCTGTGTTCAATATCATCTCCGCAGCCGCGACAGCGGCGGGAATTCTGTACAATAACTACCTAATTGTAAAGAGATCACCACGGAGGCATAAAGAACGGTATATGTCCACGCCCAGAAGAGACTCGATACAAAAGCTAAACATGGCTATAGGGTCAACATCTTTACATGTGTTCGGGGTCCTGACGTATATCCATTCATCGTTTCCCTGGGTATCGTAGGCCAAGGCATCATCTTCGCCGTCTCGCAGGCGCAGGGCTTGGACAGCCCGCTCCAGGACGGATGTGCTTTGATTTCGCAGTTTATGTGGCCCGGTGAGTTACAATTTGCATATTTCTCCTTCTGCCCCCCTCCCCCCCCCCCCCCCCCCCCAGCAGGACTAACTATTCAATAGCCATTTTTATTGTGCCTTATATACAGCTAGTTTTTACCGTGGAAATAACGTTGCGAGCTCTCAAAGCAAACCCGTTCCCACCAAGGAGCAAGTGGACTGTAGCCATTTGCCTGACTATCGTTAAAATTGCGTTACTTTCCACCGGCCTGGTCGCCTTTTTCGTTCGCGCGCCTAATGTTTGTTTCGCCTCTCTCTTCTGGTTCGTGGTGAAATGGGCAGAAGGTGGTTTTGCGCTTCTCATAGGCATTGTCGTCATTTTGGCAGTATGCGCCGTGATAATTTATCTCAAGCTCACAAGGTATTCGATGATAGAAGACGACGAACGCGTCAGTGCTTCTCGGATGATATACTATATCGGCCTTGCGATTGTCCCGAATGTAGGTACCTTTTGCCGGCAAAGTATTGCGCAGTGGTAAACTGACATAGAAATAGACCTTGATGATACCATTCTTCGGTTTTTTGTCTTTTGCAAGACTATTCGAGGATGGCGGTAACACTGGGTTGACGCTATCAACAGTCTCAACAGTTGTGGCCAACGTGACTGGACTCATGACTGGCGGTCTCTATTTGTTCCTTCGATCTAGCACCCTTTCGTCTATCGCTCCGAAGAGCAAGATTGACGAGCATGAACGCCAAGAGATCAAATATCAAATTCGAATGCCAAACACGAACGGTGCGGATTTCAACAGCCATATAATAAAACCCGTAAATGCACCTCAGTGGCTCCGCGAAGCAGAGAGCCAGGAGAAACGAGCAGAACAGGAAGACATTAGTCCTAAGGAACTGGAAAGCAATACTACGTTCGGAATTTCAGATGACTCGAATCCATTAGGATCGAATGCCGTCTTTATGCATACCCCAGTTCTGAGGAACCCAAGCCTTGCTCAGACACCCTCATTAAGAACACCAGCTCGGAAAGGGTCATCGTCATATGGGCTCTTCCCAAACAAATATCAAGGAAACAGACCTTCAAAAGCTCTGTTACCCTCCACGACTTACTCACCGAATGCAAACAAACAATTATCTCATGACTGTTGCGACATGCTTCAGCCACCTCCACCAATTCAACCACCAGGCTTTCGTCATCGACGTGATTCATCCATGGCCTCGTCCGCGACTGTACAAATAGGTTTGCGTCTTTCAAACGTCGAGGATGTGCGACCAATAACCGGCAATACTCTCGGCAGTACTACTGGGGCTGTTGAAAGGACACATGAACTAGGCTGTCCTAATCGGCCGAAAGTCACGAGTACAAATAGACCGAGTCCCCTCATTACTTCCAGCAACATAGAAAGCGTAGCCTCGTCGCCGAGCTCACAGCGTCCTCTGGGAACAACTAAGGTCGATACTGTAATGAAGACATTACCGCCGGTCCCTCAAAACTCTCAAGCTGAGACGGAGAAAACTCTTATCCTCAATCCCACTGTTTACAGTCCGAATAGCCCTACCAAAGGGAAAGTTCCAAGTCCTAAAGGAGTTGGATTCAATGTACCGACAAGAACAAACACTATATCTGTGGAAGCCGCAGTAGCAACCGCTCAAGATTCTCGCCACCATGGAAACTCTGCTGGAGCTACAAGTAGAGCTGATTGGATATGAATGCCGAGCTCTGCGCATCCTCTTCGAAAGAGGACAACGCGCCTACTTCAGCATGCCATTCGTTGTTTGCTTTAAAACCGGATCTCATCTGTCTCCACCATCGCTCATTCACATATGCATGTATGAAGGGTCTGGGGGTGGTCACTAGTTGATGCCAAGTATTCCACTACGTCGTTACCATCCCAAAAGCAATACCTAGCCTTGACTGCACGGTTACAGCGAGTAGATAGGCAACTGGCACGATTATCACCCACACCCTTATTATTCTTTGTCTTTGCCACCCTTTTATACTGTTATTTTCATATTCGGGGCGTTTAGAGGGGCAAGTTCTAGCATGATTAGGCGTCGATCAGACAGAGGGGTTACACACTTGTTTTCGTTCTCTTCATCACTTTTGGCAGGGCACAGCGCACGCATGACATTGCCTGAGTATGTGCCCTGTGTGTATGCTGGATTGTTATGTATCATGAGATAGGAGCGAGGTTATTCGGATTAGATTTATCTATCTGGCAACGAGGAATGAAAACTCGCAAGAGTCGAGAAGAGGAGAGGTTGCAAGGAAGAACAGAAGGGAAATGTGGCTACGTATCATCGCTGTGCCACTCCCAAGGTACCCTAAAAATATGAAATCTATGAACATACCACTCATTTATTATGATCTAGCTTTCGTCAATAATGTTACATGTTTACACATACTACCGATCTTCCGTGATGTCTAAACTTCTGATTGATGAGATTTGATCTGACATGTAGTCTTTGGTGTCATCGCATCACACTAAGATCTCGTATACTATTAATCTTTAAGTATCTCCCCATACATGTTATCTGGGTCCTTTAGATCGTAATGTGATTGCTATTTATTGCCAGGCGAACTTTCCCTACTACTACTGTCACTAACTTTCGCGGAGTCAACCTCAGCTCCGCCGCCATCAGGGTTCGTCGCCTGCGCTTGACCTTTCTTCTCGCGCTCTTTCTGTCTCCGCTTGAGCTTTCGATCCCGGTTGAGACGCTTCTTCTTATCCTGGAGGTGTTGTTCCTTCTCGACGGCCAGCTTCTTCATAGCCTCCTCACGCTCGCGTGCTGCCTTCTCCCGCACGCGCAATACGATGCGGTGTTTCTTGCCTGGGCGCTTCCGCTTCTTCTCCTGTCCGGCCGAGTGGCCCTCCTGCGTGGAGCCGGATATGGATTTATTAGAGGGGGAGACGCTAATATGGATCACCCGCCACGGCTTCTCGAGGCCCCAGCGCCGCGTCTTCGCGTCCGCGAACAGGTACTCTGCGCTCACGGCCACGCTGCGGTATTCCGACGCTTGCGCTGGCGACGGCGCGGATGAGACGTAATATGACAACGGGCGTGATGGGACTACGAAGCCACCTTCGCCTAGGGCTGCTGGGTCGTCATCGTGCGGTAGAACGACCGTGTGTGTTGGTGCTTCATCGCGGAAGAGGCGGAAGGCGAATGCTTCTTCCTCTGGGTGTTCTCCTTCTTTTTGTACCTTGTCTGTTGCATCGGGAGCTTGAGATTGAGATTGTGATTGTGATTGGTCTGTTTGCTGCCGTTGAGCCTCGGGCTCGACTGTGAAGTTGAAATCGAACAGGCCAGATAGCTGTGCGTTTAGTTTTGCGCGTAGTGCCGACTCGGCCTGCGAGTCATGGCCCCCTTCTGCTTCTTCATCAGATGAGGATGAAGCTGGGTCTGAGTCAAATAAGTCCTTCCGACGGACTCTGAATTCTCATGTCAGACGGGCCGTTTTGAGAGTGAGGATGATGTAGAGGATCTCATACCGTTTTGCTTCTGGAAGTTCAAACATTTCTTTATGCGGTGACGAATAGCATTTAATAATAGACTGTAGACTTGTGATGAGAGTGAGTAGTTTGGAGATTAAAAAGAGTGCCGTATGAACGTGAAGACCGCAAAAGCCATGAGTAAAAAAGAGGACTTCCAAGTTGACGGTGAAGCTGCCAGCCAGGTCGTTGCTTGGTTGCGTGATCAGGGCTGGCAAGGTTATTGTGGGACATGAAATGGAGGCCGATAAAGAATTATGACTATCCCTTTATGCTTATCCTTTATTCCTATACCTCTTTAGGTGCATATCATATATAAATGAATATACCGAGTAAGTACAATAAGTCTCCTACTGAATGCTTAGAATATCCTCCATCTCAAAATCTCGAACTAGTTTAGACGGACTCGTTATCAATATGATATCTATTTTAAGACTCATATGCTAATACTTCGTATCAAGTGGAATTAAGCAGACCCACGTGTGCCAAGCAAAGCGATACAGCGGTTCTAGCCCGTCGACTGGCAACATTCACGTCCTGCAACAAGCCCGATAGTCGCAGGTTTGGTTAACAGTATTTACTTCAGGTTTATATCACGATAGGTGTTCTTCTTCCCGTATGATATAGCCTACTCCATGTTATTCACAGACTTCGAACACACACTAGCCCCATTGGTTGCTCCTAGAGGTATCACGAGAACCTGCTTACGACTTGAAGAACCCCACAGTACACGGCCACGACACTAATAAAGAGTCAAGACGCTTTGGCGACATGGCTTGCTTAGCGTATCTAGCTTGTTGGAACTAATAGGTACAACGATGCAGCTAAACTGCTTTGAGGATAAGGTGTAGGGAGAGGTCAGCCGCAAACCACAATGGGCGAATAAGCCGTCTTGGAATGCAGTGTGCTGTTTGGTATAAAGCGACTGCATGGGTGGCTCTGGAACCCGTATTACCCTTTCGTCTCATACGGGAGACTTATCATCGCCTACCTATACTCCAGCTTACCTGTCCTACGCTACCTGCGTATTCAAGATTATCTTCGACTTGAACCTGCAGATATTAGGCCGAATCGGATAAATTCACTTAGCAACCGCATTACACACCTGATGATTCGCATAGAAAATCCCGGCCTTCATTCACTCGAGTGGCTAGTATACCCTAGCTAGCGACATGAGACGTTTCTTATTGGAGCCAGACGAACAAGTCATATGATACAAGGTGGTAGACCATCCTCAATTTTTCTAGTTTTCTCCTTCAATCATGTGGTTATATCAAGATGTTGACAAACCGCGAGAGTCAACAACTCGTGAGTCTTTATGTTTACATGGACAACAGCGCAAGTATAGCAGGGTATCGTTGGCTCGGGTCATCCGAAGTAGGATTGCGCAATGCAAATGAGCAGTAATAATATGACAGCGGTCATGGGGGATATCGAACGAATAACGACAGCAATGGTCTGCGACTCAACAAACAAATGGCAGCAATGACAGGATGACAACGCTGACGACGACGACAAGACGGATGTACAGAGATAGAACCAACTCCGGATGCTTTCTCGATAACCCCCAAACCCGTCTGGACCTTTGCTTGCCTGGTAAATTGTTGTATGCTCATGGGAAATAAAACCAACAATCCATCTTCCGAAGGGATTAAGTGAAAGACAAGACGCGACAGAGGGAGAGTATCAATAGCAGAAAAAATAGTTTCCAGCAACACCTCACCACATTCGAGTCCGAGATGTCCCAACGGTGCATCCCACCCGACTAGCCTTTTTACAGAACAACATTAGTTACTCCGTCACTCCATTCATCCAAGGTTCGTTTCATTTCTACCATACTTCATCCGAGTCGTCCATCCGTTCAAGTCGCGATGAGATAAAGGAAGTTCAAAAATTATTCGTGTGTCCTCCAGTTCATATTTTTTTGGTACGAGTGGTTTGTCAAAGTGCCCCCATGTGCTCTGGCTTCTTCGCCACTTTATACCCTCTCCTCCGAAGTGTCGAGAAACCGGGATATGAGAACAAAACGCTTATAGGAATATTGTACAGACGACTTGCCCACCGAGTCGCAAGTCAAGTCGATAAGAGGTAGAGATTTCTTTTCCTTTCTACATCTCCACGGCATATAGGTTGGTGAAATCCAGATGCTGATCTTGCAATTGCAGTGCACACTGAAAATTATGTTTGCCTCAGCAGGCTAGGTACTTCGGATTTAGGCCTACGTTGGACTCCACGAGTAGTTATTCATCGTCGAAGCGTAGGTTCCTGGAGCAGTTGGATGCTCGCTCTTGACTGATATCGAGTGACCGGTCTTGTATTGGTCCGAGTACGAGTAAGGCCTACTCTCGCTCGCTGCTGCTCCGTTATGGTGGTACGAGTGCACCGTGGAGCTGCTGGATTCACCTGCCGTCGTGGTCCACGACGAGGTTGGGGGGTAGTAATCGCGGGGTGGAGCGTGCGCAGCACCAGCGGAGGCCGATGCCGCGCTCGTTCCCTCCGCATTACTGGTACCATAGGTTGACGGATTGTCGTAACTCGTCGTCTGTGGTGGGCCGTACCGATACTCGGATGTAGCGTCGTTGTTGGTAAGTGAGCTGGCGCTCGGTACTGACTGGTGGCTTGCGTGTCTAGGACTCTTGGACGGCCGTGGATTCGAGTCTACATACCGCGGCACGCTAAGAGCGCTGTGATCTGCGCTACCGCTTGAGCTTCCCAATGCTGGCGTAGGAGCGGACATCTGCGAGGGAGCCGATGTCCCTGGCACGTAAGCGTATTGCGTCCGGATGGGCGGCGGTTGTTGATCTGTGGCTGCTAGTGACAGTTGCATGGACGGCATCGAAGTTTGCAGTGGTAACTCTGATGGCTCATGCGAATAACCTGTCGCCCCAGATACTGGGATCTTCTGGTACGGATCCGCAGGTATGGTGCTCGATGGATAGCTGGCGGTTACTGATGATGGCAACCCAGACATGGGTAGTTGGCTGGGCGGATTCCAGCTTGGGTATGAACTAAATCATTTGTTACTATGAGATTCTCGATTCACGTACGATTTCGTCCGGAGTGTTGTCCAAATTCCTACATCTTCCTTGTCTTACATATGGACTGGGGATTTGAACATCGGCCCTTTTATTATTTTTCTTCCCATCCGGAATCAAGAAAGAAAATCACTTACTTTGACCTCATGCTTATGGGGCTTCCCGGGATTTTCGTGGGGTTGAAAGTGAACTGCGTCCTGGGCAGCTCGAGACCTAGACCCCTGAGTTTTGGATCCTGGGGCTTTACTGCTAGCGGTCCGGCCACGATGCCCAACCCCGTCTCGACGAGGGCCTGGCCGCGCGAGCCCGCACTCGACCCCAGTAATGGGATCTCCTTGCGCGCCTGGAAATTCCTTGGGCTGCGCCCCCTCACCACGATCGGTGCTGTCGTTGATTCCGCTAGGGCTACCTTCGTCCCGTTTGCCAAGGAGCCCATCACCTTTAGGTGCAGTACAAAGTGTTGCTGTAGTTCTTTCCGCCTCCCATTGTTGGCCGTCGCTCTGTCGCCACCTGAGATTAGCAGTTGTTTCACGGAGCCTATAGTCTTCCTGTTCTTGTCTCTCCAAGCCCCCTTCTTTGGAGTCTTCGAAACTGAGGAGAAAGATTACCTACATTCGAAACTGTAGACGCCGCCAGCCGATAGGATACACAGCGTACTCGCCCTCAGGCTCTTGTCCATCGTCTGGAAATGGAATAAGTGGAAGTGACGGAGGTTCCTGGTCCGGCGTCTGTGGCAGCTCTGGTGAGTTTGGCGGCGGCGTCTTCCACGGAATCACGATGAGGCGGACGGGGTGGCCGTCGACGGACTCGATGGCGGAGATTGTGACTTCGGTGTTGTTTACGGGGACCGTCTCGCCCGTCTCGGCCAAAATCACTGACAGCTGGCCGCGCGGTGTGATGAGCGACCCGCTGATTTGGAACAGGTTTCGCCGGTAGCATGTCAGCTCCGGCTGCAGCATCGAGCCGTCGCCTGTGTTCGTGGGCATTTCCGACAGGAAGAACATGCCGTGTAACTGCGCCGACAATTCCAGTTGGTGCAAGCGCCCATGCTGGTCCACGATCGTGTGCTTGTCCTGCACCCGCCGGAATGACAGCAGCTTGTGGTCGTGATTCACCGACAGCTTCGATCCGTCATCCCGCAGGTCCTGGACGATCTCCTGGTACGGTGGGTGCGGTGGTGGCTGCTGCTGCTGATGCTGCTGTCCCGCCTGCGACTCGCCGCCATGGTGCGGCCGCTTTAGATTTGGAAAGCTGTGGTGCTGTGTTAGAGAGGACTGCGGATACCTGTCAAAGGCATCAGATTCATCCTGGGAGTAGCGCGGGTACGAGTACGGATGGTCGATGGTAGGGTGGCTGCTCCTGGGCCGTCCCGGATGTTGTTGTGAGGAAGTCGTCGTCGCCGCCGAATCCATGCTGTTCGGGTATCGAGTTGACAGAGAAACTGGGCCGCCGCCCCCGCCGTAGTTCGACCAAAGACTACTATGCGCTGGCTCCGGCTTCAACTCTGCCATGGTCGCCGTTAATGTCGTTGTGGTGGACATGGGAACATGTCTCCCAGTCGTGTCTTCTCTTGCACTTGTATTCGTTTGCGCGCGCCGTGCCGCCGCCACTCAGATCGATTTCAAATTTTGCCCTTGCTCTTTCTGTTCCTTTCTAATTTCCAGCCGTCAACAATAGGGTTATTGACTTTAGCATCAAAGTATGTTCTAATAGTATAGCAGGTTGAGTGACGACTAGTTTTTAGTAGGCTGTCTCCCAATGATGATATTTGCCTCCTAGGTGGGACGGGAAGGGATCCTGCAGAGAGCCTTGTGTGGTTAGAATAGAGTGTGGGCTTGAAAAAGGCAAGGTTGCAGGCCGAAGTATACTTGTATGAGATGGGAAATGGACGCGGTAGATGTTGCCTTTGGGATGGGGGTTATTTTGTGCAGATACAACAGCACGATCCACCGTCAAGGGGGGTGGGCAACCGTTAACGAATCCAAAGCCAAAGGTTAGCCAAGGGGACAGGTCCAGGTCGAGATCCAAAAGAAGATACAAGAGAACTTGGGGTCTGCGTTCAGAGGTTTTAGCACCATCTGCATGCCCAGTACAGTGTATATGCAGCCGGACTGGGAAGGAGACGGAGGTAATGGAGATCTGCTGGGGGTATAAGGTCCTGGACCACAATTTGTGCCGGGACATGTGGTTACGGACGGGCTGTTAGGCCTGTGACATATAACCCGCGCCGAAATTATCTCTCACGGGCCTGTGACGGGTCAACCTGAGTTGACAAGAAGACGGGCGAGCAGGAGGGCTAAATTAGTGTTGTTGCTTGTTGGCCTGGATGAGCAACAACCGGCTACCCTACTCTTATACAGCCAGAGCCTTACTGAATAAGAAGTGTAAATCAACCTGAATAGGAGATGATGGGCACACGAGCTGCTGTCTATACTTGTATGGGTAAGTGTCACCAACAATTACCTATCTTCGTCTGCCGACCCTGACATGATACTTACGGCACTAATTAGGACCACTATCATATATTCTAGTGTACAATGCTTCCCGCATAGGCAGAGCTGTCTACATAGCTAGTCACTGTGGATAAGAGTGACGGCAGGGCAGGGCCAGTGAAGAGGCAAAGTGGGTGGAGGGGGACAGAGTAGGCAGGTAGAGGGCATGGAGGCACGCAAGAAGGGGGGTCACCTATCAACGACAACACAGCCAGGAAGGAAAACATTCAGATGTCTTTGAAGTACCGTACCCGTACCCCCTCCACGGCTTCCTCCCTCTCTCCGTCTCTTTCACTCCAGTCGTGAGTATTTGCGCCCTGGCCCCCAAACAGGGATTATGTATATATATTTCAACAAGCCTAACCTAGCCTGGTCAATTATAAGGAAAACCTCCGAATATTTTGCTCTAGTTAGGTATAGAGGCCCGCTATTCTCTGAAGAGCCGTTGGGCAAAGTTCAAACCCGCAACCAAAAGCGAAAAGGGAAAGGCGTGCGACGGGGCATGGGGTACTTGACATAAATCGGTTCACGAGAACGAGATTGCCAGCGACCAGGGGGCTGGCGGGGACCCCAGTAAGCTCGCTTCGCGCACAGAAAAAAGCAGGCCAGGCTGCGCTGTGAGTAGATCCTTGTTCCTGGTGATGGACTCTGTTGGGCTAGTATAATACTGCAGTACATACAGTAATTACCTGCTTATTGGTCTTACCAACTACATGAACGGGAGAGCGGAAGGGTGCAAAGGGCAGCGCATAGCAGTTTAGCTATTAGTTGATACATAATAATCGGAGAGATGATATACTTGATGGACAGCATAGACTGATACTGGTACTTTTAGTTATTAGCCTTTGGCTGCCACCGAAAGTACACTGGGTAATCGAACGACGACACTAGGGAACCTCGCTTGAAGTAGAAGCCCGTAGACTCGCCGAGGATAAACGCGGAGCTACTGTACTTGCTATAGCTCTAGCAGACACGACGAGGGCATACGTGACACAGAAACGCCGAAATGTCGGCGTTCCGTCATAACTCAACTACAGTAGGTAGGTAGGTAGGTAGGTAGGTATCGCAAAACTCGGTCGCCGTCCCTGAGGGATGGATAAGGTACCGTAGGTACATAGCTGACTTGACTGCCACAGCGCAAGCCAGAAGAAACACAAAAGCGATGAGATCGTGCAGGGTGGCAGTTGTGTAAGTATCACTAATAGGTAGCACATCGGGTGGCGCCAGGTAATAATCATAAGCCAGCCTGCCTATGCTCATCACCCGTCTGGAATGCATGATCTGTCTCGTTGAGATTGGCAGAGAGGGACGACAAACGAGTCCCTGATGGAGAAGAATGCGGAGGATACAGATCACATCGCATTTCCTGATTCACCACATTCCCGATTAGGACCAGCGTTAGGAGCGAACAGATCCACTCGGCTGCTTGGACGACCCTGGCACGCCCATCTCGGAGAGCCATCCCATGGTCATGTAAGCCTTCGTGGATGGTGACACAACATCAACCAAGAGGTTCGCAGTCTTCCTTGTATACAGTACCTACACTACTACGGTAGAGGAGCCGGGCTTGAGAGATGCGTATCTGGTGTATGCTGTAGTGTACCGTATAGGGCATTATGGCGCGTTTCTTGGCCCTGATGGTGATGGACATGATAATATTAATGGTGATGATGGCTGATGGCGGTAGGTTGTCGTCGGCACACCAGCCGCGCTGGCAAAACCGTTTCTTGTCATACACGTCCATACGTGTCTGATTGGAGGAAATTGTGACAAAAATGAACCAATATTCTCCTGAGTTGTGTGAATAGCGTCCACTTATTTATGCCGGCACTAATGAATAACTTGCAGAAGAGCCAAGGGGTAGCTTATGAGTTCTCAAGCAGCCGATGTACGGTACCTACAGTAGGTTTATATGGCGCGTCTTGTGATAACTCCTCGTGCGCTATGCATCGCTGTTCGTCCCAAACGGCACGACGGCGAAGTCAATCGTGGAAGCGTACACTTGAAATCGCTGTTCTACTCAGAGTTTCCTTCACCAAACGTGTGGAAATGTCTAACATAAGCATGCGTTACGTTTGTCAGACGCTCGCAGCAATGCCCTGCGTGGGCTAAATAGTGACCCCGTAGCTGATACAAAAATAGCAGTCGCACCGTCGCTAACAGGCGGATTCTGCAGCGGAATATATTAAATGTGGCTGCTGGCTGGTCTGATGAGGACACCCCCAATCTCTCCGAGCTGTTAGTTACACTAGAGGTGCAGAACCGAGAATCCAGATGGAGAAGTGAATCGACAGCATGACTGCGCCGGCACAGGGCCTCGAGGCTCGGTACTACAGTTACCTTTACGCTCTTTCATCTCCACATTACCGTGACACCGTTTTGTTTCCGGACCTGGGGCGTGTCAAGTCTGTTGTACAGCACCAACGCTAGTTTCAACGTCAATGAGGAAGACGCGAAATGAAACCCCCTTCTATCAGATCTACGTCCCTAGAGATGGCGGCTTTCGCAAGAGGCACCGCGCATCTCTATCCTGAGCCTACTGGCCACCAAGAGTATTGAGTACGTATGAGATAATCCCTCTTCCAGAACTACTTTACGAAAAGACCATATGGCTTGGTTACTTCAAGCCTCCGCTGCTATACTCTCCGTACATTAGGTGGTACCTGGTTGGAGTATTGGACTCTTGGTCCTGCAGTATGTCGTTCCTGAAATACACAGCTGCATGTTGCAAATTAGCTAAATCTTGATTGACACCCTGATGACCTAGGTGGATACCGGCATGCGTTTCCCATCACATAGGACAGACAGGTCAAGGCTCATGGGTGTTTACACTAGGAGCAATAAATATTATACATAGAAATCTGGCTCGAAACGCAAGCTCTCCTCATTGTAAGCAAGCTGTTTAACATTCATTCCCATATCTGGCCTTTCTCCGGCTGGCAGCAAGATCCGTGTCCCGTTTCGCGCTGGTAGCCACGGAGTAACTACCTAGTCGAAGGTATTATCAACCTTGAGGTCAGACTCAATAGAGGGGGTCCTATACACTGGAACTGAGCTGCCCCGGTTCTAAGTCTGACCTTGACGGTGTCGGCTTAAGGCTATATCGCCGATCAGTATATCTAGGAACTACTATAGTACAGTAGGCTAGATATTTAGGCGAACAACCGCTGTGATCGGAGTTTGCGACCTAAGATTTGACCTTGTAACGGCGTTACGGCTTACGAGTCATGAAGTGCAACTTGATCACTTGCTTCGATCTGAACACCACGTATCTGTCAAACGCGCTAATGAGAAACAGATAGCTTTTTTGAGACCAAGACGGCGGGCGCTAGACGCGAGAAAGTAACCCCAAATCCAAGAACAAGGGTTCGGCAACTCTGCGCCGTGCCGGTGCGCCTGCGCCGCGTCACATCAGGGACGCTTATGTGTGTGCACCAAGCTGAAGGATCTTGCCGTTCCGGGCCGTTTTTCTCGTGCTGTCACGCAAGGCTCTGCAAAAAACAAAAAAAAAGAACTTGAACGAGGCGTGTGGGCCAGAACTGTCGACGTCCGGGCACAATCCAAGGATCTTCAGATAACGGGACCGCAGAACTGGTGGGGGGACAATACAAGGAGATCGCGGCAGATGAATAAGATGAGCTCAGGGGGACTAGCAACAAGGATTGTCGAGCGGCTCGTCGGTTATTGATTAGTGACGCGCGATTCTGGTCAGTTCTGCTGGTAGTAAAGAGGTCAAAGAGTAACGGAAATGTCCTTGCGCAGCCTTGTCTTATCGGATTGCCGATGTTGTCTTCTCTGTATGTACGTGTACGTACACATAGCCCTCTGCCCATCTTGTGATGATGTTATTGACCTGTATCATGCCCCTTGATGGAACTGATAGCCTTGTTCCGTATCCAAGTCAAGAGTGGTAACTAACTCGATATCATTATTAGATACTCCATGAAGTAGCGAAGATTGTCCAACACTTGCATATCCCTCATGTATTGCAGGATGTATTGTACTGTTTCAAGCAATGTTGGCCGGCTGGTAGACCCCATCTGAGCGAAGATCCCTGACTCCGTTGGCTGCTTAGCTCGATCTAGCGATGCTTGTCCCTCCCACTAACCCTGTTAGCAAGGCCAGCATAGGTGCCAAGCCCTCTCAGAGGTTAACCCCTGGCCGATGGAGTTTTGCAACATTAATTGTCATTGGTTCTAGCCAGCATTGTCCGGGATGTTTGTGAAGGAGACAGGGGCTTTTATCGAATCAGAGCGAATGACGACGCGCCATTTTCTGTACATCACCGTCTGTGCCTCAAGGCAACAGACAATCTCCCCGTATTCGCGCCATATGATAGATAACCGCGAGCCGTATGTATTACCAGCCTGGTGCAACTTAGGTATAGAAAAGATGAACTTGAAGAAATCGCTTGATGAGGCCGACTACTTGGAACATAAAGAGCATCTTGTTTAGTGTCGATCCCATGGTAAGATACTGTACCTACTCAATCCGTTTGTCCGCTTTGATAAGGGGTTTGCGCATGCCATCTATAGTCTTGGCTGCTCTACCGAAGTTACTGCCCATGCAGGGTGTGCCACAAGTATTCAATTCCCCCGGCAGACACGGAATCCTCACGGATTCCCCAGGATGGCGGCGACCCAAGATCTACTGCAAAAGGATCAACAAAGCTGACCCAACAAGCATATGTGGTATGTGTGAAGTCATTGACTACACTGCCTCTGAGATGCCGAAAGATACCCGCGAAGGGTTGTCGTCTAGATTTTTTTTAAAAGACATGCTGAGGGCTGTGTTTAAGGAGCCGTCGCCCCCGTGCCGCAGAGCTACCCCGAAATACACTACAGTAGTCTCATGTAGGGTACAACTCTTTGAGGAACCAGCATTTCCTAAATACATAGTGATCATCTAACTAGTAAGTGTTAGTTACTAGAGCTGCAAGCCTTGCTCGGGATGATACACACAGTGGTATGGGTTGATGAGGCTTCTTTCATTAGGCTCCTTTGATGATACTTTAGCACGTTGAAGAGTTGTGCCTGACAGCTCTCAAGGTGCAGCATTACACTCCAAAAGTAGACGTCGTACAGATGGTACTAGGAGCGCTTGATAATCAGACCATAATCCAATGATGGATCAAGGGGCCCAAGAAACCGCCCATGGGAGGATGAGCCGACACGGGGCCATGCATGTCACCAAGCTAGGGTGTCCTTTTAACTAACCTTAAACGGGGATGAACCTCCATGTACTCGCTGTATGGTACTTTTCGCAAATCCCCAGGTACTGCCCATGGCCGTCTCAGTTTTGTGGTAAATATACATAGTCATACGACGGCATACTCGAGCCAAAAGCCTTGCGAAGTTATAGGATAGGGCCAAGAGAAGGTGAACTACCGATCAGCCAAATAATACGTCTCAAGAGTTTATAAGCTATTACTGTAAATATAAAACACAACTCATGCATTGTGTAAGACCTGATCGTAATGAGCAAAAGTCTTATTATATACGGAGTACGCTTTAATTACTGTATTATACACTAACACATAACTAGCTTGGCAGTCTATTGAGAATAGACTTAACGCCATACACACCTACTCCTCGTCAACCGACCTCCATAGTACTTGAGTACCTCGTACAACTTGAATGCCCAGCGCCTAGTTAAGAAGGCCGTTGGCTGCTATCTCCAAACTGCCGTTCCTAATGGTCCGGGATAGTTCAGCAGACCCCCCTTTGCCCCTCCATACCCTCCATCACGGCAGATCATGTTGACGAAGGAAGGGTGCTCCCGCAGCGCATAAGGTTATGGAGGAAGATAAGGTTCATCGCATTCCTTTCTGATCGCAACCAACAACCCACCCGCAATGATAACGCCTTTAGTACGAGTGTATTGTTGGTTTCACGACTGATCGTCACTAAGGCAGCCTGCGCATAAAGCCATATCGAATGGAGAGGATTCTCATCTGGCCCCTCACGTGCGCACCGTTGGTTAGAGCGGGTGAGGGTTTATTATTCAAGGAGACATAGCCACTGACGAAGTCGTTGTTGTCCCGCTTCTAAGTAAAGAAACAAAGCCTGTCAAGCGTGTAAGCGATCTCTAATGTTGTAACAGCGGGTAGATCGTTCATTACCTAGGTAGTAGTGGACGCAGCCCTACCCTCTAGGGAGGTAAAGGTCGTAATTCAACCCCAGATTCTTTTCCGCCTCTCTGGATTAGGACTGCTCCTATATCGCTTCGCGAGAATAAGCTTGAAAGGACCGTACTTTATCCAGTACTTCGATTCATTTAGCCGGTGTTCCAGAAGCTCGTATAGCAGCTCACTCCCATAGCATGAGCGAGTTAGCTTTCACTTGACCTGGTGACTCAATACTATGCACGGCGATTCCCGTCTTAGCATGTCGGAGTCGCACATGCACGTTAGAGGAGACATGCGACAGACGCATATCAGAAGCGAAAATCTGCGGCAAGCCAACTTTCCAAAACTAGAGTAGTTGCGAAAAGTGCGTAAGGCATACTTGATAGTGCTAGGCAATGCGAATTTACCTTACAGTCATCAACCTACTAGGTTCGAGACGGGAATATACCGGATACAAAAACAGTCCTATAGCAAAGCGACGCTGCTCGAGCGTGAAAGACCTACGCATCAAAACCGATCGTCGTCTTGGTAACCAGTTTTAGAGATGTCTGGTGGAGGACCAGGTGAGTCGCAAACGAGTTCTATCTACAGCTGAGCAGCTAAGAAAAGACATTGAGGCGTTTATTCCGCCCCCATTGGATCGTGTCCTGGGCAATATTGGCTCGCGAACACATTACGCCTGGCCAGGCTACTGAACAAGACAAGGCTTTTCGACAATAAAGAGAGAGACCTCAGACAAACTAGCCTGCATCGCCGTTTTAGCCTGGAAGGGCCGAATGCAGACCCGGATATATTGCCCTGACCAATCCCCACAAGCCATCCGCACACACTCCGATGCATATTTTGCACCTCCAAAAGCGAACATTGGTAGAAAAAATAGATAGACTAGATCTGCGGCTAGGCTTCTAGTCAGCTAGGTCCCCTGCTTGGATACCCCCGAGAAAGTAGAAAGGATGTTGTGCAGGTAAGTGGCTGTCTGTCAGCATGAAGGGCAATTGAAAAGGAAGAAAAGTCTCCTGCTGCGTGACATGTCTTGGTGCGCGTATGTGTGTGGAGACGAAATAGATTAATAGATTAATAGGAGCGCCAGACTACATTGGACATAATAGGGAAAGGACCGCGCATAGGTATCTTGCAGCCTCCAACGCCCATCCGCGGGTTGCTGACGAGAGCGGCGAGTTTGACCCCTGTCAAGTGAGCCAATGATCTTGTCCTAAGACAGAAATAGACGTAGATGATCACGGCACATATTTCAACCCCCGTTAGCACTCGGTCACCAGAAATGCACATCGAGTACCGTTTTGAGTGTCAACATTCGGGGCTGCCAACAGCATCAATGACGTTGCTGTTGTAACAACGACTTGCTGCTGCTGCTGCCGCCGTTGTAATCCGAATATATATTTGTTTTCGTCCACGTGTAAGCTTTACCGACGTAGTATGCTTCAGTGATTTCCCCATCCCGCTCGCCGCTATCTCACCTCGGTGTTGGCTGTGAACGCGTTGCATTGCCTTAGATGGCACGTTGGCTTGACGTTGTGGATAGGAGCAGGTGTGAGAGCTAGATCCTCCCATCCTTCAGCGAGTGATCCGACAACAAGTCGCCCATGGATAGAGTGGCGAGGGAGCATTAGAGATGGCTGAAATGTGACGGCAACTTGCGCTCTACTGTATTTAGTGGTGCATTCAGCCCCTAGCCTGGCCATCAAAGGAACGTAGTGCTTCATGTTAAGAGTCTGTTGGACGCTTGTGAGTTCCTACGATGTTGATCCTAAAACTCGTGGATATGGGACCTCTGGTCCTACCTAGTTTCTTTGGGTGAGTACAACCTAACGTCGCTTGGCATTCAGCACCGTACACTATAACCGAGATATTTCCAGTACCTCAACACAGAGATCTCGATATTACTACACGCCTCGCTTCACCTAACGTAAGGTACGGTAAACTCCAAGGCACGCTCTAGTCTAGGTCGCACCAGGTCTACGAACGGGACAAAGCCAACAGAAGACACGAGGTTGACTGGCAGGCAGGCGGCGCAGTCTGCACCAATAGGGACACAGCCATGACTTGTTGTTACTGCAAGCGTTCCCCATGATGTTCGTCAACTATAATTCTCATCCTCCTCCTTTGTATTTGGCTGTAACCTACTGCTGCTGGTGCTCCAACAGTTCCGCGTAGCGACGAGTCAAAATAGACTGCCAAACCGGGTCATCTTCCTTCCTTCTGATGTAATGTCGAGATGGTCCGGGCCTTGCCCCGTGGGTTGGTATGACCTGAGAATTATCCCCAGTGGTGGCGAAACAGATAATAGAGACGTAACAAGTTGTAAGATAGCCCAGGGAGAATCTAGGGAGTCTTCGACAACAACCTTAGCCTAGAGAAATACAGACACCAAGACTTGAGGACTGTCTTGTAACCCAACCAAAAGAAGATTACGCGCACGAAGAGGAGTGGCTGGGCATTCTCTGAACCTTTCCGAGTCGCGAATACATACCCCCGATCTGTTTGGCCCTGTGATTTCTTCATCAGGCTTTGTCCGCCTAGACTTGCTACAAGGCAGTAGTTGACCGACCAAGAATACGCAGACTCTTGATGCAGAGACGGCGGGGACCGGGACACAACTCGGTGAGTAGTATGCTCCCACACAATAATCCACACATGCTGTAGCAAGCGCACGCGGGGGGAGAGTTAGAGCTGAAAGACAACGTCGCTGTAATGATGATGTATATTGATCTTGGCTTGCGTCTTTTCTTTGGCCCCTTTTCTAGGGGAAGCGGACCATGTCACCCTGAAATGCCAGACATGCTACTCATTCACGCATATCTTCTGCTAAAGGCAAAAAATTTCCCCATCTTACGTAGTAATCAATGAGTAACACGACAGTGTCACTGGCATCCGGCATCTTGTCTACTAAGGTCTTCAGAAACGACTAGCCATCCTTTATTCCCAGGCAGACATCTATTTACGTACCCGAACTTGAATGCAACACAAGGGTGGTCGCGACACCCCATCCCAAACACGAACGAGAAGCAAAGTTAAGTTGAGAAACGGTACATTTGGGGGTTAAGGGGTAAAGGAGGGACGACGTAATTATTTGCCCCAGACCCCATATACCGATAGGCACATGAGATATGCCCGCTACCTGGCTGGTTCAGGTTGTGTTGTCTGGTAGTACAAGTCGAATGCAGGAAAAGGAGATATGTAAAAAAGGTAATCCACTATATTGGTGACACACGCGCAATATTTGCCCCCCACGACAGCTGCCGGAAGCCGCCCTTGAATGCGACCTCGCCTGCGGTTGAGACCGTTGACAGTGACGAGCGGCTTTTGGCTGGCGGGCTCAGCCCTTTGATGAGGCTTGTACTGCTCTCTGCGGTAGATGTCGCGCGTAGGTTTCGTAGTTCTTGGGACATTAGGCTATAGAGAGACTAAGTGAAGGAAGGTCGAAGAGTCACGACCATAGCTCTCCCCTACCGAAGAAGATAGGGGGCTTCCATCACTTATCGATACATAGATGGATGCAATAAGTTATCAGTTTCATCTGACATAGTTGCGTCCTTTGAAAGTTAATCGTAATTTACTCTTGTTACATTTCCTGATTGGTGTGCCGCTAAGAGGCACAACAGATCATGTTATGTTCAAAATTGCTCATTTATTAATCGGCTTTTCTATGCATTCGTTTGGCTATCTATTCATTCATCATCGCTATCCCAGTCGACCAGATGTTCTTCGTCGTTGAGTGCTAGCTGCACGAAGTTTCTGACCCAAGCCTCCTGCTGGGGGTTTAAGTCATTTGGGCCATCGTGGACGGCGGCCGCGACTGGCTGAGCCTGGCGCACACGGGCGCCGTTGTTATTGGCGCGGGCCGGTCCCCGAGGTAGATTTCGGCCGTTTTGCTGGTTGGCCCCGGCGCCACCTCTGCCTCGCCTGTTGCCTCCGCGGCCACCTCGATGACCTGCGTTAGCTCTTGGATTTGCGACAGGTGGTGCTCGAGGATTTGCAACGCCCGCCTCACGAGGGGCACCTTCTCCTCTACCTCGTGCTGGCGGGGCGTCACCCTCGATTCGAAGAACAAGGGGACCTTCGCGAGCGACCGCAACTCTTCTTTCAGGAGGCGGTTGTTGAGGCTGTCCGGGTTGCTGAGGGGCCTGAGGAGGGCCTTGAGGGGCTTCGCGAGGCACCGCAGCCTGTTGGGCCTCCTCGTTTCTGAGCTCTTCTTGGCCTCCAAGGGCAGCAGCGACGCGCGGCTGCTGAGCGATCTCTAGATGCTCACCATATTGACCCGCAGCGACGTTGGCGTTGCGCATTGCATCACCGCCCTCGTATCCGATGCCAACATTGTCGCCGTCTCCACCTTCCAGCTCCCAAAGCCTCATATAGCAACCAGTGATCTCGCCTGAAGGTGCAGTATTGAAATGCTTATATGGGTTCGAGGGATCCAACCAGGCGGAGCAAAGATAGCAGAAGTGGGTTTTACATCGAAAGCATCGCATGTGATTGCACCCGTGTGATTTCTGACAAGGGGCGTCACACGTAGGGCAAGGAGTCGAGTGCATTTTGAGGTATTCGAGGGTAGCCTTCTCCTCTTCTGTAATGGCATCCTTCCTCTCTTTTGGCATGCAGTACTTGAACTCGCCATGCCAACTTTGACCGCACCGATTGCAGAACGCAAAGCTGCAGTCTTCGCAAATAGCCAGAAGACCCGTGTCTTCATCTTCTTCTTCATCCGAGTCGGCGAGTTCAAGTCCCTCAGGTTTCTTATGTTTTTTTGAGCGAGCTGCACCATGACACCAGGATCGGGGACAATAGACCGTGTTCTTGTCCGATTCAAGCTTGTTTTTGTGTTTGAGCTTGACATACCGCTGGACCATATCCTGATCGATGGGTATTTGCAGCAGTTCACTAGGACTGATGAAAGTCTTGGGTTTCCGTCTTTTCGGAGATGATTCCTTCGTAGCATTTCCCTCACGCTCCTTTGCGCAATTCGGTGCAAGACATGTAACTGCAGCGACGTCACCTTCTGTGATAGCGTTGTTGTAGAAGTCCTGTAGGCACTGGATGCAGAAGACATGTCCACAATCTACCATCTTATGGCAAATAACACCTTTCTTTGGATCTAATAATTTCAGTTAGCGAACGCCTATGATTATCTCGGGGGAGGGGGGATTGAAGCTTACCCAAACAGATGGCACACTCGTATGTTTCCTTCTCAAACGCCTTGCGCTTGGCGTTTATATCGTAGTCTAAGAGAGCGATTTTATGCTCAGGGGCAACTTCGAGGGTTCCGTTACTGTCGACCAAGCCAAATACATCTTCAGTGGCGCGTTGGAGATCATCAATGTAAGTAAAAATGACCTGATCGCGACCAATATCTTCCCACAGCCTGGTGGCGTCCGTCTCAAGTTTTCTCAGGATGTCATCGGATAACCATGGAGGCGAGGTTGATATTGAGACATTCGGCGGTATATATTGCGGATAACCATCGGGAAGAGTTATATTGACCTGCAAAGCGGGCAGATTCAGCAAAGCCTGTGAGTCTACTCTTGGTGCCGCCACCGTCGGCAGAATTGGTGTCTGTGATAGTGCAGCAGGAGGTGCCGCCTCTGTCACCGTTGGGAACAGAACAGTGAGTGGCTTTGATAAGCTCACGGGAAGTTCAATAGAGAAATTGTGAGAGTCATTTTCGTCGATTTGAACTTCGGGAAATATGGCTGTTATTGTTGACAGCTCAATGTCACGGGCGTCGTCGTCCATGCTGATCGGTTGCTACCTGTTCGCATAAAGAGTACATAAACGAAGAAGTGTAATCGTGTGCATGTCTAATAGATTCTCGAGCCGAGAACTTGGATATTCTCCTTAAGAATAGGTCGAGAGGTTTCCTATCTTTGTTCCCGGAAGCCAAGTTATCACCAGGAGCTAGCTCTATTACAAACAAGGCGTTTGTGTTGATAAGCCCGAGCACAACCTCGTGGGAGCGTTGAAAGCCCTGGTCAAAGGAACAGCTATAATGAAATGCAAAACAATGAAACCTATTATATAGGTCTAATGCGAGTGGTTTCTAGGTGAACAGCTAGTCATCCGGTCAATACACTAGATGCGGCGAAGGATTTATAAACAAACTGTGGCGTTGATGGCGATAAATAGGGAGTCCCACCTCAACGGCGGGGCAATTCTCGCTGAATGACTCTTCTAGACCCCTTACGGCTGGCGCTAGCAGGGCCTAATTGGACGTGCTTGCATTGGACACCTGGGCAGGGTCCGGGGCCAAGGATTACCTAATCGAGGATGCCAGGCCACAGGTTAATCGGCTGTCGCGGACCAACAACTGCCGGCATCAACCGCCCAGCTGTCCGCCAGCCTCATTGATGAAACCCGCCACGGCCGGGGGCTACATAGATGTGGACATGGACTTCTGTCCCAAATCCCCGGAGCGCTTGTCAACGAGTGGCTCAAAAAACAACTATCGGTTTGCTTCAGACTGGACGTCTCAAAGTCGCACCAACTCGAGACCCCACGAACAAACAAACGTGGTATTCATCGTCGTAGTCTTCACAGAAGCTTGAACCTCCTTTTCACGGCTTTTCTTGTTTAGCAAGAGTAATGCATCCATAACCGAACCCCGGCCTGGCAATCGACATTCACGCGGGTCACCACCATGTCGGAGGATATCGTGCTAACGTCATTTTCCCTAACACATGTTCATTATGTACGTACCGAATTGTCCTCTCCAGTCACCCTTTCGATATAGATAGAGGAAGCTCTTGCCTGACATTCTTGCTTTACCATTTCTAGGACCCTACCGATCGAATATCATACCTATGCGCCTGGCTTGCCCTCGCCCCGCAAGCCCTTTGCGTCATGTACGTAACGTTAATCTGGTCGACACGCGAAATAGAAATAGTGCTTCTAGGCGCGGGCCAGTTCGCATGCGAGGTTCTCAACTTTGCGCTTAAACGGTTCATCAAAGAGGAGCGCCCGCCGCGCATGAACGGGAAGGGTTACGGCATGCCCAGCAGTCATGCGCAGTTCGTCACCTTCTTCGCCGTCTCGATGGCTCTCTTCCTGCTATTTCGACATCGACCACCAGGGCCGGGACAAAGGAGGACAAACCACACCCCGATGACGATGCTGGAGCGTGCATTCTGGAGTATCGTGGGCTTGATTGGGGCGTTCACGGTGGCTTGGAGCCGGGTATATCTGAACTATCATACCGAGAAACAAGTGCTAGTAGGCTGTACCGCTGGGTCGGTAATCGCTGTCGCCTGGTTCATCATCACAAGCGTCCTACGTCGGACAGGCTGGGTAGCCTGGGCTATGGAGATACCTATAGCAAAATGGCTGAGGGCTAGGGATTTGGTTGTGGAAGAGGATTTGTGTCAAGCTGGCTGGGAGAAATGGGATGACAAGATGACTGCATTGAAAGCGCGGGATAAGAAAATAAGCTAACATACGACCACCGACCTGAAAGCCCAGGTCTGAAAGATGGGGTGTGAGATAATTGGCCAATTTGGGTCTATGTGTGCCTTCGCAATTATATGGCGTTGCATTCCATCTTTAATGTGTTCAAGTTCCTTATCGTGAAGTTGGCCCTGTTGAACTCTTATGGCCGATCCAGATGGCTGATCTGTGTGCTTACTACTAGCACGAGAGCATCTTCGGAAATCGATTTGTATATTTGACAGATAAAATGTCCTATCTTTGTACTATCTCCAAGTGCATCTTGAATGGTCCGATACTGCTATCACTTGCAGTATGTATGCCATTTTCTTTCACGAGGGTGATGATTCAATTTTGTGATTACCACATAATACTGGTACTCATACCCACCTAATAGGTATGTGTAAATAAATCATTCGTTACGGGCTGTTGCCTCTGTTGAGGGCTGGAAGTAAACATGCTTGAGCTACCTAACCTGCCTGACCTCTCGAAAAATCATTAGCGGCGTTCTGACAAGTTGAACCAGCTTGAACATTCAATTAGAAGGAGGGGGGGGGGGGGCATTGAGAGCTTAAAGCTCTTACCCTACCTAGGTACCTACGTTCTGCCCTATCTACATAACTACTATGTAGGTAATGTAGGTAGGTACATATATGTACTGAGGTCTGGATACCTAGGATGTAGGTACCTACCTAAGCAGAGCCAGCACCACAGGGGTCTCACTTCCTCTGTGGCACAAGCCAATTTCGCTCTGTGGCTGCCACGATGACCTGGAGCCCCGAGCCCCGAGCCCCGAGCCCCAGTCCCCAATCCCCAATTGGGCAATGCTAACTAGACTAGACTAGTACAGCAACTTACATCCCACTTCGTGCCATTTCAACTTCCAAATCGTCGAAAGTGTGTTAGAGGCTTTTACCGCGACATACATTGGTATATTTACCGTCTTTTTGCCCATTGCTACGGTATACTATCTCGGGCACGCTACACCTTCGCGGCCAAATGCTCATGGCACTGTCCTACCCTTCACTATGAGTGACCTTTTAGACATACAGCCACCTTCAGCCCTGGATCGTGAGGCATCATGAATTCCCTGTGGCCCTCAAAGCCAGCCAACGACGGCTCTGACGCTGCTAAGAACACGACGAACCCTGTTGATGTCGCCGATACAGGAGTTCCTGTTGCTGATATCGGCCCGGAACTGACTGCGTCGACACCATCTAACCCCCATCCTGCGAGGCCCTCACCCCAGCGTAACCAGCTCCCCCCAAATCCTCCCACCCAACCTCCCCCTGCTGCGCCGAATACTCAGCCTGCAGACTCGCTCTCGTTAGCACAACTTAGGCGTATCGTGTCCGAGTTCCCTAGAGCAGAAGCTGCTGCATATGATTTTGAGTACGCCGACACAGCACCCCATGCTGAGGAGATAGACGAGTGGTTTTCCTACCAGTTCTGGCAATTTGTACGCCTGAACAATGCACAAAGGGCTTACGAATCACAATGGGAACATGACCTGGCTGCGAAGGAAGAGGAAGTCACATGGGACGAGGCCGCCGAAGACGTTAAATCTACCTTTATCCGGCAAGCTTTGAACGAGACGAAGTCGGAGGATTCTGCTATCTGCACCGCTGCAACTGGCAAGCTCGTTTACCTCGTCCTTGGTAGATGGGCAGACACCGCCGGGCCTCCTACTGGTGATAAGACCAAGCCTCGGACACTTGCAACGCCAAGACAACTTGCTGCCATAAAAGTTGGTGTTAAAGCTGTCGCTGAGCTAGGTGGTATTCCTGTCATCTGGCGGGAGCTGCGCAACGTCCTGGATTCCGCCTTGTACGTCATAAAAATTCCCCTAAGTGCTCCTAATCTTACTAACCCTATTTTAGGGCTGATGAGGCGCCTAAACCGCAAGCTCACAGGCAGGAAGTTCAAGATGGGCTTGTGAACTTGATGACGATTATGTACATGTTTATACAAGTAGTGTTGGGTGATCCCGAGGGCATGGAATCAGTACGAGACCAGCTTCGTAAGTACTGTTCCTGAAGCATAAACAAGACCAATAAACTAAATAATGCAGTATCCTTGCAGCCTTGCCTTCCAGTCCACATGCTCACAATTGTGACAAAACTACGGTTTTTCGAACCAAAGGATGATTCAGTCATTGTTCCTAGTCTCCAAGTCGGTGCTCTTTTATTCTCTTGCGATTTAGCGTTCCCCTTATTGACTATTGTTCAGGTTCTCTTGATGCTTTGGAAATCAATACTGCTCGCCTTTGGAGGCACTAAGGAGATCAACGAGACGAAGCTGGCACTTAGGGAGAGTACCACTGACGACAAAGACAAGAACACAATTACTGCTTCACCTTTAGATTATCATGTCTTTCGACAGGAAATCACCTCCAAATACCCGGCGTACATGCCTCCCCAGTCAAAGATACCTTTAGATGCAGATAACGTCTCACTATTGCCGCCTTTACCCAACCATCCAACGAGGAATAATGGTTCTAATGGAATCTTGCCAGCCCCTCCTGGCACACAGAGCGGTGGTGGGTCAATTCTGCATCAGCCTGTGCACATAGCCACTCCTGCACCTTCTCCTCCGCCCTCCCCGGCCGTTGGAGGTAAGGGAGGTAAGAAACAGAATTACCAGACGAACCAGAACTTTCCATTTCTGTATCCCCCACTGGATGAAACCAGCAATAATGCTGGGGGCAAAGGCGCTGCGGGTTTCCAACAATTACTTGTCGGCCGGAAGTGGGAAGGAAGTGATGTACCTGCTTCTATTCTCGAGGCGGGTGAGCTGTTTTCTAAGAGAGTGCGTATGACCCGCGCTACAAGACAGCTGTGGGAACAACGTCAGGAGTTTCAGAAGTTCGAGAGAGGTTGGAACCCGTCCGAAAGCGATAACGATGATATCAACGAGTTGGATCTTGATGGTCTCGGTCCTGATGATGATCATATCGACCCAGACAGGCTTCTCGAATTTATCGAAAACAGACACAAAAAGGCACAGGCACCCAAAATTGACTATGGCCCTCGTCCGGAAGATCTCTCTATAGAAACAAAGCGACGTCTCGAAGCCGTGGAAAAATTCTACGTGAGCTTTTAGATCATATGGCTGTACAGGACTTATTGCTAACTGCTCCTAGAAAGCCTCCTTGCCCCAGTTACAGTCTTTGATAATCGTTCTCATGAAATGTATTCTAGCGACAGTGACGGCAAGCATTTCTGTTGCGACCTTCAATCCTCAGGCTGCGCCAGGAACAACACACCCCCGCGAGAGCGGTAGACCTGTCTGGAATCGATCTGTAGACAGCCCATCGGGAACTACTAGCTCGGTTAATCAAGACCTTGCAGCGCAAACTAATGATGCAGATTTTGCTGGAAGGAACATGGAAATTGAAGCTAAAGCCTCGTCCGCGATCATTCTTCTCCTCCTAAAATGGCTAAAGATATCACGTAAGGACTACCAGAACGTAAATTCAAGTGCAAACGTCTAATCCTCCCAGATATCTTGAAATTTGAGTATTTAACTCAGCTCCTGCTGGACTCTAATTATCTGCCGCTGGTACTTAAGTTGTTCGCTCATCAAGATGTTCAGCAAGTTGTTGACAGTACAGCCGACCACATCGAACACAGGTATGAGATCCGTCACCGTCTAGTATCAATCCATTCTGACATGCTTCGAGCTTTTTCCATTTTTGCAACCAGCGCGCACACCCTGGGGACAGACTTTTCACTGAGCCCACTGAAATTGACGTGGCGGATGAAGAAAGCGAGGATGAAGCTGCGCCTCCTCCTATTAAACGTCGGCGGTCACCAACAGGTGCCGATGAGACTCAGACTGAGAATGAAGGGGCTTCGAAGCAAACGGCGGAGCAGAAGGAGCAGAATTCCAACCGTCCCGAAGTAGATGAGTTGGGTTACCCCGTCAATCCCTTGCCTAAGGAGCCCATCACCGACTTTTCGTGGCGGAATTTCTTCGCCCTCATCAATTACCTCCGTATTATGCAGAAGATATGCAAGCACAAAGCACACCGCAATTTGTTGCTTGTCCAGTACAAATCATCCAACATTATACGCAAATCTCTCAAAATACCCCAAAACGAGCTGCGCCTGTATACGCTGAAACTCTTCAAGAATCAGGTCCCCTACTGCGGCCGTAAGTGGCGGCAGAGCAACATGCGCGTCATTACTGCCGTCTATCTACATTGTCGACCAGATCTGCGCGACGAGTGGCTCGCTGGCAGCGATGTGGACGCCGAGGTTGAGGAAGCCTTACCCCTCGAGCAGGCCCTTCGGAGTCTGACACACTGGTTCAATGTGCGTATGTACCCTGACCAGATGGCGCCCGAGATCAGGGCCGCGCTTCGAGACGAGCAGGATTTCTTCAAGCGCGAACTCGAGAGGCTCGAGGTTTGGAATGAAGTTGATGTGAGTGCTGCAGCGCAGAACGAAGGGGGCAGGGGTGAATGGGAACAACACTCTGCTCCCGGCCCGTCTTGGGGATGAGCCACCTGCTAGTCGTGAAAACATCGGTGATGGAAAGAGGATGAAGAAGGGGTAATTGGAGAGCGCTGACCCCCGGGACAACTTATAATGAAGAACCGACTCTAGATGTAAGCTCAGGCTGGCTTGTGCATGGATTTGGACGGTACTTGAGTTGTTTTACAAAGCAAACAGCCTTGGATGTGTGAAAGGCGCTGTGCTTTCAGGTCTTGGTGGATCAAGTGACGCTAAAAAACATGATCTTGAGAATAGCGATTCTGGATTCAACTTAGGCGCCAGCTTAGGTTGTTTGGACAGAGTGCCATCAACCATGCGTGTCTGTTGCTTTGAGTAGCGTCAAATATGTGCAAAGAAAAAAATGTCAACCAAGTCCCCATCAATTAATTTCGGATTCAAAGTGTTTTGCTGTGTAGTTACCATATGCTATCGGCTTCTATTATCTATAGAGGCTATGCCTTAGTAGTATTTCGTTTAAAGACTTGAATTTAGCTGGTGTGTACATGTCACACCCAAACAAGTATCACGTCTCAAATGCGAACGATCAAGTTTAGACAGTAATAACAAACAGAAAATTGGGTATTTTGACATCAAGAAAAAAAGGCAACAATGCTCGAACTACCGCATGTAAACGGAACAAAGAGACAATTGCAGGCAGGGGTTCCTGCTTAATGACAGTTCGACCAGACCAGACCATTGAACACCGGTCCCATATGCATATGCGCGTCCGTGGTATCAACAACCTCCTTTCCGCAGCCTTCCTGATACTCCCCAGTGGTTTAGGCCAGCTCTAAGCACACTTTCCACTGATAATAATACATACTCCGATCCATTCCTTGCCCCTGAGCGCCTAGCAGTAATGGTAACGACCTGAACCGGCACTTGCTCGTGTCCGGAAACAGCGTGTTTACCGGCCGTAGAGATGCTCCTAGTTTTTTCTGAACAGCCGTTTTGTACTGCCCACCTTTCCCATATCGCCGAATTTGTCGTCCGGTATCTTCTTCTGCTGACCTCGCGTGTGCGAGGACTGCGATGACCTCAGGTGTTCAGACGAGGCAGAAGTAGCAATCCGTTCGCCACTAACCAGGCGGACCTTCTGCTTCACACTCTCAATCCACGCGCGGCTTTCGTCGCTGATTTCCCTGCGTTTGGCTGCTTTAGGTCCAGCAAGGCCAAGAGAGCTATCCTCTTCGTCCCAATCAACGTGTGACGAAGCCCGTGACCTAACTGATGTCTCAGACGCAGGGGTGTCGGCATTTTCCTGCAGAGTTGAGGTCTTTGCTAATGGGGTTTTGGGAATCCTCGGCGCCCCTTCCTCACCCGGATTCTTTCTAGTCTTCCGGATGGTGAGGGGCGTCATTGGCGAGTCAAGTGCAGAACCAGGACGGCTGGCAGGACTCGACCCTGTGCGCTTGCTTGCTACGGGGACGGCGTCGGTAACCTCAACTTTGCCCTCGCCCTTCGATCGAGAACCGTGGTGGAGGGCATAATCTCTTAGATATTCACCAAGATCAGACCACCCACCGCCCACTCGTACCATCACTCGCTCATTCTGTTCTCCAACACAACGAATGAAGAGTTTGATGGGCATCTCACCAGATCGAGAGAGATGATAGAGTCTTATACCTTGACTGCTCATAGATCTTGGGCGGTTATCTCGTACTGGAGCTAACATGAAGGAGGGTGTTCCACTTCGAGAGTAAGACGGAGTCCCTCCCCGAGAATCTGCTCGCGAAGAAAGCGCCGAGGTTGGGCGCCGTGATGAGTCAGAATGACGAGGTTTAGGCCATGAAGGTAGTTGAAGATCAGGGGGGTTCAGGTTGATGCCACGCTTTTTTAACTCAATTTTTGCTGGTATGGTTTCAAGCAATTCCCTCAGTTGCTTCTGTAGATGATCATCATCGCTGGTTGCACTTATTGTGCTCATGCGGCTGGGGCTACCGAACTGGCTCTCCCATTCGAAGGATGTATCTGGATCGAAAATCTCAGGTGGCTCAAATGGAGTCCGAGGCGGCGAGTCATCCAATTCGGGCAACGGTGCTATTTCAGGAACGTCTTTGAAGGTAACCGAGGTTGATCTCGGTTTATACCTTAGTGGTGGCGAACTAGGGGGACTTATAGCATCGCTCGAGAATGGTTCATCAGGATCCGGTAGGCGAGGGAGCTCCGGCTCAACGGACGCTTCACGATAGGTGTCATGATCAGAATAATCGGGCAAGTAGCTCGAGGAGGCAGGGAGCACAGTGGAAGCGATAGAAGGATGGCTTCCTTTTCGTGTTTCTAGGTATGTCGGGGGTAATTCAGGTTCCTCATCTTCCTCGTTCACGGATTCCAATATTGACGGCTCAAAATCCTCTTCGAAGGGAGGTTTCAATAACACCTCATGCTTAGATGGTTGATTGGAAGATTGACGAACGATATTCCGGTTTACTTCAGACAGGACCGCGTCTTCCGATCCATCATAAGTCTGACTCGATGGTTGCTTGGTTGTGGTAGTCCGTGATGCGCGGGATGAAATAGCTGGCAATTTTCGGTTGTGCGATTTCGTTGACACTGTCCCATCAGGGTTTTCAAAGTGACCCAGATTTGTATCTTTGACGAAAGCCCCTGACTCAACGGCACGCTTTGAAGGATCATTGACTTGGGGTGTTGATTTTGGAATATCCTTGCTCGATTTGTCAGCCAATATTCTGACTGCCCAAGACTCCCGATCTTCTTCTTCCAAAGGTTCGTAATCTGAGAACCCTGGACTGATGGGCATTTTTGTTGGGCTCGCATCTTGAACTTGAATATTTGGCGGAGGGCGTTTTGGCAGAACACGCTTGTTCAGGTCATCTGTTCTGGATAAATATGACCATTCGCCTTCCCTCACTTTTCGCTCTGCTGTAGTAACCCACTCCGCATAGTCTCTTTCGATAGATTCCATGCGGTCTAACCACTCTTCTGGTAATGTATCCACCATCCCTTCAAGCGCATCTAGCATGAAGTCTAGATCTCGTCCTGGCTTCGCTACTTTGTGCTGTAAAACAGTCTTCATAACTTCAAAGTCTTTGTTAGAAAGGCGGGCCGCCGAAGATCTGGTTTCCTTCGTTCTCTCAATGGAATCAGAAGAGTTCCTAGATGACGGTTCGATGGCGCTCCATCCAGATAGTAGAGCTACCTCCGCATCTGTGAGCATCATGAGTAATGATGGAACCTTGCGCAAAACGACCAGTCGTAGACTCCAAGTATTTAATAATCTTGACAGCTTGGATAATGCGGGTAGAGTCTGGACAGTTATTGCAGTGACAACGGCAGTCAGATCCTCCATCTTGGTGAATGAGAAGGCAGATGCAACGGAACGACCAGCATCGGAGAAGGGTGTGCCTGGCCGAGATAGCGGAAGAATGTGATTGTGCAGGACTTGATTCTTGATCTCCTCCAAATCCAAACCCTCCATATCCTGGTGTATCTGCTCGATTCGCTTCTCGTACCGGATTACATCGTTAGCAGGAAGGCTGCCAAAGTACGTTATGTCGGAATGTGGGATAGTCTCGTGGCTCTCTTTAGGTGTCTCAGGCTCGGACAACTTCCTTCTCTTAGCTGGAGGCATCTCGAATCCAGCCGATGTTCCCATTGAGGGCGAGGGCCAGGGCCAGCCAGAGAGCTCATCAAGCCAATCATGAATCGTCTTGGAAGCAATAGCGGTCTTCAAAGCGAACGCCTGCTCCGAAACCGATGCTCGATCCAAGCACGTCTTGAGGGGACCGGTAGGAGATTGGAGGGCCTCCACAGCCGACGTTGGCGTGAGCCGAGAAAGCAGGTCGTCAGGCGCGCGGTGCTGGCGAGATGGCGAGGGAGACTTCGTCCGTAGAGGAGGTGGTCGTGCCCGTAGAGTGCCTCTTGGGCCCGTAGGTGTGGAAAGATGTCGGTCCGACATAACTGAAGACGGTTACTTT
Organism: Xylariaceae sp. AK1471; assembly: GCA_023159215.1. Classification (NCBI taxonomy): domain Eukaryota; kingdom Fungi; phylum Ascomycota; class Sordariomycetes; order Xylariales; family Xylariaceae; species Xylariaceae sp. AK1471. The sequence goes on along the minus strand of JAJKLI010000009.1, from coordinate 99,489 downwards.
CAATCACTTTTGCAGTTCCTTGTCGACAATAGTTCTTCCTAATAACAGTCATAGTCCAATATGACAAGTCAATCTGAGTTTATTGGGAGTAGGTATTCATTTAGAGGGATCCATGGTGTCGAGCAATGGGTTGAAATCCTTATTGGTAGGTTGCATGGCCCCGAACAGAATTTCGATCGATCGCTCTATTCTCGGTCCCACCAGTTCCTTAGGACGGTGTAGCTGGTAGTACAGAGATGGAACGAAGTCTAGGCTAGTCGTAGTGTTTCTGGAAATCGGATGGGTTTTGGGAGAAAAGTCTCGGGTACAACGGTTGCCTGCAGGGTGAGAGGATGCAGTGCTAGATTAGAAAGAGAGAATGGGGGAGAGGGTTTGCTTTCAGTAGAATGAGTGACGATCGACACCGGTAGACACTTTCGGTTTATTGTGTGGTTGTCGTTGGTGCGAGTTGGGATGCCGGTTTTAGGTGTGCGTATACGAATGACGGAGAGGGAAACAAACGGAAGAATGGGATTGGAAAATAGGGCCCTGTAAAAAATAGTGGCACGAGGAGAAACGAATGGGGGGGAGAGACAAGATAGTCGTAATCAGTGAGACTGCCGGGCCATGAGAACCATGAGAACCATGGGAACCTTTCCTTGGGCAAGTAAAGATGAGGCAGGAGCTGTCTGTTTGATATGATGGGCGGCTGGTTGAATGAGTGTTTCAGTCAAAGACCATGAGTACACTACACCCACCTACTTCCAACATACAATATGCGCATACAGCTCTTCCTCCAGGTTGTTTGACTTCCATGCATGAGTTGATTGATTAGCTGTTTAGTCGGTAGTCGGCAGGCATCGGGGTAGAGAATCGATACGTGCGGTACATTCTCTTTCCGGGTCTCAACTGCTAGATGTGTCTTTTCCTCCAAGTGACAGAGTAAAATAACTGAGGACAGGGGAGGAAAAGAGAGGTTGTCGCAAGATTGAGGGACTATTATTATTATTGTTATTAATATTATTATTAGTATTAGTATTATTACTATTGCGACAGATTCGTTGACTGTTCATGTTCGCGCGGCGCGCTAACCCGACCTACCGACCTGACCTGACCCAGACAGGATTAACGTTGCTGATTTAGCGAGAAAATACACTACTTAGGTATCATCTAGTGACACCACAGGTCCCATTTAAGCTACGAGAGCCCCCAGAAACGTGCAGGGGATACCTAGATCCTTGTTCCCGTCGGTTGGCCAGCAACCCAAAATGATAGTCAACAGGCCTCAAGTAACAGAGGGTGTAGCAACGACTACCTAGTTCATTAGTGACTTATTGTACCCATACACTAACTAGTCTGACGATTTGAATGGTGGAAGTATTCAAGTTGGGCATCTAAGTAGATATAAAAACATATTTGTACCTACTCTGATCGTGCCTGGCAGCCTGGGTACATGTAGTGAATGAAGCATGCGTGATAAGCCACGTCAAGTAACGACTTATTTATAAACAAATGGAATAACTTATACATATAAAGGAACAGCATACTAGATACCTAGGTAGGTAGGTACGCTTCTTGCAGCACCGTGCGCGGCAACCAACAACACAATATGAGAATATTATGTACATGCATACTATACTACTGCGCATTTGACTGCCATTCCAGATCCCATGCACATCATCTTGGGATTCCCGCTGCGCACGTCCAGCCGAAGCTCAACTGACGGGATGGGCTTGACCTCAGCTAATGCCTACATACGGGTATAGCTATACTAACTTCACATCACACAGCAAAAAAACAGTGAGCCAGTTATAAGGTGTCACATTACTAAATGTTGAAAACACCTCAGGGGATAGGTATATGTCTTTACAACCAGACTACAACAACTAGGTATCTGTTCAAGGTGCTGCAAGATTGTGTCCTAGATCCAATGACTAGGTATGGTACCTATAATGCCTGCTGTCATGGACGAGCCAGGCGCTCGTCAGTTGAGCTATCAGAGGAATGTTCTCTCATTAAATGGCCAAGTCGTGAGCTGGGTTGTCATAATAACAACATAGATGCATTATGCCTTAGGATCTCTCGGCCCTGCTTATTACGCCTCCTGGTCTAGAGTTATACATGTGAATTATTGTTTGCTTTATGGATCTCAAGGCCAAGTGTTCCATCTGTTTTGATCAGCGCTTGCTTCCCGTACACTATAAGTGCTTACGGTAGGTAACGCCACAAAGTGGGCTGCCTGCAATATCTTGAGCCACAGTTGAAGAATGTACCTATGTACCAGTATCTTGCAGCACGCACCGAGGTACGGTGCCTGCCTTGTAAAGTAGTGGGGGTTCTACAGTAGTGCACAGGGGTGATGCTGAGTTCGGGTCTTTCCTTGAGCGAGCTCGCGCGTGATCAGAATCGAATGACACCATCGGGACTGATAGTTCCTGCAGCACATCTAAACGTACTATGGCTTCTGAGAACATACCTAGGTATTGCTCGGCAAGGACAGGTAGTTTACCTTTAACAAACATCATTGGGAAGCTCTCTGTCTGCCTTAGCGCCCTATGGATTGATTGCGACCACCTGCAGTCAATCACCACAAGGGAGCGCTAACACCATCATGGATTTCCTTGAGTTTGTATCAGCTCTATTCGGCTGGGTCTATACAATCTGTTGGTCGTTGTCCTTCTACCCGCAAGCGATATCAAACTTCAGGAGGAAATCCACGGCCGGAACGACTGTGGATTTTCCCTTTCTTAACGTGCTTGGTTCGTCTATAAGCACCTGTTACAACCTGGTTCCTAAGCGCAGATGTTGACTCGAGATGTTATAGGCTTCGCTTCCTACTTCATATACACCTGCTCGTTATACTGGTCGCCCGTTATTCGTCACCAGTATGCCCTTCGTCACAACAACCTTACACCGACCGTAGCCTTTAACGATGTCGCCTTCGCTGTCCACGCCTTCATTCTCACCGCCGTTCTAAACACACAATATTTCCTGCCGTCGATATGGAGCTTTGAGCGGTCGGCGGGTCGGAGGCCCTCTCGCTTCATCACGGGAGTGTTCACTGGCTGTATCATCGGCGTCCTCTTCATCATATTTGTTGTGGCTTCACAGCCGCCGAGCGTTGACCCAAGAACGGCATGGGCATGGCTAGACGTAATATATGTCATCTCCTATGTCAAGCTGCTGGTGACCATTGTCAAGTACGCGCCGCAGCTTGTGTACAACATGCGCAACCGCAGCACCAAGGGGTGGGATATCTCGCAGATCTTATTCGACTTTTCGGGAGGCCTGCTGAGCATCGCACAGCTCGGCATAGACTCGTATATACAACATGACTGGTCTGGTGTGACGGGTAACCCAGTCAAGTTCTTTCTGGGGAATGTAAGCATGTTTTACGACTTATTGTTCATGGGTCAGCACTATTGTCTCTACAGAGACGAAAGCCCAATGAAGGATGGAGAGCAACAGACACTTTTGGAAAGGGGTGACAGTGATCGAAGACTGGATTGATCTGGGTTCTATCTAGATATATATGGGTTCCGGAGCCTTCTCTTGATTTAGCAAGTGAGTCCATTGGCAGGGTATCCCCGCACAAATGGTCCCTCCAACTTAGAAACGGGATAGGCATAATATAGATTAATGCCTTAAATTTGGTAACGACTGCGCAGTTATCTGTTCTACGCTGGACATAATAATCCCATGTAAGCAAGGCAAGTACAAGTACCTATCGGATGCAGAGTGATAACAATGTAATTATAGCCTACTTGCCGACTGTGTGAGTTAGAAAGAGGATATAATTGAGCTAGAGATTCTACAAATAATATCAACCAGAAGTTGCCGGGCTAGTATGGTATATGTCATATGGAAGGCGGAAAGGAATACCTAGGTAGGCATTCGGGAGTCAGAGGAAGACGCATGCCATCTCTGGCGCGTGTTTCCAATTATGGTAACATACAGCGAGTTGATTGGTTATGTATCTGGGTAGGTAGGTACCTAGGTATTGATCTAACCTAAGTAGTCTAGTGAGTACAGTACCCGATTCTGTATACTGTGGTACTACGCCGATAGTATGACCGATAATTGAAAATACTGTAGCTAGCAACCCTTGGAGGATCCGATATAGGATAGGTACAGGATGCAAGGCTTTGACAGGGGGGATTATAACTGTGGACAAAAGCGACGTCAGAAGCTGAGTTGGTGGGAGCAGTGAACCATAGGCCTGGGCCAGGCCATCTGCACCAGTCCATCTGCACCAGGCCAGGCTGCCTGCACCCCTATCAGCCCAGCTTTAGCATAAATCAGGGGAAGAGACACCATAAACTTCCCCTTTCAATAAATTAACTTGTACGGAATCGCAATCCAGCCCTGTCCGCACGCAATACAACGTCAACCCACCACACCAACCGGTGCCCTGCATTTAACTTATATTGAATAATCGATGACTGTAACGCCTCCGAAGGGATAAGCCCATAATAGCAAAAATCTCGAGGTCACAGAAGAAGCTCATCTTCCATGGCATTTCTGAGTCTTACCACTGCCCTTTAGATGTCCACGACACGCCCTCTTGTCCACTCGACTCTATCTACGCATCTTACGCGATCATCATGTGTCGCTTCCTGGTACATCAAGTCCGATTATCGGTCGTCTCAGGAATATCTAACTGACCACATGCACAGGTATATCGGGGCAGCGACGAGATCTTGCTCTCCAAGCTGATTCTCGACCCGACCCATTCCATTCTCAAGCAGTCCTTCGACTCGCGGTTACGACTTGTCAGTCCTCCCTCCACCCACATGACACTGCATAATGAGCCGCACAGCTAACTGAGGCACCTCAACTTTAGGATACGAGACGTGGCCAGAACAATGCAGATGGCTTTGGAATTGGCTTCTATACTGACCCGAAACTCGGCGCCGCCCCTTGCCTCTTCACATCCACGATCCCTGCGTGGAACTGCACCAACCTACATCGTATTGCCTCCAAAACAGCTTCGCGACTAGTTTTTGCTCACGTTAGAGCTACCACCGAGGGATCCCTGAGCGAGGACAACTGCCACCCATTCTACCATAACAGCTTGATGTGGATGCACAATGGCGGTTTGGGAGGCTGGAAGTACATCAAACGGAAGCTTGGCGAGCGTTTGCATGACAAGTGGTATCTGAATGTCCAAGGTTGTACCGATAGCGAGTGGGCATTCGCCTTGTTCCTCGATCGCCTCGAACGCTTAGGCGCTGATCCCAGCTCACAACCCAAGAAAGGTTTCAGTCCCGCCGTGTTGCGCCGCGCCGTGCTGCAGACAATTGAAGTGATCAACGAGTTGACTATGAGCATACCCGAGAGCACAGTCCAAAGCGAAAATGTTGATACTCGAAGTTTACTCAATTTCGCCGTCACGGATGGCCACTCCATCATCTGCACCAGATACGTAAGCAGCAAGACGGACGAGGCTGCTAGCTTATACTTCTCCTCTGGAACCCAATGGGAAACCAAACCGTCCGCAGCAGAGGACCGAGATTATCAGATGGAGCGGCGAGACAAGGGAGCAGACATAGTGCTAGTGGCCAGTGAACCCCTTACTTTTGAACGAGGTAACTACAATCTAAATGCATTCAGTCATTCTATGCTAATACACACCGCAGAGAACTGGGTGAATGTCCCTACGAACTCTGTTCTTACTATTCATGGTCAAACCGTCATGGTTAATCCCATCATTGACGCCTTTTCGGACAGAGACCCGTGTCATAAGCGCTCTTCAGCTTTTGCGCAGACCAAGGGCTTGACAACCAACGAAAAAGCTACACCTCCAGTGCCCACGCCCGGTCTCGATCCCGAAACTCAAACGCGCATTATGTCACCCATAATTCCTTCGGGGATCGGGCGAAGCAGGACGCCAGAAGTTCCGCCGCTTTCATTGAGAGGAAGGACCCCATTATCGCAGTCAGAAACCTCATCCGTCCCATCTGACATTCGCTCCGTGACCACTCCGCCACCACAACGTCCTGGAGTAGCGTCAAAGCTTTCTTCGCAGGGTAACATCAAGAAGAAACGGCGATCGCTCAACATCGGTGAGTATCCGCATCCAGCCGAATTTGCAGAGCCGGAGCCGCAAACACCGCCCAGCCCTGTGCAATCTACGTCAAGGACCTGCGACTACGTGACAGCGGAGAAAGCAGCTCGGGTTTTGGGCATGGCTCTATGATTGGACAACTAAATAGTTGACCTCAATGGCCGGCTATTTGTGGTGTTTATAAATTGGACTTCGCATAAACATAGATTTCGGAGTTAACAATGGAATGGACGGGTATGGGAGACACTGGATTCAAATGAGCATGGCGTTCCTGGTCAGCTATGGGCTTCACGTTGTAAAAGCAAGATAGTGTATCATAGGTCGTTGCCAGTCATCCTCGTGTCTGCACACGCAAAATTGAGTCTAGTGAGCTTTATTCAGATGGTTGTTGACTCAGAAATGCTCATCATCTGGTCTACTTTGTCGTATTATATTCGAAGCTATGTTGCTGTGTCCTAGAGATAGGATGTCGTCTGCTGATAGTTTGAATTGACACAGCTTCCAACTGGTAGTATTTCACACTGACTAGATACTTGCTAACTTCAGGAGGGAAAAGGAGAGCCCGTAAGTGCATATGCAAGATTGTCGATAAGTGCAGTTCTGGGGGGGTTCAGGTTATCCATAGGCGGAACTCGCTTGTCCAGTCGTTATAGTATAGAACGGGATACAGGAGATGTGTAACAGAGTGAGATTACAGGGAGACTATATTCCTCTTTGGAGTTATAGTGATTCTTTCCATGAAATGCTCGAGTCCTTAGATTGTTGGTATAGGAGGGCACCACTCTACAAATTTGATGTTGTTCGAATTCCTCGAGATAAAAGCTAATATATCGTAAGCATACCTAGGAAATGACAGTTAATTAACATACTGATATATAAATGAAGACGGACTTAAAAAGTTGAGAAGTTACTCGTGACTTGGAAGTATGAAGCTACGGAACATTAGTAGATTGTAATTAGTCCGTGCTTAAACGACTGAGCTACGATCCTCCAGGATGGTAAATATTAGCACGGCGCTAGCGGCGTGTATTTCAAGAGTTTTTTTTTATGAGAAAATCTCCACTACATACTCGAAATTTTGTCTGGGCAGAGGGGTTCTAAGGCGAATCTCATGAAAAGACTGACTAGCTGTCAAGTTGCCATGCAATTTCTATGGAAGCTTCACAGGTCTGCCGTATACCTACTCATGGCGCCAGCATGGGCCAGGCATTAGCGCCGCGCTAACATTTACCATCCGGGAGGGTTGTAAGTGTACTATGTATTTAACACGCCACCAACCTCTGCAATTGATAAGGCAGCACAGCCACAATTCTGTTCTGGTGGGGCCGTTGCATGAATCGATAATCTCATTGTCGAAGCTGCCAACTCGAACATCACGCCACGCCACTTAACTCTTTGGAAATGTATGTCGCGACAATCACGAAACAGCGAAGAACTCGTTACCCCACGGCATATCGAGACCACATCTGCATTTCTCTTTGATGATCACCAATCCTAGTTATCTTGAGTGCCTCCGACTCTCATCATCGGCATGAGCGGACGGCTTATAGCAGTGGCCGGACGTCTTCCGGCAACGCGTTCGGCGACTGGCCGTGCCGTGCGTCAATACCATCAGCTGCCCTCTGGCGGTCTTCTTCGATCCGATGCCTCCATCCGAGCTGCGAGACAACGCATGTGGTTTCCAGGCAACTCCTTTCATAATGCCGTTGCCGTACGCAATGCCTCCTTTGCCCGCTTCCTACCGAGACTCGTTGTCAAGTTTGTAAGGATACCTGCGATGGCTGGCGGTATCATGATTGGCGGACTGGCATGGATACAATACCAAGCTACCCGTACGTCTACACACTAATCCCTCATGCAAACGTAGTATAAGGTTGCTAATTTTACCATTCAGAGGCTGGGAACTACGCCTGGGACGTTTTCAACACTGCCAAGGACACCGTATCGACTACAACGACGAGTCTGTTTGCTGGCGCAAAGGATGTCGCCGACCAGACGATGCGAGGATGGCAAACCACGAAGGAACAAGTCGAATTACCCGAATGGATGCAGAAAATATTAAGAATACACGAGGAAATTGGCACAGGCAAGGGAGACAGTGGTCCGGGAGGTGAAGAGCCACCAAAACAGAGTAAAACGGGTGCTGGTGTAGCCGCAGGTGCTACTGCTGTAGCCTATGGCTATGATCAATCATCAGAAGATGACCCTCGAAGTGCGGAAGAGATTGCCAAAGATGACCAGATGATGGTACTAACGAAAAAAATGATTGAGATCCGCAACATTCTAGCAAGGGTTGGACAGTCGAACACGCTAACTCTACCGTCTATCGTCGTCATTGGATCACAGTCTTCTGGAAAGAGTTCCGTCTTGGAAGCCATAGTTGGACACGAATTTCTTCCGAAAGGCTCCAACATGGTCACACGTAGACCAATCGAACTCACTTTGATTAACACTCCTGATTCCCACGCCGAGTACGGCGAATTTCCTGATCTTGGTTTGGGCAAGATCTCCGACTTCTCTTCCATTCAAAGAACCCTAACAGAGTTAAACCAAGCTGTCCCCGAGGGACTGTGTGTTTCGGATGACCCAATTCGTCTTTCTATCTCCTCACCAAATGTCCCCGACCTTTCTCTTATCGACCTACCCGGCTATATTCAGGTTGTAGGGCAAAACCAACCCTTCGAGCTCAAGCAAAAGATCTCAGAGCTTTGCGACAAGTATATCCAGGCCCCCAATGTCATATTGGCAATTTCTGCTGCGGATGTCGACCTGGCAAATTCGACTGCATTACGAGCCAGTCGAAGGGTTGACCCCAGGGGCGAGCGGACGATTGGAGTCGTGACAAAGATGGATCTTGTTGATTCTATAAGAGGCGCAGCGATTTTAAATGACAAGCAATACCCACTCCGACTAGGATATGTAGGTGTAGTGTCCCGTGTGCCAACGACTACGGCACTTTTTAAGAAGGGGGACACTAATCTAACATCCGCCATTACGAAAAATGAACACGCTTATTTCTCATCCCATCCCTTGGAGTTCGGCCCTAGCGCGGATGTGGCTGTTGGAACTTCAACGCTGCGGAAGAAGCTGATGCATGTTCTCGAGCAAACCATGTCAGCCAGCTTACAGAGCACCAGTGATGCAATCCGCCAAGAGCTTGAAGAAGCTACTTACGAGTTCAAGGTTCAATACAACGACCGACCCCTATCTGCTGAGTCATATCTTGCCGAGAGCTTAGATGCCTTCAAGCATTCGTTTAAACAATTTGCAGAAGAGTTTGGACGACCTCAGATGCATGAGCTATTGAAAAATGAACTTGACCAGCGGGTGTTGGATCTCCTCGCCGCGAGATATTGGAATAAGCCCATATATGACCTTAGCGTCCCTCTTCCAGAGCCCGACAGTCTAGTCGATCTTCCCAAAGCTGACCCGAACTCTCTCTTCTGGCGCCGGCGGCTTGACGCATCCGCCTCCGCACTTACCAAGCTTGGTGTGGGCAGACTGGCGACGAATGTAGTAGCGAGCGCGATTCAATCTCATGTCGACAGTCTTATCGGCCAATCGACCTTTGTCAATCACCCTTTTGCTCGCCAAGCCATTACAGAAGCTGCATCGAGCATCTTGAATGATAGGTTCTACAGCACTAGCGATCAAGTAGAGAACTGTATCAAACCGTTCAAGTTTGACATTGACATGGAAGAGCGTGAGTGGAGCACCGGGAGAGATCATGTCCAAGGAGTGCTGAAGAAGGAGTTATCTGCTTGCGAAAGCGCGTTAAAGGACCTGGAGACGACCATAGGAGGAAAGAGAAAGTTGAAAGAAGTTATGAATTTCATCGACAAGGCCCGAAAGGGTGATATTGTCGTCGAAGGGGAGAGCCAAAGCGGTGCTGGAGGGTTTAGTGCCGCCTTACTTTCCAAAGGTACGTACTCTTTCCACGCTCTATTTTAATTATCACTAACATGCCCAAAGGTCGAGAGGCGATATTCCTTCGCGATCGAGCTGACATCATTAAAATGCGCGTGCTTGCTGTTAAGTCTAAGCAGTGCGCCAACATGAAGAACAAATACCATTGCCCAGAAGTTTTTCTCGACGCAGTAGCCACAAAACTAGCTTCAACAGCAGTACTATTTCTAAATGTAGAACTACTGTCGGAGTTCTACTATAACTTCCCCCGAGAGCTCGATATACGGCTCGGTCGCCGCCTGTCAGACGAAGAAATTGAAAGATTCGCCAAAGAGGATCCAAAGGTCAAAAAGCATCTAGAGGTCATCAAGCGGAAGGAGCTTCTCGAACTTGTCCTCGAGAAAATGGATAGTCTGAGACAGCTTGAGGGTCGAGACAAGGAGAGAGCAAAGAGAACCTCAACACCAAACAAAGAGAAGGAGCGAGGGCGTTGGGGCATATTTTGATCTTATTCCTTTGGGATCCAATACCTTGATGAATATTCACGATGGAAGCAGGAGTTCAGGATGGTGGTTTCAGTCCAATATTGTTTATGGCGGCGTTTCGTCTAGATATCACCTCTTGTCACCATTCCTAACTCTAGTGCTTAAGTAGTCTATGTATCATACCTGCATTTAACCATAGACTTGATCCCCCCTTTCGATAGCTCGGCGCTTTATGTATATCATATAATACTGTTAGTGACTATATGGGTTTTATGTGTCCTCATAGAGTCCTAATACAAATAATTTTGCGACTTATTATGTTTAAGGGATAGTTACCACTAAACACTTCTAACAGGATTTTCTAACTATACTGTAACCCTAGGTGTTTACACGGCCATATGCCTAGTAGCAGAAATCGGAAATGCCGGCTGCGAAATTCGTCATGACATTGCAGCCTATGCAAAAAAAAAATTAAAAATTAAAAATTAAAATAAAATAAAATAAAAAGCCCCCGTGATTACCAGTGGTTCTAGAAGCCTCTTGTAAAGACATCTAGTCATTTGCAAGCAAATGCGACCTTAGCTTAAATTTGGATTGTTCTAGATGATGAGATTTGCGTCAACGCGACCTATCTACTAGCCATGTATATGCGGTGGATGAGAACTTTACCTGGGTAATGGAACTGATTGAAGTCCCCTAAGTCCTCGAAGCCACTACTCGTTGACTAGATGCGTAACAATGTGCGTAGTAACGACATACAACAGGAATGTCTTTGATGAGTTTCTTTGTCCAGAAACACAATGCTACTTTAATTTGCTATTAATATCCTTGAAATCTTAAAAAGGAAGGCTGTATTAACTTGACCATCCAGTGGGTGCTCATAGTCATTATCAGAGCCACCATAGCAGTCACTTCATTACGAGCCAGGCCATTCTTCTCAGCAGGATAACAACGCCAACGCAACAATAGCTTTGTTACAGTTCTTTACTCGTAAAGCTCCAAGTTTTACATTGCGAGCCAGATATCGTGTATTCTTCAACAGGCTATCTAATGTGCAGGTTGCAGGAACGTAAAGTATACTGCCATTCCTGTAACAAAGTTCTTGGAAGACTTGTATCCATTAAACAACCTTGCGCGTCAGTTGGCAAATGTACCATGCAGGTCATCGTCACTGACAAATCGGCTGTCTCGATAGTCTGCGAACCTTGCCGCCTGCACTACCGTCATCATATATCATCGCCGACAAACTCGATGGCAGAGCGAAGTCAAGCCGAGAAGCTACTGGAATACATGAGGTACATCATGAAAACCAAGGTAAGGCCGTTGGTAACTAGAACGGCAACTGAGAAAACCGAGAGCAACAATCACCTGGCTGCATTTGTGAGATCTACCACCGCCGACGGTGGAATAGCAACAACTGAATACGAGAGGTCTAATTTTGGTTGTAATTGCTTTACATCCACGAAACTCTTAGTTTGAGTGTATTGTAGGATGTTGGGATAATTGTGCCCCTTCATGTTTGCCGAGAGCTTTTGTTGTTGATGCGTGTCTAATTAACTGTTAAGCTCATCTTAGTAGCCCCTGGATTGATAGGTAGACAAATCATCAGCCATTTAGGGTTAGAAATCTAGGGCGATACTACGTCTGCCGTGCTAAACTACTGCATTTGCTATGTTTATTTCGAATGTGAGCGATAGCGCACAGTCTCAACGCTGTTAGGGCAGATTGGCTAGAACAGCTGTGACATAGTATTATTTGACCCCCCCGTGCCAGCGAAAACAAGACCATAACGTAACTAAAAGTTCAACACTGAAATTTAATTAACATATACGACCTTAATAACCCTCTAGTTCAAGCTCTCTTCAAAGTCACATAGCAGGAAATTGGCTATATAACAGCTAGGCAGGCCACGTCGCCATTTCTAACATGGACCAAACAGCAACTTCACCATGCCGGATTCGAGACCTGTTAAAGGCCTCAACTACGAGGGCAAAGACCTCTAGCTTTAGCTAGCTCGCCACAAGCTATACCAAAATATTATAGCAAACTTCAGCCGCATACAGCTACAATTACGTCAAACTATCAACACAGATAACAAAAACCTAAAAACTATCCAGCGTCTTCATATCGGAACAACCGCAATTCAAACCGGTTTTATACAAAAAAAACATATAAAGCCTATTATCTAGACTCGCAGTTGAGAATTATCTAACAGCAGACCGTGTCAAGACGACCTGAAATCTTCTTAAAGATATAAACTCAGTAGGCTTGCAAAGAGATATAGAGTATGCTCCTGACCTGCTCTGAGGAATGGAATGATATGCTGCTTTCATCGTGCTGCTTACTTGAATTGCTCGACCTTATTTATCTTCTCTCTTGCTCTACCAATAACGAGTATTTTCGTTAACGTTGCATAAAGGAGAGCGTCGCGAATAAAAGAGAAGCACGGTTTGGTTACACTCTTATCTAATAGTTTCAACTTTTTCGATAACGGTTTATTGTTACTAAATCGTCCAACATTACACATACTTAATGTGTATCACGCGCTATTGCTGAAGCCTAACTGATGGGAACTCATTACCTGGAGCTACTCAGACTCGCTATAATTACCAGTAGAAGAAGGACGCATCTCAGAGTAGAATGATCTCAACGCATTCTTCATTAAAAGGGTTGCATAAACCTATACAGTCGGCCGCTTCACTTGGCCAGACCTCGATGTCGCCAACGAGAAGTCGGCCCCTGTACTCATATTCCGGTAAACCAGCCCTCGATGTTCCAACGTGCATTAGAGCTACAGCAATCCTCAAGGATCTGAGAGTTTCTATACCTGGGAGCATAGCGAGAGCATCGAACTCTACCCTTCCAGTTTCACGGCTCGCATTCACGACCTTTTTGAGCTCATGTCCATACTGGAGTACCACTGAAACCAGGCTCATTAATTGGGCCGTACGCGACAACCGAACCACTTGGTACTTTCCACATAACCCTCCATTGCCTAGGCACTGGGAGAATCGGGTCCTGTTTCCAGTGGCACAGGAGTCCTTTATGTCAGGAGTCTGATCGCTCATGAGAAACGATAGAGGAGCCCAACGGAACCCATGCGACGTCATACGAGGTGTCGACGTGAAGATGATGTCACTGGGAATACGCCCGAGGGAGTGAAAAAATCGTTTTCTCTGTTCCTCTAAATCCGACTTAACAGCGAGGAGTGGCGTGACGTCGAGGTCGAAAAGGTCGGCGATAGCCACAACCTCGTCACTTACTCTCGATGTGCTTCGCAACCTCAGCATGCGCAGCATTTCGGCCAGATCAAGTTCCCTCTCTGGTTCGAGGATCGAGTTATCGGTTTGCTTGAGAATTCGGAATAACTCGATCGAAAAGCTCTGGATGACAGGATTGAAGAGATGCTGCTGAAAACATTCGATGACCGCGTCGTAAATGTCCCTGGAGCTCGCTAGGACGTTCTGGAACTGGAATATAAGAAGCCGAGGTAGGACTGCCTCTGGAAGCGTCCAGAGGCGCTGCATCCAGGGAGATGTTATCAAAACCAGAAGAATAAGTTCGAGAGGCGTTGACTGACAATTAAACCTCTTCTGTCGGATATGTGAGTCTAAGACTATAGTAGCAGCAGAATATTTGTATGTTGGGTTCATTAATATTATGGCCTGGATTCGGGCTTCGTTTTCTTCGGGTACACAGAGAGAGTCGATCCATAGATGGCGGATACCGAGGGCATAGGCTCTTAAGAAAAGGTCGGTGACAAGACATCTCGGAAGGCCCTTCTCGGTGGTGCTTCCCATTCCGTCGGACCAAACATGCGAGAAGGCGACATATCCAGAGAGGCTTTTGACTGCATTCGAATCAGCGACTCCAAGCTCGAAATTGCTGCGCGCAAGATCTTCATCAGAAACGTCTTTTTCTCCGATAATCATGATGACTGGAATCTTTCCCCGCTTTAGCAGAGAGGTGACACCCTCTAGAGGTGGTTTAATATAAGAGCAATTACACCTCGCCACAGTATGCCGAGGTTGGTACGTTGCCGTGTCGACCATATACGCGACGCAGCGCAGAGGCGTACATGCGGCATGGGTTCTCCATGAGGGCTCTCTCATGTGGAAATAGAGCGCGTATTGCGCCACAGAGTAGCGAAAAGTGAAAAGGATGCGAGCCATAAACGGGCAACAACCATGGGCAACTAGTCGATGGGTAAGGCGGTTCTCGCTTTCCGCGGTGTAACACCCCTTGAACCCCCGCCTCAAGGCCCTCGATTCCATCATGAATGTCCTCTCGGTGTTTATGGTTTCGCCGACCAGGGTAAGAAGAACACAGACATCGTCGACGCCATCGGGCGGTTGACCCACGCCCACAGAGCCCCCTCTACGAACGTCCGTTTCGTTCTCTTGCCAGTTGCCAAGCTTGAAGCACCAGAACTGCATTTCAGAGAGGATCTCCGAAATCTCTTGGGCTCGTCCTTCCTTTTCCTGGACAGAGAGCATCCCGAGGGAATCTCTCCATGTCTTAAAGAATTGAGACAGAAATCTCGTCGATACGATCTGTTGCTTATGCCTGATCCGAAGGAAGTCAGAGACTTGTTGGCGACGCTTGCTGATCGCTTCGAGGGCTCCGACGAATAGCCAACTCTGGAGCATGGGTAAGGTCTCGCTACAGAATGTGGCGTCTACCTGGTTACTTTTCAATTTCTGGATGGCACTTGGGTTCCATCCTCGCTGGGTAGGATATTCGGTGAATGAACAAACTGGATGCCTCTCGTGGTCGAACCCTAGCCAACGTATAGGCACAAGAGGCTGCTCCCTATAGCTATAGGGCTCGAGGCTCTGGAAGTGATCCATCAATTGCTCTCCGAGGTAATTTTTTTTTTAGTACATAAGTGACGACGAGGCTTCAGTTTCAAGATACCAGGTCGAAGAAGGAGGTCATTTTATTCGACTTAATAGCTTGGTAATACACAGCATTCGCAAGCTGCTTTTATAAGAATCTGCTGAACCATCTGTTCCTAGTTGGAGTCAGCTGTGCTACCGTGTGAGCTACCCCACACAGCGCTCTCAAAAAGAGAACTATACTTTTTCACCTAGGTACCTGCACTACCTCACTACTAACATTTAACTATTTCAACAACATGACACTTACTTAAATCAATTAACTAAACTACTCACTGATCAATAATGTTATGTTGTGATTACTTATTTTTAGTACGGAATGATTTAGCTGTGTAGGCAAATCAACCCTACTATCTACTAGATAGAGTGTTGTGTGCTGCTAGGTCAGTATGGAAGCTGCTATACATCCATGTTAGGTGCGGGGTGGCTCACACGGTCGTACGGAGTGGCTCCAACTGGGACAGATGGATACAGCAGATGTAGTGCAGGGACTACAGCGTGATTCTAATGGACGTCCCCCACAGTAAAAACCATTCAATCAACCAACCAATTAGTATTCTGTTAACGTTGTTTATACGAATTGTACTTACACGACAACACTCAGAGAAAAATTGTTTGTGTTGCGAATATCATTGTTGTCGAATGTAGTACTCGGTCGAGCTTATTTGGACAGGGTGTATCCCGAGAGCTTCCGCTATGAAATGTGAATTCAATTGTGAAGCAGAATTGAAAACTGTGCTGAAAAGCAATCCTTAAATCTCCTTTGGTTTATAATCATTTATTCGTCCTGGCAACTTCGCTTCCTCTTTGATCTTAGCCGCCATGTAAATGCCTTCGAGGATAAAAGGTGCCCAAAACTCCTTTTTATATTCTTCCTCCCACTCTGTACTCAGTGCGTGGCTCCCTGAGACCTCGGTATTCTTGAGCGGAGAATGTGTAGTGATCTTGTTCATCGCTTTTAACGTGGCCTCCTCCCATTTCGCGCGTTCTGGCCCTGTCACAAGAATCGTGTCGATCCATTTCATGGCTTCAGGCGCGAACTTGTCTTTGTCGTCCTGTGTTGTTCCCGGTAGCAGAGCAAATGTGTCTGGATTGAGCGCTATGATTGTGTTGAGAAGTGCCCTCCGAGAACTTAGCGTAGTATAGTAGCGTTCGATTTGAATGCCAGCATACGACTTCATCCACTCTTTGGCGCCTTTCTCGGGTGGCATCACATAAGCTTGCATGAATATACAGAAAGCAATCCAAAAGGTAATGAAATATGCATTCCAGTCCTTTACCGCGGCCGCTCCAAGAGCGATGGCCCACTGACCCAAGATGAGCACCCTCAGAATCATGCGAAGGATGGTGGTGAGGGCCGACATATCTTCTGAGCCCAGAGGTTTCAGTGGTCGGTTGAGCAACGAGTTGAGGATAGTGGTCTCCCCATAAAATGCGACCCAGTCGGTTGTGTTCTCGTGTTCGGCGACCAGAATTAAACGATTCCACCTCGTTGGTTTCTCAACAAGTAGACGCCGGGGATTGCTCCCGTGAAGCGCGAAGACAACACCACCCGTTATTGGCATAAGAACGAGGAATGCCAATGACAGCCAGGTTTGCAGTATGCCGCTCATCACAATCATCGCTAGTAGGACTATCCAGCCGCAAATATACGCTAATCTTATTCGCGTAGCTCGTAGGAGGATGCGACGTGGCCAAGATGACGGCGTTTCGCGTCTTTGGTGAGGTTGGAGGCGAGAAACATGGATTATCTCGAGGTTCTGCAACCTCAGGTCATCACCCTTCATATTGTCGTGCGAGTTCTTAACAATATGGGCTCGGTGGGCTCGAAGACACATGCGGGTGGTCTCAGGACTGCTGATATAATATCGACTACCATAGCGACCATCTAGGCCCAACAGGCCGATGCTATTGCCAAAACGATCTAAGTAACAGTGTGGATATAGGGAGTTGTCTTCGGACAAAAGCAGTCGACTTCCCGCAGGTGTGATCGGAGAATTCCACAACGCGCCAAATCCTGCGAGCTGGTATATGTGGAGTTTCGGCGGTAGGTCTATGAAATCAATGAGAGCAGACAGCGGGAGTATACCAGCCAGCTCCGGCACCCAGCTGTTCTGACTGATGATAGCGGCGAGTTTGTTGATGGCCGATTCAAACATAGCGCTTGATGATAACTGAGCGATGAATATATGGGGAGAAAGAAAGATAATATTGAGCGGTTCTTTTCCACCATATTATCCTTATAAGGCCTAATGCGGCCGCACGACCTGAATCCTTAGGGATCCCTCACGGTTTGGCCATGCGTAATTCGACGAACCGTCTGTCTTGCACTTGGAGGGCCATAATGATGAGATGCAGGGAGTGGTCAGCTAAGCCCCTTAGCTGCATTTTTAAGAGCCTACTAGCGAGCGGCATCAGCTGATATTCGTGCTGAAGGAAAAGGGGGTTTTATCCTATTAGACCCTTTTTCTCTCTTTATATTTATCGATCAGTGAGAGAGGACGGTTCCATATTGATTGCTATATCCTACGATCAAGAGGTAGCGAAGAGAGGGCGGTTAGATTAGACCACAGAAGTTAGGTACCCTTGCTTTGGAGAGACATACCGACCCCTGCAGGTTTGGACCCAATTTCTGGTGCATAAAATACACCGCCTACTGGTCCTGTGTCAGCTGACGTGTAGCAAGACATTTCTGATAAAACACTTTTCGGAGTAAGTTAGAGATTAATGTCAGTACTAAGCGAGCTAAGCATTTGCACTTAATTGAGTGATGTATTCATGCTTTCTCTGTGGTGTGTATTTGACAGGTGCAGACTGTTCTGCACCTGATTTTGTATAGGTGGGTGGGTGTATGCATCTGTCACGTGTCCCCATATTTTGCCCAGGTTTTTAACTTGTTAAATAATAAGCTAATTTGAATGTAGGTGATAGCACACAGGCTCAATGCCGCTAGGGTAGATCCATATGGCCAGAATAGTTCTGACGCAGTCCTAAACTAACAAGCTACAAATAAACATTATATATTAAATAATAAATAAAGTTACTATACAAGTCTTCAAGGGTATCTTTACATTATATAGGAAACAGGTGTGGGGCGAAGATACAGTCCTTCAAGATGGTAAATGTTAGCGCGGCGCTAGGAGCTGGTACTTCAAGGGTTATTTGTATGGAGAGATCTCCACTGTCTACTCGCATATTTGGCTGTAACATTTACCATCCTGGAGACCTGTACTAGCCACCGGATTTTCAACATGTCTCAAATTGACTAGTCTAGCTATTGACGATCGTTTATAGCTCACGTTAGAACAGTGCAAAGATCCCTCATCTTAGCACCAAGGCCATACAGTTAAGCCCTCATGTGTCTTGCCAGCGCTGAGGCCGCCTCCACTTCAACGCCATCATTAGGTGATACATCACGTTGGTTGACTTTCAAAGATCCAAAAAACCCTGTCCAACATGAATTTGGCGTTGACCTTCTTACGCCGCTCGAGACTCCGGAGCACCTCGGCCCTTTTCTGAGGGCACAATTTGACGGCTGGCAACCTCACCAGAAGCCCTCAGAAGAACTTAATGAGGACTTGAGTAAATGCCGAAATCGGGACTACTATATGCGGGGTTGCGTTGATAAAATGAGGAACGATATACCATGCTTCTTGGAAGAACCCAAATGTTATGGCCAATCGATGTTTGCGAAAGTGTTCAAATACTGGTATTTCTCGGGTGTACGGTCTTGTGATAATTCAACCTGTCAAGCTCGGAAGAAAGCGCTCGATAGGTCTGCGCCCAAATGTGGTTGGGCTGCCTTTCGAGATGTCATGCTGACTTGTATCGCATGCTGGCAGCCATCGGGTGAGGTAATACCTATCGATATGACGCTCCCAACAGTGGATGAGAATATTCAGCTTCCAGTAGTCTTCTGCATCGATGTTCGCGGGATGATCGATCTATGGTTTTGGACTACTCGGCTCGTATCCGGACCTATTGCTCAATTAGTTCAAGAGTTTGGAATGAAAGGGGCTTTTGGCGACGGAATCTATCGACTCTGGCAGGAGTTGAAATCCGACCAAAGCTTACGTGCTACAAAGAGCTCGCGTAAGTTCCACGAACGTGGTTTTTGTGTCAATCGTCTCTGGAATGTGTCGTTTCAAAGTCGACACGGCATAGCGGATATTCCTCACATAGTTGAAAAGGCTCTTGAATCCTCAGTCTCCAAATCGGAGAGCAGGCACACCGACTGCACAGAGGAAAGTTGCTTGGTCGCCAATGAAAATAGCACGCTTGTCAAACAAGCACATAAATGCCCCTCTGGATTGTGCTCTGACGAGCTCAACTTCTCTCCTCTCATATTGAACAAAGCTTTCAGTCATGGCACCCACACCTCACCTTCGAAAGTACATCCTTTTGAATATACCGCGTGGCGTATTCCAGAATCAGGCCAGGACCCATCTTCTTTATGCACCCCTAGCGATGACTACGTCGCTATTTCTCACGTATGGTCCGACGGGACTGGCGTTGGAATGAAATCTGGTGCAGGCACTGTCAACGCCTGTCTTTTCGAGTATTTCTCAGAAATTGCCAAACGAGACGAAGTGGCGTGCAACGGTGTCTGGTGGGATGCAATCTCCATTCCGACAGAACGCCATGCTAAGGCTATCGCCATGGACAGCATGCTAGAGAATTACGAGAACGCCAAGGTCACTGTAGTTCATGACCAAGATTTAGTGGAGTTTGAGTGGAAGGATGATGGAAGTCCGGCCGTGGCAATGGTTCTATCGTCGTGGTTTACAAGGGGCTGGACAGCGGCCGAGTTGTGGGCTTCAAGAGGTCATCCTGTTAAAGTACTCTTTAAAAATCCCAATGATTCAACGGGGCAAAGACCGCTGATTAAGGATTTGGACATGGATGTCTTGGCTGGAGACTTGTCCCGCTGGTTTGACCCTGAGACTGATGGACATCGGTCTCCGTATAATAACCGCGCATTAGCCCCGACGGATACCCTTCCCGGGCTAGTTCATATGATTGCAACAGACATCTTAGCGCTGTTTCGCTGGACTGACGACCAGAAAATTCCAGATCTGCAAGCTCTTCTACGTATGCTGCAGACACGGACAACATCATGGGCACGCGATCGTAGTTTGATCGCCGCTTTGATGTGTCTACCACGCAATGCAACCGACTCCACCACGACTGGCCCCCAAATGACGCAGAGAATTCTGGCCAATTTTGGAAAACTTAGGACTACGGAAATTGTCAACCATCGAGTTCCTATGTCCAGTGATGGCCCTTGGGACTGGGCTCCGCAGTCTATCTTTGAGCTTGGCCAGTGGTCGTTATCAAACGATCCGATGGGCGACTGGTCTTATATCTACGAGGACGGTAGTATCAATTGTGAGTTTCTAGCATACGAAGTCTTGCAAGAGGATGTCATTACTGAGTATCGCCAACACCCTGCTCTCGCGGCTCGGATATCTGTCGCCCTATCAAGAAGACAGAATTGCTTATTATTGACAACGCGAAGAATCCAGCAAGAGGATACTTACATTCTATTCCAGCCCGTGTCTATCAGCTCTTGGAAGATTATGGGTAGGTGGATTGGGTGTGTATCTTTGAAAACTGCGTTGGGAACATCCAGACGTCACCTGCAGGTCTGGAACACATATCCTGACGGTAGAGACGTTGTCGGGAAGAGTCCACCTAAATATGTTCTCGGTAAGAGCAGAAGTAGTACTGGGAAATCATTGCCTACCCTGAGTTTCGAGTCTACGTTTCTGGGTCTTGAAGCTCTGAGCCGGAACCAAACAGCATCAGTACCAAAGACATCGTGGTGTCTATCGACTAGCAAACTTGAGGTATGCTCTTCTATGTGTCGTAGCCCACAGAGATATTGACATGTAATGTAGGAACCATCAACTCTACTGCCTCAACCGGTTTATATCTACAAACTGAGCACCGGTTCGGTACCTAATGTTGGGAGAACAGGACCAACTCACCCATGCGGTATGGCTATGTTCGATACGACCAAATCTGACAATTGGATACGATCATCTTTCCTCTTAGGACTCATTGACACCCTCAACGTAGACGAAGCAATAGGCTGCCCTAAGGGCCACGATGGCTGTGATGGCATCGTTACGATCACTTGGTCTTTTCCATGTTCAGAAAGCGACTACTATGCATGCTGGGATGTCGTCCCCAGGGTTTGCACATCCGTTTTCCATGTCACCTTCAACATTGACACGATCGGGCGTAATTTCGATATGACCATTGGAACGAATACTTTTAATGATGATATCAAAGGCCATTTGGTCCAGAATCCAACGTGGGGTACATTTCTGCAGACTTGCGAGCTATGTGGGAAATGCGATACGTGTGTAAAGCGATAGAATTGTCTTTGATTGAATGGATTAAGGCTTTCAGGGGTGAAAGTGGTCCGGAGTGAACTAGGTCATTTCGATTTAACAATTGGAGACTTTACAGCCCTTATGACAAGGGACAAGAACTCTATTCAAGAATCACCAGTAATTTTTGGTATTTTAGACTTTTCAAAGTTGTGTCTAGAATTTTTGACTAGTTAGGGTAGACAAATGCAACCCTTCTATATCTGGGAGCTCTTATTACGGTTGTTACACGTAAGACCAAATGTCTTATCATCCAAAGGCGGAAGCCTATTCAAATAGTCAATGACTTCTTGCGATTTTTCTTTCCATCCGATATCATTCCTTTCCGATATCTCTGAGTATGTTGTCAAACGTCGGGCCTTTTACGAGGCCTCGAAGGCTACTAGATGATGAGAATTTCTTTAGGCGTTGTTCATGAAACTCCTGTTCATGCAGCGGCTTATTCCAGTCGAGGACATCCGCAGAACCCTCCGTGATGCTGGATACCAGAACCTGAACATACCTATCCTTTGCCACGCCGTCGCCCTGTACTGCGGTGCAGCGCGGGGCTATGTCTTTTGAGTATGTCAGCCACCCTATTCGGATGTCAAGCTCTGTCCAACCAGTCTTCATGACATGAAATGGGGCTCGGAGGATTCTCCGGAGTATTGGCTTGTCAAGAACAGGTGCGTGAGGAAACGACCATGGCAGATGTAGTATTCCCCTGCAATCACGGTGATTGATCTCACAAGGTTGCACAACTAATTCTTCTTTGTAGTACAAAGGCAGCTTCGATAAGACTGAGGGATTTAAGGCATTGTGATCTCAACTTTTGTCGATTATCGCATCGAAGGAAGAGTGAGCGTCCCATTCATTCCTGTCCAGCCTCTCTGTAATATTTGGTGAATATACACACACCGGCTGGGGTGGCAGGATTGCTCTGTACACTGCCGATGCGGGTTCTTGTGGCCGTCAACCATAATGAGGATTTGTTAAATACAGTAGATACCCTAGTTTTGGAAAGTGATTCATTCCATAAAGCTACAGCACCTCTATTTTAACTCCTAAGTGGGGTAAGGCCCTTCGAATCTAGTTTGGCCTACATACTCTGGCTTGTGGTGGGTGCGATGGACAGTGTGTATATATCGGCTTTACGGTGTGAACTAGATCCATTTCCTCAACAACATCAATACCACCACCACCATTCGTTCAAGTTCTTTATTAGCCGACCAAGCTGTGGTGGCGCGATGGACAGTGTATGTGTATATACATACCACGATGAAAATACACCCTTTCTCCTTCGGGAAAGTACATTTAACTCAGTCGTTTGAGCACAGACCAATTTACAGTCTGCCAGTATCACCTGCATAGCCTTCTTCTCGCCATCCCCCCGAGTAAGTCTCTACGAGTATCCCGCCCCCAAATGTTCAGCTTAGCCATGCCAACCCACACCTGGGCACTGGCTTCCGTGCTAGGCACCCAAGTCACTCACCGGGATTTGCCTCCTTTCCGCC
Organism: Xylariaceae sp. AK1471; assembly: GCA_023159215.1. Classification (NCBI taxonomy): domain Eukaryota; kingdom Fungi; phylum Ascomycota; class Sordariomycetes; order Xylariales; family Xylariaceae; species Xylariaceae sp. AK1471. The sequence continues at coordinate 76,263 of JAJKLI010000009.1, read as the reverse complement.
TTCTAAATTCCCTGCCGAGAGCACGTTTTAATATTATACCTGGCTTTATACACGTATATAGCCAGCCCTCTTAACGTACGACTAGGAGCCACTCACAGCGAAGTTATGGCAGAAGGATTAGTACGGGAGACTTTTGGGCGCGAACCAGTCTATCGACAGCAGCTCGGCTTGGATGGCGTCAGTGCCCCAAGATGTCCTCGGTTTGTTTTCTTCCAGACTCGGCCCCCTTCGGCTAGAAATATCGCCTCTGTCAGTCTACTCCCTCATTCAAATCACCATAACTTTAGATCTGTAAAGTCATGTTAGGGCATCAGCTTGCGATCTTCAAAGGCCTTCTGAGTACCTATACTTGGTCGGGGCAACTCGCCGGGATTCTCCCGCTCTCCGCTCTCATTGACTTCCTCGACGTCCCTCGTGCACTCCATGTCTTCGAGCTGACCGGCTCCGTACCGCTATGGTGTTGGCCCGTCACTCCATCGGGCAGCCGTCTGCTTTTGTCGCCGCGCGCTATCGAGGAGCCGTGTTGTCTCGACAAGTTTGGAAATAGCCAAAGTTTAATCTGTTTGGACGGACGGTACGGAGACATGTACAATGCAGCCAGTCCTGAAACTCTTCGTCTTTGCTTGGCAATTGCCCCAGGAATTTCAGTTGTGAATGACCATGAGAACACGCGAGAACGTCGTCGACCTCAAAATTTAACGGTTGTTCATGTGACTCGGGCGGACTGTTCAAAGAGATCCCGTCACTCCTGGACATTACTCGGTGCTTCGGCTATTGGGTGGACTCTCCTCCTAGGACTGCTAGTGGCGACAATTATTTTGCAATGCTACATATCACTTACATTTCTATTCATCATACCAGTCACGGGAGCTATTATTTGTACTACCCGAGGAGGCGATCCACCCACGCTTCGAGAGACACCTGGAAGTGACTACAACCGCTTGGTGATTGTCGCATTACACATGAACGAGACCGACTGGTGGGCCTTCTACGGTGAGACCACAGTAACCAACGCACTTCTCAATCTACCATTACGAGTGAAGAGGTTCTCAGGAACCAACCACTGGGCATTCAATATAGCACTCCGGATTCTCGTCCTCGGCCAATGGTCATTGGCGATTGGCGCCGCTGCTACTCAGGGCTGGGACGCATATATCATTACGTTTTGGATCGTTCTCTGTATCTTTTTCAATGTGTTCGTCTTCTCTACTCGACACAGTTGTCAAGACTGGCTAGAGCAATCTGCAGGTTTTCGACTGAAGCGCATTGAGGTGAAGCTAAGCTCGCGGAGAGCGCTTTTGAACGCGCTGATCGCACTAAATCCGGACAGCTTTCCATTTGATCCTATTTCCAAGCAAGATATGTTCGGAAACCTTTATCCAAGCTCACTTGCTTGGATAGATCCAATTCTCAAGCATTGTCCCGATCGGTCTTTATGGGAAGAAGCCACTTGGATGGCCATGGCCACGAAGTACAATACCAAGGAAGGCGTTAAAGGGCAGGAATCCCCAAGTAGAAACGGTTCGGAGGAACTAGACTGGACGAGGAGTTACAAGCAGTGGTACTGGTGCAAGTTCATCCTTGAGGGTATTGATGTTGCAGAGAAGATCAAACAAGAGGCAAATCTGCCCGGACGATTCGTTAGGTAAATCAGTCTGGGTAGTCTGACGTGTTACCATACAGTCCACACGTCGTGGAGTACTTTGCCTTATCATAAAAATGACTGCTCGTCCTGATCACATCCTAGAACGCCTGGAAATTCACACTGATTTCCATCGTTTCTCAGACTCCTACGTAGTCAACCGGAGATAATCCCATCCAAACCACTCCCCTCAACAGTGACGAAGTAATTATGCTATACTTCTGCTACTTGGTAAATTAGATGCCGTTAAACGGAAAACCGGTTGAAGCTCCTTAATGTTTGAAATTTAGTTTAGTTCAGTTTATTCAACGCCGCATGCACTTGAAGATCGACCTCCTTAGGGGGATTTGGCGTGCGGGTGACTATCTCAGGAGTTGTTTACATGCATTGCTGTATAGCGGTCTAGGTAAAGGCTCTCTGATCTTAAAATACCCTGCCCTATGGGTACTTTACATACAAACTGCGGCCAGAGCCCATCATGGCTCTAACAATTTTTTTGACCAATTATAGGACTCTCAACACCACGGCTACAACTACATTGAGTGAGCAATGAGGCTGCTACGTGCGTGGTAGTAGTGTATAGAAGCTATTGCAAATACTGGCAACGCTTGATTTACTTCTTTCTTAACGGCTTCGGCTCTTTGCAGTGCTACAGCACAAATATTGTCTCCTTTCGGCTACAGCTACAGCTACAACCCCGACTAGAGCTTCGACTATGTTTTCCCGACCAAAATAAGTCCGAAAAAGAAGTCTCTAGTTAGAAGAGGTGGCATGTCACATGTAGGGGACTGATTGGAGGAATCAGAAATCGGCATACTCGACATTAACACGGGAGTTTCAAATATAGTAAAAAAATTAATATTGCCCAAAATCTAGGCATAAACTCACATTTTCCCACATAATCGAACTCTTAATAGTTTGCCCGTATTTCTCGGTCAGAAAGTAAAATGGAACAATGAATTCAATTTGCTACTAGGTCCAATTGGCCACGTCATCAAAACGCCATTCATCAGAAAATGCACTTTAGGCACCCATGGGCCGAGACTCAGCGAAACAATAAGAGTGCCGTTGTCAGCCTCACTTCTGTCTTAGGCATGACACCATCTTATGCAAGGTACTTGCTGTGCAACCCTCAATTCAATTTTCACGGAATTTACTTGCATTTAAATACCTCTTAAGATTCCTGTTTACGGCCCGGTTTAGATTCATGATCGCTGAACGATACTGTTTGATTACAGACCTAAATCTTAGTTCCTGCTCGTGCAGCTAAGAATGCAACGATATGCAATACGATATATTACACCGAACGGTCATATCTCAGAAACCCAGAGTGATTTATTAGTCATTGCGTAACTGACGTTGCTTTTCATGTGTCTATACATGCCAATAGGAATTTCCACTTAAGGGGGACTCGTCATCTGCGTCTACATTTTATCATTTCCCATCGCATGATGAGCTTTTAATGACCATACTAGTCGCCGTGACTGCAACGACCGAAATTTGGGAAGTTCCAATCAAACTTTGCCGCCCTTTTCTTGAATACTTATCGTCTGACGGTTAGTGCCAAGGTAGACGAGGCGTTCTTCGTCTTAAGCTTTGTAAGATTTAAGCACGCATTGCCTTCGTGAGACTTAGAATTGCAGTTGTTTTCTGCAAACCACAGCCCGAGTCTTGTGTGCAAGTCATCGGTTCAACATCTCCAGGGCGAAACTATGACGAAACAAACAACACATCATCATCTCTCAAAATCAAATTGTTCACAGCGGTCTCATCACCACCATCGCCATCGTCACCATCACCATGAAGCTCGCCACTATAGCGACGACGATGGTAGTTCCGAATCTTCCGATACGACGAATTGGAGCGCGGAAGAGCCATCTCAGGACCAGACAGTGCCTCGGATTTCCGCCTGGTCCGAACCGTTCTTAGACGCTCATAGCAATGGGCAGTTCCAGTACCAAGCTCGCATAACACCAGGAGGTAAGGCCAGTCCGAGGTAAACATCGGCAGTATCGCTTCCTGACAGGACAATACAGGTTACCAGTGGACGCTATCCGGCTCGGATTCCGGCACCAATCCTCAATATCTGTCTCCCTATCCAAACTCCCACATCGGCTATTCCGCTGCCGTCACTTACCCAGCCGGCGTGCAACAAAGCCAGCCGCAGTACTACGAACCATCGAACGCTGCTGTTCCCCTCACGGGCGAAGGAAGCAGAGACCATAGATCTGAAGAATACTACGAAGAGGGGGAGGAAAAACCACGTCGCGACAGAGGCGTGGCGAGGCGAAGCAAGAAAATCTCGAGCGACCACCGGGACAAGGGAAGAGATGACCATCATCGTAGCCATAGCCACAGCCACCATCACTCTCATCGCCACCGCCACTACCGAAGCAAAAGCCACGAGGACAGTAATCGCCGAAGACATACAGACCGCGGGCACGATCATGCTGGTTCCAAGGAGAAGGTTAGCAAGTGGCTGTACACGCCCGAGTACATTGATTGATGACGTCGGTGAAAAAGGGGCACTACGGGGAGAGACTGGCCCTTGGCCTAGTTATATGCTCTGATGCGTGACTTTGAATACAATGTTGATAATAGAGAGATAGTTAGTATCAAGGGATAACGTATTAAGGGAGGTTAGGCCAAAGAGTTGCTTGATTAAATTCGGTAATGTATTGAGCATCAGTTAGCCGACACAGTCGAGCCTATGCCTTTAGTGAAGTCGTGATAGACTTAGGTAATTTGTCAAGCAAAAGGACTACTACTGGTAGACAACAAAATCAGAAAACTTTTTCGCTGACATAAACTCCAAGACCCCAGAAATTTTGTTTTTTCCCCGTCCATGCTTTTTTCGACAATGCATAAAATGATAACCCCTATCCACCCAATCCTAAAGTCTCGAACTTTACTTATGCCATTTATGATACATCCCATACTCCAAACAGTCGGCCCCGTGCGAGGTGTGCTCCTCGCATACTAGGTTAGGACAGTAGGGTGTCTGGACATAGTCGGAGTCGCAGGCTGTCCTCCAGCAGTAGACGCCTTCACCATTCAAGGGGCCACGGCCGCACTTCAAGCAATAGTACCACCAACGCCATGCATGACACATCGTAGTTTTGAGAGATGGGAGTCGATTTTTATAGTTGGGGATTGTGGTTTTCCCTTTGGGTAGATGTGCTCTTGAGAGTATGCAGTTTTGCTCGCCGGTTTCTGGTCAAATTGGTTAGTATGGCCGAGGGTATAGGTAGCTGAGAGTATAACTTACCATGTTCACTGAGTAGATGTCATCAGGTTATCTTAATAGGACGATGGCGTCCTGGACAGTCTTGAATGGTTCAAACAAGGGTGACGGGGCTGTTTAAAGCCATGTTGAATGCTTCGTGTCCCATCAAAGAGGAGATGGCGAAGATATATGCTATGATCCCACAATAAAATACTGTAGTGGCACGTCCCTAAGATGTGGTCCTCCAACAGTATATCTGTACACATATATATGCCCGTTGCGAGCTTCCTCGGCACCACCCCTCTCTTGATGTGCTATTTCATCATGTCCTCATCTCAGGCTGTACCCCGATTTGATTTCATGCAGAGGAAAACAGGGATCTTTCCCAGGGGCCCGACCGGCAGCACAAGTTGCTAAATGGTCAGACAAGATGCATAGCAGGTACGATGCAATGCAGATGGGAGGAAGATGCCCAATCGACCCTGAAAATCATTACCAGTGGTTGTCAGGCCACATCGAACGGGATAACCCGCCCATACCCGTCCACTCTCGTCCACCCTCGGCCAGCTGCGACGGTAGTTTTAGTTGGTACCTACATAGGTAATAATAGGAAATGACGTGCCTCGGTGTACCGTACCTAGAGTTGACGCAGATCTTAACAAGGCAATAAGACAATCAGTATAAGCCGTCCCCACGTAAGAAGTCTCGTAAGATATGCGGAGAACATGACACCTTGACTGCCTACCTCCTATAAAGTACTCGGTCTTGTTTGCGCCATCCAGAACATGGTGGTGGCAGAAGTTGCCAGCTGCGTATTGATTTGGTCTGGAGAGGTGAATAGCAACCCAGCTGTCAAACGATGCCCAAACATGACGCTAAGCCGCTTTAGCTTAGCGGGCTGCAAGCAATAAACATGCTACTTGAGGCTAGCAGTGGATGTCTTAGCGTCAACCTTACCCCTGCTTGGATCGCCATTAAGGCCCACCCTCGGTAGCCAAGGTTCCTCTTATCGTTTGCACGTGGTCTAGAGTCGACGATGGCATCTTCAAACTGTCGCGGGCGCATCCCTCACTGTTATGCAGTCGTAGTAGGTTACCGGTTTTTAGGGTTGGAATTTACCAATGACAACCCGCGTGTTGCAGCTTGTTCCCATTCGGGGGCTGAGAAGTCATATAAAACATGCCGATGAACATATTGATTATACGCGCCCACTGAGGGCTAGCTGGAGCATCCTCGAGAGATGGTACAGCAACTGGGTTTCGCTTGGTGATGAAACTGAATGGATAAATAAGGCAGGCAGATTCTGTCGTAGCGGGTTCATGAACCCCCTTGATTTGGTGACTTGACTGACTGCCGGTTCTTTGTTGGAGCTCTTTCGCTAAAACACAATGCCACGATGCGATAAGGATGGAAGATGACGTAACGTGTTGGAGTCGCACTTACTGAGATATTCAACGTTCCTGGTCCATGTCGGGAAATATGTCTTGCATGAAGAAGAAAGGTCTTGACAACGGGAGAAGGCGAGAGAGCTGCCGAATAAATTCCTGAATGTCTTAGCCACCTTATAAGTTACTTTGATGGAATAGTAGTGGGATTGTTGACCTACAGTGGATGACTCTCTGATCGTAGCGTGTTGGAGCTGTTTTCCTCTGGAGCCAGCAGCAAGTTTGGCAGGTACCTAGGATATCATGATTCTCTCCAAACTATCTTGAGTACCTATCGATTGTATAATTTTGTGTTTAAAGTCCTTGATTGAAGCATCCCTTATAGGTTATTTGCGATAGAGGTAGGCACTTTAGGTAAGGTCGGGAATAATGTGCCATTGAGAGGAAGTTTGTAGTGTACCTTTAATTGAAGGGAATGCATAAAGGACCTTGTATGTAACCATTTCTGGCACTGGCACTTGGACTGGTACCTATGTACATGTAGGTATCCAGTCTCTGGTCTCCATTGCATCTACAACCTTACCTATGTACATCAATACCACCACCACTCGCTGTAACTACAACCTCAACCCTCTGTGCCTACCTAGGTAGGTATCAACCAAACTACTGTACCTCGAGTGTACCCACCTGTAGTACATGGAGGTACCTAGGTACTGTGGAGCCCTCTAGAATGGCCCTCCGGATGGCAGGTATCCGCTATCGCTAGCTTATCGATGAGGCATTCATCACCTGAGACCCCTCCAAAAGTTGGGGTGGGGCCTCAGCTTAACCTTCAAGGCCCCGCACTCTCTCTCAGATCACTGCATTTGGCCTGCGGACTTTCAAGGTTGGCTGGCTCCCAGACTTTCATTCGACAACATCAATTTCCCGTAAGCAGCAATATCGGTTCGTATCAATCTATCAATTTCATGTCAAGGAACCACAGCATAGGCGTCTGTGAATAGGGTTCGTTCCAGCCTCGATTTTGGCGGTGATCAAAGTAGGTATTCATTCTGCCCGGCCTCTTCTTCCCTTCCACGTTGCACTTCTCCGTATTCTCTCCGCTCTCGGTGTCACCATTTCGATTAAGCCGCCGGAAGATCGTGTGCTTGCGTCGAGTCACGACATCACCGCGGCTCGACTTGTGTCGCGTTTAATTCCTGCCGAGCCTACATCTCTGGTTTGCCCTTCACTGAAGTCTTGCTCTGTTCGTTTGACAGTCGGTGAGTTTCCCAAGTTTCCTATTGTTCATCAGCCCTGCCGTTTTGCGAACGCCGACCTTATGCGCTGTGGCTTGTGAATTGGTGGAGACATCCACCAATGCCCTCATTATGTGCTCAATACCCCGTTGTTCTTCACCTCAATATCCGCTTGTCCCGCATGGATAGATTCCATAATATCCCCTTGTGTAGTCGTGTCATGGAAGCTTATTTTTCCTGTGTGATAGGTCAACCTTACCGTCGCCGTCGCCGGTGCTTTCGGCAACTCGGTGACTTTACGAAGCCTTACTCATTATATTCCTCCCCCGAGCCAACAATCGATTATAGCGAGACTATTACGAATACACAACTCAGTATACGCAGATGCCTCCCGCCAAGCGAGGATCGCGTCGCCCGAGGGCTGCGGGGAGAGGAGTGAATAAGGCTACCGATGTTATCCCAACCGAGAGTGAACTAATGGTGACGGCCGCTCCCGACTTGACGCCCATGAGACCTGCTTACGTAGACGAAGCGCCTAGAGACACTGAGATGGAGAATGGCGCCTTCATGTCCACACCACAAGCTGGGCTGCCCTCAAACGCCTTGATCGGCACAGCCGACTTGTCCCGGCCCTTGACCAGATCCGCGAGGAAAGGCTATTTCGACACAATCTTGGTGGATAGCCCCTCAACTCAAGCCCAAAACAGACTGCGTATCGCCACTGCTAGAAACAGCGCGCCAGCAACGACCACTTCACATCTCGAGGAGGCCCGAGACATCCAATATGGGCTCACGGAAGAGGATGGTGACGCGGACGAAGAGCGGGATCACGAGCAGGACCTGGAGGCAGATGAAGACCGAAACCTCCCCGCGGAGTTACAAAATGACGAATTGGAAAGAAGTCATCCAAAAGTTGGTGATCTCCGTGTTCCCCGCCGATCAGATCGCATCCGTTCTAAGGCTCGAGCCACACGGGAACCGTCCCCATCGACAGCCTTATCAGGTGCCTTAAGCAACAACAATCGTGTCCAAAAGAGGCGGAAGAAGAATCTAACAAAGGCCAGCTTGGTCACCGGGCCACTTCGGCTTCGTCGTTCTGCTCGACTTGCAAAGCCCCTAGACGTATTCCACAAGTATCCCGACCTTCCACCAGAAATCAAGTTGATGGTTTGGGAGGCGGCGGTTCTGCCCCGCTTGACGTATATTTGCAATCGGTCATCAATTCTGGGACACGCCCATGATTTTGGGGTACAGAACAAGCTTCCGTCTTGGTTTATGACATGCCGTATGTCAGCGCATGTAGCGAAGCGATGCTACCAAAAACTCTTTGGACATGGCGGCATGGTCATTCACCCAGGAATCGGCATACCCTCGCGCCATCAGGATATAAACCCTTTCGTTGACATTGTGATCTTCGAACCTTGTCACAGCGGTTGTAGAGGCTACTACTGTGCCCAACAATACCTCCAGGAAGACCGTGCTGTGGTTCAGAAACTTGCAGTACAGATTGATTCTCCGCACCTTCCTACGACGTCTGAGCCCGGCTGGGTCACAGTTTCGAGATCATGGCCGAATGTTGAGACGCTTTTCATGATGAAACCAGCGGTTCGGGGATTGGATCATAGTGACAAAGCCATGATCCGAATCAAGGAAGGCGATCACGAGGTGGCTCTGCGCAAGCTCTTCGATACGTGGAAGAAGGGGGCCGGGAAGACTCACAAATTGACCACGATGGAGTTTGTTCGAGTGGTTGAACAAGAACCGGAGACCAAGAATATCAAGGATCGTTATCAATCGGTCGAGGATCGCAACACTGGCCTTGTTGAGGACATCATCCTTGGCTAGGCAGTCAGTAGTTATACTACTTCAGACTGCGAGGAACGGCAATTTTGAGTAGGTGTTCTGGCGAGGCATGATAACAAGCACAGATGGATACAGACAGGGGCATAGGTATTTCGTTTCATGATACCCCGGGCTCTCTGTGAAGCCGCGCAGTGGGAATATGTCTGCCCAATCCATGGATGAATTGACATGTACCAAGAGATATTATTTCGGGTTTAAGGTCAAGCTAGGCGTTATTTGGAGTTATGGTTAAGGGACATATCGTGAGGGGCGTTGACGGGAGATTTCATGAAGTTGCTCTGGAAATAAGAGGAAGACTTTGCATTAGATATTCAGTATCTCCAGATCAAGCCACACCCCATCAACAGATTGTGGCTAATTAGGCCTTTCATCATAACTCAGCTTACCTAATTGCACCACTCATTCGTGGCTTTCTTTTCGCTGTTGGCTTGGCCAATGAGAGGCGGTGGTTTCAGCATGCACTGGGAACTGGTCAATGAGAGCTGCTGTGCTTGTGCAGCTAGGCCGCCTAGTCTGCCTGGTGTGCCTAAACCTTCTGCACCAATCGTCTGCGTCTGTCACTCACGAAGGTGCAAACAAACAAAAGAGAACTACAATGGTGACTCCCTTCTTCATTTAGTGACGTGGATTTTAAAAGAACTATGAGATGTGATAGGCCTGTTGGGGTACTCAGAGGTCAATGTGCTGAAAGATTCTGCAGGCTTCTGTTCAGCTAGGTCCTACGTACGGTTGCCGAGTAACTGAGCTGCATGCAACGACGGGGAGCATCACCTGACGTACTGGCAGGTATAAAAAGTCTGTACGCATTCCTAGGATGCGAATGATTGTCCCATCAACTTACTGATTACCTGCTGCTGTGTGCACATTCCTGGGATCCGCCTTACTGCCTACGTGATCGCCTCCGTGCCACCTCCCGTACTCATATATATATGTTCCCTCACCCTCAACCTTGCCCATATAATTTAGGCTCTGCAACGCCTGCTACTGTCGCTGGAGATTATTCGCAATCTGGTTCTTGATTCATCTTTACCCACCGGTTCCCGCTGACTCTTGTTGACTGATCCTCTTCTTCTCTGACCAAGCAATATGGACGGTGACAACAAGGCTTCTGTGCCCGCAACGGCGACGGCCGCAGTTGTTGAAATCGTAGAGAAAACCCAAGCAAAAAGTGATGACGAGAAGAAGGGTTCTGATCAGACAGAATCTGCGGAAAAGAAGACTGAGAAGGTGTCAGTTGGGATGGTCTGTGAGAAGAAGGATCTGTATCAAATCATCGACAGATACAACAAGGCCACTTGGACAAATGAGATCCCCGATGATCTCGTCGAGGCAGCCGAAAACGAAGAGACAGAGAAATATGCCCTTCTCATTCGCAATAGTAAGTCAGGATTTTGGTCCATGTCTCCGTTATACGACGCTAATGCCTAGTAGAAAAGAGTTACGACTCGCGCAAGAAGCTCGACATTGACAGTATCGTAATTCAGAGTCCACTCATTAAGAACGTCCTTCGCGACGTGCTTGAAGATTACCCCGGTGTCACGACCAGCCTCTCGCGACTCATCTTCTCCGCGCCATTCAAGCCTCTCGTCCACCGTTGGTACCAGCTTGTTGCGGCATTGGATGGCGAACATGACCAAGAAACCAAAACTCATCTCACGTTACTGAGAGACATACTATATGCCGAGCTCAAAGATGTCATTGCCGCCACAGACGACTATATCAAGAACAAAGTGGTGACCTACGAGCAGATCTGGACGATATTTCAGCCAGGATGTTCGGTCTACGCGAGTCGATTCGGTAAACCTGTGGCAGTGCGTCTAGTCGAAGCCCAATTCATTGAACATAAAAAACTAGGGCCTTGCTTCCAGCTAAAGTGTGAAAGGGTAAACTGGGACGGCTCACGATTTGGATTTGATGTGCAGCCACACTTCATCACACCATTTGAAGGCACGATGCCTATCAATGAGCTAGAGTGTTTTCCCTTAACCTTCCACCCCGATGAGAAGGCTCTTACTGCGAGGCTCATAGCTCGAGGTCGCCAATTCGAAACACTTGCTGGATTTCATTACAAGTCGTACAGAGGGCGGGCCATCCAAACCACTCGCTATGGGCCTTCAATGGTTACAGTTGAAGGCCGCGTCGTGATCGATGCTAGTGCGCATGCGAAGGCTAATCCTAACCTCCAGCTATACCTTAAACAGCTCGGTCGCGTTCAGGCTATGGTGGATGTCCAAGCCGAGGACTCTGATGGCGAATGGTCCGACCACGCCTTAGACTACGACGACGGAGACCTGGATATCGAAGATGATGCTATTCTCAAGCGACGTCGTCCCCTTACAGAGGAGCAACTACTTTTATGCACACCGATCATCCGAGGCTATGCCCTGAGGACAAAGCTGTGGCTTGAATTCTTCGTTGATTCTGTCGGCGAGATAGTCTTCAACGATAATGCTTTCGACTCCCTTGTGCTACCTGAGGAGCATAAGTCGTTAATACTTGCTGTTACGCAAGCGCAGGTGAAGAATAAGGATATCTTTGACGATGTCATTGCTGGCAAGGGACGTGGCATGATTATGCTTCTATCGGGCAGTCCCGGTATCGGAAAGACTTTGACAGCTGAATCTGTCGCGGAACACATGCGCGTACCATTGTACATGATGAGCGCTGGTGACCTTGGTACCAACTCCTGGGAAGTCGAGTCAGGTCTCACGCGAGTTCTGGATATGGTGGCGAAATGGAACGCCGTGTTACTCCTCGACGAGTGCGACGTCTTCCTCGAGGCGCGCAAGACGCACGATCTCGACCGCAACCGCATCGTCTCGATCTTCCTGCGCACGCTCGAATACTACGAGGGCATCTTGTTCCTGACGACCAACCGCGTGAAGGACATGGACGAAGCCTTCCACAGTAGGATCCACTTCAGTCTTTCATATCCGAATCTAGATGAGAAGGCGCGACGAATGGTGTGGATGGGGTTCCTAGATCGTCAGCAGGGCGGTCACGATATCCGTGATGAAGACTTGGCGAAGTTAGAGAAACTTGATATTAATGGCCGGGTTATCAAAAATGTGCTCAAGTCTGCCACCCTTCTGGCTTCGCACCAGGAGAAGAAATTGGGCCTTCAGCACCTCAAGACCGTTCTGCAGATTGATGGATATGAATTCTAGAACGAAGGGCCCAACGTGATGTATCTGGGGTTCCCAAACCATAAATGCATGGGGCCGGGGAAATCGCCTAACGGATAAAGGGAGGTTGCTGCGGTGGATTTAAGAAGAGACAAAGGCTCGTGGCGGTGATCATAGTTAGTTACCGGGCACGATCTTGTTACAAAGAACACGTTGGATGCCCAATTGTCTTCACTAACAGACTCTACAGAAAGGACAGGAATAATTCCCTAGATATATACAATCAGGTATAGACTCCGCAGCACTAGCACTGACAATACCCCTTAAGGGTTTGTCCGCAAATAGACAAATGAATGGTTATGACTCTGGCACAGCCCCTTGCCAGCTAATTTTGACACCCTCACAGTAGATTACTTCCGTTCCTTAGTTAAAGAGCACCTTTGGGCTATAACGATGGAGTAATGTGCCCCAGAGCCAGTACGGCATAAACGGTTATCGCAGTGTTCATAATGGTAGAATTTGTATCATTGTAGGTGCATAATGACGGTGGCTATATCAAAACCTTTTAGATCTTGTAACTTAAACTCGGCTAGTGAACGATCACAGAGGGCAATCGTCCCTGCATATAGATATGAAGGGATACTATCCTAATTATCAACATACTTCATTGTAACAAACTGAGAGCAGCATATAAAGCTTAAGCATATTGAAATGTCCAAGGTTGTATACTGAAATTACCTAACAGCCTGGCGTGTGCAATCTATCGAGGTACTTACGCCTTCCTACCTGAGGCATCAATCACCCCGTGCTTGATATCAGTTGTTTACCGCATCCACACCCACACTATGTGTATCATGCAATGTCAAACAAGCTAGTGTTCTTCCAAAGACGTTCCCACTAGCTAAATAGCCAAGTGATAAAGCGGTCGCCAGGACAAGCTCAAGCTCCCTAAGTTAGCTGAAAGCTACCAGGCATCTAAGGGCTTTCCAGTCGAATGTTGGGTTGCCGGCCCGGGATGGAATTCGGGTAAAATACTACCTCACAATTCCTTTTCATGTTTTTTTATATTTGTCTTATTCTAGTATTATATATTCTGGGTTCGAATCTGGCTTGTATAGGTAGGATTTGTTCTCTAATATTTTACTGAAGAATATTCTCAATTTCTTTCTTCACTGCCTGGATTTTTTAAGAATAATTATATGTCCTTGGGTGAATATACCTTTTGTTTTGGTTTCGTTCAAGCCCCTTAAAGTTTGAGAGTCGAGGGTGCTCCTCACCGCCAGGAAGCTTATCATGATGCCACTTTTGTAAGAGAAAGAAACCAACTCATAATTATTTTAGCAGCAAGGAACATCCGTTACGGAATATGGGGGTTCCTTGCGCAATAACGTTCATTACCTGTCTCATACTTACTATACTTTAACCTCTCTGTATGACTTATATCTAGTTACATGACGATCAGTTCTGTCTGGAGGTTCGTCACGGACTAATGTTGGTGCAGCGGCTGATGAAGGAAATCCAGAGCCAGCATTACTACCTACGCTCATGGACGATCCTCGACATCAACATGAGTCTTTCCGATCTGGCCTGGAGAAATCGGAAGGATATTCTTCGACTACGGAGCCTGAGAGATATTAGTGGGGAGGTCCTGGCGACATGAAGAGGTCGTTGATGGCTTTAACAAACACACGACTGATCATCTCTGTGCTCAGGTCGATCTTCTCCTGGGACTGAAGGATTTTGATAGCGAAGAATATAAGAAGGCTTAGGACGAGGCCGAAACGTTGGCTAAGCAGTCTAGAATATTAGTCTGTTGGTGAGTCGTAACCCCTTCCTTGCATTTCCATTCATGCGGCTAAACTATTGAAGTACACTATGATACCCACCGTACTTGAGTGTGCCGGTAAGACGTATGAAGGCGGACATCCTTTTCCGTCGTTTCCCCGGATCATGCCATACATTGTAAAGTACTAGTTTGGTGGCGGCAATGGCGCTCGGAGGTTCAATCATGTGGTTTTTGGAGATAGCCACGCCTACTGCTGTTTGTTTCGAAGGACGAGACACAAGCGTTACAGTGAACCTAGCAGGACAGGAGGGAGAACGATAGGTGAGGCTACTAGTGCATTATGGACCTCTGTTAGCTGCTGATGGATAAAGTTACGTCAACAATACTTCTTGGGATGCTTTGAAGTAGATGCGACAGCAGGATATTTGTGTTTCCTCCGCGTTTAGCTCATATATTTGACTAGCCTGAATCATCCTTGAGATCCATCGACTGCATCGGTAACAAGACTATTGCGCGGGCTTTGGCTATATCTCAAATTGTAAAGGTATCGGAAGACGCTGGGTGTATTCATATCCGGGAACGGAAACCCTGGTATTTCCGATATGCTCGGAGAGCTGCAACAGCCAGAGAGCGCCTCTGTATCTGCTTGTGACGGAGTAGTTAATGGAGATACTGAGATTGGGTCCGCCAAGACAGCTTCAGTGCTCCAGTTGTTATGATGTAAGTCTAAGACGGCTGTTATCCTCGCGATATTTTTTAAAGTGATGCGTTCGTCACTTGAGTTTCTATTGGGCGGCGCTGAGGAACATTCCGCATCCCCAGTGACAGCTTCGGTGCTCCAATTCTCATTCCGGATTTGAAAGACAGTTTCCTTAGATCGTAGGCCTTCTCTCACTTCAGTGGTACGCCTTATAACAGTCTTCATTGTCGACCTCAGAGCTCGCTCATAAGGTCCTGACTTTACTAGCTCGGAATCGAACCCAAATATCCAAGATAGCTTCGACAGATTGTCGGTAAAACGGGTAAATATTGAAGTCTGATCGACGTGGACGAATAGCGACGCAGAGTCCTGCTGCATTTTCTGAAATACCTTCCTGCTACTGGATTTGGATAACAAAGTGCCCTGGTGATGAACGGAATCACTTTGACACGTCAGTGATGAACGGCGAAGTTCTTGCGTGTATTTTTTTCTTCTTACCGACCACAAGCGAGCAATAGCAAGCTTAGCGCGTTCGTTTGACGGTCGATCATCTTTTGCAGCTCGTCCAGGGTCTTGCTGTTTTTCGCAGCTCTCATTTTCGACCTCGCTTCTAATGACGGTTGCCCGTCCGCGTCCATTGAAAGGTCGTCCGTGTATGACTCGATCTTGTTGACGAGGAGTTGGCAACATTGCAGAGTGATATCTAGGTCCATCGTGAATTGGTGGTGCGGATCATTGGTGCTGCTGGTTTCCAGCCACTCCTGAATCCAAACCAAGGAGTTCTTGAAAGGCACAAGCTGCGAAGCGACGTTAAGCATGTTAAACTCAGCGTCCTGCCACCGCTCATGGAGATCTCGGATCGTGGAGATGGTCTTGCAGACAACATCAATGATGTTGGCGACGGCGCCAGCTGCGCCAATGACGGAGAGGGGGTCGGCCATAACCCTCACATCTGGGAGCACGACTGCAGATTGGAATATAAAAAAAAAGACAGCCTTTTCACATGGCCCTTATGAAACCACCTGTTATACATGGAAGTGACGGAGACTTTCTAATAGAAGACTATGTGAAAAGGTTAAGAGTTGAGAAATAGAGCTGGCACTGGATTAATCGTAAGGCTCTGTTCTTTTCATAAGCATACTAACTGCAGGAGTTTACATAGCCACAAGAGCTGCGGAGAAAAGCCTGCCCCCAACCCAACGGGGGTTCAGGGAAGCTGTCGCAACCAACTTATCAACTGACAATGGCTTATAGGCTCACTCAGGCTCTTGTGCCACCGTCCTTAATATAACACACGCACGAAAACTACCTCAAACCCATAGTTGTGTAAGCGGGGCGCTTCTCTCTAGGGGAAGACGTTGGGGTAAAGCCAGAAAGTGAGCATTTTCGCTAGACTACTCTACAGCAGTCGACCCATTAGAGGCTCGAGTCTATCATTCACATTCAAGATGGCCAAGCACTGCTGGATCGCAATCAGGTATTTTTCCTGTTGACGCCTTTCGCAAATCTCGTTATAAGGTAAGGACGACAACTCCATCAATTCAAGGCCTATTGTCTTAATTTCTCAATCAAGAGGTGTACGGTATATTCCCAGAATGCCCCAATACACCGAAGACGAGGTGCTAGATGTCACCCAAGCCGGCCCCCCTGAAGGCATTCGGCCCCCTCAACCCCGAGTAAACTCGGCCAGGTGCTCGGCGGTAGTTGTTGTTAGCACATTACAGCCGACTTCCTGCCACTCTCGCCCCTAAATTAAAGGAGTAGGAGTAAAGGTGCGAACATCGCTAATGCAATTCAGTAGCTGAGAGTCGATAACCATGCCATTCTGGAAAGTGGAATACGACGTGCACATCAAACCCGTCCCTACCAATGCTATGACCAGGTAGACCTCGCCCTGGACAGAAACAGAAAATTAAAAGAGGCAAAACCTGTTCTCGATACGTTTAGACATACATAGAGCAAACGCTTATCTAGGAATAGGGTTTCTTTCATCATTAGCTCCGAAGGTAGTCTCAGTCATGATTTCGACCTGCTTCCCCTAGATGCCAACAAATCCATCAAGTGCATCAAGTGCGTTGGAAATTCGCAAGATACATGCGATATGTAAGGTTACGCTTGTGGCTTATTCATAATAGTGTTCCATCTTAGTGTCACAGTCTCATGACGCACCGAAGCTGTTTGTTACGGATACTGTCGCTACTCTCCTACCAGGTAAAGAAAGGGGGGCTTGTCACGTTCAACGCTATGCACATCAGGCGAATGGCAAGGTTTTCGGGCTGCACGCTCAAACCAACCGGCACAGTATTCATAAACATCATGGTGGAACTATTTCTTATAATCGATTCCAGACACGACTTGGTCCATGATCTGCTCCATAATATTTGACATCAATCTCAAGAGTATATACTCTTAAAATCACACAATTTCTTACTTATATAGTCGAAATCCACAGTGGTTTTCAACGTTACAGAGCCACATGCTTATTTCTTAGACAGGATGTAGATCTCGCCCTCGGCACTGTTGTCGCTTCCAACGAAGAGGCCACGTCCAGACGGGTCCCTAGAAAACGTCACATATATGATTAGCAAACAATAATACCAACTACCGGTCCACGTTGAATGAGTGCTAGGTATACACTTACCAGCCAGCGGCAGTAAGTCTAATGCAGTTGCTCTGCGTCAAACCATTCGCCGTGCATCCAGCAGGGTTCGGGGCCGAGAAGATATCCTTGAATCCCGTCTGGCTATCGGCGGGAGCGACGGGGTCGTAGGCGCCGCTCGCGAGCTTCGTGAAGGGGACCTCGATGACCTTGAAGCCCTGGGGCGGCTGGCGATCCCACGAGCCGTGCAGTGTCACGTACATGGCGCTCGCGTCGGCGTTGAAGGTGTTCCAGATGGGTGCCGTGTGGGCCGGGAATGTCAGACGGGGTGCCGTCGCCTTGGTGGCGCAGTCGGCATCGCTCGCGACGCCGTTCCCGGCGGCTAGCATGAACTGGCTTCCCGTCTTCAAACCCTTGCCGCTGAAGGGCTGGGTGCTCCATACGGAGAAGCATGTCGGGTAACCGTACCAGACGTTTCGGGCTGTGAGAGGATCACCCACTGGTAGTTGCCCAAGCATCAGTAGGATATCGGCGGGTTGAAACCCCTTTTCGCATACTTGGGGCTGGACGAAAACTTACAATTGTTGAGCTTCTCTGCCGGGTTGTCTGTATGAATGTCCTGGTTGTTGAGCTTGAAGTCCTGCATAGAATACCTATGTTAGCTCAGGCACGTCAAAGTTCAAGAGGGAGAGGGCCGCGCACATCACCACTGTTCTCGACGCCCCATACAATACCAGCCGGGTCTTGAACGAAGCCAATCTCGTTTCTCAATCCATATGCAAAGACCTCACCGGAGGTCTTGTAGGCGTATCCGGCTGCCGGGGCCTTGCTCATGTCAAAAATCTTAATAATCGCGCGACCGGTAACAGGCTGCGCCGACTGCATGTCGAGATTGGCGTTCGACCCGACCTGGAGGAGAACCAGGTTTGGCTGGGACTTGACGACCATAAGGTTTCGGGTCGAGTGGATGCCAGAGTCCATGCCCGTGATGACGGTCTTCTGGTTGCTGACGGTCCGGGTGGCCGGGCTGTACGTCCACGACCAGGCGGAGCGCTCACCGCTCGCGTACAGGGTGGTGCCGTCGGGCGTGATGGCCAGGCCGTGGTTCAACTGCGTGTTGGCGATGAGACTGCTCGTGCTGTTGATGCACCCGTTGTCGCCGAACGTGTGCACTGAGATGCCCTTGCCCGCCTCGGCGACCAGCATGTTGCCGTTGGGATCCCATATTACCGTTCGCACGCCCCGAAGCCCGCCGGCGATCTTCATGACTGACCATCCCGCCGCCACCGTCCCTGGAAATCGCAGAGCGGTGACTCCAGTGCAGCTCGTGGGCACTGGCAACTGCCTCACCTCGGCGTGGACTTGACCTATAAATTCTCGAGTTAGGACATGCCTCATGCGGATCGTAAGAGAGAGAGATGTTAATACCTGCACCCAGCAGGGCGGTCAAACCCGAGGCAATTCCTAGCAGACGCATATTTGTTTCTTTTTCTCTTTTGGTACTATAGGTAAGAGTAGGTGTGATAACTCACGAGACTCGTCTCATGTTTTCCCCCAACCGCTTCCACTTGGCAGAGGGTGATATTTAGGTAAACTAGAGCACGGTTGAGACGCAAGCCCCCAGATACCAATACATCATCGGTGTGAAGCTACTTTGTCGGCAGTGTCGACAACGTTGCTTTCTATCAATATACAAACTTCGGCAAAATTCCCCACGAGGCTCGTGATTGGTGCCGGCAGATGCTGACGATCGCCCATAACCGTCTCAGTACAATGTGCGGGGGAAAGAAGTCGACGCGAGAGAGAGAGGCCAATCTCATTTATATTACCCGTTGAACTACTTTGGGCTCAACCCATTTCCCAAGCTTGGGTGCGAAGATACAGTGTTAGGATTGAGGAGAGTGTGCTCCCGATTCGTCCTCATCTATCTGGCAACACTCTAAACATCCAGATTTCCCAGGTGCTTGGCAGGGCCTTGGCTCAATGCGTCGGCGTCATCGTTTCCGAAGACAGAGTCAATCGTCAAAAGGTATTGTACTATACAGTTATTACACAGAGGAGAGGTTGCCGGCCAAGTCCCCCAGAGTGAGTGCTTGACACCGCCAGAATCACGTGTTAAGACCATGCGCATCTCCTAAGGCAATAAGAAAGAATGAAAGAAGAATGCCATTTCGAGAGGATCTACTCCGCTGTTTTATTAATAGCCTTAAAGCTATACGCTCTTTGCTATTCTACACCCTACGTCTAAATAGTCAGATCCTCAAAGTCATCGACAGGATCCTCAACATCCTCGTCAATCTCAACATACTCACCTCTCTCCTCCTTCTCCAACGCTTCCCGAAGTACCTTGGCACCAAACCTTTCAATCAAGTCATTATAGCATTCCGGCACAGCCCTCCCTAACGCCAAGCTGGCGACGAGCGAAGCGTGGGCGAGGGCCTCGCCCAACTCATACTCGAACTCCGGGTAAAACGCGTAGGAAGCATTATCCTTACCCTTATAACGCAGCGTCAGGTGTATGTGTTGCCAGGCCTCGAAGAGCTCATTTACGTTTTTCGAGAAAGATGCACAACCGCACTCGTTAAATCTTTTGCCCAGCCTGTGTCTGAACCAAATGTATTCCGTCGGCTTGATCCTCACGTAGTCTGGGTGCTGGGGGTGCGGGATCGGGTTCGGGAACGGCTTCGTCACGGCAATTTTTATTTCGCATTTCCCCTTCCGATCCGTCATGCTTATTTGGTAGTAGGGTTTTTCGTCCGTCGGTAGGTGTAGGACGGCGTTGGATTTCAGGAGACGTAAATCGGAAGGCATGCTGAACGACTTTGGGGGCGAGATGGGAAATACTTACCTTTGATGGGGATGTGTGGGATAGTGAAGGGTGATGAGTGAGGTAGGAAGATCTCTGTCCTTCATACAATTGAGTGTTTTCGACTTAACTTATATGCTTAATAGGTTTGTTGTCTAGAGACAATTAATACCTTTCACTCATTCTTGAAGATTTTTTGTGCAGTGTCCTGACGCTTGTTCAATTATATAAAGCAACAAAGCAAGGGACTAGGAATAATTGAATTGTTACATTGTTCAGGATACTCACTAGTTAGTGTCCTGAAATACTACACAAAGGTAAGTGGCTAATCGTGGGCGCGTGTGTCGTTTTGCCTGTAGAGATTACCACCGGCTAACTCTCCATTTCATGAATAAGAGCCCGTGCGACGATACTTGATCCTCTCACTGCCCCTTTCTGCGCACCTTCAAGAGCAAGTAACCTCCGTGATAGCATAGTCATCATGTACCGGTGTCGCACCGCCAACGAGGTATGTCCCCACCCAAGTATCAAGCACGGCGCTGAGTTCGTCACCAGTCTGGAAGTCCGGAATCATATGTGACTTGAACGTGACAGAGAACGGTGCGCTGGTGGTGTTTCGGCTGTCTAGGTAGTCCTAAATAGCGGCGTAAGTGGCGATTCCCCTTTACTCTTTCGTCATTGGTTAACTTATTTGATCTTACCGATGACACATACGTCGATCCTGTACTTCTAGACCACTTCGATAAGGTGTCTGAGGTTCGAGGTTAGCCGAAGTCCTCATTAGAGGAAACTGCAATACTGGGAGGACTGAGAGAGAAAGGACATGTCTTGCCGACTTACGGAAGAGGATGTTCGACGCAGCATTCTGGGGTTGGTTAAGCGTCGGGGTCAGGGCCACGCGGCAGCCCGAGAACTCAGTGGGTGAAAGAGGAAGGCCGCGGACAACGGCGAGGCCGAGTGAAACTAGAGATCCGACAGCGAAGCGCATATTCACGACTTATTGGAACGTTGAAGTGTAGTAAACGAGAAAATTTGGGGTCTACGATGCTCGTGGTGGATGAGTTTGGCAAGTGGTCGGGATGTGGGCGATCATCCCCAGGACCTCGTCTAGTGAACCCGGGGTATAAGTACTCGTATTATCTAGACTAGGCGATATAACGGAAGTGGCCCTTGAATCACATCACATTCTCCCCAGCAGCGTACCTGGGTTTCATACTACCATTTGGCGAGATGAGCCTATCGATCCTCGGAGCTAGATGCTCTTCTAGGATGGTGACGATGGAAGCTTCACCTCATAGAGCAAAAGTAGGTGGCGTGAAACTATTGAGTTGGCAGGCACATATCTTCACGTATCATTTAGAAGACGCCATCACATCCCTTACAGAAACAATAAGTGATGTTTATCATGTAGTGGTATCATATGCGTCTGTTGCTAGATCGATGGGATGATTGTAGTCTTTGGAACTACATGTTCCTCTTGCCGGATCCGGAGTCTTGGTGTGCATCTTGGCGAATCATGGCATCCAGAGTCAGTTGCTCAGCTCGCAAACGCGGTTTACTTAGGCAGGTGTCATCTCGAATTGGTGGATTGTGATTTTCCTTATCAACTAGGTTAATGAGGCCAGGTGCATCTGTCGCGTTGCCAGCAACACTTCTCTTGGTCATGAGGACGAGGGAGGCACCTGAAGCTCTAGCGAGATGCAACGGATTCTGTACCACTATTCGCAGTCATCGACGATGGGAATCATATCGTCCCTTTCCACCGCCGAAATCAACTTGACCTCGGATAGGAAAGGGGCACGAAGACGGCCCGAGGCTTATATCTTCAAAATTCCACCAACCCGGGTGAGACAGCAACCAAGGTTTTCATAACCTCGTCAAGACGATGCTGACCAAGAATGACAAAACTATCAGCTGAGTGTTCGACATGTCTTACTTGCGATGAGAGGTGCACTGCCTGGGGAGTGGGTAATATATAAAGCAGGATTCGGCTAACCCAGACCCTCGCTGCTGGTATGCTCCGTTTACTTTGATAATCTCGGCGCCCGTCGCTCCGAAATGATTGAGTCGTGTACACCACTAGCTACAGCATCACCACCCCTCATTGACTTACATTACAGCTCCTGCAGTTAGCATGAACAGCTCTGCTTTAAAATCCCCGTTAGCAGAGGGAATTGGCTTTTCTGGTCGAATTGACTAGCGCAACTGCTTGCAGTAGGCATCGCATACAGGAGGCGACTCCACAACTTAGAACACCCGAGGATACCGGACGTTGACTACGGATCTACGTAAAAATGCCTCGGCTGCACCCACGAAACGAACAACAGCAGCTACGAGTTGCCTAGGTAGGGAAACCTTGATTAAGCCAGTGAACGACACTTGTACCCTTACCTGTAGCCCCTCTTACCAAGTCTTTAAGCCCCCTCCCCCCAAAACGGTCAAATATACTATATACTCCGCCTCAAGGCATGTATAATGCGCTTTGAACGGAAATAGTAATTAAGATAAAACGGAGCAATTCAACGTGCACAAAGTGCCAAGGTTAGACCAAGAATCAAAGACCGTTTATTCAATATATATGCGTAGCGACCGCTGGGATATGACTGTAGGGCTAGTCAAAAAAGAAGAGAAGATTACCCGAACCCTCTGTTGCGCAACAGAGCCCCATCCTTTACTCTAATTATCGTCTATCAAATAAAGAAATATCTGAACGCTGTCTCCATGCAGTGAATCGGGAATAGCAGTGTGCTGTTGTCCAAAGCTACCCCTAATTAGAGTCGTAGGATGGCTCTGGCGCCAGGTTCGCTGCAGACATAGATGACATCGTGCGCGTCGCTGAACCCATTGAACTTGGTGGCAGAGCATTTGGTGTAGGCGCCCATATCCTCGAAGTAAAGCCAATCGCCAACATCAAGCTCGTGGTCAAAGCGGATCGATTCAGTAATGCGATCGATACCATCGCAGGTGGGACCCCAGATGGAGTACTCGGTACCGGCGCCCATGCTCTCAGGAACGGCATCGGCTAGACGGTTGTCATAGTAGGTACGCATACCCGAGCGCAAAACTTTGGCAACGGGGTGCTGATGGTCAAACATAATGCTGCTGAAGTTACCATAGAGACCATCGTTGACGTAAACCATGTAGCTGGTCTCGCCAGTAGCGGGGTTCTCGATGGTACGACGCGCAATAATATTGCAAGCGATGGTGAAGGCAGCGGCCACGTAGTAACGGCCCGGTTCAGCAATGATGTTAATATGAGGCGGGAAATACTCATCCAAGGCCGCACGAAGGACATGGGCCATAGTCTCAAAGCTGTCACCGGAAAAGCCACCTCCAACATCAAGTGTCTTCATGTCAAAGCCATGAGCATAAGCTTGCTTGAAGACGACATCGGCGTCCTGAACGGCCTTCAAGAAAGCCAGCGGGTCGGAAGCACCGGATCCCACGTGGAAACTGACGCCAACTACGTTGAGTCCTAGTTCCTTGGCCAATCGGAGAAGGTCGTCGGTCGCGTCGAGGGAAGCACCAAACTTCAAGCTCAGACGGCACAGACTCGACGAATCATCGGTCAGGATACGCAAGAAAAGCTCGGCGTCGGGAAAGAGCTTGGCAATCTTGCGCAGCTCATCGGCATTGTCGAATGTCATCTGCTTGACACCTTGGTTGGCAACGAATCGAACGTATGAATTGGTCTTGCAAGGCTGAGCATAGATGATGCGCGATGGGTCGACGCCCATACTAAGGACCTGCTCGATCTCGGCCTTGGAGGCACAGTCGAAGCCGGTGCCTAGGCCAGCAAGGAGCTGAAGCACCTTGGGGTCCGGGTTGCATTTGACTGCGTAAAACGGCTTGACTCGTGGAAGATTCTTCTTCCATCGCATATGCTGACGATAAACCTCGCCAAGATCGCCGACGAAAAAGGTATCCTCATCTCCGGGATCGCATGATTCGTGATCGATATTCTCAACACGCTGACGAAGGGTATCCCCAATCATCTGCTTTGCAACGAGAGCGCCATGGTTATAATCGAAGAATATATTCTTCTTGGTAAGAATATGATTATTCTCAAAATAAGTTGGGGCAGAATAGTCGACGAGAGCTGTTGCCATAACCATATCCTCCGATCTCAACGTTGTAGGTGAACCGTGAGGAGAGGAGCTTGGTGTAACCTTTACGAGAGGATACAGGTAGGGATACAGGTAGTTATCTAGTCCCAGCTATCTGCACGGGCAGTAGATAGCGTTGTCTGTGGTAAAAGTTGGAAGCTGGAAATGTGGTCCTCTGGTTTTAGGGGGGTCGAAAACGGTAGCTTCCTGATCCCGAAGCAATCTGACGAGGTCTCCTCGACTCTCCCTCCACGAGAGGAAGAACCTTAGAACTCGTCCTATGCGGCAGCCGGTGGGTTGGGGGGGAGATTGGAGTCGGTTGGGGCGTGTCGAACAAGAAAGGCGTTCGGCGGACCTTGGGCGATTTAAGCAGGGGGTGGAGGCGGTCGGGAGTTGATGATGTGGAAGGATTTGCGCAGGCTGAAATCTTGGTTAGAAACGAAGTTCACGGCCGAGAAAGCCGTGGTAACTGTGGTGCCTTTGAGAAGACCAAAGGCAAGTCTAGGAAGGGATGATTTGAACCGGTCGGTGACAGGTTCATCAATTTGCGGATTTACTTGAGAAGATCAAGGAATGGGTTCGCGCGAGCAGTTTAGGCTGGATAGCAAGACGAAGCGAAGGGGGGTGGCGGGGTGGAAAGAGTAGTGGTTTTGAGGTGTGTATGGGAAAGGGGAGCGAGCGAGCGAGGACGGTTGGTGATGCCTTTTTGTAGTGTATCAAAACTTGTAATGTTTAGGTAAACTAGCCCTGGCCGTGGCTGGGCAGGTGCACTCACCGGGCAGGGCAAAAGGTGATATTGATATTTTTTTCGTGGTGGGGTTGGAGAGAAAACTGGAGACTGGAGACATGTGATGGAGATTTTTTTCCCTTCAGTGACGTATCAGAAACTCAGGCCACTTTGGGAGCTCTGTATCACACTAAACTAATAATAACCTGATATTCAGGCACATGAGATCTCTAGGGGGGTTTTTTTCTTTTCTTTCTCCCAAAAAACTCCAAGTTGAGACATGAATGGTTAAACTCACGTACTGAGTACTTATAAAAAATAAAAAATAAAAAATAAATAAAAATAAATAAAGGAAAAAAATATATAAAATATAAAATAAATAAGAGATAGGCACCTTTCAAGTCCGCTGCACATCCGCTAGGCAGCTCGCGTCTCAGGAGGCAGCTCCTGCAGGGGAAAAGGTCCGGAAAAGATTAACCAAGAAAGCTTAATACTAACACGGCTGAGCTACGAGTAGTAAAATCTTCCGCATCATGGTACACTGGACTTCCTAGTATGCCCAACCGACCACATGTGCACCTTTATAGCTTTTCTTCTCCGTCCTACTCAATGTAGTGTCAATGCTTATTAATGCCGCGATACTGTACAGGTTTCCTTTGGTGAGGTCCCTTTGTCAACAGTTCTCTCACTCATCATGTTGGCTCCCCCCCGCCAGTTCGTTTGCCGCTTTTGTCAATCTCCATGATAGATATTGATACAAGCTAACCTCCAACTTGTTAACCGATATTTGGCTTGTCTCCAGGTAGCCACACCAGTCTATATTCTCCATACGTGACATGAAAAAATTGCAACCTTGGAGCGACACCGCTCTTCCTGCACGGCAAACCTTGCTACTAGTCTAGGACCTCTTCCCCTTCGACACATCATATCTTTGACCGCAAGTCGCTCGCAATTTATTCACCCACCTTTTCCCCTCACTTCCGTCGACTTGCCCTCCCGGTCACTCCTGCATAAAGAGTCGCATGCCGCTCTAATGTCCGTCATAAACGAATCTCCAACTCAGCAGTACGTGTACAACTTCATATATATGAGGATCCCTCGACCACCGTTCAGGAAATCGGGCCTGTTATCTTTCACGGTCGCAGTGGAATCGGAAATATTGGCGGGGCTGACCATGCCTCGAAATTGAAATACGACCTGCCGGTACCGTCGACTTGATAGACGTCAAGTCACGGGTTGCTTCTGTTCTGTCCTTGACTATGCAGCTCATCCAATTGCTCGCAGTAGTTTGCTTTAGGCTGTTGTCCCGCCACCAAAATGCAACGACGCTGTCGAGGTGCAGTGGCCTTCGTTCAGCCGCTTCTGAAATACCTTCGCGATACCCCAAGCTCCCATTTTCCAGTAGCCAATAAACTTTGGAGTATCTTGGTTTCAGCAGCAGGTGATGCAGGTGGTGCATGCACGTAAGTACAGGGGCCTGTAGTTTCTGGGACGCCGCTGAGTCTCTCCCATCTGACGTGATTGGTTGATCCGAGCGTACTTATCTATCAACTGGCCGGTTGAATGGATCAGAAATATGGCTGTCGATCGTTGGAGGTGGCTTCTAGAAGGCTATCCGAGCTGTCTCGTCGGATGATGTGCTGTATAGCGTAGGATCAAAGGCACGATAGTAATTTGAAAAAAAACACCGGGGAAAGCGGATGACTCGAAAAGGAGAAGAAAGCGTCAACAAGAAAAGCTTGGTTTGAATTCGAAAGCTTGATTCGACTCTCAGCACTTGCCCTTGCCACAAGTCAGTGACATATAACACCATCGCGTCTATAGACGGTAAACCTGTAGAGTTAAACAGTTACTAAACTGGTTGACTCATGTGTCATTTAGGTATCGACGTCCGTTTAGCGTTAGATATGTGAGCAAATGCTCGGCTCCGGACAGTATCCAACCTAAAAACGACCATTGTATGGGGCAATGAATTTTGTTAGTCTACTTAGGTAGTGACGACTGTTATTCACGGTTGGTGTCGAGAATTCCAGCGGCCCAAGGTTTGTCCGGAAATACCTGCCCCGCAGGGATGAGAAATATTCCCGACAGATCTCAACAGGTACACAAGGTACAGACAAGGGGTCTCGAGGTCTCCACTTCGGTACCTGTTTTTGGCTAGCCGATCGGCTAGCTGATCCGCCGAAGATCCTAGACAATTTTGATGAGTTTAATTGGTTTAATTGGTTTGTGATTGGTCGGACTTTGTACAACCGCGGCTGCGTTCCACATGATACCTGAAGGTCAATGCTCATGCTGTCCCTCCATCATAGCTCCATCCGACTTTCAACTACACCACCTTCGAGAACGAAATCGCATTAGAAATCACCATAACAACGGTCCGACCTCCCGAGCGGCGAAATTTGACGTCGAAGTTGAGCTAGGGACCTGCATGTGCCAAACATGGTCTACGTAAGACCCAGGACTGGCGGCAAGAAGGGACCCAAACGGTTCCCCGGATCGCGTCGAAAGCGATGCAATCTACGAGTGCCCCCCGTTAAACCCATCATGCGCCCTAAAAATCATCATCCGCGGAAGCGCAAGGTCGAGGTGTTGCTCTGGCTGATCGATAACCGTGTCGCCGTGACCCAAGGGAACCTATGGGGCGAGCCCTTACTCGGAATCGCCCTCAGAAAGGGACAGTCACGCTTAACCGACGAAGAGCACAAGACGTTGAAGGAATTCTGGCGGGTCAATGGTGTCCTATATCGTCCTCCCACATACAAGGAGGCTAAGTCATTCTGGAGGATAAATACGGGGAGCATCGCACATTGGTGGGCGAACAGGAAGAAATGGCTCTCACCAGCCGATTACGAAAGGTCCATCAAATTGCCCGTGTGGGAGACTGCGCCTGGATTCGGCATCCCCAAATCTGCTCCCCGTCCACAGGTTATACCAGAAGCCTCGGCTGCCGCGGATGCCGTTGATTCCGCTGATGGTGACGATGGTGACGATGGCGATAATAGCGAAGACGACGACGATAATGATAACGCTGCTGCTGAGCTGCCACCTCCCACTGTCATGGAAGGAAGCGACGATTCTGATATCGAATTGGACGATGATGATGACGAACTTCCTGAGCCAGAGGCCACTTTAAGCGAAGAGCTTGCTGCCGAAGCACGACAGGCACAGGCCCCTATAGAGAGCGCTGAAGAAGGTTCAGAGTTCCAAGACGCTCCGGAATATCAAGAAGTAGAGAAAGAAGGAGAAAACGGCGATGATACTTCCGATGACGATGCTGATGCTGAGGGTGTCGAGGAAGCCGATATGTACGGCACTTCATAGACGCATGCTCGTCTAGCTACATCCTCATGACTGTCGAAACAGCTATTATTACCGAGCGGTCACGGCTACGCTATTTCTACCGAGGATGCAGCCACAAATCATCATACATTGCCAGGCCGGGACGTTCCCCAACGAAGTTAGTACAGATGCAGATCAGAGGCTCAGGTCTGCATTCCCTAGCAGGCTCCTCTGCGCTCTAACCGCCTGCTCCCTATGCCATTGATTCCCTTTGGGAATATAAGAGGGATCCAAGATATCCACTTCCGCCCTAGTACCCAGACTAAGGCTAGCAGTTCTGTCTAGCATCTGGGGCAGACTTCGGCCCCGAGGTTGCTACTCCAAACCCTACAAATCCAGTATCGATTGGCAGACCGCGAGTCTTGTCGTTGGGCTCTCCCTTCGGCATTCACACTGATATCAAGAAATACTGGGATAGAACCCTTCACTAAAGCTGGAAGACGCGCTAGCTTCAATGGCCTCCCACTACGTCATTCTATCAGGGTAGATGGCCTGAGCCATGTTGCGGTCGCTTTGCGCCTATCTTATCCATTGCATGGGAAATGCTGGTTTTACTGAATGCTGGAAATGGTTCAAGTTACCATCACTCATTCAGGCATCGCATTGTGTGTTGAGGCTTGGGGAACCGTCGAGAACTTGTAAGGTGACAGTGAAGGAGGAGGGGATATTTGAACTGTTTGCGCTTTACTAAAGCTTTATAACGATTAGGGTGAGCTTTTCGGTCTTGAAAACGTTGTTTTCAACAGTTTTGACTAAAGCGATCAAGGCTGAAGATGTCTTTTTGGCAAGCATCACAGCGGGTCAAGACCAGTCAAGTAAAAAAAGACCGCAAGCGCCGCGTCTAGTATAACAGGCATTGGACTCCATGGATTTACATTGTGCGTCCTTCCATCGCCAGTCGCAAAGCCCGACTTCTACAATCGACAACAGGAAACAAGTGTAGGACACTATCACGCCAATAACTTCCCCCAGATGAACCAGGCGGTCTCAACCTCAACTCAGTTGCCTATTTGGTTGATGCCAGATGTGCCTGCAGGACGCTGCTCCAGTCATAAACCATTACCAACCTCTCCGCGTCATCTTCTGGTGCACTTCCGGTGAACACCACCGGCATGTGGGATGGCTCTCGTATCTAACGCAAAGTGCCATATAGTTTTCATGCGAGTCGAGACGACCAGCGGGGAGCTTTAAAATGCAAGTTCCTGAGCGATCTTGCAACCACCCACGCCATGGGCCGTTAGCGCCGACAATCCCTTAGTCAAGTGGCTTTTCCCTTACGATCACAAACCCGAGGCGACGCTCAACTTGACTCCTACGTTAATGTTATAGCGACGAGAAGCGCTGTCAATGCTAACGAACTTCAGCTGTACAACTACTGCTTAGACTCTTCCGCGACAATAAGAAACTCTGTAAGCGAACCAACAGCCAAGTAGTTCCTCACATGGATCTGTATTTTCAATTATTTCCAACCTCAGCCCCCCGTCGGAATCTTGTTGGTAATTTTTTCTCGCCACTAGCGGCATGGGCAAATCCGGGGCTCATTAACATCATTCCCCTCCCCAAGTCAAACTTGTTCTTCGTCTGACACTCCATGGTCGTTAGCCAGCCAGAACTTTTTCTTGTGATTGACGGGAACGTTAATCCTACTTAAGCCATGGTAGTATAGGATCGATGAATACAACGATTGCACCCAGACCATGACAGGTTCCTCCCATACCTACTTGATATACTGAGAGACATGGAGGTATCAGCTACCTTGACTTGATAATGGCATAGGTATATAGGACATTATCATCTATTTGAGCACCACCAGTGTGACAGCGTTTCAGTGGCATCTGCATGAACAGACTCAAGGTGTAGCCCTATTTCACACCTCACCACCCGGTTGTGCCGATGCGCACAACCTCCCTCGTCTCAGCGGCAACGCTTGAAGCCTGCTTACTGCTTGAAAAACGGCTCCTCGACGCCAGGCTCGGTGACGAAGCGAGAATCAGTTGCGTTGAATGGGTCGAATTTTTGGGGACCTTGGAAGTAGGAGGTAACCCCATGAGCGTACGAAGATATACGGCTAGAAGCGATCTTTGACTATCCCTCGCCCGTTATACACGGAAGAACAAGAGGCGTTGGTAGACACCGCGAGTAACCACGCTCTTTGGCCGCCAGAACATTGAAATAAGCGCAAAGCTATCTCCTCTTAGTACGATGTTAGTGCAGCTGTTTATCTAACGTTGGGTACATGAAGCATACTGCTAACATGTATTTGAATTTTACCACAGCACTCTAATGATTGCGCTGCAGCATATAAGTAATCACTGGTTCTTCCACGTCCTATAAGTCACGACTCCCGGAATAGGTTCCGGTGCACAGAAAGCATACGGGAGACTGACTCCGCACACAGTACCAAGTCGTGCTTAGGTAAGTCAAGCCATCTAATGGTACATGCTACGAAATTCGGATCTAACGGTGCCGGAGTGGTTCCAATATGTTCTATGGTGATTGGTTACGGCGTGGTCTGAGGTTGTTCGCAACATTGTTTCTTTTAGCCGCTTTATACAACCGGCGATGAAAACTCGCTCAATCTAGCTCATCCCTTGTTTAGTCCAACCAGCGAGATGATCGCACTACGATTGATTGAAACATTATATTGAATAGCTGAAGATGCAAGTTCGTGTTTCCTGAAATACCTCTTGACCCGTGAGGTGCTGCTTTGATCGGTAACCGGCGTATTCTTCTGAGACATGTAAGTGTTCGAGGGCTACGGCTTCGTGTTCCGCTCTGGGCATTTCTCATAGCAAGACATATCCGGTAACCAAGCAGCTGGAGATGCATTCGTCTCCTCTTGCCACTTTATGTTACGCTCGACAGGGAATTTTCAGGGGCTTGTGCTGTTAAAGTATCTCGATGGCCATTCTGTGGAGCGGTTGATGTCCGGGTGTGTGGAGTAGAAGCCAACATGGCAGGGTCTGTTTTTTTCGGCTAGAACGTCTATAATGACTATAAGTGATCTACCATGCGATATTTTCTTCTCTTTTTCTATGTACTTTACCTTCATACCTATTCTAATATCGTACTGAGCCCTTACTACTTAGCGAGGAGTAGGCTGACAAAGGCGTGCCTCGAAACACACATGTTCGGTTTCACGATTTAATCGACTCGCAGTTTACAAACAATGATCTCGCTATTCACGTTTTTTAGTGTTTCTCTTTTCTTGCTTATTCAGGATGTAAACGCAGCTGAGAATGGTATCATCGGTTTCGGCCGTTCTATGTACGAGAACTTGTGTTGTCTAGCATGTCACGAGTCCCTCTCTTCCCTTTACTTGAGTTGTACCACGTTCGCTGAGAACGGCGATATGACAGGCATGGGTATGGACATGGGCACAACGGCAATGGGTATGACGAGTGAGGAGTGTCGCACTTTCAATATACCATGGCTTCAGTCAATGGCATATTGTATACAACAGACGTGTGCTGCTGATGGATACTCGATAGAAAAGCAGGCAGAGTGCTTCAGTACTCACGCAGTTGCTGGAGCTTCGGAGCCGAGTTTTCACGACAGTTTACCAGATGTGGCGCCTACGGTCGAGCTTCCAGAGCATGCCATGTGGCTCAATGAGACTAGCCTAGTGAACCATGACATTTATCATGCAACACATGGTACACTAGGAGAATTTGCGAGATCTGAATACATCCACACAAGATATTCGTAGGTTCTTCGCCCTTAACTTATTTTGATTACATAACTCTCTAAATAATCAGACTATGAACGACTAACTACTCATAGGATGATCCTCTACCTTCTTGTCATCGGTACTTGCCTTGTCTGGGGAATCAAGACTCAGATCTCAAGCACATTCCCTAGTCTTCACCGGAAAATACAAACATTAAATGTAACGTCAAAAGTTCAGCAGCACTTCGTTCTCCCCGCTCTGTTTGGATCTCGGCACCTGGAACCTCTCCCTGGAAGCCTGGGCTATGTACCAGGAAGGGCACTCAGCATCTTCATCAGCATCTACGTCGCTCTAAACATAATATTCTCTTCCGTATCCTTCGGGAGTTTTCAGCCGAACATCTTTTTCCTCTCGCAGCAAGCCGAACTATGTGAATACGTGGGTAACCGAACGGGTACTCTAAGTCTCGTCAACATGAGCATTGCCATCTTGTTTGCTGGAAGGAACAACATCCTAATCGCCATAACTGGATGGAGCCAGACGACTTTCCTAACTTTACATCGCTGGGCGGCAAGAGTTGCAACTTTGCAGGCCATCGTTCATTCTATCGTGTATACTTTGCAATACTTCGAACCTGGATATGATGGGGCAGCTGCTTATGCTGCGAAAGCAGCAGAACCTTTTTATGTATGTATCCTCACGCTGATTAGCTTCATGCCATATATTCGGGATGTACGGGGCAGTCCGGTGGTAGGACTTACATTGAGGCTGATTATTTGTTATAGTGGTGGGGGATCATTGGAACAATTGCCTTGAGCCTCGCAGCAACCTTCGCAATCCTACCCATCCGTATCAGGCTCTACGAGTTCTTCTTGATCATACATATCGTCCTCATCATCCTCGCCTTGGTAGCATGTTGGTACCATCTAGTTCCCCATTTCGGCTATAAGGTGTGTATCAAACCTTCCATGCAGGATCCCTTAATCCCTTTTTCCCATACCATTTTCAATGCCCTCTGTCTAAGTTTAGCAAGCCTAC
This sequence comes from Xylariaceae sp. AK1471, assembly GCA_023159215.1. Classification (NCBI taxonomy): domain Eukaryota; kingdom Fungi; phylum Ascomycota; class Sordariomycetes; order Xylariales; family Xylariaceae; species Xylariaceae sp. AK1471. The sequence continues at coordinate 43,010 of JAJKLI010000009.1, read as the reverse complement.
GTTTTCGCAACCTCTCGACAGATGAACTTTAAGATACTGGCTAATACTTTCTAATACGCATAGTATGGTTACCAAGTCTGGCTCTACATCTGTTTTGCCTTCTGGTCTGCCGACCGATTCGCTAGGTTAGTTCGGATCGCTTATCACAACCGTCTCGGCGATGCAAAGGCAATCGTCGAGGCTATTCCGGGCTGCAATATCCTACACGTTACTGTCTTTCCACGCGTTGCTCGACGGATCGGTCCGGGACAGCACACCTTTCTCTACTTTCCTGGACTGGGCAGGTTCTGGGAAAGTCATCCGTTCAGCATCGCGGCGTGGGAGACGCACCGAGGATCACCGCAAGATAGTCCCACATCTATTTCTACATCTAAAGACAACGAAATTTATGCTATGGTGAAGAAGCCGGGCGCTATATCATCAGGGGCAGACTCGTATTACCAGACGAAGTTGACGGCGGTGCCACGGGACGAAACGGTCCCACATGAATCACACAAGTATGACGACGTCTGCTTCCACCTCCTGATCCGAGCGCATTCCGGGATGACTGCCACTCTCCAACGCTACCTTTCTTCCCCTTCCCATAGCTCGAGGGTGGAAATATCCGTCTATACAGAGGGTTATTATTCGGGCCATCGAGCCACTCTTCAACCATTCTTCACAGCTGATACGGTGCTATGTCTCGTTGGTGGCCTGGGCATCACGCATGCCCTCGGGTTTGTCCAAGAATACATGAGCGGGAAGTCTGCGGAGGCTGAAGCACTAGGAAAGTCCCGAGGTATAATGAAGAGAGCTAAGCGATTCATACTTGCCTGGTCTGCAAAAGAGCTGGCCTTCATTGACCATGTGAAGCACAATTTCCTTGCCGATGCTCACGCAGTGGAATCTTCATTTTGGTATACAGGTTCTTCCGACAGCGCTGCACAGAGATCAGAGTCTTTCAAAAGCGAAAGTCGAGAGGTCGAAAGCCAGGATACATCGACAGGCGCTGGAGTAACAGCAGGGCGGATGCATATTCCCTCTGTGATAAGGTCATCTGTTGAAGTCGGGCTTCTAACCACGGTACTGGTTTGCGGGCCCGGCCAGATGGCAGACGAGGCGAGGAAACAGGTTGTGAACTGTGTGAAGGATGGATTCAGGGTAGACCTAGTTGAAGAAGCCTTTGCTTGGTAGTTTTCTGCGCTTGTGGGGTATTTTAGTTTGTAGGCTTCACATCATCTCCCTGGCCTCCTTTCTCTGTATTTAATTCTCTGTCTTCGTTAGATACCATAAGGATGCTATATAGTTGACAATAGTGCTGTATATAGATGGTGATGCCACTGGAGAGAATTTGATTCGAAACGGGTAATTAATAGACGGTCGTGGTATGCCATGTGAGCTATGCGGTATTGCCCAAAGTTAGTATTGTGGCTATTATAGAGCCGTTGATTCTAGTCGTAGAGCACGCGTGCGAGATGTGAAATTACATTACAACTTCAGCCGAAGAGGAGAAAGGTGAGACAACAGGTAGTCCGCTTCAACACCATGTATCATAGTAGACTTGTTCAAGGGGAGAACTTAGTCTTATCATTCATCATGCTCAAGATCAAAGGCCGTCATTATTCCTATAGGTGTTTCATGTACAACTAGGTACCCGGACTCTTACATAAATTGTAACGATCTCCTGTCGGCAGCCGTAAATATGGTTTAGTATAGATGCCATTTCGAATCATGAGATCTTGACCGAAGTTGCATCCGCGTTATCCACGCGACCAAAAAACACACCTGGTATATATGTATCTACATCCCCACGAGAGCAAACAAGACCTGGTGCACCGAAAGCCCATTGCACTTTCGTTGCGACTAGGATACTGATGCCTTCATAAGCCCATAGTCTCTTACTTGGGAAAAAGAAGCCATGCGTTGTAGAAATACCCACCGGGCTTCCTGTGAAGCCCATAGACTCAAGAGCCGCAGATAAGGCGACATCAATTTGTAACGTTTCTAAGGACGGCATCTTGCTTGACTTACGCCACCCTTCTAGGTACGCCTTACCACTGTCTCCTAAGGGCTGATGCTCAAGCACAACTACTTGATCAAGATAGAGAGATCCAGAGTCTTCGTGAGCGGGCTGACCCTCTCCATAACAGTGCCAAGCCAAAACCGCGGGGAGGAAATCACCGCAAGAAGCAGGGCGCCAGCGTCTTGTCGGTGACGTGTCGCGCTGGGTAGTAGAATAGATGAAGGAATAATCGCCCTTCTGTTCGCACATCGACATGAATGCCTCGCAGGGGTCGACGGTGTTGCTGAAGCTGGAACACACAGTGCTGATAGCGCCCATCATAGCGTAGAAATGGTCGTCGGGGAAATGCTGCTCTCGGCGATCCATATTTGACATGACCTGCAGAGCACTTCGTTCCTGATACCCGGCGACCATGTAATCGGCTATTAAATCTTCGAATGTGTTTAGGCGCTCGCGCTGTCGCTTGTCAATTTCGTAAGAGGCTGCTTCATTACGGGACAGTGTGAAGCCGACGCAGTTTAAGAAATGACTGCCGTCAACTATGGCGTTATTGAGCCCTTCGCACGTGATGGAAAACCCCCGGCTGTTCACAACCTCCTGATACGTCCAGGCTCGCGAAACCCAATCGTCATCTCCCAGGATATTCAGATGATCCGAAGTGAGGCGATCCGACACACTCATTTGTTCTAGTACGGAGCTCGTGGTTTTTGACAAGACTACCACAACTTCTTTGGCTTGGGAGTAAATGTAACCCATGCTTTGTAGAGTGAGGGTTCGTTCTGGTTGAGCGACAGGCACGCAGAGCGCATCTACCCAGATGCGCGTACAAGACGGACGGTGAGCTATAACTGTGGACAATGCCGGCATGGTTCGATCAGACATCATGAACGAGTCATCAAAGGGACTTTTTTCCTTTTCTTTTCCCCATACATAGGAGACGCAGGTGAATGATAAACCTTCAGAAGTATCCAAGTCGTGTGCGGCAAGACGCCAGTGAGCCCCTCCGACTTTGATCGTGTTCTGCCCACCAACGGGATCACGTTCGAGCAGATAGAGTAGCATGAAGGGCGCGCTTATGAATTCTGTGTCGCGGCACTGTCGTTTGTTAGAATGGGTGAAAACAGAACATGAAGGCTCGTGAACAGCGGAAGGGGTTGAGACACATAATATTAGGCCGCGCACATTCAGCTAGGCGTACATGCATGTTGCCCAGTGGGGGCTGAAGCTGAAACAGTATCATGTATTCCGGACTGCGAAATAAGCCTCAACTTTGTAGAGTCCAAGGTAGGCCATTAAAATCGAAATAATCCAAAAGAAATGTCTCCAGGCCCTGCACCTCAAAAAGTAAGATATCACAGTCGTATTGCATTAAGCGCCCTTTTAATCTAGCTTCCACGCCTTTGATGTCAGAGGGTAAAAGGTTAACCGTGGTGCCTCCATTGATACGACGCTACATATCGCTGGCGCTTGACGTCCATGGAACTTTACTGATTATTCATAGTGAGGACCTTGCGTTCTGTAGCAACCCTAACAATCGATCAACCTAGTCGGATGAGCGCAGACAAATTGACACTGGGCGCCACTATCGCGATTGGTAATAGTGATTTGAAATCTGCTCTACCGATACAGACTTCGACTTTACGTGTATGGGTAGGCTCCGCGGAGCTTTTTACTCTACCAAATAAGCGGACCATAGAATAATTGGTAGATTAAGTCTCAAGTACAAGGCATTTTTCATATCGAGTGAAATTATCGACATATTCGCGAATACAAGACATCGCACCGTGAAACAGAGAATAGAGGGAACGCATAGATTATTAATCGTCAAGTTATTAATTAAGCAGGATCTCAATGCGGCTATTCGTATTCCACTGCCATGTCAAAAAGAAGCATATAGGACGCACTTCTGTTGTTCAAAGGGCGCGCGATATTACCAAGCATGGTATTTCAACAATATTCAATTATTCTTTATTCTGTGTATGTGCTGAGGCATCAGTAAGCCGCAAGAAGGAGCTCTGAATTGAAGTCGTCCTCTTGGTTCGCTTCAGGTATATGTTTCGTATTATGGACCTGTATCTATATAAGAGTGAAGGCGACGCCAGCTTGATAACAAGATATCAACCACGGTCCCGCAACCACGATCAAGAAGTCATCTTCCAGTCATAGACTCGCATATATCTTTTGCATTCTACTGTCTTATTCTATTTCACGACACCAAGTTTACCATGCCGAAGCTCGTCACAGTAGTTGGTGCCACAGGCAACCAAGGGGGCGCCGTCATAGCAGCTCTGGCCGGCGATCCAAACTACACAATACGCGCCCTCACCCGCAACCCGGAGAGTCGGGCAGCGCAAGGGCTGAAGATCCCAGGCGTCGAGGTTGTCGAAGCCGATCTCGATGACCTAGAATCACTGAAGGCAGCATTTGCAGGCTCGTACGCCGTGTACGGCGTGACAGGAGTAATAGGTAATCTTCTAGCAGACAACGATCTCGCGACCGCGGAGAAGATCGAAGAAACCTGGGGCAAGAACATCGTGAAAGCCGCGGCGGAAACTGTCGGTCTGCAGCACTTCATCTGGAGTACACTCCCAAACGCGTCCGAGATTAGCGGCGGACGCTACCATCTCTCCAACTTTGTCGCTAAGAACAAGATCGACGACTACATCCGCGCTAACGCTGACCTCGCGGCGAAGACGACGTTCTTGATCATCGCACAGTATCATAGTAACTACTCATACGGCCCTTTGTCGATATACCCGATCCCGTCAGCAAATGCATATGTGCACTTCGCATCACACCCGCCTGACACCCCCGTTTATTGGATCGGCGACGTGACGCGGAACTTACCCCCTTTCATTAAGCCCATCCTCCAGCAGCCCAATAAGACGAAAGGGAATGTCGTATTCGCATGCTCCGACGTGTATACGTCGGAGGAGTCGCTGCAAATTTGGGCCAAGGCCAAGGGAGTCAAGGCAATTCATGTGCCCGTTTCGGCCGAGCTGGTTCACACGCTTTGGGGGAAGTACGATTTTCTGGCTGGGATGTGGAGGTATTGGGGCGAGTTTAGGGAGAAGAGCTGGTCAGCCCCGGGACATATTGTTCTTACGAAGGATGATTTGGGAGTGAATGGGCTTATCAGCTTGGCTGAGTCCTTCAAGGATTACAAGCTTTGAGGCCTTTTCACATAGTCTCGATCGTTTGACTAAGGATGCAAGTACAGTAGTCTTTGCCATGTTCTCACTTATATAAATATACAATGAAGACCTTCGTTTAGCTTCTTGGCCTAGGATCGTTTTCATATGACGAGGAATTTACCATGTACCCAGACCGCCTCAAGAACTAAGCCAAAGATTCTGGTGGCTGCTGCACTGCCTCAGCGCCTAGAGACATGCCACTTACGCCTGGCTACCATTGCCTTTACGAAGTCTGGGCCTTTCTATTCTCCAAGGTCTTAACTTGTCGTTGGCATATATGACTCGAGCTAGGCTCCATGGGAATAAAGTTCCAGGTACCCAAAGACTGATCAAATTAGAATTCCTCTAGACAGACGACGAACTCTTCATCAGCCCCAAATTTGCTGTAGTAGGAAGCTTCTGTGGTTAACAGAGGCGTATTTCTGGGGTCTTATGCCACTACTAGCCGAGGCTATGTAGCCTGCGTAGCCAGAATGCATCATATTTCTCGCCATGTCTAGCCTACGACACCTATAATATGCGATGTTGCAAAGGAGATCCGGGGATAAGGCAAGACTAATAAGTCGTGCACAAATAGATGACTTCGCTACTTCAAGTCGCAGGTCGGCTAATAACACAAAAGCGAGTCAAAATGCTCCAGCGAGGATTAGCTTAGCCGTAGTGCATAAAGCGTATGAACAACAGGTTATCGGTTCATAATATGAGGGTCGAAAACAGTCGCAGGTCAACCTCCTTCTCCTTTTCACAGCAGCTCGGCCATGTACAAAGTGAATAAAGAAAAAGAAACCCCCAGATGTCCCCAGATGCTCACATTGGCTATCCGTTACAGAACCGTTGCAGTCCTTGGGATATTCCCCTTCCCCTCTAACACGGTCATAGCATTTATATGCTCGAGTAGCGCCGAGAGCTATAAATACTAGCCTCTCACATCCTAACTCGATACCAATTTCAAGTAGGCGTTAACGGTGCGAGCTGGGGCCCCTCTATCGGACAATTACAGTCCAAGAAAAAAAAACCCCTCCCGCTAAATAGTTTCTCACAAGGAGGTCATGATTCCTAGGTAGAACGAGGCGAGTTTAAAAGGCAGCACTGGATCTGCTGTGCGTTCTGTACCAAGACTTGCTGTAGTCAGTAAGATGTTGTTTAATAGTTTTCTCGAATTCTAAAGTTAAACGAATACTTAATCGGTTTTAACAGTTAAATAAAAAGCTTACACTAACGTTAATAAACAGTTTATCGGCAGGCGAATATTCATTAACTGATTGCAGTCTATTGTTTCCTAGTTTAAAAATATCAGATATTATTTACAAAGTATAGATTTAAACAACGGCTTACTTATTGAACGCGGTAGAGGTTGGGCGGTTTCTACTAGATCTACTGTTGCCTATATAGCTAGCTGGAGGCACATGTCCCTCTACTTATTGAATATGTGCTAGTTTCTGACTCTGACTTTGCAACTACAGCCTCCTAATTAACTTATCACCTTCATACCACCACTTTCCATTATAGCTAATACAAAATAGGTCCCCTACGTGGGCTACATTATTTTTCTGGATTGGACACGTGCAGGCAGTGCTAGGCTTAAGATCATTTTTACAATCCTTATAAGAGTACTTGTGGTCTTGTACATACGTATGATGAAGCACCTACTTATGTAGAATAAGTATGTACTCAATAAAGTGTGCAGCTTCACGATTAAGAAGTCTTACTAAGCGACTACAACGGCTGGAGGGGAGGTGATAATTCTCTATGAAAATTGCCAAGTACGGTTTCCTAGATGTGTTAACTCTATTACAAGCAAGGCTATGCACGACCCCAGCCTTAACAAGTTGCTTCCATGTACCTAACAGGGACATTTTCGGGCTCCATGTTTCGTATCGATACAAGCCTACGGGATCAGAGTATGCAGGTCGTGTTGAAAAGCCGGTTACCAGTGTCCGTAGTTCCCTTGCCAGTAAACTTATTATCCGATAGGCGTAGTGCAACAAGACTTAAACCACCATCGTGCGCAAGCGTGTGGGCAAGGCTACCCTCCGAGACAGATTGCGCTTGGACAACGCCGGCGACGACCACGATGCGAATCTTAGAATGGATCATGCGGATGCGCTGAACAAATTCCACCACCGTCTTTCCGCTATTTACTACCGAGTCAACCAAAATAACGGTGTACTGTCCATCCAGATGATGTTCCATCACATCGTCGGGACCCTTGGCGTGGACGAACATGGCTTCTGGTAAGGCGTCGCTGACACCAAAAGCCATAGGTTCTCCGCCGCGCATCAGCGCGATGATTGCCGTATGCTGCTCGTCACGCAGTCGGAACCCGCTGGTTTTATGGCCTTGTACATGGGGGATCATGTACTCTTCCAGCCCGACCAACTCTGTCAGGAATTCGGTCGCAAGAAACCACCCGATGCGGCGATGAGCCTCTCGTAAGTTAGGACCACTGACGCTGGCGTCACGCGTCGGCGTCATCAGTAACTTAGCTACATTTTTGCCTGTCGCGTGAAGAACTTGAGGACCGACGCGAGGCTCATTGCGGCGGCAGAGGACTGAGTTGATGAAGTTGGGCTCATTAATCTGGATCAAGGGCAGGTCGGTAATGCTTAGCCGGGGGAGTGCATGACTAGGAAGCAGAACTTGGCTGGCCCGGAGACCGTCGTGTTTCATAGCTTTAAGCAGAGCCACATCCATGGATTTACTTCTGGCGCTCTCCTGACCAACTACAACAATGGCCTGGTCAGCCGCGTTTAGCATGGGCAAGTCCAGTGGACTATCGCCAAATGCAACGACGTACAAGTGATGAACGTCTCTCAAACGGGAGACAATACTAGCCTTCACCGCAGCGGTCACCACAAAACCATCAGCAATACGTCCCCCGCCAATAACTTTTACCGTCCCGGACAGACCTTCTGTATCTAGGATTTTCTCCCAGACGCGGCGCAGTCCACAGGTCACAACTATCGCGCCGACATGATCTTGCTCAGTCACTAGCCGCAGCAACGACAGGAATTCAGGATGAATATTGATTGCTGATGCCACGGCGGTGCAAACGGCGTCAAACTCAGCATCATCGGCAGTCTCCTCGTACAGTAGTACACATTGGCGGAAGGCGGTGTAAGAGTAACCCAGCGGGCCACCGAGCAAGCTCTTCAACTTGTGTGCATCGTTTTCAGCCCGGGCGGAAGTCGTCCAGAAAAGCTCGCCTGTATCTTCAGGAGCCAATGTCCTGTCAGCGTCGAGAACCAACATCGTCTGCAGCTTCTCATCAATAGCAAGGACCTCGTCTAGCCTGCTTTCGGCGCGAGACAGGTTGGACGCCTCGGTATGGTGCCCGAAGTCACGTAACAATGTCGACGCCCTGTCTACCAATGTAGCCTGCATAGATAGGAGACAAAATAAGATGCCGTGATTGCGGCAGAGATGACTTGCTGGGTCTTTTCAGCATCTTGCCACTTGCGTAGGTGATGGATAGATGTAGATGAGCGAGTTCTCTCGGCGTCGTGCTGACGACGCTGCGCAATGAGCTCTGCAGCAACGTCTAAGTAGAGAATATGTGTATATGTCACCAGATCCTGTGGAGTGTACACTGTCTGTCCCATGTCCTCCCCTTCTGGCCAGAACATAAAATGCCCAGCGACGACTCCGAGCTTTCCACTGTTGATACAGTTTTTTCGAATCGCGTCGATGGCGCACTGACGCCATAGCACCTTGTCTTGCTCTGCCAATTTCCGAAAACCGTCGAGTCCACCAGGGACGAGGGAGGCAATCACTTTAGATCCTTCATAGAACTCAAAATTCTCACGTTCGAGTTTTTGCTCCAACTGATTCAGCAGAAAGGTCTTGCCAGAGCCGGGGATTCCATAGATACCAACAATAACTGGTGGGTCCTTAATAGCAGACAGTGCTGTCGTCTGGCTCAGATGAACAGGTTTCCCCGAGCCTGGCATACTGTTGGATAAAGATCTGGAGCTAGCTATGTTGTGTATTAAAGAGAAGGGTGTGGTGTAGATTGATTGAATAAGCGGCCAGTGTGCGAGGTATTGTAGGTGGAAAAACTGATAGGACCAACTCTAACTACGGGTATTATATAGCACTTGATAGATAGCTATTAAGGTGCATGTGCCACAGCAATCAAACCAGCAAGATCTTTCCTCCTAAAACGTGTTTACTCACGGTAATTAACAGAAGGACTTGCTGGAAGCGCACACGCCCGAAAACAAACGCACACGGGCGCGGGTCAGCAAGACTATCTAGGTCGGCGCGGACATCTTCCTGTCACCATCCGTCTGCTTCCGTTATGTAGCGTAAAGACACCGTTACTTGCAAACGGACCTAGGCCCCCGGGGTTCTCAACAAGGGCTCCAATATATTATCGGAGATGACTGGATTGGAGATCTATTAGCGAGGAACTTGTTTTGCTACCACTCTTGGTAGTCCTTCGGGACATACATTGGGTCATGGAAACAATGGCCAGAATCGGCGTAGTCGGCGGCCGATCCGTTTGAATTTTTCTTGGTCAATATGGTGACGGAAAGCAACTTCTTCCAGCTTATGGTCTTTGGATGGATTCACCACCTCTCGCACTGCGGAGTGATGGGGAGCTCCGCAGAGGAAAGCAAGTGCCCGGTAAAACATCTAGCGCGAGATATGCTCGGCTAGCATGTATCCGTATACAAGGACGTGATGGCTGGCGAAGTGAGGCAACTCACGAACGGGGAACCCGTCATACTTAGCGCGGCTGAGTGAGAAGAAGACGTCTGCTGTCTCGCTGAGTTTCTCCAGAGGTACCCTTGCGGATCGGTATTCCGTGAGCTCCTCGCGCAACCGGTCTCGATACCAGGCTGGCGGTGATTGGCATGGTAAGCTTAGTAGTCTGTGCCACTGGTGTAGGATGCTTTTGGTCGTGCTGCGAGGCATTGCTGCTTTGCAGTTGCATATAGGATGGTGACTGTTTGCTTACAGAAAGTGAGGCTCTCAGGGAAACCTAACTAGGGCATGATAAGTGTGTTGGCAGACTAGGAAAATGCGCTCAATGCAGAGCCGGGGGTCAACCTACTGCCAACTCTCCCGGTTTGTCGGTAGGTATGTTGGAATAGGGAATGATACTTCACTAAAATCGGCCAGCGGCACAATCGCAATGCACGTTTCTGTAAGGCGTAAAAAGCAGAGAGGAAAATATTTCAGAAGCAATTCATGCATGCGGGCGTCCTTGTCCTTATTCTATTTGATTACATAACAGTGTATAGGCTAATCCCTGGAATAAGATTGTGTAACAACTCGAAAGCTCATTGTTCGGCAGCCTGCTCGACGCTGTTTGCTTGAAGACATTGAAGTCGCGGACACCTGCCATAGTGAATAGAGAGATGCGGTGGGTCAACGGTTCTATTTCGCTGCTTTCAATACATTCTACTTGTCGGTGAAAGATAGTTGATCTCATTGATACTATTTGCTAACTATACTGTTTGTGCCAGTTAGCTACGTACTTTTTGCATGCCAGATTTTCGGATCGAGATTGGCAGAGTAATATCTTTTAGACAGGCTCTTATATGCAACAGCGTGTATACCCAGGTATATACTGAGACCGATACTAGGCATCAAGGTTAGCATAGGTCTGATAGGGCCAAGTAATGCAATTCAATAGCCAGATCTCATCTTCGTCTTTCGTCTCTGGGCTTATCATTGAAGGGTTTATCGCTCAGTATCTTTGCAGCCTCGGACGCGAGGCACTCTGTGAATGAAGTTGGAGATATTTTGGGATATGGGTTCAAACGTTGCAACTAGTGCAGTGTGAGTAGGCGAATGAAGCAATTTATATTTATAAGGCGCCTGTGTGAGTTTACCGCTACGTGGTGAATTTATCTCATAGCTCGACTACTCTTTGCCATATATTCTATAGTAGCGGCTTAGTATGTGATCATATACGCCGCTGAAAGTGACTGTCTAGGTCCCCGCAATCGATGGTAGCATATACAGTGGCCTTTCCGGCTCTTATATACCGCATTTTTTGGGGTTGACTTTGAAGATAGAGTTTGAACTAGAGCTCTATTGAGGGCCACCGAGGGCATACTGTTAGGACTTTGGTGTTGGACCTTCTGTTACGCTACCTTTGTTGTTGCTGCTGGCACATGGAAGTTGAGATGACTACAACAGCTATGAAGAAGCTCTCGGTCGAAGAATCCGACTCTTCCATCCTCGCGATAGGATCTCGTATGGCTATGATACTATCAATCCTAACGCCTACGTCAAAGGCGCCATCTTAGCCGACGACGATGATACTGAAAACATTGAGTCAGAGGATGAGGAGCCGCAACTCGCTCGAAACGTAGGATTAGAGAACGAGGAAGAAGAGGTAGCCTGGGTCGGATGCCCGGTTGAAGTACAGAATTGGCCAAATGGGTTATTTCACGCATAGAGGAGTCATTACAATGAAAAGAACCCTTCTAGTTGGCAGGCACACTTGCCTAGTCTCAGCGACTTTGTCATATAGATGGACTTCGTTGGTTGGTAACGAGAACACGTCATAGCACTGGAACCTTTGGCTTACTGGACGGCAGATATGAGGACGTATAAGAGACTAATCTCTGCGTAGATCTCGGCCGTTGCTGCATTTATTGATCGAAACTAAACGAAGACAAGGCTTCAAAACAACAGTTTTATTTTTGCCTGGGACAACGGAATTTTGCATCTACGCGCTTCATACGGTAACGTATAGTAGTGAATAAGGATGTACTCTATTCGTTAGTCCGGAGTTCCAAAGCTGAGGAATCCGAGTCTGAAAGAATGAGCAGGAAACTCGGTTCGCGGTAATCTGGTGGCAGATGCCCGAAACCCGTCCATGGTTTCAATCTCGCGTTTTAGCGTGGTCTCCATGCTATGGGAGCGTGATCTGGTAGGAGATCACAAGCATGAAGACGTATCGTATCCGAACGCTGGGTTTCGACAAAGTGAAGAACGAGGTCAAAGGAGAGGGGTGAAGCATCAAAAGAGACAGGAATATTGTACAATTGACATCTATATATGGAGATGGGTATATGATGGTGGTGGTATACAGCGCTTTGGTACAAGATTATACATTAACATTACCACGCATTTCTACTCGGTGACATCGACGTTGATCTCCTTCACCTTCCAGGAGTTGTCGACCCAGTCTTGTTTTTTGCCTAGAAAGGCGATTTGCTCGCGCTGCTTGGCGAGTGCGTCGATAATGTATTTCTGTGCGACTTCTCGGACTTGATCCTTTGTCACGTCAAGAAGCTGCTCTCGCCTCCTTTGCTGCATCTCGTCCGTAATTCCGGACACGAACCGGAGCATACCCTCGGTATTCACCGATTTGGGAGCATCGACGCCTTGGAATACAGATATCTTGGCTTCCTCCAGGTCCTGTTCAGACCATTGTTTGTCAACAGCCCAACGGCCGGCGTTCCTCATTATTGAGAGGGTGTTCTGAGGATTAGGGTCACGATATGAATAAAACCCGAAGAGACCCTCTAGTCCCTTCATATAGGCGCCACCTCCGTAAGCACCGCCCTTCTCACGAATTTCATGGTGTAAGTGTTTGTGTGTCAGAAGCTGCGCCAGAATTTGGAGCGGGGCGCCATCTGGAGAAGTGTAAGAGACTGTTGGTAAGGCCAAACTACCATAGTAAACTTGATATGGAAGTGGGAAGAATGCCTTGATGTCACGTGCAGGGGGTTGCTTCGAGGCGGCTGGGAAGGTGATGGACTGGCTTGCTCGTGCAGTCATGAACTGTGTCAGAGCTGACGAGTTGGCCCCTGTACTGTCTATTCCACAAGTTAATGCTGTACGCATATTGCCAGCTAGAGCAATCGCTTGGATTTGCTTGAGCTTTTCGATGACGTCTTCTAGTTGGTCTGATTCTGGCCGACCAGCTAGCGAAGTGATTAGCTTCACTTGCGTCAGCCCACTGACTTGTTCAGTGAGGTATGCATCGCGCGTTAGCCCAGATTCCGCGTATCGTCGAGCGTAAGCGTGACCTGATGATGCGATATCATTCACGATACCGTCGGCTGAAGCTTGAAGAAGTTGTCTGATTCTGAGGGCGGCCTCTGGGCTATCAAAATTCGTCTCTAAGATGAGCTTTCGCAAAAGGTCGAACATTTCGGGCACATTACGATCAAGTGCCATGCCTCTTAGGACCAGCCCTTCGGATGCTTGTTGGAAATCAGTGGGCGAAGGCGTTGTCATGTAGCTGACAGACACGCCCCCAGTCTTCAGTTTGATCAAGTCTTCGAGTTGCTCCATTGTCATATCCTTGGTTCCTAAGCGCATGATCGAATCGCTAAACAGTGGGATCAGAGCGCGAAGTTCATCGGGCAAATTCTCGAATGTGTTAATCGCTCGGAAATAAGTCAGTCCGTTAGTCGGGGCTTCTCGCCATTGAATTTTTGTCCCATTTACAACTTCATCGCGGACGATAATAGGCTCCTTTTCCCTAGGAATGTCCCTCACATGAACTGAAGGGAGACAGCTGAGATCTTGAGTGTTGGACTTGTTTTGCTCTGCTAAGAGCTCAAGTTCTCGCTGTTCAAAGAATTTTCGAGCTTCTTTCTCACCGCCCGCTTCCCGCGTAGCCTGCGCAATTTTGGATGCTAGCCGTTGCTCTTCTTCTTTGGCTAATTCTGCATCATAGTTTTCCGAGGGTGCCATTGTGAATGTGAGAGTGTTGTCATTCATAAAATACTTGTCGATGAGGCTTTCAAGGTAACCATCCTGGGCAAGTTTCGCCTCAAACGCGGCGACTGTGTCATTCCATGCTAATGAATCGAAAGGATCAGTACCTGAGAACCACTTCCCCTTGAGGCGCTGCAACACAGACATTCCGAAATTAGCTGTCTTGTGCTTCAAGCTGAGCTCAAGCTGGTGAAGATATCCGTCAATCTTGCCTCGTTCAAAGCCCTTATCGCGTACATCTTGAAGTATATTTTTCACTTCACTCTTCACCCTTTCAACGTTAGATTCGCTGACCCCAGTCAAGCCGACAGAGAAGATTCCAGTCGCTGCTGAACCATCGTATCCGGCATTGGGACTAAAATCGGTACCGAGCCCACTCTCGACTAGGCCCTTGTATAAAGGGGAACCATAGCCATCCATTAACAATGATGATAATAATGCCACAGAGAAGGATTCAACAACATCGCTCGTGTCCCCAGCTACCCAAGATATAGAAGTTTTGAACTGCTTATCAGGGTCTGCTAAAGGATCTACAGGTCCGAAGACTTTCACGGTTTGGGGCCCGCCGTTCAGGTTGATAGGTTGCTTGTGTTCAATGTCTGCCTGTATCCTCTCGAATGCGCTCATCTGTGCATCAACCTCTCTCAGATGGTCGGCTAAAGGCATATCGCCGTAGGTCATCAGTTTGGCATTACTTGGGTGGTAATGCTCTGCATGGAACCTCTTGAGTTGTTCATAGGTAAGGTCGGTGATTTTCTGAGGGTCACCACCGGAATTGTTTATCGATGGGAATATATGATCTTGGAAGCGAATGTAGAATAAATAGCCTGCGTCAGACATTTGGCCTTTCATCTCATTATAGACTACACCCTTGAACACCAGTTTGCTATCCTCGGGTTTGACCTCGCCATCTGTTTCGGCAACTCGAGGGTTTTCAGGACCTATGCGCCAGCCTTCCTGGGTAAAGTCGGTCTTCTTGAGAAGCGGGTGGAGGGTCGCATCGAGATAGACAGACATGAGGTTTTGGAAGTCCTGGGCGTTCGTGGTAGCAAATGGATAGAAGGTGTGATCGGAAGCAGTGAAGGCGTTCATAAAATTTGATAAGGTGCGAGGGAGCATCTTGAAGAAGGGATCTCGAATTGGATATTTCTCGCTGCCGCAGAGGGTGGTGTGTTCGAGGATATGAGGGACACCAGTATCATCTGGAGGATTCGTCTTGAAGCCAATTGAGAAGACATTGTTGCTATCTTCTCTTGCAATATGGAGGTAGTCGGCACCCGTCTTATCGTGTTTCAAATGAAGGGCAGTCAACTCGAGCTCAGGAACATGCTTTGTTCTTAGCAGAGTGAAGCCATGGATCTTCTCGCCAGGCTTAGGATACTGGGAAAGTTCCGTGACAGCTCTCTTTGCCGCACCTTTGACAACGTTGCGTAACATAATGTCGTGAAAGACTAGGGACGCGCAAACTTGCGCAGAGCCCGAGTAGAAGTGACTGTTGAGATAAAGAGAGATCTAACGGGTGGATGAGCAAATATCAAGATAA
This sequence comes from Xylariaceae sp. AK1471, assembly GCA_023159215.1. Classification (NCBI taxonomy): domain Eukaryota; kingdom Fungi; phylum Ascomycota; class Sordariomycetes; order Xylariales; family Xylariaceae; species Xylariaceae sp. AK1471. Next base: position 27,577 of record JAJKLI010000009.1, on the reverse strand, counting down.
TCGAAACAAAAAGTACAACGACCAATGCTTCCCCGGGTCGCTAGGAAAATGATGTGTCTAATAAGGAGTTGTATATGAGTTGTTCTGGAAAATTTCCAATACTACCTACCATGATGACGCCCATTGGTACGACCTGCAGTATTCTTCAAAGCGAAGTTGAATAAATTTCCGAGTGGGTCGAAAAGATAGCCTTATAACGAAATGTGGATTGATATCACTATATCGAATCGCTAATCTTACGTGCATTTGCTTATAAGAGCCTTTTAAAGGCACCTACATGTACAATAGGGGAATGCCTCTCAGAGTGTGTTAGGTATATGAGGTATTCCGTACCAGATCTGTAAACACCAACTGGAAATTATTTTACTATATTAGGTATAATTATTATAAGTAATTTGATACGATTGTAAAGTTATATACAAAAACCATCTTTGTGAATAGGTACCTATGGTAGCGTCATTCTCTGCCAACTTGCATGCCCTACGAGCAGCAGTAATGACTCCATCCAATCCCCACTTGTGACCGCCTGTTCGGGTCAGTATTTTGATGCAGCATACAGTGCACAATGGAAGGGGCCCCACGGAAAGAACGCAGTGACTGCCAAGGAAGCGAGGAGGTACAAGCTGCATCAAGGGCTCCGGCTAGGCTGACATGCTGGGTAGGTAGGTACCTACCTAGGTAAGTCACTGCATGTGCTAAGTGGCGTGCCCCGGTTGATTCATCCATCATTACGAGGACTACGTATAACCGACACTATCTGCTAAACCGACTCAATACAGCACGCCTCGTCTCTACACCTGCACTTGACAAACTTCTCTTGGGGCCATCGTGACCATTGTTCCCAGTATCAATACGCCACCAGGCAACCAACCACTCTCTCAACTATGACCGATATTGATCAGCAGCTTTAGCTCTACGCCGCGGACATAGTCTTGTACTTATAATATCAACAAATGCGTTTTACTAATTCACGAACGTAAGCACTCCTCCTCGTCAAGCTTGACCTCGAATGGAACAATGATCCCCTCCAACTCCCATTATCTCTATACGTACCCGCCTGCATCGTTCCACTCACCAGTGCTCACCATAATTTTAGGCTATAATTGCCTTTCTAGTTTATCATGGCGACTTCGGGTCACCGTGTACCCTCAGCGACGCCGGCTCCTCTCGCCTCCATTCCAAATGGCACAGCATCCCATGCTCACGACGATCACTGCCTCACGAATGGCCATCATGTCCCCGTGCAAGATCCTCGACCTGCACCAACGCCGACGCCCGCCATGGCTTCAAATGCCGCAAACAAAAAAGCGAAGGGGAAGAAGACGTTGGACTCCACAGAAGCATCAAAATTGGTCGCTGCCAGGATATCTCAGCTTGAAGTCGATACCGCTGCCGAAAGAGAACAAGAGGCTGAAATTGGTATGTCGAATGTTTTCTTATAAAAACTCCCCGTAAGGTATAGAAGACGGTGAATGTAGGGCCACGCCTAAAACAACTTATTTGCCTCGTCTGAGCTCATCTGGCACTTGGCGCATGTTCCGGCTTTTTTAGAGGCAGCGTGGGCGAACTTTATTCAAAATGATGTCGCATTGCTTTGCATCCTAATGGGATAGCGACCGCTGAATCCGGACACGATACTACACTTGCAAGCGAGGGGACACACCTGTGACAATGGCAACGATATCCCTAAATCGTATGCGACAACTAGATGGTCGACGATGAGGCTTCGTAGATACTATTCGTGTATTTGTTGAGGGGCTTACATTGGATCTTGCCTGTTATGAACGCTACGAGAAGCCGACTAATTTGTCGAACTCATAGACCGAGAAGTTCGCAAGGCCAATCGCGAATTAAGTCATCAAATGAACAAGATGAACGATATGGACAAAATTGATCTCCTCACCAAGCGATCCTCTGAGCTGTTTGCGAATTTAAAACGACTTGAGCGCGAAAACATCAAAAACAAGAAACGTGCGGACCAGCTGCAGAAAGAGAAAGATTCAAGCCGAACCGACCTGAGCAAGCAAATTGGATTGAAAGAAAAGCTGGAGAAACTATGCCGCGAATTGCAGAAAGAAAACAACAAGCTCAAGGTAGTATTCATACTCTAAACACGAAGGCTGATCAAGCTGATGCGGCTGGGTATAGAACGAACACAGAGCACTGAATGATTCTCATGACCGACTCAAGACTTCTTCCGATGAGCGTTTCAAGAAAGTGCTCGAAACGTTAGAAGGCTACCAGGAAGAGAAAGATAACCCGCGAAAACAGGTTGTTTATATGAAAGCGGAAGAATTGTACTGCGCCCTTTTCCGTGCGCGAATCTCCAAACTTGACTGACAATGACCGATTAGATTCAAGAATCGCTTTAAGTCGTTGATTGATCAATATGAGCTGCGCGAACTTCACTTCCACTCCGCCATGCGGACCAAAGAGATCGAGGTCCAGTGGAATATGGCACGCTATGAACAGCAAAAGAAAGCAGTCGAGGCCGAAGCCAACCGTGCGCGTCAACTCAACAACCAAGTCCTCACGTTTACCAAGACGGAAACAGAACTGCGGAACCAACTCAATGTCTATGTCGAGAAGTTCAAGCAGGTATGCACCTTGTTTCTTTCTCTTGCACGCCCAACACAGGCGTTAACAGGCGACGAGGTCGAGGATACCCTTAATAACAGTAACGATCTGTTTTTAACGTTTCGCAAGGAGATGGAAGACATGTCTAAAAAGACTAAGAAGCTGGAAAAAGAGAACGAGTCTTACAGGCGTAGAGATACGGCCCTGAACCAGAATATCCTGAAAATGGCCGAAGAACGCAACAAGAACCTCAAGGACCTCGAGGACATCAAGAAAAAGAATGAAAAACTCACCAGTATCATCAACCAAATGCAACAACAAGGCCGTGGCATACCGGCGGGAATGCAAGGTACTGCTGAGCATTGTTATCCCGAGGGCGCAGAGGCGGACGAAGGAGAGCTAGAGGGCGAAGAGGATAGCGAATGCGAATACGACGAAGAAGCAGAGGAGCAGATCAGCGAAGGCGAATTCGACGACGATACGGAGGAAGAAGTCCCAAGCGTCCCAGGTGCGTACGGACCGGAGCGACCGCCTGCTATGAATGGTCATCGCTAGGGAGCCGAGACACCAGAATGGCAGCCGGAGGGGACGCTTCCTCGACCTATTGTCAATCTGCTACACTGGATGGGGGAGTGGAAAGATCAAGCCTGGGAAGCTATCGCTCCTGATGTGTAGAACACCAGCCTCGGCATATGCTTTGGGGGATGGGATGAGCACGGCTTGATCTGAACCATCTGGGCAAGACAATCCTCTTCCCGCTGAGCTGTGACGACCAGAAATGGTTGCTCTGTAGAGCCGGCAGACCGGTGATTGATAGACTGTTGGCTACTCCGGGCACATTGTATCAACTAGGTACGGCAAGTGATACGCTGTAGAAGTACGATGAATTGATCATTTGTAAAGATTACAGGAGGGGACCGCACAAATGCACAGGACACATTGCACAATGAATAGGAGAACGTGCCAGGTTCGACTTGGTTATAAAGGGTATCTTTTATTCCTCGACAGCTACCAAGTCTACTTCCTTACCTTGACGACGACATCGACGCACCACCGGCGGTTGTTGCCGCGGCCGGCCGTTGCTTGACACCGTACTTGGCTGGCACTCTCGCTGGCCCAAGTTCCCGCCGGAACTCGTCGAACTGCTCTATGCCGTTCCCCCACTTGCCCTTCTTAACGGTCTTCTTGCCGTGCATGGAGTAGTCGCCCAAGAAGTCGTCCAAGATACTGTCAAAGTCGGAACGTAGGGGACCTGTGACACTCGACGCCGTCGACATCATGGACATGGCATTTGACTTGGTGTCATCGTCGTCTCCATCACAGTCGTAGTCGTCATGGTCGGGGTTATATTGCTTCTGCTCGAGGACCTCGAACCGCGCGTCCAGTAGACTAAGCTGCTCTGTGCGCACTAGTGAGGAGGAGGTCATCGAGTACCCGGACTGCGACGTCAGAGCGCCCTTGCGCTTCTTACGGCGGCCGCCGTTCGTGGTTACGCTTAAGATACTGGATTGCAGATCGGAAATTGAAGGTGCTAAGCCAGGTGCGCGACGGCCGCCAGTCTTCTGGTTCTTCTTGAACGTTTGGAAGTCCTCTAACCAGTTTTCATTTTTCACTACATCGCCCTCTTCACCCTCTTCGCTTGTCAATGAGTCGTCTTTCCCTGCTTCTCTGGCGACTGGTATTAAGTCAGGTACCTCGGCGTCGTTATCGTTGTATTCCTTTGTCGGCTTGGCCGTGTCGTCTGTCTCCCAGCCTGCATCGTCAAATTCGTCCTCGAACTCGAAGTCGTCAAGTTCCCGCCCGTCTTGAGCCAAGTGTTTGAACAGATCGTCGTCCTCTTCTACGTATGCCTCATCCTCAAGGGCCTCCAGGACCTCCCGTAGTCTCGGGTCCATGTCCGGTTGGAAGCCGGCAATCGCATCCGGGATATCCTGCTGGGCCTGGTAGGTGACGTGCTGGAGGTTTTTGTTGGGTAGGAAGGAATCGTCAAAGAGCTCGCGCTTCTTGTTCTCCTCGGCTTCTAGGTCTAGTTGCCGGATAGCGTCCTCGAGACTCTGCTTGTGTTTCCCCTTCCCCTTGTTCTGCTCCGTCTTCGCCTCAACGAAGACGACATCCCCGGCGCCTGACGAGCCCAAGTCTCGCAGATGCTGCATGTAGTCGTATTCGGTGTCGTCATAATAGACGCCGTAGTTGGCGGCCTCGCCCTCGTTCGCACGCATGTGTGCCACATCGTCGACGCTCAACTCCGAGGCCAGGTCGTTCAGCTTCTTCCCTTTGGAGCCATTGGGGTTGTTTGTCGGGTTCAGGATCATGGACGGCGCTTCGGCGTCGTGGATGAGTGGATCATTTTGCGGACGATGCACCAACGTAAAGTGCTGGGCCGTCTTCTTGTCACTGTCAAGCGTCAGCGAACATCAGCGTGTTGCCCCCTTCTGGTGGTAGCCGGCTACGTACATCCACTTGCCCTTAGGCATCTTGTCGGTTCTTGCGATTCACAACACGTATTGGATGATGCGAGTGTAGTAAGAAAATAATCACGAAAGGGCAACAAATAATGGCTATAAAATGGCCAAGTTTGGTTGACTAGGTGGTACCTCGAGGGTCTAGATTAGTCTAAGTAGGGTAGAGGGTAGAGCATCAGGGTAGAGTATCTACTAAGTAAAGTTACCTAAGCCTGTGATTGATTGCCCACCTGTGGTTGTATGTTGCGCCCCAAGTCAAAAAGTTCAGGGTCGAAAAATTTGGTGGGGTGAACAGCTTATCGGGTGTTTATCGCCCCAAGGTGACGCAAAAATTCAAAGTTGCCCCTCCATTAATCAGCTTACCTTAGCCTACAACTTGCACTACAACACAACCCCAACTGCGACCAGCGATAGCGACACTTGATCGATCGCACAACACATCAACTCTTTCCCTCTGCCTGTTCAAGAGACCCAGACCAACCGAAATACTCGGCACTTCTTTTATACAGTTTATCATATTTCACCTTTCGACTACTTGGCCAGGCTGTTAAAGGCTTGCATCATTCAAGATGGTTCTCGCCAAGTCCAAGGCCTCCGTGGGGCTCGGCAACACGCTGATGAATGATCGCTTTGGCAAAGGCAAGGGATCCGACCGTAAGAAAGGCGCTGGAGTTACACGAATCAACCATGCTACCGGCGAAGAGGTGCGCTTCATCCCAAGAAAAGGTGCAAGTCCTGTACTCATACTCGTCGCTAACGTTGGCCTGGGCATTGTAGTACATCACAAATGACAGAAAAGAGGCAGCATGGGTCAAGATGCGCTCCGTCACCGAACAAGGTGCTCTAGACGAGTTCCTGGCTACAGCTGAGCTCGCTGGCACTGATTTCACTGCCGAAAAGATGAACAACGTCAAGATCATCCACACCGATCAAAGGAACCCCTACCTTCTGACTGCCTCAGAAGAGCGAAACATTATAGGGAAGCACAAGGAGCATAGAGGGAGGTTGACAGTGCCGCGGCGCCCCAAGTGGGACTCTTCCACAACACCTGGGGAGTTAGACCAGCGAGAAAAAGAAGCATTCTTGTTATGGAGGAGAGGATTGGCAGAACTGCAAGAGTACAACGATCTTCTCATGACCCCCTTTGAGCGAAACTTGGAGGTCTGGAGACAGTTGTGGCGTGTTATTGAGCGATCCGACCTAGTCGTGCAGATTGTTGATGCACGAAACCCTCTAATGTTCCGTTCCGAGGATTTGGAGAATTATGTCAAGGATGTCGACCCATCAAAGAAGAACTTGTTATTGGTCAACAAGGCAGACATGATGACGACGGCGCAGAGGAAAGCGTGGTCCAAGTATTTCAAAGAGAAGCGCATTTCTTACCGCTTCTTCTCTGCAAGCTTAGCGAAAGAACAGAACGAGGCACGTGAACTTGAGCCTGAAGAGCCACTGCACGGCGAAAGTTCCAACCCAAAAACCATACGGAAACCTCAATCCGAAGAGGATGAAGAATCATCTGAAGAGGAAACCAGCGAAGAAGAGACCGATGAGAAAGAAGACGAACTATCGGGAACCACCGAAGATGACACGAGGATATTGACCGTCGAGGAGCTGGAAGATATTTTTTTCCAACAAGCACATAATCCTGATGGTAAGGTAAACCCCTCATCTTACTCTTAGGTTTCGACGACTAACGCGTCTAGATCCTGATAAAAAGGTAGAAATAGGCTTGGTGGGGTATCCCAATGTCGGAAAATCATCAACTATCAATGCTCTTATCGGTGCCAAAAAGGTTTCTGTCTCTGCAACTCCTGGCAAAACAAAGCACTTTCAGACAATTCACCTAAGCGAAAAGGTCATCTTATGTGATTGTCCTGGTCTGGTCTTCCCAAACTTCGCGACAACCAAGGCTGATCTGGTTTGCAATGGTGTTCTGCCAATTGACCAGCTGAGAGAGTTCACAGGTCCAGCTGCTTTGGTCACAAAGCGGATACCACAACCATTTTTGGAAGCTATTTATGGCATACATATCAAGGTCCGCCCTCTTGAAGAAGGGGGAACTGGTTTTCCTACGGCCAGTGAGTTTTTAGCGGCCTACGCTAAAGCAAGAGGTTTCAAAACTCAAGGTGTTGGTTCGCCAGACGAGTCCCGAGCGGCGAGAACAGTTCTGAAGGACTACGTAAAGGGAAAGCTGCTCTATGTTGAGCCTCCTCCTGGCTGGGGTGACGGTGGAGACTTCAACCGCGAACTTTACGATGCAGCCCATTTACCGGAGAAGCGAAGGGCTGCGTTGCAGGCCGCCATGGCAGCACTCGACGTAGGTGATGGCGAGTCCACGGCTGATACCGAGTTCCTCGCCTTGCCAACCGGCGCTAAGTCGCAGTCACTGGACAAGGCATTTTTCGCACGAAACGGAGGCAACGGAGGGCATCTGTCAATGCCCTTCAGTCACAAGTATACCGAACAAGGAAAGGCACAGGCAGAGGCCAAGGAATTAAGCGGACGCAAGGCTAGAGCTATGATTGCCCTCGAGACTGGTTTGGATCCCAAAGATGTTCGGCTTGGGTCAAGCAAGAAACATTTCAAAGGAAGGGCAAAGGGTAAGGGTAAGAAATTTGACAACAAAATGCTGGATGATTAAACCTTTCAACAATGAACAAAGATCAGCGAAATAGAGCTAGCTAGCTAGTCGGATTCCATTCACGAACATGAACACCCCATAGAAGGGGCTTATGGACAAAGAGAAGTGAATAGTGAACCTTCAAGATTGACTCTAAAGCTGCCCTCTTTTCAGTAACCGTCAAAGAGTTGCGAGCCCGATCCAGTTCCAGAACAAAACAATCTTAAAACATAATCCATTGTTGGCTAGCCTTAGAGGTAATACACTGGAGATGAAAGAAAATCTACTCTGTTTCAACTTCAACTAGCACTTCGTAGTTTTATCTTGCCTAGCGTGTATTTAAGGGACCGTGTGACCCTTTTCTATTGCCTAGCCTTCTCGACTAACTCGCCAGCAGCAACGAATTGGCCACATATATTCCTCGAATTCCTCTCGCATTCAAAAACTCCAAATTCACCTCGCAGAGAGGCTGAGAAATATTCCTAAAATGTCCAACGATGCCCATACTACCCCTCAGGCCCCCGCTGCAGACGACTGGACTACTGTGTCCTATAAGCAGCCAGCGTCAACAAGTCGTGGGCGCGGTGGCAGGCTACGACGGAGCGGCAAGCCGGCGGAGCAGAAGATGAGCCCCAGCCCCAGCCCCAGCACGTCTACTTCCGCTCCCATCGACTCTAGCTCGTCTCAAGGTGTTGCTTCTACTACTCCCTCTGAGGAGAGCAAGAGCGAGGCATCGGAGCAGAAGAAGCCCCATCGTGGGAATTTCCGTCGGGGCCGTGGTCGACAATACCGCAGTGTGGAGTATGAGATTCAGGGGTCGCTGCCTGGCTGGTATAAGCCTCCTGCTTGGGACAGGAGGCCTGCACGCCGTGATCGGGGTACGAAGAAGTTAGAAGAGGAGAAAAAGGAAGGAGAGAAGGTGGAGGTCAACAATGAAGAGGGACAGAAGGAGGAGAGCAACATTGTCGTTGCGTAATAGATGGAGGAATAAGTCACGCATTGAAGAGTCAGCAACCTTATTATCCGAATTCATCACCTCTGACATTAGGCCTTGCCTCATTTAGATACTTTATCTAAGCTATATGTGGTTGAACTGGTCCTTCGCCAATCGCAGACTACTTCACATAAATGCAAATTGTGTATTGTTATTAAAGTAATTTGTGTTTTTGCCCGTGCTATCTGATCCAGAAGGCTCGGCTTGGGAAACGAGTATGTCCCTTGGCGAATCTTGTATTCTATATGCTGCCGAACTTAGAGTCTATTTACCTCTGTTCCGTATTTCCGGCTAGAAATATTCTCGATTTACACTATTTCATCTCAGAATATCTTGTGCAACTTGAAAATGGAGATCCCCAACAACCTCCTAAGCGTGTTTTAAAGACTTATTCTGACAGCTTATTCATCATCCTATATTCAGTAGTCGTTAGCTTTGAGGCAACTAACCATAGGACAAATATCGTTCCAACCACAGCCAGTTTTCTTACTGCTCTCCTTGCTGAGATCTTGAACAAGTCGAAAGAAAGCTGCCGAACATGAGCATGAACTATAATGCTTCCAGTGTCCGAACGTGAATCCTGTCTATTCATAGAATTATATGCACTGATATTACTCTAACGTTGTGCTTTTAAGCATCACTTAAGCATTACCGGGATGGGGTAGAGTTCAACCCAGCGGCCTTCTATCAACGAGTAACCCAATAACTACCACTGATATAATCACTCCATGCTCTCCTCCGCTGTCACAGACTACACACGGTGTGGCTTGGCGGCCCTTAATGCGCGTCCCGGCCACTGCCTTGGACAACCCAGGTCTTACAGAGTTAACTACTCCGGACTAATCTAGAGCTACTGGAACGTTGGCACAGCGCAGGATGCGTTGAATCTGCAGTATATGAAAGAACCGAAGCCACATATCTCGGGCCTCTTCTTCTTTCATCATCTTCGCAATCTCAACCTATCCAGTAAGAAGACATAACTCGGAACGACAACTCCACGTGCCTATAAGTTCACAGCAATCAAAAACAGCTCAGACATCCCTCTAAAATGCCTGCCGAAACCACCATCATCACCCCTCTACCCGTAGACGTGACGGGGCAAGCCGTGGTCGATACTCTGCACGATCACGCCCTATACATCAGAACAACATGTCCTCAACTCATATCGCGGAAGCATATGTCTGGAACGCCGGGGCTGAGCCAACCGTGCGTGTACGAGATCACGGACAAGCGGCCGATCGGGCGGACGACGTTCAAGATGACGCTGAGGAACGTGGCGGGGGGCGTCGATACCGTCGTTGAGGGCAGGACGCCCACGGGGTCCATGATCATCCGGTCGCAGTGGCGCGTGCGCGCCAGGAAGCTCGAGGAGGTCGTGGAGATCGACAGCAATAAGATTACGACGAAGTTCATTAAGAGGAACATCGAGAAGGGCCACCCCGAGCTTCACAGTAGTTTCATTGCTGAGTCTGCTAAGGCATAGATGAACAACACTAGGAAATAGGTCTGATGAGTTTGGGGTTGTCGTTGAAAATTCCTGCTGATAACTTAGGCTGTTTATATACAATGCTATTTCCCATCCCTAATCTATTCACAGGACTTTCTGTTTCTTTATTTCGAATGAGAACAAGATAGAGATGGCGAAGGGCTTCTCCAAAATATTTAATACCCAATTCCCAGCCCCAATCAATCAATCGCGCTGCAAATCAATCATTAGATACTTCAAGCCGGTCCTACAGAAACCCCATTCACCGTCTGCTCCTCCGGCCACACATCGTAGCCAAACGTATCTTTCATGTTGACGAAGCGGGTGTGTCTGCCCCTTGCAACCTGCTCGATGGCCTCGAAATCCTCATCAGAGAGCTCCGGGATGTGCGCATTGCTCTCGATGCGGCTGGGGGTCGAGCTCTTGGGCAAGACGACGTAGCCGCGTCGTAGTCCCCAGGCGAGCAGTACCTGCGCCAGGGTGTGGCCGCTGCGCTCCGCGACCTCGATGAGCGTCTTGTTCGTGCGGACCTTCTCGCCCGTCGTGGGGATCTGGTCCTGCGACCCCAAAGGCGAGTACGCCTCGACGACGATGTCGTTGGCCTGGCAGAAGTTGACCAATTCGGTGTTCGGGAGGAACGGATGCACCTCGATCTGGTTGACCTGTGGCTTGACCTTGGCGAAGCTCAGCAGCTTTTTCAGGCCTGGTATCGTCCAGTTGGAGACGCCGATGGCGCGCGTCTTGCCGCTAGCGAGCCGATCCTCCATGGCCCGCCATGTGGGCTCCGGGTTCTCGGTGAGCTCTCGCTTGATGATGTATTTCCCGTCGGCGCCGAGCTTGGGCGAGAAGTCCTCGTTGCGCTCGGCTGCGATCGGCCAGTGCACGATGAACAGGTCGATGTAGTCGAGCCCAAAGTTGCGCAGCGAGTTGTCGAGAGACCACTTCACCTCGTCGGGCTCGTGCAGATGGTTCCAGACTTTGGTCGTGATGAAGAGGTCCTCGCGCTTCACCGACGGGTTCTCCCTCAGGAAGTCCCGGACGGCATCACCGACCTCATTCTCGTTGAGGTAGAACCAAGCGCAGTCTAGATGTCGGTATCCAACCTCGAGGGCAAATTTGACTGCTTTGTACGTCTCCCCCTTAGCCCCCTCGCTTGCAAATGTGCCGAATCCCAGCGCGGGGATCTTCACTCCGTTGTTGAGTGTGAATGTAGTCGTGTTCACGGTCATATTGAATGAAATTTGTGTGTGACTAATAAGGGATCTTGGTGTACGCTTGATTCAGCTACCTAGATGCTGCAGACGAAGCTGTAGTGAAATGTATAGGATGTCCTGTGTATTCAAGGAATGCACTAGTATAGTAGTATAGTAGTATGACGTGAGACAACCGAGGTCAGCTCTTCAACCTTAGGCTTGGGCTTCGGCTAGTGAGGTGCGGCGAAGTACATAAGGGATCCAGTTTTCATGGAAACCTGCTACGTATCACTTTCCGCATAGGTGCAGCCCCTTCTTGTTATCGTACTGGTAAAGAAGAGGTGTAGATATGAGATACCCACACCGAGTGGCTATCGATTGTTGTTCAGCCCTGGCTTGGTAGGCATACTGCCTGGCTGACAACAAAATGTCCGACTCGCGGCCAACTTGCAGCTAGCCGGTGGCATCCGGTACCCACAAGATTGAGTGGTCTCCTTACTTTTCCTCACCGTACTACGGTGCTGCATATTGATTAGGACCTTGATCTTCACTCCTGCAGAGACTATCGGCGCTTAAACAAAAAGAATATCCTCGGTTATCATGGCAACGTGGGTAAGACCCTGACGATGCGCTCCCAATTAGGAATGACGATCATCTTTGAGGGTTGGTTGCGTTGGTCCTGCGTCAGTTTTTCTGGAACTTTGCAGTAACTAGAAAAATCTTCCCGAAGAGCCTCCCCGTTTTCCGAGTCATTTATGGGATGCGGCTCCGCCGCATGATGTCAAGGGACCACTTCGAAGCGGATACGGCTAACGGAGCATGCTCCACCTACACATATATATCGTTGCGGCTTTCTTATCGACAAGTCCCTCAGTGTTTCACTTGTTCTGTAAGGTGACATAAAACTTGATAACACATCAGCTAGCACCACCGGACCGAGAGTTTGTATGGAGCCAGTATCCTCACATCCCACCTCCTCGTTGAAATGGATCCATTGTGTGGGAACTGCGTGAGACCATAGGGGTTCGTTGGCAAAACGACAGCTCATGAAAAGACGTCATTGGCGTGCAACTGTGGTGATAAGAGTTTTCATAGTCAGGAACGGCGCATGTGTTATAGAGTCCAGATACAATGTGAATTAGGATCCAGTTGAACATGACTAGCCGCTCTGGAACGAATGCGTCTCTAGATTTCTCTGAACATATATATGAGGATATTGTGCATCATCCACAGGTCATTCTATCCTTTATTCCAATCTTGAAAATCACACTGCTCTCGACACTTGAAATATACCAAAATGGCAATGTTCGACGAGTCCGATTTGGGTGTGAATGCACCTACTAGCCCTAGCCAGCTCAACGTCTCATACGAGAGCGTGGCTGTAGGGTCTCATGAGCGGCACCTAGTCATCCCGGGTGACGATGATGGTCCAATCGAGATACCTGCAACCCGATCAGCAATTTCAGAAGCCTCAAAGTATATGCACACTTTGAGTATGTCGCCGTCCCAAAAGGAACGGAGGGCTTCTCGCAACTCGTTCGGCATATCCCTACCTATTCCGCGTACCAAGCGGCAATCAAGACTGTCATTAGTTTACTATTCCGAAGATACCGATGGCCGCCCAACAAGGCCGGGTATGCCCCCAATTCAACCGTCACGCGAGATTCTGGCTAGTCAAATCCAAACAGTCGAGGCCAGTAAAGTCCAAAAAGCCAAGAACATGGCTTTTGTCTTCGATATCGACGGCGTGCTTGTCCACGGCGACTTGCTCATTCCCGAGGGCAAGCGTGCGCTTGAGATTCTAAACGGTGATAACGAGCTCGGCATCAAAATCGCACACATCTTCTTGACCAACGGAAGCGGCAAGCCTGAAAAAGCACGCTGCGAACAGCTCACCAAAATTTTGCAAAACCCTGTGAGCACTGATCAATTCATCCAGTCTCATACGCCCATGAGTGCATTGGCCTCGTACTACAAGACAGTACTTGTCGTGGGCGGTGTTGGCTACCGATGCCGTGAGGTCGCCGAGCTGTACGGATTCCAAGACGTCGTTGTTCCCAATGACATCGTCGCCTGGGACCCCACCATTGCGCCCTATCGCGAATTCACCGAATATGAGAAAGCAATGTCGCGACCACGAGACTTCCGCAAGTGCAACATCGAAGCTATCCTTGTGTTTTCCGACTCGAGAGACTACGCGACCGACATCCAAATCATCATGGACCTGCTGCTCTCGGAGAATGGTCGACTCGGTACCAAGGCCAAGGACCCCGTGTCTCAGCGTATCCCCATCTATTTTTCCCAAGGTGATCTGCTTTGCCCCACCGAGCATTGGCAACCCCGGATGTCGCAGGGTGCGTTCCGCATTGGCCTAGAGGCTATGTACAAAGCCTTAACTGGTGTCGACCTCGAGCGTGTGGTGTATGGTAAGCCAGAACTGGCGGCATACAAGTACGCGGATGAGGTCCTGACCTCGTGGGTGGAGCAGATCCATGGTGAGGCGAAGCTGCCGGAGAACATCTACATGATTGGCGATAACCCAGCATCCGACATTGTCGGTGGTAACAATTACGGATGGAATACTTGTCTGGTCCGCACTGGTGTCTTCCAGGGTGGAGACAACGATGAGAATAATCCGGCCAACTTTGGCGTCTTTCCCACCGTCCTCGAAGCCGTCCAGACGGCGTTGCGAAAGGAACTTGGAGACGACTTCAAGATGCACTTTGACGAAACCGTGAACCCTGTTCTTCACGGCAGCAAGGCGGACGCGGCTGCTATCATATAAAGTAGACCCTGAATTTCAAGTCGGACGAATTGATGATATCCACGATCAGATGAGCCATAAGGCTTTCCTATGTTAGAGCTGATGGCGTTTTACTCAAAAGAAGAGACTATTTGAGCATTCGAATTTTCCTACTTACTACTGTTATCAAAATAATAGATACCTCTTCCATCTGTTACCTACTTGTCTAACGATTTCATCTATCCTATGATGTCATGTGGCTGTGATATGTCCTCCGAATGCACATTATGTCATGTTTCTAATTTTGCACTGTCGCCAGGCTTTCCCAAAGAAGAGAAAAAAAAGAAAAAAAAAAGATGCCGTTTGTCTGCTCAGCGAAACTTTATAACTATGTTGTTAATATTTGAAAGTAGAGATAAATCTGGTAAGAGATTCGCGAGAGACCCAGGCACGTGCCAGGACTCCCTTGGCAATTGCCAATGAGGATCGGAACCCCCCCATTTTTTAAACTTTCTGATCTCCACGATCCGGGGTCTCTCGTACGCTAATCCAAAAGGGGCAATTCTCATTTCAATTTTCCAGCAATTTTCGCGTGGACACCCGCAAATCACGCCCCACCCAGCCACGATAGAAGCTGGCGGCGCGCCCTTTTCCCTTTCTCTTTGTCTCAATTCACCCCCGATAGTCGAACATAGACCGCGGCTTCAAGTTGTTGGTCGTTGGTCGAGTCGCAGACTCGGTCAAAACTAGCTCGCATTCCGAGCAAAGCCTCTCCCATTCGGGCCCGGCATGTCATTCTTTCAACTATTGCTATTCATTTGAGATCAAGCATCTCAGCCACTCTTTAAATCATGCGCTCTGTTGTTCATTTTGCCCTGTCACTTTTGACAGCTTCACTCGCTCATGTGGTCGCTCAAGATGGAGACAGCGGGACTGTGTTTGCGACACCTCATGACAGTTATTCATCATCTGTTGGCGTTCTCGGCTGCAAGGTGAACACCGACCGCATCGCCTACTGGCCCGGCTCCGTGGACTGCAACAATATCTGCTTGTCATTGAGCTATGGGGGCCGTTCTGTCAAGTTGCTTCGCGTCGACCAGTCTCAGGGCGCCTACGATGTTAGCTACGATGCCTGGAACTACCTGCTCACTGGATCTTCGGCCACTAAGAAGCCCACAGCTGGTGGTGAGGTTGGGATGCAGTTCCAGTATTTAAAGCCTTCCGCTTGCTCCGATCTCATCCACACGGATGGCCACAAATTACCCCTTAGCGCTTCAAACAGCATCAACTTTCTCGCAAGTTGTCTCGAACAGCATGATAGTTGGGTCGCGAATAATTATGTCTTATACAATATCCAGGATCCCCTTTGTTCTTGGGGCCACGATGAGAAATGCGACCTTGACTGGCCAAATGCCAACCAACCTACCTGCCCTCATACTCTGGGTGACCCTGCTGCCTTAACGACGGATCCAGTCTACAATATCAGGTATCCCTCCGGCGAAAGGGTACTTGCTTCCTCGGGGCAGGTTGTTGGCGGAGGGGCTGGAGGGTCTGGGGGGTCCGGTGACGGAAAGTCGGTACCGGGCTTATTTGGGATGTCAACCGTGGTAGCCATGATGAGTTTGGTGGTTTACCATCTATTGTCTCACTCATGACCGATTTAGCAGTACTGTCACAGAACAGTCTTTCACTGGAACGATGGAATTCTTGCTCTTTTTTTTCTTCCCTTTTCGGAACCCCGGGGGAAGCAGCGTGTTAAGATTTTGATGAGCGTGGGGCTTGAATCAGTTGGATACCCTGGAGTATAGTTGTGTTACTTGGAAGCGATGGATGTTTGCTATGGATACCCTGTTACGTTGATGCTTTATTTACAGACAATGTGACGAAAAGCCCTAGCTAGTTCTTGCTTCGAGCTACTTATGACCACGTCCAAACAAGACCTTGTGTCATGTTTATATACAATGCCAATATTTCAGACTTTCGGATTTAGCGACCATCGCCTGATCTAGAGCCTGGAGAACCTCCTCTGGACGTGGACTATTTTGAGATCAATTCGGATTCGACGTGATGTGTTCCATCTTCATCACTCCGGAGATCACCCAATATGATGGACTAGGCATCGCAACGCGGTTCCGCCCATCGTGAGTTTATACTTAACACCACTGTGATGGATGTTCTGTAATGCCCCAAACGTCGAGTCGTAAAACAACGAGTACGCGCCAAGCTGCCGAGCGCCTGTCTATTTAAATCTTCCCTTCGCCGGCCTCATGTCCTTAGCCGTGTGCTCACCCGACAAGGAGGTTGCGCACACGCGACGAAGTCCAGGTCGTACAGAGGACACGTTGGGTGTAGCTCCATCTCAACCGAGTGGGTGATGTAGTTAAGTGGGCCCTGGTGATCGTTGGACGAACACAGCAGCACGTCGTGACAATCGTAGCCACTTCGGAGGCGGCAAGGTTACTCAGACTAAACATCATGGATCTCCCCGCCTCGTGCGTCTCATCTATGGCCTCAAGCGTTTCAGTGCAGAGGACATCGCATGTTATCCCGGAACATCTTATCTTAGCACCATCAAGCCAGCTAGCTAGCTCAGTGGAAGAGCGCCGGGCTCATAACCCGGAGGTCGATTGATCGAAACAATCGCTAGCTATTCAAAAAAAGGTTTCCATCTTTCCAGGGATAATTTTTTCGATTCCTTTTCTTGGCGCCCACTATTACATTAGTAGGTTGCTAACGAAGTCCGTTTCTTACTAACAGAGCCACAAACAGACATCTCACTAAGCTTTAACTCTGGCTAGCTGCTTTGTAGATAATCAGAGAAGTAGGGGCAGATATACCTATAACACGTGGATGTCTCCTTTGTGTGGTACATCATCCGCGCCATGGCATTCCTAGACACTCAAGATGTTTACATGGGCGGCATCGAGGACCACTGCATAGTGACAAGCGAGATATTGCCCATCTCAGTCTTTCCAGGACTATCAACAGGGTTTACCTTATGTTTCTACTTACAGCCTTCAATTTAGGATTTCGGAGGATCAGTGATTCGCGCCTTTCCAAGAACACATTAGTCTACATATCGCCTTCTACGTTTCGACTTTGTGCACCAACTAATTATAGTTATATGCATTCTTTCCAGGAACGTACCATATTTTCTGTAAAACTACACTACGTGCATTGTAGGGCCTTCCTCTGCCCAGAAACGTTTCACCGCGCAGCCAACTCCGCGTCCGTCAACGGCCGCGAAGCAGCAGTGAGGTCTGCAAGCGTCAAATGTCTCTGAGCCGCGGTGCCGTAATAATTCGGGGTGGAAATAGTCCTCCTGCCACCAGCGGGCTTGATGACATCCGTAGCATTGCGATAGGCCCTGCCTAGCCCTCCACCAGCCAATTGCTCCAGGCGCGGGAAATACGGTGTCTCGTTGGCCTCCAACTGGATCGTCAGACATGTGTCGAAGGAGACTTTCTCGAAATCCGCGAAAAAGCCATCGTACGCCGTATCCATGGCCTGTGTGAGCGACGCCAATTCCACCCCGGCATCCGGCTTCAGCAGAGACCACGGATCCCGACAGCTATTCTGCTCACACGACTTCGTCACCATGAGGAGCGCGTTCAGGCGGTTGACTAGCTGCATCGAGTTTGTTTCCTGCGCAATGTTCACGAGCTCGTAGGGATCCGCTGCCGTGTCGTACAGTTCCTTTTCTCCGGAGCACCATACCGTGTATACCCAGCTCTGTTGTACTCCTAGCAGTCGGATCGTCTTGTATGTTGTGCTGTCGAAGGGGGAGCCCAGTTGTCCGGCGCTCGGTGCCTCGATGCCTGCTCGTCCCCAGTACTCGATGTTGATGCTTTCCTTCGAATTCCCCTGCCCTGCGGCTTCTCCTGCAGCGCTGGCTGATGTCGGGTCATGCCATTGGGGAAGCACGCTGCGGCCGTCTAGGAACACGGGCAGGTCAGCCTCGTCTACGCCTGCTATGTCGAGAAATGTAGGCGCGAGGTCGATGTGCAGACTGGGAATATCAGATGTCACGTTAGCTGGAATGCCAGGTCCTCGGACAATGAAAGGTAAGTTCGTGTCTTCATTGTAGAACAGTGATTTGCCTGCTGGCATTCTGTGTTGGCCGAGGTGATAGCCGTTGTCCGATGTGAAGATAACTGCATATCTGTTATTCTTGCACGATAGGTCCTGTGACTAAGTTTAGCTTACTGTAAGTGTTGTTAATGACACCTCTATTCTCAAGCACATCTACGACGTCTGCGACGATCTCGTCAATCCCCGCTAGTGCTTGCAGGCGAGACCGATAGACAAAGTCGGCAAAGTTGATGGCGGAGTCGTTCATAGGTAGCAAATCTTTCACCCAGCCGCCTGCGTTAGCCTGATATTCATCGGCAGGGTTGAAGTTGGGTGTCTTTGGTGCTGTGACATTGGGGAAATCCTGCAGGTGCCGCTGCAGCGGAATGGGCCTGTTCACAGATAATGTGAGTTGTAAGTAGCCTAGGATGCTAAATCTGTGTGTGTTTCCCATACCTGTGCGAAGGGTTATCCTGTTGGAAACCTACATGAGGCGTGAAAGGGGCTATGGCTAAGAAGAATGGATCAGAGTGGTTCGTAAGATAGCGTAGTCGATTCAGCCTAAAGGTATAGTCAGCGCAAATGCGATGAAATACTTAGTTCTCGAGGATTGGGTACGATTTGATCCGGATCACGTCTGTCTGGTGGAAACCATCGTAGAAGACTGGCCGTTGACCTAACAAAGAAGAACACGCTAGTCAATGAATGAGCCGTTTGAATGGTTTACAGAAAACTGGCTGAATGCTTCCGGATGGAGACTGTTGACGTCTAAGAAAGACATACCGTTCTGTGACATAACCGGAAGATTATAGTCGTCGATATAGGGCTCAACCTGCCAGATATCAGATGATATTCTAGTAAGTTCACATATGTGTACGCACGAGGAGATCGCTCCAATCCCATCCCTTGGACTTGACATTGTAGTTGGACAAGCCATAGCCGTTCATGATTTTGCCGATGTCTAGACCGAAATGAGTCAGTGGGAAACTATAGTTTTCGCCACGATCTAGCTTACATTCTGTTCTGTAGCCGGCAGCATGCAACCAGTGCGGCAAGTAGTCATTATCTTGACCTGAGAGCACCCATTTGTTGTACGAGCCTCTTTCGAAAGCATGGTATTAGTACCGATACCTAGGATGGCAAAATAAAACTCATCGGTTGCGGAGTGCGTACCCGGGTTGAGACACATTGGTCAAGTTGGTATTGTCTAGAAATCCGGTGTTATTACGGTGATGCCGAAGATTGAAAGGGTGATAACCCACGAACAGTTTGGCCTCTCAACAGTGTCGAACGGCTCGGGCAGCACAACGCTTGATTTGTATAATGATTCGTGAATTCCGCGCCCTTGGCAACCAGCTGATTCTGAAGGAAAGGCATGTGGTCCAGTGAATTGAGGCGTCTGTCTTGGTCATCGGTCATAATGAACACGATATTCGGCTGAGCAGCAGCTGCTGCTGTGCCGATAGCCGCCAGGGCTAAGTGTGCGAGGACCACTATGATCGGAACCATGATGGCGGCGATGAGTGTGAGGATGCAACCAAACAGAACTGGCTTCCGAAACAGAGAGAACCGCCATATTGCCATAGGATGCAAACATGCAATATATATTATTGATAGCTCGTTATCTCCAGTTGGATCGAGCAATAGTTGAGTGGAGTTCGGTATGATTCCCTCCTCTCAAGGAATGTATTGTGGTCATGTATCGGGTCTGTATTCCGGCCATGTGCTGTGGTCGTGTCAATAATTGCGGTCACGTATTATTGCAACAATATCGCGAGATGGAGATTGCATTCGCACTCCCCTATTGCGTCTCAATATTTATTCATCTACCTATCACTGGACCAATTACGGGACTCCCCGTAAGACAATACCTTCCGCTTTCGACACCTCCATCACGTGCGAGTGAACAGCAACGTTGACTCCAAGATCGGATGAAAGCCTAGGTTGCTCTTCCTGCGTTATTTCAAAGAAAGTTCCCGTGTCGGGGTTTGGGCTGCCGAAAATGGCAGCCCTGACCCCCCCATTTCTGGAACCCTAAAGCACCCCCGACAAGTATATTTTAGGCGGGGCAAATGTACTTTTCGAAGTTTACTGTATACATACAGCTCGCTTAGCAGGAGAATTAGCAGTGGGCGGCGCAGTTTTAAGCGGCGTGGTGAGAACCCTGGACCCGGGATTCAGGTAACCACGAGCCAAAAAGGTGGACACAAGAAGGAAAAATGTATTTAGGTCGGCTACGCGTCTTTTATTCCTGTGTCTGTAGTATCTTTTAGATCAACTTGAGACGCATTGGCCCGTTCTCGCAAAACTGTGCTGCCATTGCAGTAGATTGCACGGACATTTTCAGTGGCTATAAGGCTATAACTGTTGTGGAGGTAGGTTTTGTAAGGCTTCCAAGGTTTTAAACCCCCCCGGCTTGTGGCAGGGTTAACAGTGCATAAGGTTGCATCGCATTGTGTAGTTGTGCTTTAAGCCTATCGACCTCGATCAGATTAAGCGAATCCAAGGGCAGCTTGTCGAGCTGGAAGTTCCAGAAGCGCCACCTGTTAGAAATAAGCGAGCTAGTATTGAACGTCTGTTTAGGTGGGTGTTATTGTTATCTTGTGTAAGTATGTCTCTATCTTTAAGGTGTACACTGCAAATTTTATATAGTAGGCCTCTAAGTGTGAAGCTATTGCTGCCTGCACTTTTAATGTTTTATTTTATATAACCCTTTTATTTTAATATACTCTTTTAGAACTAACTATTAATAGTTTGTTTTAAAAACTAGGGTTTTAAAATTATTTATAAAAAATCTATTAATTAACTTTTTTTTTAAGTAGGAAATTTTTTATAATAGTTAAATCGTTAATTTTTAATTTTTTTAACTTTTTTTATTATAGCTATATTTTTATATTTATAAAGTTTAATTATTTTATTAAAATAAACTATTTATTTATAAATAGTGTTTTTATAAGTTTATTAATAATTATATCGTTAAAAGTATATATATAATATTTAAAGTTTTTTTTAACCTTTTTATTATAATTAATAATTATATATATTAATATAATATAGTTTAATTTTTAAACTAATAATATTTTTTTAAAAATCTTTATTATTTATTAATTATTAAAAATAACTTTTAATTTATATATTAGTTTATTAATAAATATAGTTTTTTTACTGTTTATATAAATATTAATAGTTTAGTTTTAGTATTAAAAATAATAATTATATTTTATTTTTTAACTTTTTAACTAATAAGTTTTTTAAACAGTTTTATAATATATACTTAAAAGCTTTTACGATTAATTATATTATTTATAAATAATAAATTATTTAGTATAATTAAATCGATTTTTTTATATTTAAAAACGTAGTATTAAATATAAAATAAGTAAAATATTAATTAATTAGTTTTTTTATAATATTTAAAGCTTAAATTTAAGTTAAATTATAAAAGCTTTAAAATTATAAAAGTAATATTAAGTTATATAATTATAATAATATATAAAATAAAGCTTAGTTTACATTAATATTTAAAGCTTAAATTTAAGTTAAATTATAAAAGCTTTAAAACTATAAAAGTAATATTAAGTTATATAATTATAATAGTATATAAAATAAAGCTTAGTTTATATTAATATATATAAATCTTTTTAATTAATAATAATCTTTTAAAAAAAAGTTTTTATAATTTTATTAAAATTAAACAAGCTTTTGTTTAAATCACTTAGTTTATTAATTTTTTTAATATATAAAGATTATAATAATTAAATTAGTTTTTATTAATAATATTAAATTATTTTCATATTAAAAAACCATTAAAAATTATTATTACTAATTATTTAATACTTTGTTTATAACTTTTAAATTAACTATATAACTAAACTTTTTTTATTTTATTAATATACTAATATTATATTATTTACGTAAATAAATATAAGTATTCTGTTTTTAAAATAATAATAAAGCTTATAAAATATTAATATAAATTTTAAGCTTAAAAAAATTAAAATAAGCTTTTTTATTATTTAAAAAGTAACTTTTAAAGTTTATATAGTATTTTTTAAAGCTTTAAAACAGTTTTTAGTTTATAACCCTTTAAAATTATTTTTATATAGATTTTTTTATTTAATTAAACATTTATAAATATATTAACTATATTATACTGTTTTAGTTTTAAATTAAATTTAACCGCGATTATAATTAAAGTTTTAAATAATTTTTATAATACACTTTTTTTGTTATTAGCAGTTTTTTTTTAAAGTTTTAAAGTTTTTAAACTTATTATTTTATATTATTTTAATATAATATTATTATTATAAAAGCTTTTTTTTATTAAACTGCACGTTTTACGTAAATTTAATATAATTATTTAAAAGGTTTTATGTTTTATATATATTTATTAAATTATAATTAACTAAATAGTTAATTTATACTTTTAAATTAAATCGATTAAAGCGGTTTTTTTAAACTAAATATTTAAAATTAAAACGAATATTTTTATTATATATATTTTAAAATATGCTTATTTTAGTTTTTTATTTTTAATTAGCTTATTTTTTTATATAATATATATATAAAACCTTTTATATAAAATTTTTTAATTATAAATATACTTTAAAAACTTATTATATAAATAAATCGCTATTTTTATAATTTTTAATTATAAACTTTTAAATAAAATAAAGATAATAATTATTATATAAGCTTTATTTTTTAACGTATTTTTTAAATGTTTAACTATATTATTTAACTTTATATATTAATTATTAAAAGCTTAAAAAATATTTTATAATTTAAAAAAGTTTTTTATATAATACTTTAGCTATTTTATATTTTAAAACTTTATTATTATATTTAATTACTTTAACGTTAATATTATATTTAGTTTAAAAATGCTTAATTAATCGTTTTAAAGTAAAAACTATACTTTTTAATTGCTTATTTTTTAAAAAGTAATTTTGAACATATTTTAAATATTGATTTATAATAACTATTATTAAGTTATTTATATATATAGTTTTTTTAAAGTTATAAAAATTAATTACAGTTTTTATACTAGGCTTATTAAGCTTTTTTTATAAAATTCTTTATATTTAATAGTATAGTTTTATTTAAATATAAGTATTATAATCTATTATTATAATCTTTACTTTAAAAAATCTTTTAATTTTTACTTTTTAAAATTTTTACATTAAATATTTTAATAATTTAAAACTTATATAATTAAATTATAAATATTATTTAAAAACGTTTTTTAATTTAGTTTTTTTTTTAATATATATATTAAACTTATTTTTCTGTATATAAAACGCTTGCTTAATTAACAAAATAAAAATATATTTAAAAACAAACTAATTAAAGCGTTTTTATAAATAATAAACAATCTAATTATTTTGCTTTTTATATTGTATTAAAAGTATTAATTTTACGTTTTATTAATATTTATATTTTTAAAGCGTTTTTAACGAAACAATATTTATAAAAAAGCTTTTATAGTATATTATATTATAAAGCTAAATAATTTTAAAGCTTTTAAATTTTTAAATCTTAATATTAACTTTTTTATAGCTATAAATAAAAACAGTTAAGTTTCTAACTATTATAATATTTTTTAGTATAATTCTTTAAAGTTATAAAATTTTAGAATTTTATTAAAAATATATAAAATCTTTTTTACATTAAAGATTATTAAGTTTTTAAAAGTATAATTTTTTTTATAGTTTTTAATATAGTTTTTTAAGCTATAAAAAGCTTTTAATAATTCTACTTATAAGTTATTTTTTTATAATTAAAACGATAGCTTATTTTTTATTATTATATTAAACAAATCTTTTTAGTAGTTTAAATTTTTTTAATTGTTTATTAAATAATTTAAAGCAGTAAAAACTATAATTACTAGTTTTTTAATACTTTATAAAATAAAACATACTAGTATTTTAAAAATAAATAATATTTTTAATATACTTTATATATTTTTATATTAATATAAAGTTATTTAAATAAAAAGTTTTAGTAGTTTTTTAATCTACTGTTTTTATTATAGCTTTTATAGCTTTATTAAAAATTAATATTATGTTTTAATTGTTTATTAATATTATAAGTATTTTTATTAGTACTATTAACTTATTTATTAGTTTTATATATAAAAAACGCTTTTTATAACGTTTTTTTTATTTTTTTATAACTTTAATTAAGTTATAGTATAAGTTTAAAATTAAACTTTTATATTATTATATAGTATAGTTCTTATTTAAATCTTATTATTATTAAATATTTTAAAGCTTGTAATTTACTTAAAAATCGTTTTTTTAAAAGTAATCTTTAAATTAAAAATTAAGTTATTAAAAACTTTTAGTTATATAAAGCTTTTTTTAATATTTTAATTAACTACTGCTTTTTATTTAATAATTTAAGCCTTTAACTCTTTAAAAACTTTAATTAAAGATTTAGTTATAATAGCTTTATATTTTTTTTAGTATCTTGTTTAAAACTATATTATATAACTTTTTTAATTTTATAAATATTTTAATTTAAGTTTAAAAAAGTTTTATAGTATTATATATAAAATAAAGTTTGTATAATATTATACGGTTAAAGTAGTAAGTATAATATTTTATTTTACTATACTATAAAAAAAAAAAGAAAAAAAGTTTATAGGTCGTATAAAACGAAAAGGCCTTTTATAACTTTTTCGTTAGCGCAAAAAATACGCGCTCCGCGCGTTCCGTACGTACCGCGTACGTACTGCGTATATAATTATAAGACTATTTTAATATTAACTTTTTTATTATTAAATATAATTACGTATAATTAGCTACGCGGCCGAAAAAAAGTTAAAAGGAAAGCTTAAAAAAAAGGGGGCCGAAAAGCTTAATTAAAGCTTTTTTAAAAAAAAAAGTGTAGCTTATACGAGATTAAAAGCTAGCTGTATAAAAGTTTAAAAG
Source organism: Xylariaceae sp. AK1471 (assembly GCA_023159215.1). Taxonomy (NCBI): domain Eukaryota; kingdom Fungi; phylum Ascomycota; class Sordariomycetes; order Xylariales; family Xylariaceae; species Xylariaceae sp. AK1471. The sequence continues at coordinate 2,496 of JAJKLI010000009.1, read as the reverse complement.
TTGTAGCTTGTACGGAATTAAAAAAAAATTGTAATCTATAGAAAGTTAAAAGTTTATTATATAGAAAAAAAAAGGGAAAAAAGTCTTAGCTTGTACAGAATTTAAAGTTATTTGTATTAAAAAAAAAGAAAGTTATATTTTATATAGAATTAAAAGTTTGCTATATAAGAAAAAAAAAATCGTAGCTTGTATAAAGTTAAAGTTAACCGTATAAGAAAAAAAAGTTGTAGCTTATACGAAATCGAAAGTTTAACTGTATAAAAAGAAAAAAAAGTTATAACCTATACAGAATTAAAAATTAGTCGTATAAAAAAAAAGAAAAAGTTATAACTTTTATCTAGCTAAAAAAATAAGTGTACAAAATCTTTTTTTTTTTTAAAAGTTTTAATATATTAATAAAGCTTTTGTTGAAAATATGCTTTATTATAAGCATATATTCTATGATTTACCCGATATTCACTTATAGAATGTCATGGAATGTCATGGAATGTCATGGAATTCTATAGAATATTTTCGAATATTCTACGCCACTCGACTCCACTCGTTTGATTTATAAGCATATATTATTAATGCTTATTAATACGATGGAATATATTGGAAATATATGGAATTAAGGGAGATTGTGTATAAAGGTCTTATTTCTTGATTTCTAGATTAACTTTAGCTTTAACTATAATAACAAGTTTAATACATTCATTACATACAATTTATTACGGTCTTACCTTTTTTACATAACCCATGTACAACGATATATTCGTTTAACAGCTTTTATATAATAATTTTATACGAAATTAAAGCAGTATTATATAGTTTTTTTTTATATAACTACTAAGTTTTTTTATTATTAATCGTTTTTAACAACTTTTAGTTTTAAAAATTTAGTTTTATATAAAAAAGCTTGTTAAAACAAAATAAGTTAACAAGTATTTAACTATTAATAGTTAAATTAAAAAGTTTATCGTTTTTATATATAGGATAAAAACTATTTATATAAAAAAAAAAGTGTAAAATACGCACTATTAATTAAACAGTTATATAAAGAACTTTATTAAAGTATAAACGAATAATTTTTTCTTTTCTTATTAATACTGCTAAAAAAACCAAAGTGCGATATAAAATACACGGTTTATATAACTAAGTTAAGATTTCGTTTTTATTTTTACTAATTTATGTTTTTTTATATAAAAAACTCTATTAAAGTTTAAAATAACACTAATTAGTATTAAATAAAGTTTATATAATATTATACGGTTAAAATAATAAACATAATATTTTATTCTATTATACTATGAAAAAAAAAAAAAAAAAAAGTCTGTAAGTCGTATAAAACGAAAAGGGTTTTTATAACTTTTTTGCTAGCACGAAAAATACGCGCTCGGCGCGTTTTGTGCGTACCGCGTACGTACTGCGTACGCAATTATAATACTATTTCAACATTATATAACGATAGTTTTTTATATTTAAATAATTAACTTTTTAACGTTTTTTTAATAGTTTTTATAGTTTTTATTTTATTAAATATACAAGTTTTAATTTATTTTATAATATACTTTATTATTTATTATAAAGTTTATAGCTGTAACTACCGCGTTAATAATACTTTTTTTAAAATAATCGTTAAATTTAAGTTTTTTTTAGTTTTATTAGCTAGTTTTTTCTGTTAATAAGTTTTATGTATTTTTATAAATCTAAAGCTTTAGCTTTCACTTTAAAGTCGTAATTTTATTAATTAAAACTTTCTGTTTTAATAAAAGTTGTTTTACTTATTGTTTAAATAGTTATTTTTCTAGTAGTATTGTTTATTTCGTTTTATAGATTAGTAGGTATTCTATATATAAAACTTTTAATTGTTAGAAATAAACAAGCTAGTATTAAACGTTTGTTTAAGTAAGTGTTATTATTATCTTATATAAATATATTTTTATTTTTAAAGTGTACACTATAAGTTTTATATAATGGGCTTTTAAGTATAGAGCTATTATTAGAAATAAGCGAGCTAGTATTAAACGTTTGTTTAAGTGGGTGTTATTGTTGTATTATATAAGTGTGTTTTTATTTTTAAGGTGTATACTGCAAATTTTATATGGTGGGCCCCCAGGTGTGGAGCTATTACTGCACGTACCTTGGATGTTCTATTTTATGTGACCCCCTTATTTTAACAGCTATTACTGCACGCACTTTTAATGTTTTATCTTATATAACTCCCTTATTTTAACACTATCACTTATATTTAAAGAACTGTAGTATATTTAACACTGAAAAAACATACAACGCCCTTTTTTAATGAACCGCGCTAATAATATAAAAGTAAACATTATTAATAATATATAATAATAAACTGTATTTTAAAAAGCTTTACTAAATAATTTAAGTTAATTTTTTTATTAAAGTATTTATATAATATTTAACAAACTATTATAAAGTTGTTAATAATTTTAAAATATAAGCTAATAATATAAACAATAATAGTATTATTAAATAAAGCTTTAATAATAT